>JALPQD010000505.1:337927-937927 GCA_023101885.1 Typhlomys cinereus
GAAAGAAGAGAAAGAAAGAAAGAGAAAGAAAGAAAGAGAAAGAAAAAGGAGAAGAAAGAAGAAAAAAAAAAGAAAGAAAGAAAGAAAGAAAGAAAAAAGAAAGAAAGAAAGAAAGAAAGGAAGGAAGGAAGGAAGGAAGAAGGAGGAAGGAAGGAGGAAGGATATGAAGGAAGAAGGAATGGAGGAAGGGAAGGAGATATGGAGGAAGAGAAAGACAGTCAGAAAAAAGAGGAAGGGGGATAAAGAGAGAGAACATTAAGACACTCTTAATATTGCTATAAAATATCTACAGTTTTTTTCTTTTATTATTTGAACTTTAGAGTCTTATTTTAAACATGATCCCCCCCTTGCACGTGGATGCAAGAAACAATTAGCATCAGCTAATCTCCTGGAAGGAACTGTACATAGCTGGGCAGTGGGGCGGACCAACCCCTTGCAGGAAATCAGGAAGTAGGTAGGTAGAAGAAGCCCCAGGGTGACCCTGATGTTCCTCCTAGCTGTCTGCATGGGGACACAGTGTCCTCATGTGAACTCACCAATTCTGAACATGGCTTGAGACTGTTTCCCTGATTCGGGTCATGGCCCAGGTCTCCTTGGTGTCTGAGAAACAAGAGGACCCAGTTTTTCATTTAAATGAGGTGATCACAAGAGCCACCGGAGGAGAGGTGGATGTCTGATTTGCCCCTGGAGCAGCATAATGAATGAGGCTGGGACAGCAGTGAGGCTCCATCTACATCATGCTGACCCTCACGCAGGAGGTTCACAGAACATTGCCTCACGTTTCACCAGCTTCTGCTCAAAGTGTTTCCTTCCTTCCAGCTGGCTCTTCGTTGGGACCATTGACTAAGTTTGTGACTACAAGATCCAGGAGAACTGAAAAACCATACATGCATAGTCCCCAGACAACCTCGTTCTAGGGTTGGTTGGTGACTTTTCTCAGGGAGAGAACAAATGCATGTAGACCGTATCTCTCTATCTGATGGTACATTATGAAACCTGTCTGCATACAATCTGCATACATGGAGGACAGTAGCTAGAGATGGTCAAAGTTTAATACTGCCACCAACCCACCCATTTTCTAGGCCTATAGATAAAGTGGTAAAAGTTGTTTCAGTCTGTTGGTTGTATTCACAGATACATACACACACATGCATTACATATACATACAACATGCAGCTTACACACATGTGCATACATACACAACATGCACACACCACATATTTACATGCATGCATAACATGTACAAACAACATGCATACATATGCACACATATACAACATGTATGCACACACATGTATAAATGCAAACACATACACACATGCACACACGTACACACAGAATACATATATACCATGTGTTACTTAGCTTTCCATCTCTATGGTTGGACAATATAGAAGAATGCAAGCGTCCACTCATGTCAGTCACTTGTTAAAATCTGAAGACTAAGGGGCTGGAGATGGGACTTATTGGATAGAGTGCTCATCTAGCACACATGAGGTCCTAGGTTCTAGCCCCAGCATGAGGTAGACTGGTGGTGGTATGTCCCTGTCATCCCAGCATTCCAGAGGTGGACGCAGGATGCAAGAGAACAAGGTCATGTTTGAGGCTACCCTGGACTGCGTGAGATATTGTATCAAAAATAAATAAATAGGTAAATAAATAAATTCTAATAACAACAAAATAGGCAGAGTAAATTTCCTTCTAACTTGAAATATCCTGATCCCAACCTCATGTCATAGGATCTTCTGGGCGGGGATGGAACCCAGGATCTTGTGCCTTGTATTTGCTTGGCAAGCTGGTAGGCACCCTATTACTGACCACACCCCAGCAGGTTTTCTGTTTTAAAGGCTGTTTTTTTTTTTGTTTTTTTTTTTTTTTTAAATAAGCTTCTTGTCAATCAAATATGTGCCTGAAAGGTCTGGCTCAGTGGTAGAGCACCTGCCTAGGATCCCCCATTGAGAGGCTTGGGGGTGTGGCCCAATGGTAGAGCAGCTGCCTAGGATTCCCCAGTGAGGGGTTGAGGGTGTGGCTCAGCGGTAGAGCACCTGCCTAGCCATGGAAAAGAAGTGGGCTGATTGCCTGAAAAAAGTTTTTGAAAATATTTGAAAGCAAACTACAAAGAAACTGCTAGAATGCCAAGGGGACGCTGATATCTGCAACTGACTACTACATCCTGAGCCCACGAGGACAGATGAACATTCTTTCATGGTTTCATAGAAACCATGTGTCAATGAAGTCACCCTGTGGCAAGTGTGCTTTTCTTTAAAGAATTTTTTTTATTTATTTATACAATTGTGCGTGTGTGCGTATGTATGTGCGCGCGTGTGTGTCTGTGTGTGTGTAGAACCACGGACGAATTCGCGAACCACCATGGACGCCTCCACCTCCTTCTGCCCCGGGATTCACAGGCTCCGCCCTACCAGGACCAGAAGCGCAGGCCGCCCCCGCTTCCGCCCGGCGTCTATACGTGGGATCTGGGATCCGAACTCAGGACCTTCCGCCTGCAAGGCAGAGGCTTAACCCCTGAGCCACCTCTCCAGCCCCTAAGTGGCTTTTCTTAATGCCCATTTTGTGGATGAGTGAACTGTTGGTTCATTCATGGATTCATGGATAAGCAGTAATAAGTCATGGAGACAAGGTTTAATACAGTGTGTTTTGTCTTTTAAGTCCTTGCCTTCATAATTCATGTACAGAGCAGGCCTGGCTTAGTGGACCCATTGTGTTTCTCAAACTGCCTACCTCATTCCCACTCCGTGGGACTGTATTAGTTAGGGTTCTCTAGAATCACGGAATTCACAGAATGAATATACATATACATACATATATATATGTATGTATATATATGAAATTTATTGAGTTGGCTTACAGATATGGCCAAGGTAGTCCAGTGAAGGCTGCCAGTAGCCGAGGTAGTCCAATGATGGCTTCCAGTAGCCGAGGTAGTTCCAACGATGGCTGCCAACAGCTAGCTGCTCAGTTCGGTAGTCAAGTGGGTGATGGCTGAAGGCTGGAGAACTCCTAGAGTCTTAGTCTAGTTGAAGTCTAGAAGGTCAAAGAACCGGGCGGCTGGAAGGAAGAACGATTCCTAGCACAGCTGCAAGAAGGCGTCTGTTCTCCTTGGTGGCTCCTTTTTATATGATGTAGTATTGGGAGAATCCTTTGAGAGCTTTGGACGTTCTGATAGGATCTGGGGTGGGTACAGTCCTTTCAAGTAGTCTCAGTCGATCCTTTCCAGAGGTGGTCTCAGCCCAGCTTAGTTAATACCGGGTGTGTCAAGTTGACACTGAGGCTTAACTATCACAGGGACATTGCAGTGTTTTGATATGCTGTGCGCCTCTCTGTGTAGCCTCTCTGTCCTCAGCCTTAACTCTGGATGCCACTGTGCCTTGCTAAACTAGCTTTTTTTTTTTTTTTGCATGTGTGTAGGTATGTGTGTGTATCTGTGTGTGTGTGTGTGTACATGAGAGCACTTGAGTATGTGTTCTTGTGGAGACCCAAAGGTAACATCAAGAATCATCCTGGATTTCTCTACCTCTTTATTGCTTTGCTCTGAGTTTCTCAGGTTCTGCTTCCTGGGGCCAGAATTGCTGGCCAAAGTCATTTCCAACCTACACTTTTTATGTGGGATCTGGGATCTGAACTCAGGTCCTTTTGTTTGTGAGGCAAAGGCTTTAACCTCTGAGCCATCTCCCTAGCCCTGGAATGAGGCTTTTTATCTGCTTATGAGTATTGTCTCTGTGCTGGGGGTGGGGGGGATGAGGTGGGGATATGAGGTCACAGGCGCTCAGTTGTCAAACCTCTCTGAGCTCAGAATAACTTCCCAAACCGCTCCTGCCCCTGACCATCTCTTTGACACCTCTGAGAACGAACAGAGAAATTCACATCAATAACACGGATCTGTGTAGACCTAAGGGACTCCAATGTGTTGAGCTCCACTCCAACGAGTTCTTCCTGAACATGCTACAGCTTTACACTATGTTCTCTGGTAGCCTGGGGGCATCTTCTTGTTCTTTGCTTCTTTTATTATTTTGTTTGTTTCTCTTTTGTATTATCCTTTTCTTTTTTTTTTTTTCAAATGCTTCACTCTGCCCCACCATGCCACCCCTTCTTTAAAAACAATAAACCAACAAGAACAACAACAAAACCTCGGCTTTCCCTTGCTCTCCTACAAATCGCAGGCTTAAACTGGCATTTCTGCCTTGTACCTTCTTCTACATGTTATCCAATGTAATTGTTCTTACAGGTATTCCATGGAATTGTAATATTTTCTTAAACCAATGCAGTGGGAACTGCATTAGATCAGATATTGGGTTGTTTTGTAGAGAGATTCCTACCACTGAGCAAAATGCCTATGGCGTTTAACTTGGATAGATGAATGATGAATGAGTGAATTCATGAATGAATGGATGGATGATAGATGAGTGAATAGATAATGGATGGATGGATGAATGAATGAATGAATGAATGAATGAACCAGTCAGTTCCATGCATGTGAGAACACATGGGTTAAATAAGCTTCAGTAACTAAACTTGGACTGAGCACAGGGGTACACGTCAATCATCCCAGCACTTGAGGGAGTGGAGTAGAGGGACCAGGAGTTCACAGTCATTCTTGTCTGTGATGAATTTGAGTCCAGTCTGGAGATAGGAAGCTCTATCTCAAAACCACGCAGGATCCACAGTTGGATGGCAGCTCCTTGTGCAAGCTTGATACTTCTGGCAGTTTACCTTATCCGGTGGTGTCTTGAAGCCTTTCAGAGGTGGTGGGTAGTAAATCTGAATGCGATGTTTTTAAGATGGTACTTGGGGAAGATAAATGCAGTGGCCAGCCTAGCTGCAAGGTAGAGGTTTGTGAGCAGTGATACAGCCACAGGCGACAAACGGCCATAGCAAAGATGCTGCTTGTAGCTTCCATGGGTGGTGAAGGAGAGTAGATGAGGGGCATTGCTCAGAAACACGGACAACATTCTGGAGTGAAGGAAGGGACACAATGAAACACATATGTTCTTCTCCAGCATCTTTGGGAAGACACGTGCATAGGTGCTTTAATAGCATGGTGTTTGGTGCGGACCATAGAGAAGATGTGCAATGAGAAGCCTGTGGGAGGAGTGGGGAAAGCATCGATTGCCAGGCAGGTAGGTCGGGGATGATTCATGGGGAGGACGGGTTTGACTCTGGCTTAAAGACATGGATGGGGGTGGTGGGACAAGGGTAGGGTCAGGGATCTTGGAACTCAGAGACCCATGGCTCAAGGTCACACTCTGTTAGCAATTTCCAGGACAATCTGTGTTTTTTTTAAAAAGGAGGAGGGAAGGCGGGGAAAGTTGTCAAGAAGGCTCAGCAGGTGAGTCACCTAGTTACACACCTGGCATTCTGAGTTCAATCCCTGGAGGCCACATGGTGGAAAGTGAGAACTGACTTCTGAAAGTTGTTCTCTGCCCTACATCTGTGCATCATGACATGCACATTCTCTCTCTCTCTCAATATACATCTCTCTCCAAATAAATAAATAAAATTAAGAGAGGGATGGGATTCCTGTCGGAGTCACAGTGGCCCATTTCTTGCAACACTGGGCTGGGGTCGTTGTTCTATCCCTGGCTGGTCCAAGTTGGCCTTCTCTTGTTGTCTAGGACCATTTTCTTCCTGAGATGTTGGGTGGTCTTTGAATCTCAGACTTGTCAAAGATTTCAGTTTTAGGACTCACTTCTTCCTCCATATTTTTTCACTCCACTGGGAATCCCAGGCAGGTCTCCACAAAGTAATTTCTTTCCCTTAAAGCCATTCTCTGCCTCTCTATCAAGTTGGTTTTTCTTTCTAGTATTTATTTATTTGTTTGTGTATTTATTTATTTATTTGTGTATTCATTCATTTATTCATTCATTCATTCATTCATTCATTTATTATGTTTGTGTGTATCGGAGGGCACTGTGTGTCCTGTGGAGGTCCAAGGATGACGTTGGGAATGATCCTGGATCGCTGCCTCCTTTTTTACTTTGCTCTTGAGATTTTCCAATCTTCACCTTCTAGGGCCAGAAATGCAGACTGTCATCATTTCCACCTGGCATATTTACATGGGATCTGGGATTCAAACTCAGGTCCTTCAGCTTGTATGACTGATCTTAACTCCTGAATCATCTCTGCAGCCCAAATTCTTTTCTAATCTGTGCTTCCTTTATTGATGTTTGACAGCCTTTGGGCTGTGTGTCTCAAATTTCTAGACACGTGATCTCAGAACCTGTACCATTAGACTGAAAGGGGACAGTAAGAAAGAAGAGATTGTTGCCTAATTGGTTCCCTTCACTTATAGAAGTGTCTGAGCTGAAGTGGCTATGTAGATTCCCTTTGTCTCTGCATGCGTGTGTGTGTGTGTGTGTGTGTATCAGACAGAGGACAATTGAGTGTGTGTGCCTGTGGAGGTCCAAAGGTAACATCAGGAGTTATTCCGAATTGCTTTTTTTCCTTATTGCTTTGCTCTGAGGTTTCCCAGACTCTGCCTTCCAGGGCTGGAATTGTAAGCCACCACCATTTTCACTTGGGATCTGGGATCTGAATAGAGGTCCTTTTGCTCATGAGGCAAAGGCTTTCACCCCTGAGCCTATCTCCCCAGCCACGATTCTGACAGGTCTAAGGCAGTACAGACCAGCATTGCTCAGAGTGAGTATTGGCTCCTTATCTCATTGTCCTGAGTGAATAGTTTGGACCCCAGAGACAGTGACATTTGGGCTCATGTTAGAAGTTGTGCAAAGAAGAAAAACATTGATGATTTACCTAAATGAGAGCTGAAGCCTTTGTGATTGTCTCTCATGGGCCACAAGGAAGCGGCCACCTGCCTGGGTTCATTTTCAGCTTTAGCCCACCAGATCTGAAGGATCCCAGGAGACACACACTTGTCTATGAGAGAGTTTCTGGACTGGGCTCACAGAGGAGGGAAGATCCACCCTGAAAGTGTGGGGCACCATTCCATGGGCTGTGGTCCTGTGTTAACTACAAGGAGAAAGGTCTGAGCACTCTGCTTCCTGACTGTGGATGCCACATGTCTAGCTGCCTCATGCTCCTGCCGCCATGCCTTTCTCTCCATGATGGACTTTATTCTCCAGCTATGAGCCACAATGAACCCTTTCTAACTTGAGGTGCTTATGTTGGAATTCTCACTACAGGATACCAGCCTCTCACTGGAGTATTCTAAGCAGGGGTTCTACCACTGAGCCATGCCCCAGGCTCTCACTGGGGGATCCTAGGACTGTACTCTATGGCCGAGTCATGCTTCCAGCCCCTCCCTGGGGAATACCAGGCAGTCGTCCATATGGCAGAGCTGTGTCCCCTACTCTTCACTGAGTCTTTCCATCATCCCAAGTGGAGGAGCTTGGTACAGATGGGTCAGCACATCCTAACAGTGGCTGTGGCTCCTTATAGAGAGGCACACAGTATTCCCCCGAGGGCCTAGCCAAAGGGACTTTCTCCTGAATCCCAGGATTGGTTCAAGCCAGTGTCTACACCTTCACCTTCGAGACTCTCTCTCTGTTTCTCTGTTTACCTCCCCTTTTTCCCTCCTTTCTTTTGGTGAAGAACTGTCAGTAGCAAGTAAACAAATATGAAACTCATCCTGTAGGCTAGACTGGCTGGCCAGTGAGCCCCAGGATCCACCTGTTTCTCTGTTTCCAGGGCTGGAATTAGAGGGGTGTGCCCCCGCACTCAGGGGATCCTGGGGATCAAACTTGGGTCTTCATGATTGTCAGGCGATTTTTTAAAATAATCTCTCCAGTCCTATGTTCTATAGTTTGATGTCTTTCATGCTTGTGAAAGACTTTATTGTACCTTACTAGGATAACCTTTAAGAAATATAATCTTTTTGAAGGATGAGTGAAATGCTTCAATAGGTAAAGTGCCTGCAGGCAAACCTGGAGACTTAAGTTTGATTCCCAGAAGCCTACGTGATGAAGAGAGAGAACTGACTTTTGAAATTTGTCCTCTGACCGCCACTTGTATTCAATGACATGTGTATTCTCCCTCTTAAATAAGTAAATAAATAAATAAAAAAAATTTTTTTTAAATGGGCTGGGGAGATGGCTCAGGGCTTAAAGCCTTTGCCTTGCAAACAAAAGGATCTCGGTTTGGATTCCAAGATCTCACATAAAAATGACCAGTGGAAATTGTGATGACCTATATTTTCCACCTTGGAAGATGGAGCCTGGGAACCCCAGGACAAAACAGTAACGAGGTAGAGCAATTCAGGATAATTCCCAGTGGCACACACATTCAAGTGCCCTCCTGTACACATTCCCACACATATACATACATGTATGCACGCACACACGTATGCATGCACATGCTCATAGGCACAAAATTTTTTTTGAAGAATTTGTTTTGAGACAGGGTCTCAGCCTGTTGCTTAGGCTGGCCTCGAACATGTGGCGTTTCTCCTGTCTTTGTCTACCACCTGCTGGGATTACAGATATGAGTCACCCTGTCACCTGCCTGTCTTAAAAAATCTTTTTCATTCTAAGCATGCGAGAGACGGCTGTGGGACTGTGGCTCCAAGCAGGCAGAGTGATGTGGGCAGGCGGCTCTTCTGAGATAGTGAGTCATTCAAAGCTCTGTGCATCATCCCTTCCTTGCGGGCAGAATTCTAATCACAGGTGAAACTTACTCATAGGGAACGCGTCTGTCTCATCCTCGCGCCCACCTGCTGACAAATACTCAGGATTTTCTGGCAAGCTCTGGGGTTCTGATCATCACTGGAGAGCTGAGTTTTAGAATCATTGTTTTTATTGAGAGAAAATAGACCACAGTGTTCTAGAAATGAGGTTCTTGACCTCCTGGGAACCAAGCTGACCTACAGCAGCAAAGGACTGGCCTGGGGTGCAGGCATGGGAATGTGGGAGCAGTTGTGGGGGTGCAGGTGTGGGGATATAGGTTGTGGGTGCAGTCTTGGAAGTGTAGGCTTGGTGGTACAGGCATGGAGGTACAGATGTGAGATGTCAGTGTGGGGGTACAGTTGTGAAGGTGCACTTGTGAAGATGCGCAGACATGGGGTACAGACCTGGAAGTACAGGCAAGGGGTGCAAGTGTGGGGGTGCAGGTGTGGAGGTGCAGGCATTGGGGTGTGGGTGTGCAGTGTGGAGGTGCAGGCATGGAGGTGCAGGTGTTGGGGTGCAGGTGTGGGGTACAGGTATGGAATGAAGGTGTGGAGTGCTGGCATGGGGGTGCAGGCAGCCAAAGCAGTGGAGGCAGAAGCGTCACAAGCTCAAAGTCTACTGGGCGCAGAAAGAGTTCAAGGCTAGCCTGGGAAACATAGTGAGACTCTAAACCAAAGTAAGAAAGTGAAAAGAAGTCTAGGGATGTACCTTGATGGTGAAACGGCTGTCTAGACTCTCCAGTGGGGGCTAGCTGGGCCGTGGCTCAGTGAGACAACACTTGCCCAGCAAGTGCCAGTCCTGGATTCTGCCCCAGCACTTATGAATGACCCCATCATTTTTCTCTGGAACAAACAACCGAGATGAAGCGACTCAGTGGGAGAAGGGTTACTCTGGCCCAGGATTAGGCTTCAGGCCTTGACCAGTTCTGTCCATGTTGCTTTGGGGCCTTGCGAGACGCACATCATGGATGAGCAGAGCAGGCTGCTGACCTGGTGACGCAGCAGAAAGGAGGGACAAAGAGACCAGCATCCCACACTTGCCTGTAGAGCAGCTCCCAGGAGGCCCCACCTTTCCAGTGCGTCCCTCAGATGGGACCAAGCTGTTAGCTTGTAGGTTTCTGAGGGACGTTCTTGATCCAGATTGCGGCGATGAATGTACTTAAAGAGACCCCAGTGGGCCAAGGAGATGATTCAATGCTGTGCATTCCTAAGAACCTGAGCCAGTCTCCAGAGCCCATGGGAAATAAGGTAGAAAGGCAGTGCATTCTTGTGGGACTCGGTGCTCAGGAGCTGGGATGGGAGGAGCCACAGGGCTGGTCAGCCAGCCAGTCTGACCTTATCACTGGCTGAAGGCTGACGAGAGACTCTCTTCCAAGCAGACGACGCCTGAGGAATGTTACATGTCAGCCTCTGATATTCACATACACGTGCACACATGTGCACAAGGACACACACACAGGCCCCACTAAAAAAATGTCTAGCTCTCCCTGATTTGCTTGACTCAAATGACACAACTAGGGTCAGTGAGATGGCTCAGCAGATAAGGTGCCCGTGTACAAACATGGGGACCTCGAGCACACATGGTGGAAGAAATACCTCACTTCCGAAAGCTGTCCTCTGGCCTCCACGCATGCATGCCCTCCTTTTCCCTCTTTCCCCAATCAATCTAATGCTTAATTAAAATGAAGATCAGCTGCCTCACTGCTTTTTAGTTAGCTGCTGTCTTACCTCCGTCTCGTGGTCACTCTGTGACCACTGTAGGATACTGTAGGATAGGGCCATGCTTCCCTTCCCACTGTAGGTCGGCAGGGGAAAGGAACCAAGCAGTCCATACGACAATGCATAAGGTCAGGATGGAGGTCCATGGTGAAGAGAAGCTAGCACAAGGGAGAGGCTTAAGAAATACAAGTTTTATAGAGCTAAGGACCTGGTGGTCAAGAGAACCTAGTTGAGCCTTAAGGTGGGAGAGCATTAGAACAGAAGAGACAGCTTAGAGAGGACAGAGGGGGAGCCCCAGGACAAAGCGGGGGTGTCTATCTTTCATGGCCTCCAGTTGCTAAGGAGCTGCAAGGAAGCAAGCCACATGGGGGGAGAGTGGAAGAACGTCATGCGAAGATGGCCTCTCTCACGGCCATTAGGGTGGGAGGTCAGGGACTTGGGATGCATGGTGGGTTCAGGAATTGTCGCATTCCAGCCAGGGTGAAGTTTACAAAATCAAGTGGCTGTAGCTAACACCCACTTTCTGAGAAAACAATAAACACCAACTTCACAAGGAGAGAGAGAGAGAGAAGGAGGGAGAGGGAGAGGGAGAGAACGTTCTTGTATTTATGTTTCAATGTGCTCCACAAGGTCCTGTGAAGGAAGCTTCTGCCTTTGCCCTGAATCACCTAACTCTGAAAATGGAACACAGTGTTTTTTTATCTCTTGCTTCCAGACAAACTTCTCCCATCACCTTTTTTGGTTTGGTTTACCTTCAGGCTCCTTGAAAACCTTTCGATGTTAACTTCTTGATTTATGTCCTGAGTCTTCACTGCTTTGAAAGTAGCTAACCTTTATCGATGGTGATGCTCTGTGGGTCTGACGTGGGAGGAAGATAATTCCAAATAAACACCATGCTTTTTCTTTTTTTAATGTATGTATGTCCTTTAAATAGAAAGTCAAGCTTTTCTGGGCCTGAAACTTAAAGGCATGGGAGAAAGGCCAAAACTTGGAAACTTGGATACATTGGAACAGTAGTGGGGGGCAGAAGAGGGAGGGATGGTATATCAGGGAAAACAGACAGGAGTTGAGAAGCTAGGTGTGTGTGTGTGTGTGTGTGTGTGTGTGTGTGTGTGTGTGTGTGTGTGTGTGTGTATGTGTGTGTGTGTATGTGTGTGTACATACAAGAGTGCACTTGAGTGTATAAGTGCCTGTGGATGCCCAAGGGCAACATTGAGAATCATTCTGGATTGCTCTGCCTTCTTATTACTTTGCTTTGGGGTTTCCTGGCTCTGTCTTCCAGGGCCAGAATTTTAGGCCACCACAATTTCTACCTGATATTTTGACATGGAATCTTGGAAGTCTGAACTCAGGTCCTTTTGCTTGTGAAGCAAATCCTTGAACCCCTGAGCCATCTCCTCACCCCTTGAAAGGAAGGAGGAAAGGAAGGAAGAAAGGAAGGAAGGAAGGAAGAAAGGAAGGACGGAAGGAAGGAAAGAAAGAGAAAGAAAGAGAAAGAGAAAGAAAGAAACGAAGGAAGGAAGAGAACGAAAGAAAGGAAGAAAAGAAAGAAAGGAAGAAATTTATTGAGTGACATTATCAAGCATGAATTGGGTCATGCATTAAGTGTAGACGGAAGACCCACCAGACACTGGAGTTCGCAGTGTTTCTGAATCAAGCTGCCCACACATGCACGCACGTGCCCCACACTTGTGTACTCCTGCTCGGGCTTTTCTGATTTCTTATCTCTGAGGAGGGGTCAACAAATCTAATACATTGGACTACAAAATAAAAGCAAGACAAACCCCTTGGAAGGCTGGTAGAAGGACTTGAAAAGGTGTACTGTCTACATGACTGATACCAGTTCTAGTGTTATTTATTTATTATTTCTGGATTTTCAAAACTGCGCTTTTGTATTTTATTTAATTTAGTTGAGAAGGAAGGTAAAGGGGGAAGAGAGAGAAAGAGATAGAAACAGACAGAGAAAGCACACACAGACGTGCCACAGTGCATGGATGGAGGGCAGAGGACAACTGAACAGCAGCTGAATCTCTCCTTCCCCCTCGTGGGTTTCCAGGGATTGAAATCAGGTCATTAGGCTTGGCTACAAGCATCTTTATCCACTGAGCCATCTCGCAGGCCCTGAATCACGAAACTTCTAACTTCTAAAATGAAGGAGGATTGTTTTTGTTGAGGGATGTGTGCATCTGAAAATTCAAGAGACCAAGTGCCATATACCATCAAAGGTAACTCATAGGAAACTCAGCAAGCCAGAGTCACACATGCAGACAGACATAGAAATAGGAAGAAGACTAGCAGGGAAGAAGAGGGGTCAGAACAGGAAGAGGAGGGGGGATGGGATTAGAGCTAAGGTGTGAAAATATAATTCACTATGTTCATGTGTGAAACACTAAAAGAATAAAGAGAAGAGGAAAAAATAGAGTAACAACTGTCAAAAAAAAAGAGTATTAAAACTCACAGCTGACATTTAAGTACCTCAATTAGAATAGCTATTGTATTATTGTAATTCTCAGAAAGACCCAGGAGAGTAAGTATGTGTGCTACCTTTATTATGGCTGCAATCAAACTCCTGACTTAAGTGCTAGGTAAGAATTTATTCTGGAATATTGTTTGAGTGTACATCATGGAGGAGAAAGCATGGGCCGGAACAGGTCCATATCTGAGCTGCTTGTTCACATGTGCACAAATCAGGAAGCAGAGACCGGGCCGTCAGAAGTGGGGGAGGGCAATGAAGCCTCAAGCCCCACGCGCAGCAGTGTCCTCCCTCCTAAAGGTCCCCCAGCCTTTCCAAACAGCGCCACCTGCTGGGGACCAAGAGTCACACCCATGAGCCGGCTGGGTTTTGATTTGTCCACTGGTGACCCTCCTAAAGATGAAGACCAAGACTGTTGCTCACCTTGCCCTGAATTCCTCGTTCCAGTTGCCACTTTTGGTGATTCCTTTTGATGGTGGATCTGATTGGATTAAGAAGCGCCTAGGGCATTGTGAGGACACCTCGGGATATGTCGGTCAGGGAGTTTCTAGACTGGGTTCACCAAGGAGAAAAGCCCCACCCTAGGTGTGGGTGGGCACCACCTCTCATGGTCTGAGGGCTTGGACTGAATACAAAGGAGGAAGGGAGCTGAGCACCAGCAGGCTTCTTTCTCTGCTTTCTGATTGTGGATGGCGGTGGCCAGCTGCCTCCCGCGCCTACCTCCATGCGGCCCCACCACGATAGACTGCACCGTCCAACTGCGAGCCACACTGAGCCCTCCCTGCTGCAGGCTGCTTGTGTCCGTACAGGAGTGGGGAAGGTAGCCAGTGCAATACTGAATGCCGTGTGGCAATGATTGTGCAGAAAGGCTTTGATGTATCATTTCATTCCATTGGCTTTTTTTCCCCTTAAACTTCATTTCTACTTAGAGCTAATTTGATTTAGCCGTTTGCATGGTGCCTCCCTGGGCCCTGGTTTATGAAGTGGAACTGTTGATTGAATGTTGAATTATCCAAAGCCAGAAGCGCAGAGGAAGCATGTAGGATTCTTCTTTCAGTCAACCGGGTGTGTGTGTGTGGGGGGGGGGACAGGCCAGCACCTGACCTGCCCCTCCTCCTCCATCCATTGAGCCAGCCTGGACTCTTTCTTACCCCATGCAGGAAGGGCAGATGAGGAGACGCACACATACTGGCCTGGCACCATGGTGAATGTCAGTGATCCCAGCACCCTGGAGGGTGAGACAGGAGGGTCACGAGTTCCAGGCCAACCTGGGCTACATAGAAACTTGGGTCCAACTCAAGGAAAGATAAAAAGCAAAAAGCATAGCCAATTTTTTTCTGTAAACAGTGACCTGCCTTGCACCTGTGAAACTTACCTGTAGTCCTGACGGTGCCCCGAGTCAACTGACTGTTCTGCGTATGCTTGTTTCATTTTCATAGTTGTGTGTGTGTGTGTGTGTGTGTGTGATATTACCTGTGTGTTATATGTATGTGTGATGTGTATGTGGTGTGTATATGTGTGTATACATGTGTGTGTCTGTGTGGATTGTCTATGTGTGTGGTATGTGATGTTTGTGTGGTGTTTATATGTATGTGGTGTGTGGGGGTTGTATGTGATATGTGTGTGGTGTGTATACGTATGTGGCTCACCCAGCAAGCACTTTTCCCTGCTGAGCCATCTCCCCAGCTCTGTTTTGATTCCTTGAGACAAAAATCTTGCTGCATAGCTCAGACTAGACCATTTTGGAGCCTCCGTTGACCTCAAATTCACAATTGCCCATGCTCGGCAATGACTGCAGTGACTGGTGTGCACCACACCGTGCACTTATAAGTCAGGGGTCTCTCCCTTTGCTCTGTGGGCACATCGCTGGTTATTTCTATCATTACCTTGTTGCTTCATTCATCCGAAGTGCACTAGGTCGGCTTTACATGACTTCTGAATCTACAGACTCAGTGACCCACGGACAACCACTGTCTCTTTAGAGGGAGGGGGGTTGTGTGACTTTTATTTCAATGTATCACCACAATTGCTGTAGTTTGTTTTTGTTATTGTTCTTCATTTGTGTATTGGTCAGCTTTTTTTTATTATTATTGTATTGCTGAGCCACTTCAGCAAAGAATGTTTTGGACGAGGCCGGTGAGCAGGCTCAGTGAGTGAGGCTCCTGCTCATAGCCTGGTGGCCTGAATTTGATCCCTGGAAGTCTACATGGTGGAAGGACAGAGCTGACTTCTCCTCCTGTGCTCACATGTCATGGTTTGAGTACGCGCTGTGCTCCACGGGCTTCTTTGTATACTTAGCTGATGTTAATGTTCAGGAAAGTCACAGCACCTTTGAAAGGTGGAGCCTTGCGGGAGGAAGGCATGTCACTAAGGATGCGCCTTGAGGGTTGGTGGCCCTGCTTCGCTCACTCTCTTGCTCTCTCTGCCTTCCGATGAAAGTAGTGACCTGAACCAGCCTCCTGCTTCTGCCTCCAGCCAGGTCTTCTGCTTTTTGATTCATGTCCTTACAGACTATCTCCCCTCTGGAACTGTAAGTCAAGTAAACCTCCCTTTCTCCCTGAAGTTTCTTATGTATGAGTACTGTCATGCGGCGAAGTGGGGGCCGTGAATTTCAACTCTAATGCGTTCATTAGATTTTGTCCTGGGTGTGTGCATCAGTGCTTCTGGGAGCGATGGCTGCGTCTCAGAGTGTGGAGGGACCGCCATATTCTACATGGTTGAATGTCTGTGCCTGGGCTTTGTACACAGTTCCTCCCTGTTTGTGTGAACTTTAGAATGTTTTTCTTCCTGATTCCAAAATAAATACTGAGACATTTACAAAATCACTTTGAGAACCTTTAAGATATAGGCTCTTACAGTCCTGGAGCACGGAATAGTTCTTTAAATATTTATTTTCCCTCTATAAATTTCAATGTGATTTCCTCTCTCTTTTTTCAACATGCATACATCCCATATTAGCCTTATTTCTCTGTACTTTATGGAAGGTGTGATGTGGGGCCAGCAAGAGGGCTTAGAAGGTAAATGTGTTTACTGCGCAAATGTAAGGAGATTGGTTTGGATCCCCAGCTCCCATGTAAGGAGTAGGGCATGGTGGTGTGTGTCTGTAAGCCCAACACCAGGGACAGACACAGGAGGATCCCTGAAGCTCCTTGGCCAGTCAGTCCAGCCTAATCCGTGAGCTCCAGGTTCCAAGCTGTAGAACTCTGACCTCCACACATATGCAAACACATCAGCATGAGTGTGCACACACACACACGTCAAAACATGGCAGAGAGATTGAAGAAGACACCAGCTATTGAACTCTGACCTTTACACACACACATACCAACACATGCACGCTATAAACACACACACACAACCACACATAAACACCAGCACTCCCCCACAGAGCACACATACACCAATACATGGACACATATATGCACACCAACACATGCACACTACATACATATTCACACTTGAACATATATGTAAGAGCATACCCACACAACACTTAAACATACAACACACATTCTGATCTGAATTCGGTTTGTCTTGTTATTCTTCTTTCATAAGTATTCTGGGAACTTTGGGAACCATTACCTGAAGGCTCAGAAGCATGATTCCATTTTTACCTGCAAGTTATTTGGGGAGGGATAAGGGGCTAGTGTTTTATTAAACATGAGAAAGTGTTGGTCTTGCCAGTGGGAGAGCTTCCCTAGGAACATGCTGTATTAGTAAAGAGAGAGGCTGGTTGGTGACAGTGAGGCCTTCTGTGGTGAACACCGCAGTTACATGCTCAGAAGTTGGTTGGATGAGGACAGCTCTGTCCCCTGCAGGCCATAGGGAGGTCCCACCAGGTCACACTCCATTCCTGCATCTGTACAATGATTCCAAATCAACGATCTGTTTAAAAAATTGAAGTATCTATAATTGGAGCTGAAAGATAATTGTGCGTGTCACTTTCAGAATAATTGATGCCCCTTGTAGGCTGCAACATGCCAGGGAGACGCAGCGGGCACTTTGGCTGGCCGGGTTTAGAGCCCTCACCCAGGCTGTTATTTTCAGAATATAAGCACATTAAGACATTTTTTATGGCTGGGTTGGTGCTAAGTTTATTATCAGCTGGAATTTTTAGCATAACTTCATCTGCTGTTGAAGAGTTAGGTCACGACCCCAGGAACTACTTCAGCTCACTGCTGTTCTCGGCTGGGATGGTGTGTTTGCCCCGTGGTTGCTACCGTTTGCTTATGGGTTTCATTCTTTCTTACGCTTCTTGGTTCTTAGTGCAGCTTGGCAGGAAGACTCATGCCAATACCAGTTCCCAAGGGAACTGGCCACAGTGTATCCACAGAGATTGCTGAGAGAGGGACAAACCTCACTGGCCAGGCAGCGTGTCTGTCCAAGGATGCTGAAGTGTGCCAAAGTACTGACCAGCTCTATCTTGCCCTCCTGCCAGGGAATGTTTCACCCATCATGGGCTGGGTCTTCCCATGTCAGTACTCTACTACAGGTTTGCTCAGAGTTTCCTTAACTACTAATTCCTTGCTGATATGCCCAGAGATCAGTCTTCAATTGTCCAGTTGATGCTGTGTCTAAGTAGCACAGGGATATTTGGCTGGGTCAGGCCTGGGTGTAGTTGGGATGCTCTGTGCATTTCTAGGTCTGATTCTCTTCCAGTGCCTCATTGCTCTTGCTCCTCCTTTTCCTTTCCTCTTCCCTTCTTCCTCCCATCCCCTCCCCTCCCTTTCCTCCCTTTTTCCCTTCCCTTTCCTTTCTTTCCCTTTTCCCTTCCCTCTTTCCTCCCTTTCTCCCTTCCTCCCTCCCCTTTTCCCTCTCCTTCCCAAGATGAGCATCAGGAAGGAGCCTGGGAGTATGATGTTGAAATCTATAAACAGCTTCTTTCTGCTATCCCACGCACAGAGGAGGGAAAAAGAGAAAGGAAAGAGGAGGAAGGGAAGAAATAGGTTGAAGGGAAGGAGGGAAGGAAAAAAGAAATAGGATTGATAAGAGGTATTTATTTATTCATTCATTTATTTATTTTTGAGAGAGGGTCTCCTTGCTAGTCCTGGCTGGCCTGGGGCTTGTGTTGCTCCCCTTCCTCTGCCCCTGAGTGCAGTGGTTACCACTTTGGCCAGCTCTGAAATAAGTGGTTACCACTGAGGCAGCTCAGAATAATGAAGGTCCCTGCTTTTTTCTCTGCATATTCCCAAGTAGATTAATGTGCTTTGACTCGAGCTCCATGGAAATTTTTGTCAAAATGACAAATACATTCTAATTCCATCTGCAATAAAGAAGAAAAAGTTGAGAATGAATAAATAACAGGAAGAATGATTAAGATCTGGTCAGCGGGATATTAAGATATAAACCAGATGTAGTGAACGCACACCTGTCGTTCTAGCACCAGGAGGCGGGAGGACCAGGAGTTCGTGGTCAGCTTCAACTACTTAGTCAGTTTGAGGCTAGCCTGGGTTACATGAAATCCTGCTGCAAAAATCCTAAAACCAGTTAAGTGTGGTGGCACATGCCTGTAATCCTAGCACTTGGCGGGGTCTGCCAAAATACAGAGGCAGATGGGTTAGGAGTTCAAAGCCAACCTCGGTTACTTAATACATTAGAATGAGTCCAGAGTGGGTTGTATATATGTGACCCTATCTCAAAAAAAGTCTTAAAACCCCCCAAACAGATCATATAGCTCTGATATTTAAATCAATTGAGTCAATAGAGTAATTGGTTAGATCAGAAGTTAACCCCTCACTGGGATTAGATCAGAAGTTAACTCCTCACTGGGATTAGATCAGAAGTTAACTCCTCACTGCGGTTCAGAGGTTAAGCTTTTGCTTTGCAAACAAAAGAACTTGAGTTTGGATCCCAGATCCCACATGAAAATGGCAGTGCCCTGCACTTCCAGCCCTGGTGGGCGGAACCTGGGAAAGCCCAGAGCAAAGCTATAAGGAGGTAGAACAAGCACACACAGTGCCCTCTTGTACACACACACATGCACGCATCACGCAGAGAAATTACCCCCCTTCACTCAAGTCAGTAAGAACACCGTTTCTAACCTGATACCTTTTGGGTATCAGGATTTCAGGTTACAAGTAGTTTCCAGAACCCAAGTTTCAGGACCTGGGAGAATTTGGCTCTTGGGGAACTTGGCTAAATATGAGACCAGCTCTGCCAAGCTCCATAAACCTTGACATATCATATTGACATTTGGATGTCTTGTTGGGTGTCCTGGCATCCAGTAATGGAAGTCTGATTCACCAAGAAAACAAAAATACACAGACATTCAAAGATAGCCTTTGAACGTACAACATTGCCTTCACCTTTCCTAACCAAAGTATTCCCGACTCAACCCCATCTCCCAATGTCATTCCTTTCCAACATCCCAAACACATCCCCAAATTGCCCACAGGCATCTTTCGATTCAGCCGCACCATCCCACTGCACACTGGTCTCTCCATTTTGATGTTACGTGTCTGGCCGCTCTGAGGTGTGTAGCAAGATTCCTGCGATAGCTGTCATCTACAGCACAGCTGAGTCTCCATGACTCTCAAATGTCTCCAGAGTTGTCCACCACAGTGCAGATACTGGGTAAAAGTTGCTTATGGGAAAGATGTAACTATGATGCCCGGAAGCAATGAACCAGGAAAAGAAAGATGCTTCCTGCTAAGGGGCCTCAAAAGCCCTCAGGTCAAAACTCGCTGGCACACGTCACACCTTTCCTCCTCTCCTGTCTGACTCTGACTCCTTTCCTTCTCTGTCCTTTCCCTCCCTCTTCCTTCTCCCTTCTGTTTTCCTTCCCATTTCCTTCCATCCCTTCCTTCCTCCTTCCCTCCCTCCCCTCTCATAGTTTTCCATTAACTTCATAGTGATCCAGAACCAGTGGTTTCTTCCCACAGAAGCAGAGAGGAGGCTTTTGCGGTTGCTACCTGAGTTTCTGTCTGCAGGCAACACTTGCAGTGTTCCCTGGAGAGTGCTTGCTCTCTCCAAGAGCAAAGAGAATGAAAATAGGATCCAGGATATGCAGTCGTCCACAGCACCAGGCAAACGGCTTCTCCAGCAACAAGCCTCTGTTTTCTTTATTCCCTCTGCTGAGCTTAGCACTTTTCCAAGCCTGCCCCTCTGTCCCAACAGAACTCACTTCCCGAGAGAATGACAATACCGTGCCTCCCATTTATCTATTTCATTGTGTGTGGGTAATTCATGTGCCACTGCTCATGTGCAATTCATGTGCCACTGCTCATGTGCAGAGGTCAAAAGACAACTTTTAAGAGTCAATTCTGTGCTTCTACCATGTAGGTGTTCAAACTCAGATTGTCTGGCTTAGTGACAAGCACATTTATGCGATAAGCCATCTTGGTAGCCCGTGATACGTGTGTGTGTGTGTGTGTGTGTGTGTGTGTGTGTATCAAACCACAGTGACAGGAGACCAGCTGGCTCAAGTAGGAAGTGTGGCAACTTCACAGAGCTGGTATCCTCTTTTCTAACCCAAGATAGGTGACCTTTTCGGCTCTTCATTCTGTTTAATTTGGGGGGATATAGTAGGCAAGTCTTCAGCCTTGTGCATTGTGTTGTGGAGAGACAGGAAAGTAGAGACAGCAGAAGAGAGAGGGGGGGAATTTAGGGACTCAACGCACTTCTGAGTTCTAAGGCCTTTGAAGGCAGTGTCTCTTTCCTGCACATTAGATGAAAATGGCCTCTCTCAGTTATTTACAAGGCTTGCATGGTTTTATGGACCGTCTTATGCCTTGTACACATCAGAAGAGAGACAGTATGATAGATAGATGATATAGATGATAGATTATGGATAGATAAATGATAGATATAGACAGATGACAGATACATCTGATAGGTTATGAATAAATGAGGCAGATGGATGGACAGACAGACAGACAGATGATGACAGATGATAGATAGATGTTAGATAAATAATGAATAAATAGTTACAGAAAAGTAACAAACGGCACTCAGAGATATATAATAGCAACATTTGTTTGTACGCTGGCACTTGGCTCAGGAAGAATTCCTTTCTTCAAAATCTGAGCACTATTCTTTGTTCATTTTTCTTTTATACAGTGTAACTTTCTGGACTTGAGAATTCTTCCCCAAGCAGCTCCCATTCCTCCCCTTTCACAGGTGGTCCAGGTTTCTCATGGGAGCAGCTGGGCAGGCTGGATGACAGAAGTGAAAGCAACTGAAAGTCTTATCAGAGGCAAAAGAAAAACAGTTTCCATAAAGGTCCTCACTTCAAGAGGATAGATAGGGGGTAAAGATAGATGGATTATTGATAGACAGGTTAGTTGGTAGATGATAGATGTATTGATGATACATAGATGATAAATACATAGATGATGGATAGAGAGATAAGTAGACAGATAGATAATGATAGGTAGATGATATTGAATAGAATTCATGACTACCACAGAATTTAGTGTGTTACAAATAAAAGCTGCTATAAAAAAATAAAGAGAGTGGGGAATAAAACATTAGACCTATCTGGGAAGTGAACAGTTAACTTGAATAAACTTAAGTTATTGGCAACTGGAAAAATACCCAGTGTAATCCAAGCCAGAGCTCCTCAGAGCAACACAGTGGGGAGCAGACGTGAACCTGCAATCAGCTGGTCCCTCATCTGTCCCAGCACTGGGAAGGTTGGAGGCAGCAAGATCCAAAGTTCAAGGTCACATTGGGCTATAGGAAACCTGTTCCAGCCTGGGCTGCAGGAAACCCCATGGAGTGCAGGTACAGGCAGGAAGGGAGAAGAAGGCGAAGGAAAGGCGCCAGCAGGATGACTTGAGCCTCCGCTCCTGAGGCCAGCTGGGGACACAGCCGCAGACACAACCAAGTGCCCTGGAGAGCGGCAAAGTGATTATATGTCTCCTGAGTCAGAACGCAAACTGGGAGGGGGAATAGAATCAGCCCTGGGAGAATGTTCCAGAATGTAGAATTAGCATCAACCGTGTCAGGTTGATTTCTTTCCTGGTCTCACCTGGATGTCCAGGAGCACAATACAGACCAAACTCATCAACCCAGGACAATTGTCGGGAAATGGGAAAAAAAACTCTTGTTTTTCATAGCCCTGCCTCACGTAGCATGTCCAGAGACCAGACGCTTGTGGCCAAAGTCCACAGTGTTCTGGATTGTCTGAGAATTCACTTTAACCCAACCCCCCTCCCCATAGCACCCCATATTGTGGGGTCTCCCAATGCATCTCTGAGGGAACATGGGGACTAGTGGTACCTGAAACATCATGGAAGAGGTTGCCATGGTGACCTTCTCACCATCTGATGCAGAAGGATGCTTCTTTGGCACCTCTTGGGCCATCTGATCATTTTCCCCATTAGGTTTCTGAGCAGGGGCAAAGATTTGTCGGTCACACTGCTACCGGGTACTTCTGGAGAGGTCACTATGGGTGGACTGAGGGAACCAGATATCTACAACATTCAGAGACCCCACAAATCCTACTTCTTCTCTGTTTCTTCAAATAAGTCATGGGAACATTTTGATCTTCTCACTCCTTTGCACTTATGCATATGCTTGTGTGTGTGAATGTGTGTGTGTGTGTGTGTGTGTGTGTGTGTAAGACCACAGAACAACCTCTGTGAGATTGCTGAAGGTATGGCCCACTTTTATTGATAGAAGGAGCTGAAACTCACCACGTGGCTGGGATGTCTGGCCACCGAGCTCCAAGGACCTTCCTGTGTCCATTTCCCAGCGTTAGAAGGAGAGATGGACATCACCAGGCTCTACCTTTGTTATATGGGTTCCAGGGCTCAAACTCAGATCCTCCCATACTGGCAAGACAAGCACTTCACCCGCTGTGCCATCTCGGTAGCTCCTGCCGTCATTCTTTTAAAAGCACCTCTCTCCTCTTTTCTAAGCAAACCTTAGAATCTCAAACAATATCTCTGGAGGGGAGTGTTATGGGATTAAAGATCTTTGCTTTTAATATACTGAAACTAGTCAGTAATCAGTGGCCTCAAGATAGGGTATTCCTTACTCTGAGCACAGAGCTAACTTTCTTCTAGAGAGAAATAAAAACTTTCCAGTTTTATGGTATTATATAACACTCATTCTTCAGATAAAGCATCTCTTTTGTGGTTGGGTTTTCAACTGTATCTGTATATGGTGTGTGTGTGTGTGTGTGTGTGTGTGTGTGTGTGTGTGTGTGTGTATGGTGTATGTATGCACTTCAGTGCACTTGAGAGTGCTTGCCTGTGGAGGTCCAAGGGTGACATCAGGAATCATTCTTCATCTCTCTTCCACCTTATTGTTGTGAACATGGGTCTAATTAAACCCAGAGCACACCATTAGCTAGTCAGGTTGCTCTGGGGATTCTCAGACTCTGCCTTCCAGGGCTGCAAGGACAGGCAGGTTGCCACACCTGCCCAGCATTTTTATGTGGGATCTAGGGATCTGACCTTAGGTCCTTTTGCTTGAGAGGTAAAATTTTTAACCCCTGAGCCACTCCCCCCCCCCAGACTCTTTGTCTCTTGTAGCTCCTTCATTTTCTTTTCCCCATCAGCAGATGAATGTATGTGCAGATTTTTCTGAGCACAAAAAACCAGTCAGGTCTCTATCTATCTACCTGCCCAGGGAATAAAAATATTCATTGAGGGGAAAAATGCTTGACCCAGAAGCATGTATACCTGTCACCCCAATCTTGGGGAGTCAGAGCCTGGGGAGCCGTGGGGCTCACTGGGCAGTCAATCTCACTGAATTGGTAAGCCCTGTGCCCCAATGGGAGAGCCCATTTCAAAAAATAATTGTTGACTTTGCCTTCCCATTTCCTGGATGGATGCAGGAGACGAACAGGTTAGGAAAACAAGGGGTTGTGCCAACTTATGATTCTCAGTTTCCATTCAAGAGCGTGGCAGGAGATTTCATACCCACATCAGGATCAGAGGGAACTGACCATACCATATCCACAGCATGAGTCCAGAGAGTCTTGCCAGTCTGCCAAAACCAAGCAGACTGGGAGTCTGCAAATATGCCAAAAAACGACAAAGCACAGAACCCCTCTCTCCATCTTATCCACCTATCCAGGAAATTGCTCCACCCATCATGGGCTGGGTCTATCCATATTGACTAGTGCATCTCCTAGAGGCTTGCTCAGGACCTGTCTTAGACAACTCTTTATAGATAAACCCAAAGGCTCAGTCTTCACTTGTCAAGTTGGCATCCACAACTAACTGTCACTGTGGGTGTTTGCTCTTTTTGCAAACCTGTGTTTGAGTTCTCAGCACCAATGTAAAAAGTAGAGAATGGCACTCCAGCACTGGGGGACAGAGACAGGAGGATCCCAGAGCTCACTAGCCAGTCAGGGTAGTTAAAACAGTGAGCTTGGAGTTCAGTGGGGGACACTGTCTTAATGCAGTGTACACTGAACACATGAGCATCAGATAAACAAACCCCAAAAAAGAGCATGCATACAGCTGCCCTCTCAGGCTGTAGTAAAGGGCTCTCCTGACTTCCTTGTCTTTCTTTCTCATCAATTACTCTGCTCCTTGTTTGGCCCCACCATTGTGGTTTCTATGCCATCCATCATTGAGACAGGTGGCAGTTACTCGAAGGTGTCAACTTGACCATTGGAAATAATTCAAGCACACCAGGAAAAATTCTCTAGTGAAGGCAAGGCTGTGGGAGATGATCTCATGCGTGCGGGGAGACCCAACCCCTGGTGGGTGGACCATTCCCTGGGCAAATGGATAAGATGGTTGAATTTGGCAGACTGGAAAGTATGTCCCTCTCTCAGCGCTTCCTGTGGATATCGGGTGTGGGTCGTGTCCTTGGCTCCTGAGGCTAGTGTGAACCCTTTTGCCATGTTGATGTCTGTAAGTGGGAAACATGAGCATGAATCAGCCCCTTGCTCCCCCAGGGTTTCTTGGGTCCTATATTCATCACAGCAGCTACAGAGCGGCTGATACATACAGGTGGAGGAAAGGACTGGTCACTGGATGTCTGGACTTGAAGTCATCTTTCTCACTCAGTAGCCCCCATGTTTTCAAGGCCATCCAGTGGCTCAGGACTGCTTGTGGAAGCTTTCCCCAGTCAGGTCAAAATACCTTCCTTCTCACTTCCCTCTTCCACAGGCGGTAGGGCTTGGCGGTACACACCGTCAGCCTTGAAATCTGGGGTTCCCTCTCAGTGATGCTCTGGACAGCTCCACAAATAGGTTCAAGAAAACCTCATTCACCCTTATGAAGATCATACATCTGGTTTTCCCTTGATGCTCCTTCTTCTGTCTGTTGACCAAGCATAATACTCACATCTTCACATTTCCTGTTTGGAGCTGAGGATGCGGCTTAGTCAGTAGAGCGCTCACCTAGTGTGATGGTTAGTATCGATTGTCAACCTGATGTCCAGGAGACAGGTCTCAGGCAACAACTGAGACGGTTCTCTGGATTAAGGCTGGTTTCTAGGTATGTCTGCAAGGGAGTGTCTTGAATGTGGAATTGATGCGGAACTGCTCCCTGGACAGGTGGGGAAGATGGAGAGAGCCGGCTGAGCACTGGCGGGCAAGCATGCACTTATTATCTGTGGCTTGGTGGTCTTGACTTTGGATGTGTTGTGACTAATGTTCTTGTCTTCTATAATGGGATTGTGGGAGGACTAAAACTCCTTCTTCCCCTGAGTTTCTTGTGTTGGGTGTAGTGAAACTTGGACACTTAACATGCCTAGCAGTTGGGGTTGGATCCCCAGCACCACAAAAAACATGCATGTCAGTGCTCGCCTGTCATCCCAAAGCAGGAGATCAGAAGTTCAAGGTCATCCAGGGCTACCTAGTGAGCCCCAGGCTAGCCTGGGGTCCAGGAAAGCCTGTCTTGGAAAAAAATAATAACAACAAAGTGTCCTTTTGGGGGTGAGGAGCTAAAAAGGTCATATTTCCACAACTTCTTGCGGCAAAGGATCCCACACACAAACATCTGTCTTCCCTTTTGCTGCGTGAACACCAGGCGAAGTCAAACATCAGTGCACTCTGCCCCTGGGGATGGGAACCCTACTGGAGAAATTCCTCAGTGAGTGAGAAGGGGTCCAGCACTCCCGTTTGTTTTGTTTCTGATATGAGATGCTCCTAACAGGCCCATGTGCTCATCCTCTTTGGAGACATCCTCCCAGACACACCCAGAGGTACATCCCTTGGGGTTCCAGATCCCATCAAGTTGACCACCAGGAGGCACTATCCCAGTGACTCCAGGAGAGATAGTGCTTTGTGACATTCATTGTTTATGTCTGGGAAGAAAAATGCTTTTCCTTTCTTTACCAATTAGATTTTTATTGCTGAGTCAAAAAGATAACTGGGAAGGTGGGCTTGCAAACATGGCTACCTGAGTTCTCTCCTCAGAAGCTCATGTGATAGAAGGAAAGAGTGGACTTGTGAAAGTTGCCCTCTGACCTCCACCCGTGTACCATGGCATGTGTGCAATCTCTGTCTCTCTCTCTCTCTCTCTCTCTTTCTCTCTTTCTTGATTTTTTTAATATCATCATTTCTCCTAACATTACCTGACTTATCAGATTTGTTTGCAAATGATTTAGAGTTTCAGCTTGTTGGATTCCACAGTGTTTCAGTCTCTCTACTGGTGTTTTGTTCTTTTGTAGCCCATAAATACAGTATGTTATTTTTACCCCTTATCACCTGATTCCATCCCCCTCCTCTTCCCACTGCCAATCTTCTTCTTCCCAGTCAGTCTCCTGCTTGCACCTCTGTCTCACGTGTGGCCCACTGGGTTTCATCTGGGTTGCCTTTGATGGCAGGTGCCTGAGCACTTGCAGAAGCTGGGTGACGTACGGGTGGGTATGCTGTGGAGGAAAGTAGCTTCCCCTCATCTAGCATTAAACCCTCATCAGTCTCTCAGGGAGACGTGGGGCCTCTTGAGATCTTCCCCTTTCCACGGGGAAAGTGAAATGTTGCCAAGTCAGACCTGTGCAAGTCCTGTGGAAGCAGCTGCAGCTGCGGGGAGCTCCTGGTGCAGCAGCCCTGTTGGGTCCAAAAGAGGCCGTCTCTCTGCTGGTTCCATGCCTCCTCCCGTTCCACTCATATTCCCCTTTCCAGCAGCTCTCACTCCTATTTTCACGCCTTTCTGTGTGTGTTGCTGGCAAGTGCCCGAGAACTGCATGGGTGACTGACTTGCCAGTGGGCACCTCTTACATTCTCACCGTAGGTTTTGTTTTTCATGTGGAGAGAAGGTTGTAAGACAAAGTGTTCGCCTTACATCTTGCCACCTTATTGAACTCTCTTGCTTGAATGTTTTGTAAGTTTCAGCAGTGACATGTTAAACAAATGTATAATTTTATTGCTTTTCCCTGTGTTTCTATCCTATTATATTTTGCTGCATTTATTAAGACTCCAGCAACAATGGGGAAAAATAATAATAGGATGAACCTGTCTGGTTCTGACTCAATTTAAAAAGCTTCCACAAAAATAATATTTACCTCTACACTTTGTTGATATTTAGTACATGGAGGAGGTTCCCTTCTCAATGCATTTTAAATTAAGATTTTTTGTTGCAAATGGGATTTTTATTATGTACTTTTCAGCATCTATTGGTATCAACATGCCATATCTTATGTGCTTCTCATTCAGAAACAAGAACAAGGCTTAATTATCATCACAATCAAGTTTTCTGACTACTCATTTTTACTATTTTACCTTGAAGGGATGTATTCTAGGACTGGGGAGAAGGCTTCAGTGGGTAAAGTGCTTGCCTTGCATGTGTGAGGACCTGAGTTCAGTTCCCCCAGAACTCACATAAAAAGCAGGGTGTGGGAGTCTGGCATTGCATGGAGTTTTGCTGTGTAGCCAAAGCTTCAGGTGTTTGCTTGTCTCCAACTCCATCTTGCCAACACTGCATTTATAAGTTTGCCACTGAGCACAGCATCCTTTTGTACATGGCTTCAGGGGATAGAACCTGGATCCTTATGTTTGTGAGGTGAGTACTTTACAAACTGAGTCATCGCTCCAGCCCTAGATCCCAGATCCTTTTAATGTTATTTTAGCAGGTGTGTGCCCGCACGTGTGTATATGTGCGTGCCTGTGTTCATGTGACTGTGTATGTCTCTGTGTGTGTTCAAGAATGTCCTGCCCCAACGTGTATGTGCTTGTATGCATGTGTATAAATATGTGTGTATTGTATACATGTGCATGTGAGTAAATGGCACATATGTGTGTGCACGTGTACAAGAAAGCTCTTGAATGAGTATGTCTGTGCCTATGGAGATCCAAGGGTAACACTGGAAGTCTTCCTGGATTGTTCTATATGCTATTGCTTTGTTCTGGGGTTTCCCAGGCTCTGTTTCCTAGGGTCAGAAGGACATGCTGCCACAATTGCTGCCCAACATTTTTATGTGGGATCTGCTTGTAAGACAAAGGCTTTAATCCCTGAGCTGTCTTCCAAGTCTGGTAGACTGTTTTTGCTCACACTGTTGAGAGGTGTGTCAGATACACTGGAAACAGAGGGTACATCTGGGTTTAGGTTTGGTTCAGGGACCCATATTTCCATCTTTGTAAAAATCTGCATGTGTATGTGTATCTGTGTGTGTGTCTGTGTGTATGTCTGTATCCCTCTGTGTGTGCATGTTTGTATATATATGTGTGTTTGCACAAGTGTGTATATATCTGTGAGTGTCTGTATATCTATGTGTGTGTTCATTTGCATGTGTGTCTGTGTGTGTATGTATGTGTGTTCATGTGTGAGTGCAGGCATACATGTGCAATCTTGAATGCTGAGCTTCGCCTACCCCTTGTTGGAGATGAGGTCTCTTGTTTATCACTGTGTACCCCAGACTTGCTTGCTGTGAGCTTCTAAGGCTTCTATTGTCTGCTTCCCATCCTATCTCACCTTAAGACCACCTAGATCACAGATGTGCACACCCCCATCAAGGTTTTCAAATGAGTGCTGCAGACTTGGATTTAGGTCCTTCTGCTTGCACAGCAAGCACTTTGCCCACCTGGTGAGCTAGCTCCCCAGCACAAGTTTCCAATATTTGGATTTCAGAATTCAATTTGTAGAGGGGACTGTTTCCCTCTTTGTATGTATATGTGACACTCCTCTGTCAACACACTGCAAATGTGTGCACAGTAAAAGTTGTGCCAGACCTTCTTGTTGAACTCTATGGAAGACCCTCCAAACTTGCCCAGTTACTTATGTTGACAGTAAATAAAACACACTGGCACAGCAACAAGGAATTCATGACAACATTTGCAGTGATCTGGCTCAGTTATGGGGGCTTCATATGAACAGTGTCTGAAGGCACGATCTGTTCTAATGACTGACATGCAAACACATCATTAAAATTTCACACAGAGAGTACATTCTGGTGCTACATAATGATAGGACATGTACAGTACTTGAAACAAGTTTTGGAAGTTGTCTGAAATTTGGGCTCTTAAATGATAGACTTGGGACCAAGAGCATCCATCCATCAGTGCCCAATGTATGTTTGGCACAGAAAAAGAAACTTTACATTGTGGTCAAGGGCATGCACCGGCTGTGGTTACCATTTCAGAAATAACCAACTTTTTTGAAAAAAATATATTAATTTTGGTTTTTAGAGAGAGGAAGAGTGAGAAAGGGAGAGAAAATGGAAAAAGAAAATAAATAGAAAAATAAAGAGAGAGAGAGAGAGAGAGAGAGAGAGAGAGAAGGGAAATTTGGAAGAACACACACTCAAACTTTAGGAGTGACCAATCTTCCAACAAGGAGTCTTGGAGCAGAGGAAGGGGAGGCACATTGAAACCCAAATCACAATAAGTTCGCTGGCTCCATGTCACGAGACACTTCTTGCCCACAGAGCCATTTATCCACCCCAGATAGGAAACCAGTGACAGACCAAAGTAACAGTGATACCAAAATCTATTTTGGTGAACTATTTGGGGGTTCCTTAGAGGAGTCGGGGATTCCAGAGTTGGAAAGTCTCAGCCCCAGCATGGACCAGAGCTTTCCTCATGACCACACAAATGGAGTCCTCCAACACTTACCTTCCTGTGTCCCCCAGATCTCAAGGCCAGGACACTATGTGCAGTTAGGGCACGATTGCATAGCTGTGGCTCCTAGGAGGGAGTGGGCTGGGATCCCAGGTGAGGTCCAGGGACCCTCCCACCTGCTCTGTCTCTGAAGGAGCATCAGCAGTTGGCAGATCTAATCTTGATGGCTCTTGCAAGTATTCACAGCCAATCAGGCAAAGTTGGCGGCTATTTCCTTACAGTTTCTGAAACATTCAGTGGCAGATAAGCAGGAGGTGGGGGAGGGTCCTCTGTTAGCCGTTTTCATATTTTCAATAAAGTGGGCAGATCCAGTCATCGGTTGAGTGGAAATTTAGGGGAACAGACATGGAGGATGGGAGCTGTGTATTGTATGGTCCAATGCAGCAGTCCAATGATGGGTGGTAGCACAGCGCCCCTTGAGGCAAGGAAGTGAAATTACAGTGGTGGTGTATCAATGCAACCTGATCTTCCTCCATCACAATTAGATTAGATGTGTGGGTGCCTCAGTGGACTGGCTGAGGATGTATGTGGTATTTGAGAACAATCCCACAGATTACAGATCCTGTGGGAAATGAGGCTTTATGATAATTCTCACTAATTGGAAAAAGCAGTCGGTCAGTGTTAGCGAACACATACATTTTTTTAAAGCTCTTTGATTCATTAAAAATTTATTCGGTAATTGATGTTTGGCTGGGTCTTGCAAAAGTGAATAAATAAAACTGTATTTAATTAGTAGCAATATTTACTTCGACATTTAATGAGCTAACAGCTATTAAAGGAGTTTGTACCTTGAGTGGATCACAAATCTCCCTGCAGTTTGGATTCTCTTGTTGGCTTAGTCATTTGGTCCACAGGTGTATGTTTGAAGGCAGACAAGCTCCCAGATCTGTGGAAGGGAGGAGATACAAAAAGGGAGAGAAAATGCAGTCCACGGGGGTACTCAGAGGTTCAGCACCTGCCTGGAATTCCCTAGTGTCATGGTTTGGATGTGAGTTGTCCCCACAGGCTAATGTGCTTAAATCTTCAGTTGTTTGGGAAGTTCATGGCACTTTTAAGAGGTGGAACCTTTTTGGAGCAAGGCATTCACAGTGGATGGACCTTGAAGTTGATTAGCCCTACTGAACTTCTGGGAGAGGTCTGTTCTCGAGTTTGGAGTTTAGCAGCTCTCGGTCTCCATGTCTGCAATGACTTAAGCCTTCTTCAGCTTCTTCCTCCTGCCATTGCATTTTCTGCCATGAAGGACTGTATTTTCCCTCTGGAACTGGAACTGAGTAAATCTCCCTTTTCTCCCATAAGTTGCTCGACTTTGAGTGGTGTCTAATAGCAACAGAGAAAGAGCAACTGGTAGACCCAGCGAGGGCCTTAGGGCATGGCTCAGTTATAGAGCACCTGCCTAGAATCCCCAAGTAAGGGGCTAGGGGTGTGACTTAGTGGTAGACCACCTGCCTAGAATCCTCCAGTGAGGAACTGGGGGCGTGGCTCAGTGGTGTGATTTCCTGACACTGTTAGAAAACAATAGGTCAATGCTGATAGTTCTCTCGTTTCTGTTAGGTGAGGGGTACACACTTGTCATCTTTAGGACTTGGAAGGCTGAGGCAGGAGGACTGTCAGAAGTCAAGGTCAACCTGGACTACATCATAAGACATTTGTCTCAAAAAAAAAAAAAAAAAAGAAAATGTTTTTTAAAGCTATATGCTTGAGGCACAGGCTGCCACTGGTTCCCAAGCAGTCTCTGGTCACCAGTATTGTAAGGCGACCTCATCTTTCTGTCATGAATGCAGAGGGAGTGAAATGTGGGTAGATGAGACCTGGGGACAGTTTGTACCCTGCCATCCCCTTTCCTGTTTGCCATCTCACACATTTTTCTTCTGAACACATTCCTTCATACCCTGGTTGACTGGTCATATGACTTTTTAAAATGGGATATTTTTGCTTTTTCTCCATAATTCTAAGAGTCGCAAAGACCAGAAAATATTGAAAGCTGAAGGGGGAGGGGAGTAAAAAGCAGTTCTGTTATTCAAAGACACCCATGACTGATGAGTCTTCTGGCTTTATAGCTTTTTATTGCTAAAAATTGACCTTTAGTTATTAGTCAATTCAAATAGAGACAGATATAAAGAAAGTCATTAACAACAAGCCCAGATGGACAGTGCTGGCCTTTTGCAATATGTGCATGAGGATGTTCCTTAGTTTTTTTTATGCTGTCATAATAGTGTGTATGTGTGAGGTATGCCATGCTGTGTACACACACATACACACACACATATACAAACACATATGATACGTGTTACATGTAGCGATAATACCAGTGACATTTATCATCCATTTAACATCCTTACTTCCTTAGGCATTTCCCTGTGGTGGGAACCTTGGAATCCCTCTCCCCTATTCACTTCCTTTCTCCCTCTTTTCCTTTTTCTCTGTTAGTTGTGAGAATTAAGCCAAGGGTCTACTACTACATGCCTAGCAATCTCTCTCACTGAGCCACACCCCCAGCTCCTCACTGGGGCAGTCCAGGCAAGGACTTTACTCCTGAGCCACACCCCCAGCTCCTCACTGGGGAATTATAGGTAGGCGCTTTACTGCAGAGCTCTGTCCCTAGTCTTCATTTCACTCTTTTTTTAAAATTTATTTATTTATTATTTATTCAATTGTGCGTGTATGCATGTGTGCGCATGTGTGTATGTATGTGTGTGTAGAACCACGGACGAATTCGGGAACCACCCTGGACGCCTCCACCTCCTCCCTGTTTACTCTGCCCCGGGATTCACAGGCTCCGCCCTACCAGGATCAGAAATGCAGGCCGCCCCCACTTCTGCCCGGCGTCTATACGTGGGGTCTAGGATCCGAACTCAGGACCTTTTGCCTGCAAGGCAGAGGCTTAACCCTTGAGCCACCTCTCCAGCCCCTTCATTTCACTCTTTATTTTGAATAAGAACCTCACCACATTGTCCAGGCTGGTGTGGAACTCACTCTGTCACTGGGCAGGCTTTGAGCATATATGCTCCTACCACATCATCCTTAGGAGCTGGGCTGACAGGCCTCCCCACACCTAGGTCTCTCCTGACTCAAACACCATACTGCCAAGAAGCACTAGCACTACTCTTTTTTTTTTTTTTTGGAGAATTAAGGTAGAGTTTATTAGAAAAGAGAAAGGTTGGAACTTACGGACTCCAGACATGGGGTGCCATGAGGAGCTAGGGCGCCTCCATGAGAAGCTAGGGCACCTCCATGAGAAGCAGAAATGAAACAAAGCTCATGGTACTAGAGTGCCATGAGGGGCTAGGGAGCCCATGAGAACTCAGAGTGCCTAGGCATGGAATTCATGAGGAGCAAGGAGCAAGAAGCAGACTCATGGCACTGAAGTGCCATAAGGGGCTAGGGAGGCTCCAAGAGAAGTAGGCAGCTGGAAACAGACTCATGGCACTAGAGGGCCATGAGGGGCTAGATCGCCTACTAGCGCTATTCTTGTTTGTGTAATAATTGTGCTTTGGCCCTTGGTTTGTGAAGGATGAAGCATTGTAGATTAGTGTGAAACCCACGTATTTCTTGTTCTTGTGGATCTGACCACAGGCTGTTGTCGCTGTCTATGTGGGTTTGGTGACCCAATTATGGAACAAGAGAAATCTGAGGAGTCTGCTTTGCCAGCCAAGGCCCAAACCGTGAGGGTGGCAGTACCACCCCATCTCTGAGGCTCTGTCTTGAGACAGCACTCAGCCCCATGCACACATCTTTTTTAGGTTATTCTCTAAAATTCCTTTTTCTCCTTTAAATAGCTCAGGATGATCCAGTGGGTGCACCATAAAAATACCTGTTCAAATATTTGCAGAGGAATGAAATGTCCCCATGTAAAGATGGTCAAACTGGGCCATCTTTGACCTCAGTCCACAATAATAGATAATATATATGTGATTTCACTAGGATTATAGATAGATAGACAGATATATCTGGATAGATTGATAGGTAGATAGATGTGAAAATGTCTCAGTTTGTGAAGTGCTTGTCACACACAAGCATGAGGCCCTGAGTTCAAATCCCAGAACCCATGTCAAAAAGTTTAGCATGGTGGTGTCCCAGTATCGGGGAGGCAGAGACAGGAGGATCCTTAAGCTCACTGGCCAGCCAGTATAGCCTGGTGGTTCCAGGCCAGTGAGAGAGTCTGTTTCAAAATAATGGGAGACAGAACTCGAGGGGTGACACCCACAGTTGGCCATTGGCTTGTGCACACATGTGCTTGTGCATACACACATGCGCACGCACACGCAATAAACTGAAAGTGTCTATGAAATGCCCATTGTGCTTTGTTTAATGAACTACCAAGCAAAGATGCATTTAAAGGGAAGCTGGGGAACCAGAGCCTTACATTGACTATTTAGTAATATTTCACCTAGTATTTCCTTCTGGCCTGCAAGGCCTTGGTGCTAAGCTGCACTGTGGCCACGTAATTCATATGCAGGTCCTTAGGGTAGGCTTTTGTCTCTCTGCCCTAGAAGAGGCTCTCTGCCCCTTGCCCCCGCAGAATTAAGTCTCATTAGAGTGTTAAAGTGAACTCAAGACTCCCGGTGTGGTTTCTCAGAGGGCTCCAGGTATAGGAGAGGGCGATTCAGGCCCCTGGTGGAGCTGCTGAACTGGCCCCAGAGGGGATTGTGTGATACCACCATGTTTAAGTCTGTCAGGTTTTGTGTCTAGTCTGAATCGTCAGGATCTTGCAAGTCCTTGCCCATGTGCTTTCCTATAGACTCCGCGTGCTCTTTATGACACCAAATCCCCTGGAAGATGGCTATTACTTATTACAGACTTTCCCATTTCTAATTACTGTTTTGTATTTTCATCTAACATCTCGGTGAAGGAGCCTTTGGTCCTTGGATGCTACTCCAATCGAGAAAGTAAATGGAACAATTTATTTCACATTCGCAGTAATGAAGGACTGCGGAGCCCTTGCCTGGGGCCATCAGCTTGTCTCTGCCGCTGTATCTGGCCTGATTAAGTGAGCGTGAGTAACTGGGCCAAGAGGAGGAGGAGGAGGATGGAAAGGAAAAGGAAGAGGCCAAGAGGAAGGGGAGGAACCGGGGAGACAGCCTCTGTGCATCCTCCCCCAGAGCAAACTTTGCCTTTTGATTTGCAAGGACACCAATAGTCTAAATGGACCTAGGCAAAATTCTTTTATTTTTATTTATCAGTTTTTTGAAATAGAGTCTCATGGTACCCAGGCTGGCCTCAAACTGACTGTGTGGCCAAGGATGACCTTGAACTCACGATCCTCTGCCACCAGCTCCTGAGCGCTGGGATGACAGGTGCGCACCACGCCTGGTCTCTGCGGTGCTGCAGCTCTGCAGGGCTTCCTGCGTGCTGGGCGGGTGATCTTGACCACAGTGGGTGTTCTCATACCTCTCCACACATCAGGCCTCTTCACATTCTTTTCTTCGGCTCATAGAATTCTCATTCAAAGGATATTTTGTTGACTTTCTGTATTGAATTCTTAACTGTAAACAATGTACCACGGTGCCTAGGATGCTAGAAACAGGACCGTGTTGTCAACAATATAATGTCATAGGCCAGTGAGAGACCTTGTCTCAAAAAGGTGGGAGCTGTGGAGATGGCTCAGTGGTTAAAGTCTTTGCCCTAAAAACAGTGTTTAGATTCTCAGATTCCATGAAAATGCCAGGGGGCTGTGGCGACTGCCTGTCATTCTAGCCCTGGAAGGGGAGCCTGGGTTGAATAGAAGTTGTTGCCCATGGGCTCATGCACTGGAATCCTTAGTTGATGTGTGGGAAGGTTATGGAAGCTTTAGGCCGCGGAGCCTTGCTGCAGGAAGGCATGTCACAGGGGTTGGGCCTTGGGTTGGTTAGCTCTACCCTCCTGCCACTAGGAGTTCTGTTTTGGCAGTCTGCAGGGAGCTCTCTTGGGCTCCATGATGGACTTCACCCAGGCCACCTCCAGCTTCTGCCAGGTAGCCGTATCTTTCCTGCCACAATGGACTGCAGATCCCCTCCAAAATAATAAGCCAAATAAATATCCCCTTCACCCCTTAAATTGGTTATACGAGTGTTGTCTCACAACAAGGAAAGGTTAGCCAGACTAGCCCTAATTGTATGTTTTGTACAGTTAGAGACCCAGGCTCTCAACAATAAGGGGAAGAGAAGAGTGATGGAGGATGATTTCCAGTTACCCTTGGCTCTCCACAGGCACATGCACTCAAGTGCACTCCTGTATATACATTCATCCACACATGCTCCCACCTACATGCAAACACACACAAGCACACACTCTTCTACACACACAGGCGTGCACACATACACACATGACCTCATGCACACATAAATGAAAAAAAGAAAGATCAGAGTAGTCATCATTTGAAGATGGACACCTGAGATTGACCTCTGACCTCCACGTATCTGCACTTTCACCTTCCAGTTACACACACACACACACACACAGAGCTAATATTTTGTAGTTACATAAGATGACAGATCCCACAGGGAGAATCACTTCCTCCAGCCTGGTCCAACTTCCCAAAGCAGCACCACCATACGGGGATCAAACACTCTTTGTCTTTTCTTCAGCAGTGATATAAACATGGACACTGCACCCAACTTAAATTCACTTGGATGGTAGAGATGGAACTCTGGTCCTTGTGCCTGTGTGGCAAGTATTTTATAGACTGAATCCTCTCCCCAGTCCTCAGTAGTTCATTCCAGACAAGTTCAGAACCACACACCGGTTCTGATTTTCATGCTGCCCACTCACCATGCTGACAGTTTGAACATCGCTTTGAATTATAGCATAATTTCCAGATCTATCAAAGAATCCCGAGGGTCTGTGGTACGGCTTTTTCTTTTATGTCTTGGAGAAGCGATGGGTTTATTTTTTCCTTCTCTCACTGAATCATGTTCAGCTTCCTGTGAAATAGTTTTTCTTGGAAACGAGCCTGAAGTTGATGACAGGCATCATCCCCGAGTGACAGATACGCAGTGAACAAATCAGCCATTCAGATCCTCCAAGTCTGGAAGTGTCTGTGATCTTTCCAGAGAGGTTGGCAGTGGCTCTTCAGCTCGCAACTGTGCTCTTGGGCATGAAGCCACTTGGCTTCATCACTGACAGTGTTTTCTATGTGTGTGTGTGGGGGATGTATACATATGTGTGCATGTGTGGAGGCCCAAGGTTGAGATAAGCAATCATCCTTAATCTCTCTTCCACTTTATTCTTTTGAGACAATGTCTCTCATCATATCCAGAGCCCAAAGATTGCTCTTCCAGCTTACCTTTTTGAGACAGGGTGTCTCATCAAACCCAGAGCTCACCAGTAGGCCAAGTCTAACTAGTCAGCTTGCTCTGGGGGTTCCCAATCCACCCCATAATGCTGGGTTCACAGGCACTTGTGGCCATATCTGATTTTCTATGGCTGGTGGGAATTAGAATTCAAGTCCTTATGCAACAAGCACTCTGACCCGATGAACATCTCCCCAACCCCTTACTGCTCTACTCTCATGAAGGGAAGGCAGATCGGGGTGTATGTTAGAAAGTGCAGTTCGTCTCCTGTGATGAAGCTCTTCCTGCATCTATGCACAGGTACTAACAGACCATCAGCTGACCTAGTGCGTGCCATTGGTAGGGAAGTTGACAGTCAGTGGGTCTAGCTAAAAACCGTATTTGTGTGTGTATGTGTGAGTATGTGTGTGTATGGTGTATGTTTGTGTGGGGATGGGGAGGTATGAGCATCATTGTGAAGTCCCAAGGGTGATGTTGATAGTCATCCTAGGTTGCTCTAGGGTTTCTCAGACTTCATCTTCCAGGAATAGAATTGCGGGTCATTGTCATTTCTGTTTTTACATTTCTTCGTGGGATCTGGGAATCTAAAATCAGATCCTTTTGCTTGCAAGGCAGAAATTTTAACCCCTCAGTCATCTCCCCACTCTCCAGAGTTATGGGATTTTACACATACTTTTTACTTTGGAGAGTCTGGTAGGTACCCCCACATTTCTAAGCTTATCCGCCCATCTACCTGCCTACCTACCTACCTACCTACCTATTTTTGGTGTTTTTGAGATAGACCACACATCCCAGGCTGGCCTTGGAGGCAGCCATCATCCTGTCCCAGCTCTTGAGTTCTACTACAATTGTGTAACACCACTGTCACTCCACTTCTGAATGAAGCACACAGCTGAGAAAAAATATTAACCCACTGAGGATGTCTATGAACTTTCTCTTAAGAGACAGAGGAAATGAACAGCCTCCCAGTGGAATGTAATTTACATTACAATCCAATTGTAATTTACATTACAATCCAGAACTAGTAACTCCAAACAGACAGTGCAGATTTTGGAAGGACCTATATATAGGTCCTTTGGGGGTAGTTATAGAAGTGCTCACGGTTATGGTTCAAAAAAAGAAAGCTGCACAGCCCTGTTATTTACTTCTACCTCTCCAGCTCATTCACCGTCACCAGAGCCTCAGGAATAAAGGGAAGCCTGGAAGCCGACCGTTCTTACTTTAATATCCTCTGTAAACTGGGATGTCTTTTTGGGGCCTCGAACCAAGCTATCAGCACCCATAGCAGTCAAACTTCCACAGATTTCGATTTATTCCTTTGATTTTAGGGGGTCAGGAAACAGAAACAAAAAAATATCTGCCCAGTTGTAAGGGATTCTGGGTTTTGGCACCAGGCAAGATGGCGACCTCAGGCCTCAGAGAAGGAATCTGGGTTAAAATGGGGCCACGTGACAGGCTACAACACCATGGCTGGCAGGACACCACAGCAGCATCTACGAAAATAAAGAATGAAGTTCAAATTCCTTGCTTTATTAATGGAAAAACACTAAAAGAAAGTTTAAGAATCCCAAATCCTTCAGTTCATCATGTTACCATGCAGCTTGTGGTGAGATCTGGTCACTTCTGAAGGTTAAACTGATTTCCACATCAGTGACCCAAGCCTGTCATTCCAGTGCTCAGGAGCTGAGGCAGGAGGATTGCAAGTTTGAAATCAGGCCTGCCTGAACTACATTATTAGGACTCTGGAGAGGGGGAAAGAAGAAGAGAAGAAAGGGGAGAGAATGAGGGAGGAAGAAAGGAGAGTGAGGGAGAGAAAGAAGGAAGGAAGAAGGGGAAAAGGGAGAGAGAGGGAGGGAGAGAGTTAGAAAAGGCACTCTAATTATATACAACTGCTAAGTATATCCATTAAAATCAGAGATGTAAAAAATATGACTGTTACCACAAACTGTCACTTAACATGAATCTTCTGGTGAGTAACATTAAATGAAAACTCTGCTCTCATTTAAATAATGGTATTCTCATGTTCTGACTTTTTGATCTTTGTCTAATGTAATATATGGTTTTTAGCCAATTTCCTGTGGTTAAATTACTGGGTTTTCATAGTATCTTCCCTTCAAGCCATAGAACCCATAGTCTCCTTCTTTGGACATTATTCTTGATTTGTGGTTACAGCAGTTATTATAAATTAAATTTTAAAATGAGATGATTTTAAATTATCAGAAACAGCCACTTTATAGCATATTTCCCACCACTCTTTTTTTGTGCTGGGGAAAAGGCAGTCTCAGAAATATTAGACAAGCGCTCTATCACTGGGCCACGCCCCTAGCCCCTCTCTGGGGGATTTTAGGCAAATGCTGTATTACTGAGCCATGTGCCCAGCCCCTCACTGGGGGATAAGGCAGGTGCTGCACCACTGAGCCACACCTTCAGCTCCTCATGTGGGATCCTGCAGGTGCTGCACCACTGAGCCACGCCCCCAGCTCCTCACTGTGGGATTCACGCAGGTGCTGAGCCACGCCCCCAGCTCCTCACTGTGGGATCCACGCAGGTGCGGTACTATTCAGCCACGCTCCAGCCCTGCTGCCTCTGCCCCCCAGTAGCTGCGATGAGAGGCCAGCACCACCAGACCTAGCTTTTGCTATTTTTGCGCTTGGTTTTCACCCATCTCTCACTGGGCTGACGTGCTCTTGAAATGATTTGTTTGGGGTGGGTGGTGGAGTTCTTGGTTTCTGAGCTCTTGAGATGCTGATCTGCATTCTGCTGCCTTCTGTGGATGAATCATCACCTCACCAGGTGGCATGCTGTTACGTAAATGCCCTTTTCCCCTGGCACCTCGGAATTATCTCTGCAGTATATGACAATGTAGAAACGCCAAGGACAGAGCTGAGGAGGCAGCTAAGTGCACGAAAGTGCTTGCCCTGCTAGCATGGGGACCCGAGTTCAAACTCCAATGCTTATGTGAAAAGCCCAGTGTAGTCACATGTACCTGTAACTCCAGTGCTGTGGACTGGGTGGAGAGAGGAGATCGCTGAGCCCTGATGGCTGCTGGCCTCACCCCACATTCAGTGATGGACCCATCTTAAGGAAATAAAATGGAGTGTGATCCACCAGGATACCTGATATTTTCCTCTGGCCTCTATATTTATGTACACACACACACACACACACACACACACACACACACACACACACACGAGATAACAAGCCCACAAAGGGTTTTTTACCTTGTAGTTATCTCACTTTTGTGTGTGTCTGTGTGTGCATATATTTGTTCACATGCATGTGTGTGCATGTGCTCATATGTGTGCATATATGTCCACACATGTGTGTATATATGGTTTCACACATATGCATTCAACACATTTGTGTTTGTGTATACATACAGATGTGTGTATTTGTGCATGCAAGTGTGTGTATGTATTCACATGTATGTGTTCGACACATGTGTCCGTGTGCATATGTCTGCACACATGTGCCTTGTGTGCGTGCATGGGTATGTGTGTGTGCATGTGTGTGTATGTGCAGAGGCCCACTTTGACTCTGAGTGTTCTTGGTCACTTTCCATCTTACTTATTTCTCGAGGCAAGGCCTCTCGGTGAACCTGGAGCTCACCCATGTGGTTAGAGCGGCTGACTGGCTGGCAGCAATCCCCAAGACTCAATGTCTCCTCCTCCCCAGCACGTCTGGCTCTTCAGTGAGTGCTGAGGCCCGAACTCAGGTCCTCAGAGGCACAGCAAGCTCTTTACACTGAGTCCTCTCTCCTGGCCTAAGGAACCCACTAAGGAACCTAATTTGTTCAGAGAACTTTTTGTTTCTTCTTGCTTTATGGTCTGCCAATCATCAACACGGGCAACTCTAAACATCTTTGAAGTTCTGTTACTAAAGTCACAATGCATAGTTCAGAAGAGGTGAATTTTCAGAACTTTGTAAAAATCTGATCCATTTAAGGTTGTTGCTTTTATTCTAATCTTTCAGCGTATCTCTTCTCCATCTTCTTCCTCCTCTTGCAGTTTTACCTTCACGTCTTTTCTCTGCCTGACAGAACTAAAGATGTTCATTTTGCCATCTGAATCTTACGTCCGTTTTCTCTGCAGTGGATCTCACTGTTCCCCTTCTCTCTGCTGCTGTATCACTGGGAATTTAAGATATCGTTTCTCAATGATTAGTTACCTTGCTTCTAGTCGAGAAATAGACACGTACGCATAACTCCCTGTGAGTGCTGGGGTGGAGGTGGGGGGCTGCATCATGGTCCCTTTGCTTCTTAGGAGGATTTTGCAAAGTATGTGCTTTCTTTAGTCTCCAAAGTCTTAAGATTTATTGCAATTTTTACACCTTGAATCTCTTTCGTACACTTCAAACTCAATTCATTTGTTTCTTTTTTAATGTTTTATTTATTTATTAGAGTGAGATAGAGGAAGGATGAAGGTGTGTATGTGGAGGTGGGAGGACGACTTTTGGAAGTTGGTTCTCTTCTCTTACCATACGGACTTTGGGAAGTGAACTCAGGTCTCCTGGTTTTAAACTCGGGTGCTTTTACCTGCTGAGGGCCATCTGTGTTTATTTCAGTCCCTTCTTTATATAGAGTTGTGCCATGGAATAGAATTTTCCATGAAGTAAGATGCCTATGAGCTGCATTTCCTCTGTGTGTGTGTGTGTGTGTGTGTGTGTGTGTGTGTGTGTGTGTGTGTGTGTGTTGATCTGTGGATGTGTGTGTGTACTTGTGTGTGTTGATCTGTGGATGTGTGTGTGTGTGTGTGTGTGTGTGTGTGTGTGTGTTGGTCTGTGGAGGTGTGTGTGTGTGTGTGTGTGTGTGTGTGCTTGTGTGTTTTGGTCTGTGGATGTGTGTGTGTATGTACTTGTGTGTGTTGGTCTGTGGATATGTGTGTGTGTGTGTGTGTTGGTCTGTGGAGGTGTGTGTGTGTATGTACTTGTGTGTGTTGGTCTGTGGATGTGTGTGTGTGTGTGTGTGTGTGCTTGTGTGTTTTGGTCTGTGGATGTGTGTGTGTGTATGTACTTGTGTGTGTTGGTCTGTGGATATGTGTGTGTGTGTGTGTGTTGGTCTGTGGAGGTGTGTGTGTGTATGTACTTGTGTGTGTTGGTCTGTGGATGTGTGCGTGTGTGTGTGTGTGTGTGTGTGTGCGTGTGTTGGTCTGTGGATGTGTGTGTGTGTGTGTGTGTGCGTGTGTTGGTCTGTGGAGGTGTACCACACACATTTGATGCAAGTAGGCACCACCATCTTTGCTCAAGTCACACACTGACATCTCATCAACTGGAAAGAGTCCTTTGGCATTGCACTAATAGGACAGGAATACACAATAAAGCACGTGTGGAGGAAAATATTTTCTTAGGGAAAAAACCCTGTATTCATTATTCGTCTTATTGCTGTGACCAAACACTCAACACAAGCAAGGAAGGTTTACTGCGGCTCACAGTTGGGAGGTGCAGTCCATCATTTCAGGGAAGACGTGGTGGCAGGGGACTAAGGCAGCTGGTCATGACATCCATAGTCAGGAAGCAGAGACAGATGCATGCTGGTGCCCAGTTCATGTTCTCCTTTGTAGTTAGTCCAGGACCTATGGGATGGTATGCCCACATTCAGTGTGAGCCTGCTTACTTCAGTGAACATAATCTACACAATCTCTTACTAGTTATTGCCCTTAATTTTCTTTTTTCCGTGAGACAGCACTCATACACAACTTAGGGGAGAAAAGGAGATGTACTTGACCTTTGGGTCTACCTGGGATATCACTGGTTATAGTGGTGATCTCAGTGCAGAAGGGATGGGTAGGGGCAGAAGCAGGAAGCCAAATTAGGTCACTGCAGCCATTGGGAAGCAGGAAGAGCAAGACAGGGAAGGAAACAGAACTGTGTCACAAACCTCTAGGCCTGCCCCGTGACCTGCCTTCTTCCAGCAAGCCTCCACCTCTTAAAGGGGTCACAACCTTTCCAGACATGAACACCAGCTAAAGATGCAAACACACGAGCCTGTAGAGGGCCATCTACACTCAAACAATGACACAAACATGCCTGGAGATTTATCCCTTCAATGATTCTAGGTCCTAACAAATTGGCAGTATTAAATTCCAGGCATCCTCCAAATTATAATTCAGATGGCGCGGAGTCAGGAGACTTGACAGGAAAGGTCCTTGCTACAGAGCAGAGACCCTCACAGTGCCCTGTCTGAGAGTTGGTGCTTCTTCCAGCATTTCCCTCACATGGATGCTCCAATTCTCTAGACATGATCTCAACCTTCTTTTCTAGTACTTAATTTTGAGCCAGTGGTTTTATGGCCTCCATTATCTTCTTTTTTATAATGTGTTTGTTTTTCTTTAGCTGATTAAAATTTCATAGGCCACAAATAAAATTTAAAAACACGAGGCCAGAGCGAGTAATGGAGCATCATCAATATAGCACTGCATGATTACAGGGTCCTGAGGCGGGAGCTCAGAAGCTAGTGCCACCTGCTCTGTTTGTGACTGGACTGCTTAAAGGGGGAGGCTGGGGCCTGAGGAGGTGATGTGTTAAGGGCTTGCTGCACAAGGAGGAGGACCTGGGTTAAAACCCCAGTACCCATGTGAAAATCCAGGGGTCTCTGGGATGCATGGGACAAACTGGTCTGGCTCACTGGTAGAACACTTGCCTAGGATCCCCCAGTGAGAGGCTGGAAGTGTGGCTCATTAGTAGAACACCTGCCTAGAATGCCATGGAAAGAAGGAAATGAGAGAGAGAGAGAGAGAGAGAGAGAGAGAGAGAGAGAGAGAGAGAGAGAGAGAGAAGGAAGGGGAAGAAGGAAGAATGGGAATGAGGGAGTTAGGAAGAAAGGAAAATAGGAAGGAAGAAATGAGAGAAGGAAGGAGAGAGACTAGGAATACCTCAGCCAGCATGGTTGTATACTCCTGTCTTCCCAGCACTCCTGAAGCTGGGGCAGGAAGATTTCAAGTTCGAAGCCAGCCTGGGCTACAGAGTGATTCTGCTTCTCAAAAACAGTTACATCTTAGATCATGATGGGGAAAGCAGCCCCCAGCTTTTTAGCTGTAAGGTGGCAACGTTTCATGCTGTTGCCTGACTGAGGCAGACATGTTTGATGAGAACGACATCCTTTAGAGAAGGGAAGGGCAAGTCCATGGTTGCTCGGAGGTGCTCCAGTCTCACAGCCCAAGACTTTCTGTGTGGCACCTCCAGACCCTCTTGGGACAGAAGCAGACACTGTGAGCCTCATTAAGGAGATGAACTTGACTATCTGTCAGGGACAAGTCTATTTACATGTCTTATATTTGCATAACTTTGCATTTTTATCAAAGGCATTGAACATTTCATATATCAAGGGATATTTGTGAAGTCTCCCTGGTGGGAAGGCAGGAATTCTTATTATTATCTAGCTATTCTTATTTTTAGTTTTATCATGTGCTTATATGTGTGTATGTGCACATGACATGTATAGTGTGTGTGCATGGTGTGTGTGTATGTGGCATGTGTTTGGGTGATAGTTGATGGGTATAGGATGTGTGTTTATGGTCATGTGTATATTCACATTTATGAAGATAATTTGGTCCCAGAAGAGTGGCGTGTGCTGCTGTGAAATAAAACACTGGATCTGGGGAGATGACTCAGGGGCCTTTGTATCACAAGGATCTGAGCTCAGATCCCAGATCCCACATGAAAATGCCAGGCAGATATGACAGCAGCCTACAGTTTCTTCCCACAAAGGCAGAACCTGGGAAACCCCAGAACAAAGCAATAAGGAGGTAGATCAATCCAGGGTGATTCTTGATGTCATTCTTGAGCCCTCTGCACACATATAAGTTAAGGCGAGAGAGTGATGAACACACCCACGGTTGACCTCTGACCTCCACACACATGCATACATGCAACCATGCACATCCACGTGCTTGCCTGTGTGCACACATGTATTACACACACACATACACACACACACTCACTCACACACACAGACACACAGAAATCTGAATCTCCAGGCTTAGTCACCAGCCTGCACTGTCAGTCAAACAGGGAACACATGAGTCATGTCTAGTTTCTGGGAACTTAGACCAGACTTCTGCAGAAACAGACCTGGACTGGGGCCTGCGGATTGTTGGTGGACCAATGGAGCTCCCTCCTGATACCCTTCAGATGGAGCTTTGAAGAGCAAGCACTTCAGCATCAGCTTCAGGGGTCACGCGGCTGCTTTGCAGAGTCAGGCGGCCGCTCCCGCAACTGCAGAGCTGTTGCAGCCAGTGGGAAATTTCTCTGAGACCCCAGGGTGACAGGTACTGGTCTTGGTGGAGGGTTTTCTCTTTGCCTGAGCCGTGGCTGCATCCCAGAGCAGTGCACAGACGCCCAGCTGTGAGCTGCAGCCTGAGCTGTTTCCAGATGGGAGAAGGGAACACAGCACACGCCTGTTTGCTCTTCTCGTGTGTCCCCAACACCAATAGTGAAAGGTACTTTATTAGCCTCTTGTCTGGTTGCTGTGACCACACACCTGACACAAACAGCCTAAGGCAGGAAGGGTTCACTGGGGCTCACAGCCGGAGGGTGCACTCCATCACGGCGGGGAAGGCATGGCGGCAGGAGCGGGAGGCAGCTGGTCACGTGACGTCCACAGTTAGGAAGCAGAGAGATGAATGCTGGGGCTCAGCTCGCTTTCTCCTTTGTGTTCAGTCCAAGCTCCCAGCCCACTGGATGGTGTTGCCCACATTCAGGGTGGATCTTCCCTCCTCACCAAACTCAGTCTAGAAACTCCCGCCCAGACACACCCAGAGGAGTCAAGTTGGAAGATGCACCTCACAGAAGGAGCAGCGAGTGGAAGAGAGCTATGTGAGCAGACTGGCAGAAGAGGCGGCGTGAAGAAGGGCACTCTGGGTGTGGTGGTCGTCTTCATGGCATCAGGAATACTTGCTAAGAAGTTGCTGGGGGATTGCGAGGGAACCGGACAGAGGGGGCAGGGGGAAAGTCTGCTTTTCAGGGAATCGTTGCAGTCCTGCTCCCACGGTGATGGACTAGACCCCTGAGCTGCGACAGATTAACCCCTTCCTGCCTTATGTTCTCCTTACCAGACACTGGTTACAGCAATAAGTAAGGTGTCTCAGACAGGAGGGTAACACTCTATGGGGGGGAAATCACAGAGTCAACAAAGCTTCTGGAAGCTTCTCTGGGTCTGAAAGCATTGATGGAGTGATGTTAGGATTAGGATGTTGTGTTGATGTGCAGCCAAGGACCAAGGGGAAGGCTGTAGAGGGAAACGGTGCTGGCGATGTGCCCTTGCCAATCAAGATGCTTTAATTATCTCAGTTTATCACAGGATAACCCATGAGATTGCTTGGCTGCACAGGTGGGGCCTGGATGGGCTGCACAGGTGGGGCCTGGATGGGCTGCACAGGTGGGGCCTGGATGGGCTGCACAGGTGAGGCCTGGGTAGGCTGCACAGGTGGGGCCTGGGTGGGCTGCACAGGTGGGGCCTGGGTGGGCTGTCAGGTACTAGAAGCAAACTGCTCACTACAGAGCTGCTGCTCTGAATTCTGCTGCTGCCAAGTCGAGACATTGTCTCCTGATGTGGGCAGCTCTTCCTCTCCACAGAGACAGGCAGGTGAAACAATAGGGAGTGCAGAATGTTCCAGAGCTCATTGACCCTCCTCCCCCTCCATGTACCCCAGAGGAGAAAGGAATGTGTCATCAGATGAGTTCTATACCTCCTGTGAAAGTTGAAATGAGTAAATGACTCAACGTAAGATTGGGTCCTGGAAGATTCTGGGGATGGGGTGGGGGCCGCTGCAGTGGTCTCCAAGGAGTCTGGGAGGGAGAATGGCCCCAGGGCAGCCAGCCAGAACCTTCCTTCCAGCTCTGTCTTTTTAGCGACCTGGCTGAATCTGATTGGGAACTCAGGACTTCACTGAGGCTCCCGTCCCAGCAGGAAAACCAGGTTCCATTTCTCTGCTCTTTCACTGTGTGTCAGAACTCTGGCAGTTTCCTGACCTTCTGATGGATTCGGGGGAAGGCAGAGGGTTGTAGAAAAATTCAGGAGGGGAGTGGGGACAGGGGGATGAAGGATCCTACGTATTCATCCAACACATATTTGGGGTGCACTCAGGTGAAGCACATGTTATCCACTGCCCAAGGGCCTCACAGAAACAGACAAAAATAGCTGGCAAGCTGGCAATGTGGCTCGCCTGTCAACCCAGCATGCAGGAAGCAAAGACAGGACAAATGCAGGGCCAGATGGCTGGCTTTACTGGTCAGGAAACTCTGGGCCACGGTAAGCAAAATGGAGACCAATCAAGGAAGGTGTTTGGCAACAACCTCTACCCTCCACACTCGCACATACGAACATGCACACATACCCATATACGTGCCACACACATGTGTGTGAAAGAAAAGCAAAGCAAGACGGCAAGTCTTGGGAATGAGGGAGATGGAGTAAGGTGAGAGGAGCGTGCAGGGGACTGGAGGAAAGTCCAGGGTAGAATCTAGAGTCAATAAAATGCAGAACTCACCATGTGGGAAAAAAATAATGAAAATTCTTAGAGATGAAAATAGGGAAACAAAAAGTAGACTTGTAATTAGGGATGGTTTGTGCCCCAGAGGAGAGGACGAGCCTGAGAAGATGAAGGCAGTGATCACAGTGGCCCCAGGACACATGCAGGAGGCAGAGCTGAAGTGGATGTGAAAGCGGAAGTCTCGGGCCACCAGGAGGACTCAGTGGATGAGGCGCCTGTGTGTACAAGTTTGGTGACCTGGGTTCAAAACCCAGAATCTCACGTGGTGGAAGGAGACTTCTGAAACTTGTCCTGTGACCTTTACCTACGGGCTGTAGCATACATGAACATAGTCTCTCTCTCTCTCTCTCTCTCTCTCTCTCTCTCTCTCTCTCTCTCTCTCTCTCTCTCATAAATAAATAAAACATTTGAGAACAGTGAACCATCCTCCCTATCATATTCAGGCACAGGTGTCAACTTGACAGTTGAGGGTTTGAGCTCTGGGCACATTTGCGGAGAATTAGTGGTTGAGTTGAGCCCAGAGCAAACCTGCAAGAGATTGTCTAGCTGATGGGAAAGGCTCAGCCTATGGTGGATGGGATTAGGCCACCCACCAATAAAATACAGAGAGCTGGTTGAGGGAGTTGGCATCCTTCTGTATACTTGGCCAGACATGCTGGTCTGGCAAGTAAGGATCATCCCTCTCTCAGCCATTACGTAGAGGTGGTGTGGTCAGTTTCCTCGGCCCTGGTGTTGATACACCAGGTTTCCCGTGGTTTCCCGTCAAGATGGACTGAGAACTTTAACCAGATTGTTATAAGGAAATAAACCTCTTGTTCCTTTAAGTCATTTGGTGGTCATTTATCAGCAACTATGCAGGTGAACTGCAATAGAATTTTGTACCCAGGACGTGGGGTGTTGCTGATAAATCTGGCTATGTGGCTTTTATGGATTCTGAATGGTTTTGTTGGAGGAACTTTGAAATGTTTGAAGCTCTTGAGCTTGTGCATTACAAATATCGTTCTGCAGAGTTTAATGGGCCATTTGGATAATGAGAATGCTGAGAGAGCTGTGGATTGTTTGGGCCCAGTTTGTGATGAGGGGAATGAGGATTTTGGTGAAGTTGATTTTAAAGACGATGGACTGGTTTGCTTGATAGAGGAGAGCTGTGTTGGCAGCCTTGAAGATTTGCATGAGGAAAGAGCAGACAGTCAAATATCTGCCGTTGTTGGAAAAATCAGCATCAATGGAGGAAGACCTAGTGACTTTCACTTGGGATGGTGGAAAACATGAATACCACCGTATGGAGAGTTCATGGTTTGAAAACCCAGATTCCTTTAGGGACCAAAAGCTCAAGTTAGAGCCTTTTTTTTTTTTTCCCTTTGTAAGTTTGGCTGCCTAGAAACAAGGCTTTTCCAGAGTCAGTGCACTAAAGTTGGTATGGCTGTAGCTTGAGTGGACCAAGCTATGTTTCAAACTCGCCTTGGAATCTAGAGGTGTCCCCCAGGTGGTACTGGTTTTGGTGAATGATTTGAGAGGTTCATGGAGAGCAGCAAAAGCTTGATGTATGCTGAGGATGGCTGTGAGTGGAGATTCAGCCTGGTTCAGAAAACTCTGCTTTTACAACTTTGAGCTGCGAACAGGGACTGGGAATGCCTAGAATCTTTAGCTACCTTGACAACGTGATGAACAATAGAAGATGGACACTGAAATACAGGATGTAGTGTTTGATTTGCTGAACTTGATTCTAATTTGATATCTTCTTCTTGTGTCATGATACTTCTATTTTGATGTTTTATCTCATTGAAGTATTTAACAAATTTTGATTTGATAGACCCTTAAGAGTTAAAAGATTTGAGACATTTTTTTAAAACTTTCAGTTCCAACATTTTAATAACTGAAATTTTAATGACAACATTTTAAAATTTGTCTATGAGAACTTTTAGAGATTTAGGATAAATACATTTAGTATGTATTTATATTTTTAAGATAACTTTTAACACTTATGGGAACAAGGATTAAAGGTTACAGTTAAAAGTGCTATTTTTTTGTGTCAAGTTGACAAGGGGTGAAGTGTCATAGTTAGGCACAGGTGTCAACTTGACAGTTGAAGGTTTGAGTTCTGGGCACATTTGTGGAGAATTAGTGGTTGAGTTGGGCCCAGAGCAAACCTGCAAGAGATTGTCTAGCTGATGGGGAGGGCCCAGCCTATGGTGGGTGGGATTAGGACCTGGAATAAAACACAGAGAGCTGGTTGAGAGAATTGGCATCCTTCTGTTCACTTGGCCAGACATGCTGGTCTGGCAAGTAAGGATCGTCCATCTCTCAGCTGTTGTGTGATGATGGTGTGGCCAATTCCCTTGGCCCTGGTGTTGGTGCATGCTCTTCTGTCAAGCTGGACTAAGAACTGCAACCAGGAATCGGAAGAGAAAATAAACCCCTTGTTCCCTTAAACTATTTGATGGTCATTTATCGGCAACCATGTAGGCTGACTGCAACACTCCCTAAACTCCAGCCAAAAGATTAAGCATGTCTTGATATATCACACACAAAATGTTTAATTTTTAAATAATTATATATTCATAAGGAACTGTAAAAAATGGGCTTCCCAATGTTAGCATCTCACAGAATTCTGTACATTAAATAGCATAACCCAGATATAGACATTGATACATTTCAGTTTCTCTGCTTTTCATCTGCACGCATCCTCACGTGTGCATGTGCCATTCCAAAATGATCATATCCCCTGTATAGACTGAGTTTGCTGCCACCAGAGTTAGGATTTTTTAATCCAAAAGCTAGAGAAATATTTCAACCAATGCTGAAGAACAGATGAACTGTCTTGAAAGGAAAGAATGGGGTTACCCACCCATCTGTAACCCTCTCTAACTAAGGCAGTCATCCCAACTGTTGCTGTGTGTGTGGGTGTGCACGTATATAGGATACATGTGCACGTGTGTGAATGTGAGTGCACATATATATGTGGAGTTCATGTACACATGTGGGGTATGTGCACTTGCAGATGAAGGCCAGAGGACAACTTCAGGTGTTGGAGCTCAGACACCTGTACATTCGGGGACAGGATCTTTCCTTTGGACTGGAATTTACATTGGCTATGCCGACTCTCATCTCCACCTCTACAGAGCAGGGATTCCAAACAGGCCCCCACACTGGGATTTTACATAAGGCTGGGGATGAACTCAGGCCCTCATGCTTGCAAGGCTGGCCATCGCCCCAGCATCTGCTCAGTTTTTGAAAAGACATTTGTGCAGTTCTAGAATTTTACACCAAATCTAGTTGTGTATTCTGGGGAGTGGAAGGAGAAAAGGTCTTGTTAAAGTTATAAGATCTCAGAAAATATAACATTCACCATTTCCTCACAGTCAACTTTTCTGGATTAGATAAATGGGAAGACAGCTATTCCTCCTTTTAAACAAAACAAAACCAGCTGTGGACACTAGATAACCAGCCACCTCATATTCCTGCTGCCATGCCTTCCCCACCAGGATGGACTGCAGAATAAACCTTTCCTTTCTTAGGCTGCTTTTGTGAGGTGTTTTGTCACAGCGACAAGAAAGATAGATAGATAAGTAATAATTGATGTCTGTGCTCATCCTTGGTGTGACAGTTAACATTGATTATCAACTTGACAAGATCTAGTACAACCTAGGAGATAAGCCTCTGTATCTGTAAAAGATTAACAAAGGTAACTTACACCTGTAAGCACGCACTTGGATCTTTCCACAACTACATTAGTCTTTCAAAGGCGACACCCCCATTGACCTTTTACTAGGTCCTTCACCAACCCTACCATATTGAGCACCAGTTTTCCACCACGTGAACCTTTGGGGGAGGTAAACTGCGTCCAAACACAGCAGACATACTCAGAGCAAGCTGATGGGAATGTCTGGCTTCTTGAAGGACGGCAGGATGCTTAGAAACACAGGCAGCATGTGAGGGTTTCTGTCATGCTGAGGTACTGGGGGGTATGAGGGGTGCTGTCATGCTGAAAACCTGGGGGGGTGCAGAAAGCAGACAGTAGAGACATAAACCCGGCTTCTTGGGGAGTCTAAATGAAAGGGTATGTTCCATTTCCCAACACATCCACTTGGAGCAGGATGGGAACGTGTCCCTCTGCTGCCTGGACAGGAGCCTTGGGGTGTGCTGGCGGGTAAGGCCAGTGAAATCTGTTTTCATAGCGGTGCACCCCCTGTTCTTTGTCTCTACAGTTCGACATGCAGAGGGTGACCCTGGAAGAGCTGAAGCACATCCTCTACCACGCCTTCCGGGACCATCTGACCATGAAGGACATTGAGAACATCATCATCAACGAGGAGGAGAGCCTCAACGAGACCTCGGGGAACTGCCAGACAGAATTTGAAGGAGGTAGGTGCCCCTGCCTTGTGGCACTTCCGGGGCGAGGTACCACTGGACCTCCGCCACTCTATGAGAATACAGCCTGCACCATCTCGGGAAACACAGACTCTCTGCACTAATGCCTGACTCGGGATCCATTCAGTAGGTCACGTTGGGACCAATGGAGAGGACTTCTTTTATTGTTTTTCTCTTACCATTATTTTTATTGTTGTTTTGTGTGTCCATTTGGGTTATTCCATGTCTTGTATGTGCATGTGTCTCTAGGTACAGATGTGTCTGTGCATGAAGACCAGAAACTGACTTCAGGTGTCTTCCTCTATCATTCTCCACCTTGTTTTGTTTCATTTTGCATGTGGGTGTGTGTACATGTGTAGGCGTGTGTTCAAGAGGGCACTATGGGGATCCACACATGACATGGAGAATCATTCTGGATTACCTACCTATATTGTTTTGTTCTGGAGTTTCCCAGGCTCTGCCTTCCAGAGCTGGAATTGCAGGCTACTGCCATTTCTACCTTGTGTTTTTTCTGTGGGCTCTGGGATCCAAAATCACAGCCTTTTGCTTGCAAGGCAAAAGCTTTAACCTCTGAGCCATCCGCCTTATTTTTTTAGAGGCATGGACTCTCACTGAATCAGGAGCCTTCTGATCCGGATAGGCTGGCTGACCAATTAGCCCCAGGGGTCTTCCTGCTTCTGCCGCCCCAGCATTAGGATTACAGACATGCACTGCAGAACCTGGTTTGTTCATGGTGTTGGGGATCCAAACGCAGGTTCTCATGCTTGTGCACTGAGTGCTTTACCCACTGAGCCACCTACCCAGTCCTTTTCTGAGATGGGGGTCTCTGTATACATGGTCTAGGCTGCTCTCATAGTTGCTGTGTAGCCCAGTCTGACCAACTCAAGATCCTCCTGCCTCAGCTTCTTGGGTGCTGGGCTGACTGCACACTGCTGCCGTCGCTCTGAATTATGCATTTCTGCACATCTACAGACCACATCCTGGCTTCAGTAATTCTGAGTCTGGGCTTGGTTGTGTGGAAGTTGGTGTACTTTGTCTTTCTAGAGGTGTTGAAAGGAGCCAGCTGAAAGCTGTAGACAAATGTGGAGCAAGTCTTTTGACAAACAAATGATGCCAGGCAGTGGACGCACCTTGTCTGTGCTCCCTCATTGACCTGTGGAAGGATAATCACGCCTCCTTTGCAGAAGCCCTGAGGAGGGAGGGAATAGTATCCGTGCTTCTCCAACCCAGGCTAGAGAGCACCGAGGGACTCTTGTGACCCTAGCCAAGGGCTTGCAGAAGCAACGAGAGTCTCCCACCAGGTCAGCAGTTCCTGGGAAGCTAAATAATTCAGTCCTTCTCCCCAACTTTGGAAACCAAGGTTGTTTTAATGAATGGTAAATGGGGGGAAACAAAATTATATTGAAACATTAGCAATGTAGCAGCGATTTTTAACTTGCAAACAACGAGACATCTTAGGGTCAAGCTATTCATTATTTATGTTTTTCAGTGTTTGGGAGTAAATCTGAGGTCTTGTGCATGCTAGATCAACACGCACGCTACTGTTGGGCTGCCTGTACCCAGCCCTCCTTTCCTTCTTCTGAGACAGGCTGTTGTTAACTTGACTGAGCTGGTCTGATATTTACTCTGTAGTCCAGGCTGACCCTGCACTTGACATCCTCCATCGGCCTCCCAGGTTGCTGCCGTAGCAGTCAATGTCTCCAGCTTTACTTGCTGTGCATGTGTGAATGTGCATGTGAGTTAGCTGCGTGCTTGTGTGTGTGCAGCAGTGGAGGCACATGGAGGCAAAAGGACAACGTTGGCTGTTGTTCCTTGACCATGTGATCCACCTTGTTTTTTGAAATAGAATCTCTCACTGACCTTGAACCCACGAAATAGGCCAGACTGGCTAGCCCCAGGGATCTGCCTGTCTCTGCTTTCCCAGTGCTAGGATTGCAAACGTGCACCCTCATGCTTGGCTTTTATTTTATTGTTTTTCTTAATGTGAGTTCTGGGAATCAAATTCAGGTTCTTGGGTTTTCCTTCAAAGGAAAGCACTCAGGCCAAGGAGATGGTTAAAGTCTTTGCCTCAAAACCAGAAGGACCCGAATCCAGATACCCAACTCTTTCCACGTAAACATGTTGGGCATAAAGAGCAGTGGTCTGCGAGTCCAGCCCTGGAAGGCAGAGCCTGGGAAACCCCAGAGCAAGCACTAAGGAAGCAGAATAATCCAGGATGATTCTCAGTGTCACCCTTGGGCTCCCACACACACAGGTGCCCTCTTGTACACACACACACACACACACACACACACACACACACACACACACACACGCTGCAAGGACAGAGTTGGTTGTCATATCCAACATGCTTCCGGCAGGACACCAGGGGATGTCATTTGACTGGGAAAGGCCCCTCACAGGTTCATGTAGTGGAGTACCCAGTACTGGTGTCCATGAACCCAGCTGGGGATGCTGTGTACTAACTTCATCAGTGTGTTAACCCTTGTGTTACCTGCTTTTCTCCTGGCCGTGACCCACCTGAGAAGCAGGGAGGGTTCACTGTGGCTCAGAGCTGGAGGGCAGTCCATCGTGGTGGGGAAGGCACAGCGGCAGGAGCGTGAGGCGGCTGGTCACGTGGCATCCACAGTCAGGAAGCAGAGACAGATGCATGCTGGTGCTCAGCTCGCTTTCTCCCCTGCAGTTAGTCCAGGCCCCCAGACAATGGAATGGTGCCCCCCCCATTCAGGTGTGTCTTCCCTCTTCAGTGAAGCCAACCTAGAGACTCCCTCACACACATGCCCAGAGGTGTGTCTTCTAGGGGTTTCTAGATCCTGTGGCATTGACAAGTACGTATCCATCATGCTTGTTGCAGTTTCTCTTCACGTTTTTGGTAAATACATGACCAAACTGTTCAGGGGAGGGAGGATTTTTACTCTTTCTTACAATTCTGATTAGGCTTCATCAACCTGGCAGGTGAGCTCACACCAGTGCTGGAAGCCAGAGGAACTGGTCACACCATATCTATAGGAAGAGTCGAGATAGGGGAAACTTTCTCATTTGCCGGTCTGCCAAAGTATGCAAACTACTAAGCCAGCTCTCCCTCCCTGCCTGCCCAGGGAGTGTGCCCACCCGCTGTGGGCTGGATCTTCCCATTAGACCATCTCTCGCAGACTTGCTCAGGGCTTTCTTTAACTAATTCCTCAGAGATTCACTGAAAGCCTCCACCTTCAATTGTCAACTTTGCACCTGTTTCTAAGTAACACAGCACCTATTGATGAGTTCATAACCAAATAGACTGTTGGATGCGGCTACTTGAAGGAAGTAGGTCACAGTGGAGGGGACATTCCTTGAAAAGACTCACTTCGTTCCTGGCCCCTTCCTATCTCTGCCATGCCTCAAGCCCACATCCACCGAGTCAGTCAGTCGTAGACCAACTCCTCTGAAACTAGAGCCAGCATACGTCTCTCCTTCTCTCGGTTGTTTTTCTCAGCTAGCGCATGGAATCTGCAAGCAGAAGGCAGTCAGGTGGCACGCTAGTGCTCAGAATAAAGCAAGGCTGGCCCTCAAGTGCAAGTCCGGGAAAAACTCTGCTGTGGCATTTGGGGTCTGCTACAGGCTCTGTGCTGATTCTTTCTCCTCTCTCATTTTTCATCCTTTTCTTCCTCCCCCTCCTTCCTTCCTCTTCTCTATCCTCACCCCTTCTTTTCCTCTTCTTTTTTCCTCTCTTACCTCTTCCTCTTCCTTTTTTCTTCCCTCTCCCTCTTTTCTACATCCCTTTTTCTTTTGTCCCTCCTCTCTCCCACCCTCAATATCTCTTCTTCCTCCTCCTCCCTCCCTCTCCTCCCCTCCATTCATCCATCTTCCTCCCACCACCCACATCCATCCTTTTTCCTTCCCATCCTCCCCCATCCCACATCCCTTCTTCCTCTTCTCCCTCCTCCCTCCCACCCACATTCATCTTTCTTTCTCTTCTTCCTCCCATCTTCCACTTCCTTCCTTCTAGCTACTTCCTGTCTCACTTTCTGCTTCTTGATTGACCATGATGTGAACAGTTCTCTTCTGTTACCTGCTCCCACTGCCAGGATGTGCAGCTCAAGGCCCTGGGGCCAATTGAAGGTGCACTGAACCCTCCGAAGCTGTGAGCCCTGCTTCAACCTCCCTAAGCTGTAATTTTCTTGTCTGTTCTATGCAAAGATTGAACAGTGATGGTTATATTTAGATGCAAAAACATCTCCTGTGGTGGGAGGTCAGATAAAATTCTGTGGTCACACCCTTGGTCCCCAGCACAGCCAGCACTGCTGACATCGCCACCTTCCCGTAGGACCGGCAAGGACGCACCTGGACAGTGTGACCTGCCCAGTCACCTGGGTGTGTGTGACAACTGTCTTGTAGCCACCCAAATGGAAAGGTTGCAGTCCCTCACCCATGCCATCTGCTCCCAGCCTGCCCGCCCTGTCTTTCCTAAAATGAAACCTGTCTCCTTGGGTTGACGGGGAGGTGAATGTGGAGACAAGGCTGGGGGCCAGCGGGATGCAAGATCCCTGTCAGAGAGACTTGGGACTTCAGGTAAAGATAAGCAGCAGTGAGGCACTGTGACACCCGACAAAGACCTAGAGACTTATCTTTGGCGGGTGTGCAGGAGCAGAGCCTGCCGAGGGCTGGGTCTCCTGCGGGAACAAGTGCGGCTCTCAGCTGCCTGGTTTCTGATATGTTGTCTTCTTTGGCTGAGATGGGAAGCAGGCCATAGACAGCTTTGCATGGATGGGGTCATCTTGAGGGTCTGACACAGGAACTGTCATGCGAGTGAGGTCAGTGCGAAGGTCTGACACAGTTCCTCCTCCCCCTCCTCTTTCCTCTCTCTTCTCCCTCTCCTCCTTCCCATCTTTCTCCCCTTCTTTTCCCCATTCTTCCTCCTGATTCCTGATTTTTCCATCCTCCTTTTCTCCTCTCTGCTCCCTCCCCCCTGTCCTGCCCCCCTTCTCCACCTCTCTACATCTTCCAACTCCCTCCCCTCTTCCTCCTCCTCCTCTTCATCTCCATCTTCCTCTTCTGTCTCCTCCTTTCCTCCCTTTCAGCCTCTTGCTTATTTCCTCACTGTCGTTCTCTCTTCCCTTTCTTCTGTGTCAAGCCTGGGAGAACAGGGTTCTCTGTCTGTCCACTCCTCAGAGGTTCCTTCGTTCACTTGCCTTCCCTGAATAAGCCCCTTGCCCTGGATACACCTGTCCCTCTGGTGGGCGACAGTGGGACAGTAAGTGCAGGGTGAGAGCCCACGGATGGAGTCCATACTCAGGAGTAGAAGGTGCTGCTCCCACTCCCCGTAAGGGGGAGCTCTTCTTCCTCATCCCAGAAACCCCATGGAACCTGCCAGCCTCACCTCCCCCATAGTTATGTCCTCCATCTCTACCTGCTTGTCCACGGGGATCGAGGACTTTAATAGCATCCTTTTCATTTTCACACCGGCACATGTACAAGAAGGCACTTCAGAGTGTGTACCTATGGAGGCCTAAGGGTGGCATCAGGAATCATCCTGGGTTGTTCTGTCTCCTTACTACTTTGTTCTTGGGTTTTCCAGGCTCCAGCTTTCAAAGCCAGATGTGCAGGCTGCTGTCATTTCTACCTGGCATTTTTACCTGGGATCTTAGAGATTGTGAACTTAGGTCCTTTTGCAAACATTGTAACACCTGAGCTGCCTGCCCACCCACAATAGCATCCCTTCCAATAACTTCTTTTGTCATTTTTTTAGACACTGTTGCTAATGTATCTTACAGACCTTTTATTACCAACCTTCTCATCACTGTGACTAAACAGATGACACGAAGCAGCTGAATGGAGAGGAGCTTTGCTTTGGCTCGCAGCCTGAGGGTACAGTCAGTGATAGTGGGGAAGGCTTGTGGAGGTCTCAAAGGAATACCTTGAAGCTGAGACTCCCCATCATCCACAGACCAGGATTCAGAGAGTAGCAGGAGGCAGGGTGTGACTGCAGAATGTCACGTGCTCCCCAGCATCTGCTTCCTCCATCTGAGATTCACCTTCTCAAGCGTTCCACAGCTTCCCCATTAGTACTGCCATGCTTGCCTGACTTGAGCTCCATCCCTAGAAGCCCACATAGTGGAAGGAAGAAACTGATTTCTGAAGTTGTCTTCTGACCATCACCCATGCACTGAGGCACACATGCATCTCTCTTTCTCTCTCTCTCAAATAAAATATTAAGAAACAGTGCACCAGCTGTATACCAGGTGTTCAAATGCATGAGCTATTTCACCAGCACTGCACAAGAGATTCAGAAATTGGAAAAAGGCTTTTTACTTGAGGACTTGAGTTCAAGCCCCAGAGTCCACATAGAAACATCAGATGTGGTCGCACAGGGCTGTCCCCCTAGTGCTGAGGAGATGGATAGTGTAGGCAGGTTCCTGGTGGGCGAGTTCCAAACTGGCAAGAGACCCTGTCTCAGAAAACAAGCTAGGCGGTGCCCAAGGGACACCCAAGGTTAACCTTTGCCTCTACATGCACACAGACAGGTGTGCACATGAACATAGATGTACATGCAAACATACATGCACACTCATGAATGTACGTGCACACACACACACACAGAGTGTAGAGATTCACTCAAACTTCGCTTTATCAGTGTCAGCTGCAGAAAGGGATCCAGAAATGGCTGGAGATGGCCTGTTTTATGAAACTCACCCAAGAATGTTGCAGATTTTTGAGCTCCAAAAATTACTTTAATGTCATTGTTACAGTTTGCCTGCTTGGTTACTGATAAATCACCACCATACAGCTTAAAGGAATAAGGAGTTTATTTTCCTACAATAGTCTGGTTATAGTTTGTAGTCCAGCTTGCATGCACCAACCCAGGGCCGAGGGAACTGACCACACCATCACCACATAACGGCTGAGAGAGGGAGGATTCTTACTTGCCAGACCAGCATATTTGGCCAAGTGTATACAAGGATGCCAACTTTCTCAACCAACTCTCTGTATTTTACTCTAGGGCCTAATCCCACCCACGATGGGCTGGGCCTTTCCCATCAGCTAGACAATCTCCTGCAGGTTTGCTCTGGGCTTAACTCAATCACTAATTCTCTACAAATGTGACCAGAGCTCAACCCTCAACTGTCAAGTTGACACCTGTGCCCAGCCAACTATGACAGCCATTTTATCCAGAAGTCTGTACTTGAGATGGCTATTCTCAGCTGTCACCTTGACACCTGCAGGTGAATCTAAGCACACCGATGAGGACATGCACACAGACAGGTGTGCATTGCTGAAATGCAATGTGGATGTGAGAAGACCCGGCTCACAGTGCACAGGGCCATTGCCTGGGCAAGTGGATGAGACGGCAGGAGCAGGCTCAGTATTTGACGGCAGCAAGCTATGAAGCGGGTGGGCAGGGAGGTCCTTGCCCTCTGTCTTGCTGTGATGTGATGTGAGCAGCTCCCTCGAGGTTCCTGGTGCTGGCGACACTCTCCTGCCAGGATGGACTGTGACCTGGAAGGATCTGGAATAAAATCTCTTGTTCCCAAAGCTGTTTGAGTCAAGGTTTTTTTTTTTTTTTTTTTCACAGCAATGGGCCATGGCCCTAAAACAGTGCCTTACCCCCCGGGACCTCAATCCCGGTTCTGCTGCAGATGTTTTACCATTTGATATGTTTCGCCAGAAGCTGCGAAGCCTGGTCCTTGCTGAATGTCCACTTTAGTTTCACTCTATATTGCTGCCACGTGACCCGGGCACTGTAGGGGAACCGGAGTCTCTGGATAAAAGCAGGGGCCGAGGGAACAGGCTATGTCCCACTCACAGCTGGGGAATGGTGCAGCTTGCAGTAAGCAGGTCCTCCCACCTCAGGGAAAGCAAGGGGTCGCATGCCTAGAGGCCATGGAGAACCCTCTCAGGACTCCTACACTGTCTGCTGCGGGGCTGAGGGGCTGAGACGGATGCTGACCTCACAGCGAAGTCTACCTGTGCCTGCTGAGGGGAAGGTCCCCTGTCTAATGTCCTCCCTTTTCTCCCTCCTCCCTTTTCTCCCCGCTCCCTATCCCACCCTTTTCTACACCCCTCCTTCCTCTCCTTCCTCTCCACTCCTCTTTCCTCCCTTCTTCATCTCCTCCTCTCCTTTCTCCCTATCCCTTCTTTTCATCTTCCTTATGTCTCCTCCCTTTCAATCCTTCTCTCCTCTCATCCATCTTTTCTCTCCCTCCTCTCTATTGCACTCTCCCGCCCCTTTTCCACACCTCTCCCTCATCCCATCCTTCCCATCCCTACCTCCTCTACCTTCTTTCTGTTCCTCATTCCTCTTCTCTACTGCCTCCCCTGTTCCTTCCTCCCATTCCTGCCTCCTCTCCCTCTTCCCATCCCTCCCTCCTGCCCATTGCTCCCTCCATCTTCTCCCTCCTCCAATCCCTCCCTCCTCTCTTTCTCCCCATCTCTGCCTTCTCTCCTCCTCCCCTCTTTTCCCTCCTTCCCTCTTCTCCCTCTTCCCATCCCTCCCTCTGCTCCCTTCTCTCCCTCCTCCCATCCCTCACACCTCTCCATCCCTGTCTCTGCTTTTTCCTCCCCATTCCTCCTCCCTATCCTTCCTCTCTCCTCTTCATCTTCCCCCCACACATCCCTCCCCTTCCATTACCCCTTTCCCAACCTCAGTCCACTCACAGAAGCAGAACCGACAGACCTGCGTCCGCAAGAGCCTCATCTGCGCCTTCGCCATGGCCTTCATCATAAGCGTCATGCTGATCGCAGCCAACCAGATCCTGCGGAGCGGCATGGAGTAGCAGCCTCCGCAGCTCACGCAGCCAGCTCACGCCGCCAGCTCACGCGCATGCGCATGCCCTGCCGGCCGACCTGGCGATCCGGACCCACGACTGGTGGATATGGTTGCAGTCAAGAACCCAGGTCTGCCACGCGGCTGGGGTGGCAGATCTACTCTCATCTCCTTGGCAGGTTCACCAAAGGGCTCCCTCCTGTCTTCAGCGCTTGAAGCGGTTTTGTTTCCCAATGCAATAATAGTCAGGAGCTCCCAGATACTGCTCCAGCCGCCTGTGGTGGCTCTGAAGAAACTCTACATTTTTCTTCTTGGAATCCCAGTGGCCATCCCAGTACAGTGGTGACAAGAGTGGGGGGCGGGACACGCACACGCAGAGGTGCAAATAGCAATGACCTCCATCCAAGCCCCCCTTCTTTCCGTCCAGAGAACCGTAGGGACTCCCAGCTGAGGGCGACCCTCAGATCCAAGAGGTTGACTTCTGGGTTGCTTCAAAAAAGAGGACCCTCCATCTCATCCTGTCTTCCTTCCTCCACCCAGTGGGGACCCACCCCCCCCAAGACCGAAGGCACGAGGGAAAAGCCATCAGGAAGGTGCAGCCCTTGGGGGGGGGGGCAGCCGCACAAGCACCACTTCGGCCCTTCTTGCCTTTTCCGCAGGACTCTGCAGGCGGCTGGGATACTCTGGGTTGGTTTCGGTGGCACTTGGCTTTCTGCTCGAAGCCCATCCCGCACCAGCATTTTGGAATCTGCAGAGAGCCTGGCTTCCAGCTTTTTTTTTTTTTTTTTTTTTTTTTTTTTTTTGCCTGTGCCACCATTAGAGAAAAGAATTTAAAGAAACACTAACTGTGGGCATCTCTCTAACCCTGATGCGTATAGACAGACTGCAGACTTGACTTCTCTGTGTGTTGTGTGTGAGGCCGTTTTCCCTGACCACTTATTCTGGATGTGCACGCACCTTCAGCCCTCACTCTCCTCTGTCAGGGCACGAGGAAATGGGGGGAGTGGGGAGGGACTGAGGAGGTATGGCCGGCCCACTCCCCAGGCACCCAGAGCACCAAGTCTCTTCGGGGTCACCATAACAGACACTGTCAGTTGAGATTCACGCCTTTCTTTGCCCAACCTCATCTCCGATTTCTTGTTTTGTTAGTCAGTCTTCCTCCAGCTCAGATACAAAACAGGAATATGGAAGAAAAAAAAATAAACACCAGCCTGCTGGGTTTAGCTTCTGTGCTCAGGTTCTGAGAGCAAGGTGACACTCATGAGCTCAGCCCAACATTACGGATAATCTTCGCTGCCTGCAGAGCGCTTCTGTGCCCTTCTGAGCCCAGGGCTGTCGCCAGCACCGTGGCTCAGGTCTTTCTTCCTTAGCCTTTCCTGAAGTTTCCACATCCCTCACTCCTGCATTCAGCTCTGCATTACCAGGTTAGCCAGTCACCTCTAGATGTGCTGATCACTGCCCCTCACTCCCCAGGTACCTTTCTGAACCCAGGTCTTTATTTCTGAAGAGAACTGTTTTGATCCTGTCTCTTGGATCTGGCCCCAAAGCTAGCGGCTCCGCCCTCCTCCTCTCCTCTTTCTCCAGCAGCACAGAGGAGCCAAAACCTCCTCTCTCCATGCAGCACAGCAGGTGTTTTTGATGCAGCTAATGTCCCTGAGCTCCTTTTCCTTCACTTTGTCTCTATGGCCTTCTCAGACTTGGGGCCCACCAAGTGTCCCACATCGGCCTTCCTATCATTCCCCACGGCAGCATGAGGGCAGGCTGCCAACTTCTATTTTCCCCTCACCTTATGTGAGTGTGAACATTTATAAATGACACATATCCAAGTAGGTCTGAGCCACAGTCAATGGAAGAGGAAGCCCGAGGGGTGGAGAGTCTCTCCCAGGAACCTGCCTGGAGTCTGGCACATCTGGGCAGCTTTCACCCTCTGCTTTGCCCTGTTTGATCAGAGGCTAGGACACCATAGCCCTCTTAGGACCAGAATCCTAAACTGCAACAGATATGGAATATTACTCCATCTCACAGCTTCCCCCCTTGACATCTTCTCAGGGCGCGTGCCTTCTCTCAGCTGGGCATGAATGGGAGGGGTCAGCAGAACTGGAGGAACGTGATAACCTTTTGTTGATGTATAAACCCCCAGATCACATCTGCCTGGAGGAGGGATCCAGGCAAATACATCTGGAAGCACAAGATTGAAGGAACTCTCACCCTGAGAAAGGGGTGCCATCCTGCAGCTGAAGTAGGTTGTTGGGGTGTAATGTGAGGACTCCTGAAGCTGCTTTGTGTGGGGTCTTCTGCCCCCCCCCCACCAAGATGTACACAGGGATCAGAGTTTTTCCACAGTGGGTTGACCCTCTATGCAGTGGTAGGCACTGTTCGGTACAAAAGTGTAAGCATCCTTCTTTAAAAGACCCCTCTCTCTCAGTGATCTGGACTGGTGTTGAGAGAGAGGGAAAGGGTAAGCAGGAAGCCTCAGAATTCTCTTTGATGGTCTAGAAGTTTCTTCCCACTGCGGTCACATCCTATGAAGCCCCCAAGGAGCATCCAAAGATCTTTATCTAGTGGCATCCCTCAGATTCGGAGGGTCTACCTTCAAATGAACCCCCAGCTACTCTGCCTGGCTTTTCTGTTTTATATATAACGAGGGCTTTGGGCCCCATTCCAACCCTATGCACTCAGATGCCTGCTATTCCACATCCTCACAGCAGTAGTCAAGGAAAAGCTGGTAACTGAAGGTTCTAGAAAGATCCCCTCCACACCATCACTCCATTTCAAGAAGGGCCATGTGGCTATAGCCAGAGGTAGTCTCGGTAGGAGAGGAAACCACTTGACTTTGACTGTCTCACTAATGGCAAGACTTAGGAGTCTGTGACCAGGGCCGCCAGCCATGATCCTGAATGCTTAACAAGCAGCTTCTTCCTGCCATGAGAATGGTCTCCCGTCCCCAGACCCTATGAGTGACGCTCAGGCCAGTAAAACTTGGGACACAAAGGCAGGCAGACTGTATAACCCTCAAAGAGACTGTCTCCATGGTCGAAGATGTGGACCAATCCCCCACCAGGACCCCATCCTAACTCTGTCAGCAATGACTTCTGGATGTGTAATCACCCTTAAGGATGTTTTAAAGGGGGGGGATGTTTGTCATGGCAACCGCTGCATTTCACTGGAGTTTGCTAAAACACAAGAACATAGGGAACTTAGAGACTCTCTGACTTCTACCTGCTGGCTGTGGCGTGTCTGCCTCCCCTGGGAGGAGCAACGGGCCTTTCCTCTCATGCTGGAACTCACCCCCCCCCATTATACTCATGAGAAAGAACCGCTCACATCTCTATGCCGGGCCCCACCACCCCCAAAGCAAGCATCCCTTACATCTTAGGCAAAAAGAAATATCGCCTTGAAGATAAAAAAAATTAAAAACCCGTGTTTTAAACCTACTGTCTTTAAAGCAGCCATTTGCTGGAGATGCTCTCTCACAAGCCAGAGATGTGACCTACAGTGGATGCAGAGACATCTGGGTGTTTTATTTGCAGAGGCCAAGATGAGCACTAGGCGCCCCACCTGCTCCATTCTCCACTTTCACATTGCAAGTGGTGATAATGCAAGCGTGGTTATCTGAAAGCAGAGAAGGAAGATGGGGAGCCTGCTGTGCTGAGAACATCCTTCCAACCTTGATTCTGTGCCTGGTGAAGATTCCCAGGAAGGAGGAGAGGTGAGGATCGCTGACTTGCCCCTCAGCTTCCTCTGTCCAGATTCAGGTTGTAAATCAAAGAGATGAGCTAGAAGATGGACAAGGTGCTGACATGACTCCATACGGCCACATGTGACACTCATGAACACTTCCTTCATCTCCTGGTGGGAACTCTGTGCCTCCCAGCATATCTGGTCATTTTAATGTGCCGCATTCCCAAAAGTCCACAGTCATCCATCCACCCTGTTCCTTGAACTACAGAGTCGAGCCTTCCTGTGCAGAGGGTTTCGAATGATGCTATGCAGACGCAGGTGCACCTTTTAGATGAGCACAGAACTGGTTCTGTCACCAGGATGACCACAGAATCCATCTCTGAGAACATCTCTTCTGAACCATTCCAATGCCAAGTCTTTCATTGGTCTCCGTGGTGATGCCCTATGGGGCAAGGGAGTCACCCACAGGCCCCATTCAAGGCATTCTTGCCCCCTCCTGTTGACTCTCCCCACGTGTTTACTGAAAGAACTAGGGATTTCACTTGGGATGATTCATAGAGAGGACAACTTGGAGGAGGATTCTGGCTGCCTTACGCAGCCTGGGCTCACTGATGATTTATTTATCCCTTTGTCCTAACTGTAAGTCTCTCTGGGGACTGTTCCCCGCTGTGTGGTCACTGTTACAGAGGAAGGAATTCTCATGCCAGCCCGCTGAATGCTTCTCTTAAGACCTTATGCTTGCTGCGGATGTCAACATTGCTCATTTGAACAGCAGCCATTTCTACTATCAGTTGACACTTGGAATAGTCCAGAAAGAATCAGGAGTCTCCGAGAGAAGTGGAAGTATGTGCTGCAATACCCTGGCCTTTGGGAGGCTGAGGCAGGAGGATCGAGGTTTCAAGGTGTAATCCAAGGCCAACCTAAGCTACATAGCAAGTTCTGGGCAGTGTTTGGTTACTTAGTATGTTCAAGGCTAGCCTGGGCTAACATAGCACTTCCCTGACTCCTATCACTCCTCAAAATCAGTTTTTGTCATTGAATACGAACCCCCCATACCCATTTGCCCAAACACTATATTGGGTAATTTAGTAATTAGGACATAGGCTGGACAGTTCAAGGCTTCGGGGTGTTGGACTGACCAGGCCAGGCTGGTATGAGGCTCACCTGTCATCCCACCACTGGGGAGGTGGGGACAGGGGGAGCAGAAGGTCAAGGTCGTCCCTGGATATAATATCGAGTTCAAGGCCAGCCTGGACTACATGAAATTCCGTCTCACAAAACTAAAGCATGCACACATACCATACACACGACACTTACACCACACACACACACACACACACACACACACATACACATACACACTAGTACCCATACAATATAATTGCACCACACCCCCACACATAATACACTGGCCACACATACCAATACCACACACGCATTCAAGCAGATACCACAAACACACAGAGTTATCATCAAGTAGAAAAGAGGAAGAGTCTGGAATTTTCCAGCAGAGTAGAAATTAGAAGGGATACTTTAGGGAAGGCAAAATTAAAATGGAATGTTCGCTCTCGCTCCTGGACCTGGGAGAGGAAAGGGGAGATTCTAAAGGGTTGACAGATGCTCGGACCGTTTTCTCTGCACGTCTGGCCTCCTTTGTAAATGTCCAGGGAATGGCGTGCCAGGGCACTGCTTGTCAGCCTGCTTCCCATGGCATGGTCTGTGGGTTTCAAGAAGAGGTTGGGTTCCCCCATCTGGGGCAGAGAAGTCCAGAGAGTTTTGCCTGCAGCTCCGAGACCCGTGGAACAGGGACCAGAGAGCAGAGCCCATGTATGGAAGGGCGGACCTCACTGTCATTTGGGAAGAGAATGGGAGGAAAGCAAACAGTCCAACTAGAAACTTGTCCTCTTGGCAAGAGTCCCTGGGGGCAGTTGTGTTCAAACTTCCCTCTAGGTGTCCAAAACGCCCTCTGGCGTCCATCAAACAAGGGAGAGGTTTTATGTTTATTCCCTGAGAACTTTCAGGATGGAGAGAGCATTTAGGATTTGGATTTTCTGTGCCTGTTTCTAGCCAGGGTGTTCTTTCTGTCTCCTTGCCAGAATCCAAAATTCTGAGTTGAGTGGGGCAGGGGAAAGAGGTGGGGAGACAAAGTTGGATTCCAAGAAAGGCGAGATGTCATTTTGGTATCTGAAAGGGACTGATGGGAAGCACTGTTGGTCATTTCTTCCTCCTTCACCCCCCCTCCTCCCGTCTTTTCCCCTCCTGCTCCAGGCCCCACCCACCCAGTACTATCTTTCTTCCCTGCTGGTCCCTAGCAGTAGGAGTTCCAGTGATACGACTTGTAATTATTCATAACTCTGCAGAACCACTGTCTGCAGAGACTGTCAGGAATTACATGAAGAGTACATGGTCCAGGAGTGAGGGACTGGGGGGAGGGGTCAGGGGAACAGCCCCCAGCAACTGTCCTTTCTATTCCAGACACGAGTGTGTGCAGGTGCCTGGCCAGCTGTGACAGCCAAGACTAGCAACAGAGGGTGTGTGTTGGGGGTTGATGTCCAGTGACACTCGTCTTTCTTCTGCTGCCCCTGTGGACCTTAGGGCCTGTGCTGTCACACAGCTTGCAATCCCCACACTGAGGCAGGAGTTGGAGGTCAGCCTGGGCTACATAGCAAGTTTCTGGTCAGCCAGAGCCACAGTTGACAGACCGCACCTCAAAAACAAATTGACCACCACAGAAGTCCCACATTTGGCGTCCAGTTCCCCAAGTGTCAGATCCTTGATTGATCTCACAGCCAGCCCTCTTGTTCTCCCCAGAAGGCCTATAGGAGCACAAGGACTTCCTTAGCTCCTGGTGGGAGTTTACCCGAGCCAGTGACTCATGGCTCTCTCCAATGAACACTCTTTCTAATACGAATAGAAAGGGTTCTGCCCCCCTGGAGGGGGTTCAAGTCTCTTCCCTAAGTTCTGAATTCAGGGAGAAGCTACTTCTCCAAGCACTGAGCATAGGAAAGAATCTTGGAGGGAACTGAAACTCAGGAAATCTGGTTGGTCAGGCAGCAGGCAAGCTGACGTCCGTTTCTCAAAGCACAGAATTAGATGCCTGGAATCCAAGCCCCCGATATCCTGGGTGGCACAGATTGGAGCAGGAGGATTGGAGCTTGCTTGGTTGTCCTTCCAGAATGTTCCATTCAATCCCAATCTTCCTGTGTACCTCACTTACTGTTTTTTTTTTTTTAATTTAGTTTCAGCTGGTGATTTCTGCTATTAAGTGGTAAGAGAGCAGAGTAGTGAAGTTATGAAATCTTTATATTGAATGTAGATAGTTAATATATATGAACTCAGCATGCAATTTAACCAATCAAATCTAGCATATGCTATTAATATGTTATCTTAAATGTATAAAAGACAACTGACTGCCATATTTATCAAATGTTTTCTCTAACCAAACTTGTCTGTAAATATATAATCTTATAAAAAAGAATCTAATTTACCATTATTTATGCAATAGAAAAAATAAAAGTTCTTTTTCTTTTCTTTTGATGAGAGAGTTGGTTCATTACGTTCTGTGCAGCTTGCAAATGGATTGTGAGATTTCTCCCCAGGTGCCAGAGGGAGACCAAGTTCATTGTTTGGAACCGGCCAGCGAGGCGGATGCCAGGAAACCCGCGTTGCAGAGAGATTTGGAACAGAATGATTGACACAGAGAAAATAAACTGCCCCTCGGCATATGCTGAGCTCCAATTCTCATCTCCTGGTTGGGAAGCAGATGTAATAACTAAGAAGAGTTGGGGCAGGGAGACGGTTCAACTGGTAATGCCGCACTGCCACCTACACTGCCGGTGCGTGCCTATCATTCAGCACAGGGGAGGAGGCAGGTGTGGTGTGGAGAGGGAAACAGGGATCTCAGGCTTGTGGACCAGCCTGCCTAGTCTACTTGGCAAGTTTCAGGCCAGTGAGGGCCCTGAAAAGCAAGAGAGCCCGCAGAATGAATGGGTTGCCAGGGAAGGAGGGAGGTCGTCATCCTGTCTGCACACACATTGCGCCTGCACATGTGTGAACACATACAAACATTAAGGTGAGATGACTCCGGCACACGCTATGCGCACAGAGAGACCCTGCACCGGAAGTGAGTGAGGAGAGACAATGGAGACCAGGCGCAGGCTGAGCGTGCAAAGGCCCAAAGGCAGGGCACGTTTGGCTGAGAAACCGCATTGATCCATGGGAAAAATGATGGTGTCTGATGTAGAAAGGGAGAGTGGACAGCAGACAGGAGGCCAGCCTCGAGGGAGCCCGAAGGAATCAGTAGGCCAGGTCATTTCGTAAACTGTTCCAACCCTGACTGGAACGTAATTCCCAGAACCAACCACACCGGCCACTCTGAACTGATCACCCCAGAACCCTGACCTCCAACCTTGATACCTTGATGGCTTTGAGAGGACCAGCTTTGGCCTGACATCTCTCACTCCCCACCTCCACTACTCTACTTCCCTGGCCACCCTGAGCAGCCTAGAGCTTTAAAAGTCCGAAGCCCTTTGTCCTGGGGGCTCTGCAGATTTCCCCAGCCATGACGTCCATGGCGGCTCTCTTTCCTCTCCGACCTCGAGCTGTCTCTTCTGTTCTAATAATCTCCCATCTTAAGGCTAAACTTGGTTCCTTTGGCCACTGGACCCCAGCTCTAATAACAATCATCTTTCCCTCATGATAGCGTCTGTCTATAATGGAAACTAACAAGTAGCATCAAGATGCCTGCTGGAAACAACCAGCGTGTGAGGGTTTCATCCCTGGTCCATCAACTGGTGTGATTCAGTGCAGCAACATCATCATGGCGACCAGAGGAAGTGGAGCGCGAGGCATAGGCTGGTCACATCATGGCAGATAGGAAGAAGCCAGGGACTCGGTGGAGCCTTGGCAGGCCTGCCTTCAGGGACCCTGCTTCTGTTAGCAAGGCCCTGCCTCCCGAGGTCCCTTAGGCTGCCCCTCTCTCCAGCTAGAGCAGTGTTCAAATCATGAGTCTGTGGAGATATCGCACATTGAGACCATAACAGAGCAGGGGATTGATTGAATGTGGTGTGACGCAGGATGAAAGGGGAGAGCAAGGAGAGGAAGCCGACACAGTGATGGGATCATGTGATTTGCTGGTAAATGCACAGAACTAGAAAATACAATATTAAGCGAGGCATCACAGAAAGACAAATGCTGCACATTCTCTTTCATATGTGGATTCATTAAACTCCCGACTGAAGTATTTGGCTTGGAATTCTGATATGATCGTGGAACATGAGAATCAATTTATTAAAACAACTTTTAGGCCTGAATGGCTTGAGTCAGCTGACAAATTCTATGATGTAAAATTCAGAAATAAGGTTAGTCACATTGATATACTCACAACAGATGTCCAGAGATTTTGTAGAAGATGATACTACACATAGTTAATTGAAAAATACTGCCTATTGTGTTGGAAGATTTGCGTAGCAATTTGGTTCTCATAACCAGGAACTGTAAATTGGGTAAAGTTTTTGGACAGTATACATATGATATTCTATAGTACATTTCTACTTATAATTTAATTTCCTAGATAACTTTTTCATAAAGTGTTCTCCTATTTTAAATCTTTTGAAATAATAAAGTTGGAAAAAATAAATTTTAAAAAAGGGGAGGTGAACATTTGGACTTAGCATAAGTCATGGGATTAGAGCATCAAAATTACACTCTACAGACAGCCTGGTTTGGCTAGGAGGGCTGTGCTAGTTGACTTTGGTATAAAGAAGTAAGTGTAGAAGAAATTGTTGTTTTGTTTTGTTTGTTTTGTTTTGTTCTGTTCTTTTGAGACAGGCTCCCAGGGAACCCAGGCTGATAAGGAACTTTCTGTGTAGATGTAGCACCAGTTAGATACAAGTGTGTCCAGTCAGATACACTTGAGAGCTGAGCCTTCAGACCCGTGTATGGGCAATCAGTGAAGGCAAGCCCTCAGCAAACTGGTGGGAGATTATGATTCAGGAAGAGTCAGCACACAGGTGAGTGGATGAGATGGAGTAAGAATTTGGCTGGGAATTTGATGGAGTGGCAAGCTAAGAACATTCCCCTCTGGACCACATCTGTGGATGTGGTGTGGCCCGTTCCCAAGCTCCTGATGTTGGTATGAACTCATAAGTATCACAGGCATGAATAACCTTCTTGTGTCCTTAAGCTGGTTGGGTCACTTCTTGGTTCTGCAACAAACTAGCACAGCCTGATCTGAACTCCTGACCTCCTCCACCTCCTCCTCCACCTCCCCAGTGCTGGGATGACAGGTATGTGCCATCATCCCTGGTCTCTGCCGTGCTAGGGATGGAGCCCAGGGCCTTGTGCACGCTAGGCCAGCGCTCTACCTGCTGAGCCGCATCCCCACCCTGAGAGTCTGTTTCGACTTCTGCCATCTGAAGCCTCCCAGAGATGGACACTGCCCCTAAACTGTCTCAATTCTGCCCAGTGCTGATGTCATTTAGATTCAGAGTTCTTCTGGGGCTGCGAGAGGAAGGGGTCAGCACCTATGGCAGCCTGGGAGGTGGTGAGAGGGCAAATGGAGTGAGAGCAGCTGGCCTGTAGAGAAAGGTCCTTCCTGCAGCTGCAGGTTCAATCACACAGGTGAGCAAAGGGAAGGTATTTGTCATGGTTTCAATGTGAGCCCCCCCAGGCTCCTGTGATTGCTTGGGTAGCTGGTGTTAATGCCTGGGAAGCTTGTGGCACCTTTAAGTGGTGGAACCTTGCTGGAGGAAAGCACATCACAGGGTGGGCCTTGAAGCTTCCTCTCGCTCCCTTGCTCTCTCTGCCTTTTGCTGACTGTGGCAGCCAGAACCGACCTCTTGCTTCTTCTGCCTTCAGCCATGTCTTTCACCATAATGAACGCTGTGTCCTCTTGAACTGCAAGCCAAGTAACTTACCTTTCTCCCTTGAGTTGTGTGTGAGCATTGCTGTTTCACAGCTGTAAAGAAAAGTAACTGCAATAGTGTTTCAAAGAGAGGCCTGAGCCCCTCTCTTGGCCACTAGACTGCCGAGACAATGGGCCGGAAGAAGCTAGAATTTCGCCAGGAGTCTTTCCCTGGGGAGAAAGGGACAGGCTGAAGCTTGGCATCAGTCACAGGGGGATCTTGTCTTCAGGAAGAGATGTCACACAGTCAGACAACTCCTCAGCCCACCATGTAGAAGAGACTGGAGCTGAAATAAGGATGGCTCAGCAGGAGAGTCAACTGGAGGTGTCAACTTGACAATTGAAGACTCAAGCTCTGGGCACTTTGTTTTTCTTTAACAAGTAGCAGTTGCGTCTAAGTCCTGCAGGAGATTGTCTAATCGGTGAGGTGAGACCCAGCCCGCAGCGGGTGGGACTTTTCCTTGGGTGGGTGGATAAAATGGAGGGAGGTGATTCAGGGAGTTGGCATTCTTTGGCGTACTTGGACAGTTAGTCATGTCTGGCTAGTGAGGTTTGCCCCTCTCTCAGCAGCGTTGTGATGTGCTGTGGCCAGTTCCCTCAGCCCCTGGTGCTGGTGTGAGCACTCCTGCCAAGTGGACTGAGGTGGCTGGACAATCCTAATCCAGAAATGTTCCCATTTTGTGTAAAGGTGTGGACAGCATGCAGAGAGACTGTGACAGTCAGTGTGGGCAGGACCACACCTTGACCAGGACTGCTGAGCTCCGAAGACTTCTGGCCCTCTAGTTAAACCAGAACCTCATTCCAGGACCCTAAAGATGGACTTGGGGGACCTTGGATCTCTCTGTTCCTCTTCCCCATGGGACCTTTCCCTGTCTGGTTGGCCTGTGGAGAAGCAGGTGGCTGAGCCTGGCCTTCATGATTCTGGCAACATCAATGGAATCAGAGCATATCCTGGCAGCCAGATAGATGTGTCACGTACTTACGTTGGAAGCAAAGAGCCCCTAGGGTCAAAAACAGACATCAGTAGACCAGGATGTCTCAATCAGGCAAATTTTTGCTTCTGTGGAAAGGCAGGTAGCATCTCTAACATCACACCAAATGGGCATTACATTTGATTTTTTTTGCATGTGTGTGTACAAGAAGGCACTTGAGTGTGTGTGCCTGTGGAAGCCCAAGGGTGACATCAGGAATAATTCTAGATTGTTCTACCTCCTCATTGTTCACATCAGTGACAAAAAGGTCATCACAGGAATGGTTTTGGAACCGTAAAATGGCAGACCCATGAGACAGAACGTGTATGGGTTACAAAGCACAATTCCGCAGGGGCCTCCTAACCCAAGACAGCCTAGCAAGGACGCAATGCAGGAGACAAGGACCATCAAGGAGATGAGACCAAGGTCAGCAGCCACCTCAGTCACTGCAGTGTCATTTACCTGCACAGACACCAGAGAAGATGGCAAAGAGATAAAAGCAGCCAGTCCACCTGCTGAGAATTTTCCCACTCGCTCTAGAGACTTATCATCTCTACAACTATCCACTCTAGTCATCCAGCAAGAAGAAATGCGTGTGAGATTCCAGTCACAAGAAATGAGCAAAAGGAAGAGCTAAAGTCCTTGCTTTTTGCTCACCGGATGAACTAGAACCATCTGCATTGTCTACACCCCTTGGGGTTTTTACGATTTTTACCAAAAAACATCTCTTTTTTGATAATGACACATTTTTAAGCCTGGCTTTTCTCAATACACCTTTAAAGAACTTAATTTTAATTTGTAATAAGTTTACAACTTGATTTTTTTCAAAAATGTTAACAAACTGCAATTACCTGTTAATGAAGGTCTTAAATAAAAAAAAAACACTTAGAAATAAATAAGCCACAAAACTGCAAATGAAACAAATAAAATGAAATATCTGACCTGTGGTTTGAGAGCCCTACATGGCCTGACTTTCTTTTTTTGACTATGTGGGTATGTGAACTGGCTTTAAGCGCATCTGTCTCAGCTTCCTGGTATATTCTGGAAGGACAGGACGTTTATGTGCGCCTGCACCACTCTCTGCAATGCGTTTCTTAGCTATCGCACAAAGCATGAAGCCCTGTTCTGGGAAGCACCTGCTGCCGCCCACAGTGGATTTCCTTGTTTGAGGGGTCAGTGGTGGTGTCCAATCTCCTCCTATCAAGAGTTGCAGCAAGATTCAGGGGCGTGTTCTTTATTCAAAGTACTCTCCTAGGTTTTCCAGTGACTCAGAAAACCATGGTCCCAAAATGAGGATTTATAGAGATGGAATAGAAACCAGAAAGGTGGGTTCTTGTCTGAGGAAAGGAGTTCTCCACCTGGCTGCCGAGGAAGATTTTCCCTGTATCCCTGGCTGGCTGACTGCTGGCTGTGTTGGTGCAGGTTGGTGGAGAAACTCTTGGGCATCTTGATAGATTCAGGTCCCCACACCTACTAGGAGTGATTCTCAAGTGTATGTGCTATGTGGGCTGTGAGAAGGTGGGCAACTGGATGATGCTTTGGAGTTCCCCGGGGGCCATGTCTCCAATGGAGCCAGCTTAGTCGCCTTGGCGCTAACCTGTGCATGGGAGCTAGCCTGGGCCACTTCCCCCGGGCGTGGAAAGGGCAAGTCTTCAAGCAGGTCCCTCAGGAGCTGGAGAGATCCCGGACCAGCGCTGTTCCTGCTGTGGCCGCTGAAAGGCAGACAGAGCTTTCTTTGCTGAGCTCCAGGCTGGCAGCATCCCAGGGCCCTGGTCTTTCCTTCAGCGGGTCCCATGGCCTCTTGCGCTAGGCATTTGGCGCCCTCTGGTGGCAAAGCGCTGTTAATGCCGAATCGATTCTAAGCCTTGATCTAAAGACCTGCAAAAAAGGGGGGAGGGGGGTGGAGTGGGAGGAGGAGGAGGTCAGATCATGTCTAGTGTCTTTAAGAATCAGGACTGCTCCCAGCCCATCATTCTATCATTGCTTGTTTGCAATTCTTCATCTATGAAATTTACATAATGTGTTTATTAACTAATACGTGTCACAGTTTGCCTGTATGTTTCTGATAAATTCATAATAAAAGGACTTAAGGGGGAACAGGAGGTTTTATTCTTTCTTAGGATTGTCCACTTATAGTTCTTAATCAAGCTTGGCAGGAGAGTTCACAACAACACCAGGGGCTGAGGGAACTGGCCACTATATCCACAAGATCGATGAGGGAGACGCAAACCTCACTTGGCAGAAAGCATGTCTGTCCAAGGCATGCCAAAGAATGCCAACTCTCTGAATCAACTCCCTCCCAAGTAAAGGTGCCACATCAATTAGATAATCTCCTTCAGGCTTGTTCAGGGTTTAACTTAACCACTAATTCTTACAGATATGCCCAGAGCTCAGCCTCAGGGGTCAAGTTGATACCTATGTCTATCACATTAGATGACACGTAACACTTTTTCCTTATAAAAATAATCAGAATTCAGGGCCAGTGATTTGGCTCAGTGGGTAAGGCATCATAAAAACCTGCTGACCTGAGTTTGATCTTCAGAAGCCCATGTGATGGGAAGAGAGAACTGACTGCTGAAGGTTGGTCTCTGACTTTCACCTGTACTCCACGGCATGCTTGCGTGTGTGCTCATATTCTCTCTCTCTCAATTATTTTTTAAATGAATTTCAGGTGGAAGAGGGCTGAGGCAACATGGGGTTGCAGCCTGCAGGAAGGAGAGGTGGCCTTGGGCTAGCCCAAGCTTCGGCCTCTGTGGCTGTGTGAACTTTGATCCTTCTTACCAGTGTGCACAGTTACAAAGCTGTCTCCCTGACGGATGCCCTACACTAAACCTCTCCCTGTGCAAAAAGACCTCTGTGGAGGCTGCCAGTACCTCCAATCCTGGCCTCGGCCTCTCTTTCTCTCTGGCCTGCGTTCTTTCTGACGGCCTGGGTTCTTGCATGGTGTCTAGGGAAGGTCATGTCCGGAATCGACCAGAAGCTTGTACCACAGTGCCTCAGATAAGAACTCCTCTCTTTCCATTTTCATGAGTATGTGGGGGGATACATGCGTGAGTGTACGTGTGTTTGCCTGTTGGTGGACATGTGCCTGTGGAGACCCAAGGTTGATATCAGGGATCATCATTAGCCATTCTCCCATCTTATTCTTTGAGACAGGTGTCTAATTGAGCCCAGAGCTCACGGATAGATCTAGTTTGCCATCTTGCTCTTGGGACTCTCAGACTGTGCTATCTAAGGATAGAATTCCATGAGAACTGCCACATGGATCCAGAATTTGACATGGGATCTGGGGAGCCCAACTCTGGTCCTTTTCTTGTGTGGCAAGTGTTTTAACAGCTGAGCCTTCTCCTCAGCCCCAAATTGGCTTTTGTATTGGAAATGCCGCTGACCTGCTCGCTGGGGCTGCCCAGGTGCAGAGCAAGAGGAGATCACGTAGATGAAAAGCCAACGCTTCTGCAGCCCTTGTCTGAGAGATTCTCTCCAGCTTTCACCAGTCGAGGCAGCTGTGGACCCCAGCAGGTGTCCAAGCTCTGGACGCAACACCCTGCCTGAAGCAATCCCGGGGCACCAAGGCAAGCCCCTGACTCCCTTCCCCCCAGCCTAGATTGCCAGTGTTGAGTCAGCGGGGGAAGGTAATCGAGCCACTGCACTGACTGTGTGAGTTCGACATGGAGGTCCATTGATAAAGAGAGAAGCTAATGACAAGGAGAGACATAGGAGTTTTATTGGAGCTAAGGGCCTAGTGGCCAAGGGAACCATTATTTAATCTTAAGATGGGGAACGTTAGAAGAGAAGAGATAGCTTAAAGTCAGAGAGGACAGAGAGAGAGCAGTCATGAGCAGCATGGCAGAAGGAAGTCTGCAGAGCGCCCCTGGGCAGGAGAATGGAGGGAGGGAGGGAAGGAGGGAGGGAGGGAGAGAGATCTGCAGAGCCTCCCCAACTCCAGCCCCGGACATACTACTTGGACATACTACTCTTCCATGGGCGAAGGAAAGTCTTTCATGTTTTCCTACTTTCTGTTTTACTACAACATAAGCCCAATCACAAACCACAGAGGATCCACAAAACCCACGAGTTTACTGGGCTTACTCCAGAGCCTGATAGAAGGTTTCTTACAGGAGTGCGGGTGACTTCGAAGCATCTGCATCTGGAGAGTCTGGGCTTCCCCACAGCTGCAAGGATGGACCCTCCCCACCCCCTTTCAGTTGCCCATCCTCAGTCTTTGTTCTCAGATCCCTTCTGAGAGCCCAAGGTTGCGGGCAACCTGCAACCCGGGCAGAATTGCACACAGATGGCTGGGCACTGTGTGTCACGGGGCAGCTGGAATCCTGGGAGAGGGTCAGTGGCCCTCCGGCCCCAAGGACAAAGTTTACAGTCAGCAGACCCCATCCTGACCGTCTCTTGCAGGACAGCTGATGTGATGAAGATGAAGATGTCAGGTGTTTCACACAGGGGACTGAGTTCTTTGACAGCATAGAGTGAGCTTGCTAAAAAAGCAGAAAGCAAGAAAAAGAAAGAGGGAGGGAGGAAGGAGGGAGGAGAGAAAGGAGGGAGAAGGAAGGAAAGGGGAAAGAAAGGAAAAAGTGAAAGTGAAGGGAGGTGGAGGAAGAGATGGAAGGAAGGGGAATAAGGAAGGAAGGAAAAGAGAAGAAGAGAGAAGAGGGAAGGGGAAGGCAGGAGGAAAGAAAGGAGGGAGGGAGGGAAAAAAGAAGGAAGCAAGAAAGGAAGGGGGAGAAAGGAGGAAGAGGGAAGATGGCAAGGAGGAGGAATGGAAGGAAGGGAGGAATAGAAGGAAAGGAAAAGAGAAGAAGGAAAGGAGGAGCGGAGGAGAGATGGAGGGAGGAAGAGAAACTGCTTTACCTTATAAAACCACTCAACCACTGACCCAAGGCAGACCTCGGAGGGGGGTGGGGAGGAGGCTATACCACCCATTCCCCTGACTCCATCGCCCCCTGAGGTCACACTTCTTCAATGCATTGGGCCCTGCAGGGCACAGAGCAGCTTGGGTGTTTCCCACAGCTGACTGGTGGTGAATTTACCACTCAGATGCTGAATACTAGCTCCTGGAGGGAAAGCATGAAAGGCTTTGCCTTCTCTGACACAGGCATCCTGCCTACAGGGTAAAGAGCTCCTCCCCTGCAGGGTCTGCAGAGGAGCCCAGGGTCCAGATGCAATGCAAGGAACGGGCTGTGCTTTGACGCGGTGGCAGTGCAGTAGGGCCCGCGACACAGGCAAGCACAAAACAAACACGGGGGATTCATCCTGCAATTTTAAAATTGTATTTACTGAGAGAGAGAGAGAGAGAGAGAGAGAGAGAGAGAGAGAGAGAGAGAGAGAGACAGAGAGACAGAGAGACAGAGAGAGAGACAGAGACAGAGAGACAGAGAGAGACAGAGACAGAGACACACAGAGAGACAGAGAGATGCAGGTCATGGTGCACAGGTGGAAGTCAGAGGACAACTTTCAGAAGTCAGCTCTCCTCCCACCATGTGGCTTTTGGGAATCAAACACAGGTCTCCAGGTTTGTGAGTGTTAGAAGGCAGAATCGGTGATAATATGAATCTTTATTAAAACCGAGAGGTATGGGGCCATGGCGTGGCTAAAGGAGGACGTGTGTTCAGTCAGGGGTGAAGGTTAACAAGGACTGGTGACCCCCATGGCCACAGGCAGCAGCGGGGGAGGGCAGAGTCTCTGCAGAAAACCCTTGGGTTAAAGGGAGCATCTAACTGTGGGCTCGGTGGGGATGGGAATCGAGAGACTCTACAATACATAAGGTTGATGTGTACGTCCATTACAAAGAGACGCTAACTCGAGGGAGAGACTTAAGAGATAGGAGTTTTCATTAGAGCTGAGAGTCTGGCAGCCAAGAGAACCTAGTTGAGCCTTAAGATGGGGGAGCATTAGAATAGAAGAGGCAGCTTGAAGTTGGAGAGGACAGGGAGAGAACTACCTGACAAGAAGCCCTGGGCAGGGGAGGAGGAAGAGAGAGGGGACGGCATGCCATGTGCACGTGTCAGAAGTTATTTCTCTCATTCCACCATGTGGGCTTCGAGGATCAAACTCAGGTCACTAGGCTTGCTAGCAAGAGTCTCACTGGTGGAGCCAACCTCCATGGAAAACAACACTGGCAGTGCTCATCCTGCTTGAAGCACACTTTTAACCCAGGGATGGCTCTGTCCGTATGCTGGATAAAAGGAATGGAAAATAAAACACTTTCAAGGCTGGGGAGATGGCTCAGTGCACAAGCATGGGCCCTGTGTTCAGACCATCAGGCTCTACATAAACCTGGGTGCAGGTGTGGGCTTGCAATCCCCATGCTCCCAAGGGGAGACAGGAGGCAGGTCTGAAAGTCCCCAGAAACCCATGTGCCAGCTGGCCGAGTGCAGCAGCAGCCAGCACAGAGACCATGTCAGAGAGGTGGAAAGAAGGTGGAGACAAGGCCTGAGGCTGATCTTTGACCTCTATGTGTACAAGTGCTAAGTATGTGCACACATGCACACGAACACACATATTCACATGCAAGCACATGCACACAAATACACATATACACACACATTATGCACATACATCACACAGGTATGTGCATACATACAAGTACATGTAGACACATATACACTCATGCACAGAGGCACACACGTGCACACACACATAGACACAAACATGCATTACATACACGCAAATACAAATATACACACAGGTACACACACATACACACACATTCACACAAATACATACATGTACACATGTACACATACATAAAGATACATCACACACACACACACACACACACACACACACACACACACACACACACACACATACCATCAGGGATTGAGATTGGAAACAGCCTGTCTCAAGCCCATGCCAGGTGAATTCTGACCTTATCTGAGGTCAGGGTTCAATCATTCCTGCACTCACCTGTACTATGTTCACAGTGGGTCAAAGTGGGAAGGTGAGAGCCACACTTCTTTTGTCCACTAGGTGTCACCACAGCCAAGCCTGTGCCTGAACCTGTGGCTGCCTCTGAGGGGTGTCGGGGTTTCGCCGCCATGGGCAATCTTACTTACAGTTTTGCTAAAGTATTTCCTGTCTCCATAATAATTTCATGTGGGATGAGGAGCCCAGGCCTTCGTGTCCTGACCTCATTTCCTTCAGTTTCCTTTCTTTCCGCCTTCCATCCCTCCTTGTTGTGTGACACATCTGGGGAGTGCCACACAGACTTCTATCCCCCCAGGCAGGAATTCAACAGCAGACCAAAGTAACGATGATGCCAAAATCAAACCTGATAAACCAGTGAGTTGACTGGGTTCCTTACAGGAGTAGGGGCAAGAATTGTTGACAGGAGCAGGGACGACTCAAAGGCAGCTATGTCACCAGATAGCCCACCCCAGCCTAGGAAGAGGGGGCTCACGGAAGCTGCAATCCTGGAGTGTTCTGCTGCATGACTTGCTCCTACAAGAGTTTCCTCCAGACTGCAGGCTGCTCAGAGTCTCCTCCAGACTGCAGGACTGCTCATATTCTACTCCAGACTGCATACCTGTCTGGAGAGCCTCTTTCCCCAGCAGACCACATTCACTGCTTTTCTTACCTTAAGGAGAAGCCCCCTCTGAATCCTGCTAGTTTCATGAACTTCCTGAGCCCGAAGAGGTATTTACTTGCTAATCTTTTCTCCGAGATACCATGCTTCAAGTTGGTATACAGCATCCTATTCCCAGAGGAAAAAAACACCATACCCCAGTTCCATAGTGAGCAAAAACCAAAAGGGTCTTCAAGGTACGTGTCTGTGGTTCCCAGCTAGAGGCAGCTGGCTGGGTTCCCCTCAGCACCCCCGACCCCAACACACACAACAGCAGAGTGCAAACAGTCCGTCAGCCAGGGCTCAGCCCTCAGCCTCGCTTGGGTTCCTTTAGAAAGCGAGGCTCAAAGATTCAGATCCACAGGGGCTCATCTAAGATGGAGCAGCAAGCTGATGGACGGAAAGAAGGAAAAACCATTGACAGACACTGCCTCAGACCCAGAGCCTCACCCCTTGGGAAACAGAAGAAGAGGCAGATGGCGTGTTTACCTTCGTGTTGCTGCGACACAGTGCCTGACAGAACCAACCTAAAGGAGGGAAGGTTTTGGTTCCAGAGGGCTAGGTCCATCATGGTGGGCAGCGCAGGCCTGTTGGCCAGATGTTTACATAGTAACAGTTTAGGAACTCAGAGCCTGCAGTGTGGCTAGAGCTTCTAAATTCCTTGACCTCGTTACCAACACCCCCCTTGACACCCCTCCTCTCCAACAGCACTACCTGATGGGAGACAGGCTCTCAACAAGTGAACACAAAGAGAGACATCAGATTCAAGCTGCAGCATTTGGTTTGGCTTGGAATTTCCTCCCCGAGTGGAGAGGAAGCTGGAGCAATTGAGCCCCTGTCCTCTTAGCAATGACTGGCAGCTTTGGAGAGGGTGCCGATTTTGTGGTAGTTGCAGAAGGCTTGGATGGGGCAACCTCCTGGGAGGCCCCCGAGGCAGAAGATGCAGAGCTGGATACAGAGACGGGCATCCAGAAGTCAGCTGGACACACGGGAGTGTTGGGATGCGAGGGACATGCGGCCCACCAGCTTGTCTGTCACCCTGTCCTGTCTTCCTCCAAAGAGGTCTCTGATGGAAAGTTGTGACAGGTCCTCAGGACGAGAGGAAGAGAAGGAGAAGAGGAGGAGAAGGAGGAAGAGGAAGAGATTTAGGAGGGGGAGGAGGAAAAGGGACCAAGAGCAGGAAGAGCAAGAGAAAATGGAAGAGCTGAAAGAGGAGAAGGAGGACAAGGAAAGGAGAAGAAGGAAGAGGAAGGGGAAAAGAAAGGAGGAGGAGGAGGAAGAAGAGAAAGAAAGACAAGGAGGAGAGAGAATGCATCTTCCGAGGCTGCACTGGGCAAGTGTGTTGAAATCACTCAGGTAGGGAACAGAGGGAAGCATCTTTAACCTTGTGAGTGGCAGGCAGAGGTTAGTTTAATCATCGAAGTGTGTGCCACAAGTATCTGTCATTTCGTACAACTATTCAGACTCTGAACAAAAGCACGGGGCATATACTCTGTGTTTCAGTGTGCTCACACAAGAAAAATGTTTCTCCAAGAAGGGATTTGTACACATTTCTAAAACATAGAGAACATGTATTTAATGGACTTATGTACTTCGCGGATGCAGGCAAACTGCGTGCATTTACTGGACGCACAGCTATAAGGCTTCGATGAGAAGGGTTTTTGACTCCAATGGACTCACAGAGAATTTCTGATACAAAGTAAAATGTCAGAAGGGGCTGGGAAGATGCTTGGTCATAGTGTATCGCTGTTCAAGCGTGAGGACCTGAGTTCGGATTCCAAGCATCCCAAAATCTAGGCAGAGGAGCTGCTGCTGCGATCAGCCTCGCCAAGTCAGTGAGATCCAGACCAGTGAGAGGCCCTGTCTCAAAAGAAGAAGAAGTTATGATAGAGGAAAACATGATATTGACCCTTGATTGCCTGACTCAATGTGTTCTCTCTCTCTCTCTCTCTCTCTCTCTGGAGGCCAGAGACAGGCCCAGATGTGATAGCATATGTTATCAGAAGCCAGAGCATAAGAGCATAACTTGGTTCTGGTCTCTCTTTTAAGAACCATCCAGAAGGAATCAATCAAACATCACAACCCTCATGCTTTCCATAACTTTTCTCAGAGGTAAGGAGGCTGCAGGATTGAAAGTCAGGTGCCAGCAGGGGGCGCTGCAACACTGCACTGACATGAAGGAGCCTGGAATCTACTCTCCGACACACAGGGAAGTCAGTGTCTGGTTTCTGACCAGGTCTCTGTCCTGGTCTCTCTGTCCTGGTCTCTCTGTCCAGGTCTCTCTGTCCAGGTCTCTCTGTCCAGGTCTCTGTCCAGGTCTCTCTGTCCTGGTCTCTCTGTCCAGGTCTCTGTCCAGGTCTCTCTGTCCAGGTCTCTGTTCAGGTCTCTCTGTCCAGGTCTCTCTGTCCAGGTCTCTCTGTCCAGGTCTCTGTCCAGTCTCTCTGTCCAGGTCTCTCTGTCCAGGTCTCTCTGTCCAGGTCTCTGTCCAGGTCTCTCTGTCCAGGTCTCTCTGTCCAGGTCTCTGTCCAGATCTCTGTCCTGGTCTCTCTGTCCAGGTCTCTGTCCAGGTCTCTGTCCTGGTCTCTCTGTCCAGGTCTCTGTCCAGGTCTCTGTCCAGGTCTCTCTGTCCAGGTCTCTCTGTCCAGGTCTCCCTGTCCTGGTCTCTCTGTCCAGGTCTCTCTGTCCAGGTCTCTGTCCAGGTCTCCCTGTCCTGGTCTCTCTGTCCAGGTCTCTCTGTCCAGGTCTCTGTCCAGGTCTCTGTCCTGGTCTCGCTGTCCAGGTCTCTCTGTCCAGGTCTCTGTCCAGGTCTCTGTCCTGGTCTCTCTGTCCAGGTCTCTCTGTCCAGGTCTCTGTCCAGGTCTCTGTCCTGGTCTCTCTGTCCAGGTCTCTCTGTCCAGGTCTCTCTGTCCAGGTCTCTGTCCAGGTCTCTCTGTCCTGGTCTCTGTCTTGGTCTCTATCCTGGTCTCTCTGTGCTTGGTCTCTGCACCGCCCCTCCCTATCCATGTCCACTACGTCTCCTTCAGAGAGAGCTGAGAGGCTGTTAAGCCTGGGTTGGGCCTCTCCAGAGATCTGTGCTGGGAAGGGCAGTTTCTAGTGCTTCCCCGGGGCTTCCTTCGCTGGTTTGTCTGCCTCCTTTCTCCTCTCTCTCCTCTGGAGCCTCTTCCCTTCCCTTTCTCCTCATCTTCATTTCCCCCCTTGTCCCTTTTCCTCCGTTCTCTCTGCTTCCCTTCCCCTTTCTTGTTCCTTTCCTCTCTCCTCCCCTCTCCTGTCATCTAATCTTCCTGCCCACCCAATGCCCACCTGCCTGCCACCGTCTCCCAGATCCTATTCTAGAGATAGGATCTGTAATGCAGGCCCTCCTCATCAGTGGCAGAGCTGGATGAAGTTTGGAACTTAGTAACATCTTCTCCCTGCCCTGTTCTCTGCGGGCCTGAAATACAAAACAGACACAACAACTCAGACCTCTGCTACCAGACAGCAGCAAGTCCTGCAGAAAGCACGGGCGGTGGGGCGTGTCTGCACACAAAGCTTTCAGGAGGCTGAGGCAGGTCAGGGGTCGAGTGCGCATGGATTACATACGGCTGAGGAGGCTCTGGCTGAATCCCTGCGCGGGGGTCCGGACATCACTCTGCCCAGCAGACACCCCTGCCTCTTCTCACATGGCCGCGGTTACCTGCTACGAAAGAGCCAGTGGTCTCTAAAAAGTACAGCCACGAGGGCAGCTCCACCAATATCATTAATGCCAACTCCAGAGAAGCCTGCTAGAGTCTGATGCGTGGTAATTCATGGTCTTCCCCAGGCAGGACTGTCCGTACTGCAGAACACTCACTTGGTCTTCGATTAGGAAAGGGTCCCCTTCCCCGTGGTCAATGTGTTCAGCTAGGAAGTGGCAACTGGCAATCTCCTTAGCCAAGGAGAGATAAAGTTGGGAGAAAAGGGGTCCCAAATGCAGCTGCCTAGAGGAAAGAATCACATAGGGACCTCGGGCTGAACAGGAGCTCTGACTCCAAAGATGTCGTCCTCCCACAGAAGTCCTCTGCGCACTGTTCTTAGCTCTTGTGAGCTGCAGAATTGGTGTGTGTGTGTGTGTGTGTGTGTGTGAAGGCACACACATGCCCTGGCATGCATTTAGAAGTAAGGTTAGAGCCTTCCCTTATAGAGACAGTCTCTGCTCTGCCGTGTGGTTCCGATAACCTGCCCACAGTCCTCTGCACCACTGCACCTGCTTTTTCTTGGTTTCTCAGGATCTGAGCTCACATTTGCATAGTAAGCACTTTATCCACTGAGCCATCTCCCCTGCCCCTCCCTTTTTCTTTCCTAGCTTTTGTGACTGGCTGACCTCAGTCACAATGACAATCCTCCTGCTTCAGTCTCCTGGGTTCTGGGAATGCAGACGTGTCAGCAAGATTTCACCTTTTCTTGTTTCTCCTCTCTAGCCACCAGACTAAGAACTGCTATGAAGGAAACACTTGGCAAATGACAGGTGGATTTGAAGACACGGGAAATTCCTGGAAATACTGTGATATGTCTGTGTCCTCCTTAAGAAATCAAGGGATGTAGATGGGATTTGCTGTGCTGGCTTGGGAGAGGTCTAGGAGCCCAGCAGTGCTGCCTGCAGCTGCTCAGGTCAGGGGCTGAATATCTCAGCAGGTCCAGTCTGGCGCTGAAGGATGGAGGATTCCAGGAGAGTCTCTGGACTTCAGTCACATTCGAGGGTCGAAGAAGCTGGATTCTGATGTCAGCAAAGGATAACTACAGAAGGGAAGAGCTTGCCAGCACAGGGAGAGAGAGAGAGAGAGAGAGAGAGAGAGAGAGAGAGAGAGAGAGAGAGAGAAATTGTGCTCTTTCTTGCTTTTCCTCTTGGGCTGGTTATTCCACATCAATCAATCTCTTGCAGGCTTGCTCAAGGGCCTTAACTCTCAACTTTTCACAGCTATGCCCAGAGCTCAATCTGCAACTGTTACGTTGACACCTGTATATCCAACTGTCACATGGGGAAAGAGAAAGAAGACTCAGCGGCAGCATGAGGGGGGATTCAGCATGAGGAAGGGAAGAGAGAGAGACAGAGAGCCCAGTGCTCTCTGTCATACCCACCTCTGAGACAGAGAGACGGCGACATGTTGATGATATCACACCAACATTTGCTTGAGGAGCGTGTGACTTCTTTGCTTGCTACAAAATGTTTCTAACTCCCAAAGGACCTGAGATTCTTAAGTTATCAGCTGCTGAGACCAAATAGCTGACCAAAGCAACTGGGAGGAAGGGTTAATTAAGAAGGGATGGAGTCCTGGTGGCGGGGAGGATGGTCACCCAGCATCTCAGCCAGCAGAGTGCACACAGGAGGTGAGGCTGAGCTACCCAACCTCAGGACTACCCCCAGGGACGTAGGTCCACTTCCTAAGGTGCCACCACTTTCCTAACATTACCACCTGCCAGGGACCAAGTGTTCACACAGGAGCCTGCGGGGACCTTCCCACAGGAGCTGCCACATCTTTCTTCTAGTCCTCTCTCTCTGACTTCATCTACTCCTCTTTTCTTCCCTGACCACAGCACTTGTGAGTCCTGTGGACCTGAGGCCAGGCGGTTACCAGCACCAGCAGGATGTTGACCTAGTCTCTAGGGATTCTCTAGCCTTTGGAGGAAGATGATGACTGGTGGCGCTGGTGGGAATGGGCAGCCCAGCCCTTCCTGGGCTTTGGGACTGAGGGCTAGTGACCAGAATGACAGCCCCAGACACTAGGGGACACGGCCCCACGTGAGGCCTGAGTGGGCACCCTTTGGCACACCTTGCCCTGTGGTGTCGAGAAAGAGGGTCACTCTCCTCTGAGGTTCCAGGGCATTTATGGGTGTCCACTCTGTACAGGCATAACTTTGGGATCCCATGGAGGCCCCAAATACCTGTGTCCCCTGAACCACCGACTCTTCCCACCTCCCAGGGCCCACATCCCCTAGGGCTTTGTACCTTAGTTCCCCAGAGACTTCAAGTCATGTCACCAGCAAACAGTGTTTCCCATCCCATCCCAATTCCCCCAACACTCCAACAGAACATGGCAACCTGTATGCATATGAAGCAGCATGAGACAGCCAGAACAAAGGGACCCTGCACGCTCCACCACCTGACGGGGTCTCTTCGGACCTGGCTTCCTTCACGGCTCCAGGTGTAGGAAGGAAGAAGTCTCTGGAGACTGGAGCAGGGGAGGCAAGGTGGCCAGACCAGGCTCGCAACTGTGCGTCACCATGTGCTGTGCCCACCAGACCTTGACCTGAAGTCAACAAGGGGGAGAGTGACAGAGTCCCATGTCACCTTCTGCTTCCAGGGGAAGGTGTCTCAACCCTGATCTGTGAGTGGGGACTTAGGTGTGTGTGTACTGTGTTCATGTGTGTGCACATGTATGTACAGTATGTATGTGTATATATATGTGTGTACTGTATGCATGCACATATGTACTATATGTGTGTACATATGCATATATGTAGTACACATGCATTTAAGTGTGTACATGTGTATGTATATACATTTTCTCTATATGTATGCATGCATGTGTGTATGTATGTGTTAGGTACATATAGGTGTGGATGTATGTATTGTGTCCATATATATATATGTGCTCATGTGTGCATGTACATTTGTATGTATTATTTGTGTGCATGCACATATGGATTATGCACACAGTGAATGTGTGTACATGCATTTTTAAATCCCCAAGCCCATGCAGGCATGTGACTGATGCCCGTCATCTTAGCACTCTTGAGGCTGAGGAGGGAAGATTAATGTGAATTGAAGGCTCGCCTGGGTTACATAGTGAGGTTCCCTGTCTTAAAACAAAACCCAGCAACCCAAGTGCCCCGGAATCAAAGAAGCCCTCCACCCTGACTTGTGAATTTCCCTCCTGGCATTGGGTGCTGGAAGAATCAAGGGGTGGGAGTGACTGAGAGGCGGAGCATGTGCCCAATGTGCCCAGGCCCTAGGTACCATCCCCAGCCTCACGGAAGGAGAGCTCAGTGGTCGGGAGTTCATCCTGACACTTCGATTCAGGATATTACCAAATCAACAGCAAAGACAGATGAAGACACAAGGAAGAAGAAAACTAGAATGCGAAGCATCCGGAGACTGCGTTCCAGAAGTGCTAATGTATTTATTTCACAAGGTGGGAGGTGGGGCGAGGAAATGGTTACCAACCAGAGGCCACCAATCAGGCTCTGTAGACCCCCTGCTGGGCAGCTACAGGGTTTGGCTCTGGGCAGGGTTGACCAGGGACAGCCATGTGGGGGGAGACATGGGAGAGACACCCCAGCAGACAAGAACGAGTCACCTGCTCTGCACCCGTGAACCAGTGACATGGGGTCGACCCCACACACATCTGGGCAGCCTTGTCTCTGTCTGGTGAGCAAATGAAGCTGTCATCTGAGCTCACACGTCTCCATCTGCTCTGCTGAAGACACATGCACACCCCCCCACACACACACACTCAGTCACATGCACACACGCCCCACCACACACGGCATGAGGTGAGCACACACACTCATATATTAACTCTGTTTGATAAGTGCACCCTAACCAGAGGGCAATTGGAAAGAAACGGTCACTCTCAAGAGAGGAACGGATGCTGCTTTTGTCCCTCCCCACCCCCATCAGCCCGCAGAGCAAGTAGCAGCAGTGAAATGAGACGAAGGCCTGCATCACATCAGGGTTCCCAGGGCCACTGGCATCCTCGGCCTCTCCATCCTACCTGGAGATGCACCCTTGCCAGCCAGAGGGCCCCGTCCCCAGCTGAGCTGCGCTGGCCGACCCCTGAGACCATCTTGTTCACTTGGCTATCTCCAGACACAGGGGACCTCTGTATTTATAGGAGTCTGGAGTCCCAGATTCCTGGCAACAGGGGTTCCGGCGATGGGGGCAGGGCACCTCAAACAGAGTTCACAGTTGTACCACAGGACCACCCCAATGGTCAGTGTGTCTGGAAACAGCGTCTTCTTGGCCTCTACGCAGACATCAGGGAGGAAGCATCCTCGGTGGAGATGGAGTCTCAGGAGTCTCTCCACATCCTTCTTCTCCAAGGAGGAGCTGGGATGTGGCTAAAACCCTTATTGCATCCCCCCCTCTACTTTTCTGAGGATCAGGGTGGATTCCAGAAGCAGCTGCAGCAAAGAATGAAAGAGAGAGAGAGAGAGAGAGAGAGAGAGAGAGAGAGGAGCCTCTCTGGGAGATGCTGGGGTGGAAGATGATATAGTGGACAGATGTGTGCTGGGCACATCTGGGGCTGCAGCTGACACAGCTCCTGGTCACTGGGAGAAGGTCTTCAGGACCTCCTCAAAGTACACAGTCCTAAGAGCCACTGAACGCCCCACAGGGACTCAGTGTCTTGATCCAGGGTCCTCGCTGCCCTGTGGAAGAACTGTGGGGGGCCCACCAAGCACCCGCGAGGCTCCACGGACCCCAGCTCCGCCCAGCTACTTGATGGAGTTCTTGATCGTCCACCTCTGCCCAGTGCAGCTTCGGAGGATGAGGTCGATACCCGCCAGGCCTCGGTTCTCCACCTCCAGACAGCGCCCTGTGCCCTTGTTCATGATGGCTCCGTTCTAGGAGGAGAGAGATAGAGATAGAGAGAGAGAGAGAGAGAGAGAGAGAGAGAGAGAGAGAGTTTCATTATCACCGCCACCGTTGTTGCTAACATTCTCCATATAGTGGAAGGGATTACAGAGCTGTGTGTGTGTGTGTGTGTGTGTGTGTGTGTGTGTGTGTGTGTGTGTGTGTTTGAATATATGCCTGTGGAGGCTCAAGGGTAACATCAGGAATCATCCTGGATTGTTCTACCTCCTTATTGCTTTGCTCTGGGGTTTCCCAGGTTCTGCCTTCCAGGGTCAGAATTACAAACTGCTGTCATTTCCACCCGACATTTTTACTCAGGATCTAAGGATCTGATCTCAGGACCTCTGGCTTACAAGGGACAGGCCCGAACCTCGGAGCCGCGTTCCCAGCCCCACGAGACTCTTCTAAGGCGCACCCATGCTCTTCACGCACCAGGTGATAGGCATCGTGGCAATGAAACCAGGGTAGAAACTTCCGGAGGGAAGGCCTGGGGGAGTGGCTTGGTCAGCAATGAGGACCCAAGTTGCATCCCTAGCACTCACGTGAAAACAAAAGTTGGGCGTGTGGAGCAAACTTGTAACCCCAGTGCCAGGGGGGGGGGGGGCTGAGACAGGAAGATCCTGGGGCTCGCTGCCAGGGACTGTCACTGAGTCAGTAAGCTCCAGACCAGCTGGAGACCAAAGATCCCTCCCGATAGGACAGCCAGAGACCCCACCTAAAGCCAGAGACCCCACCTAAAGCCAGAGACCCCACCCTAAATCCTGAGATCCCACTGTAGCCAGAGACCACACCTGTTAGTCTGATAACTGGTCAAACCCAAAATCCCTGACTCCAAATATAAAGCTGGCTCCAAGGCTCCAAGGAGCACCATTTCATCTGGATGCTGCTTCCTGCTCCTTCGCTGGAGTTTTGGAGGAGCTTCCCAAATAAACTTTAGTCTACATGGGTGAAATAAAACAAAACAAAAACAACCCCCCCAAAAAACCCCTAAGATGGTACCAGGGAAATAGTTCAGGGTTAAAGATCTAAGGTAAAAGGATCTAAGTTCAAATTCCCAGATACCAAATAAAAATGTCTAGATATGGAGGTGATCTGTAATTCTGACCTTAGAAGGCAGAGATTGGGAGACCCCAGAGAAGAGCAATAAGGAGGTAAAGCAATCCAGGATGACTCTCAATGTCACTGTTGGGACTCCACAGACACACAAGTGTCCTCTTGCACACATGCCTGCACACTCACATACATGTGCACACATGCATTAACCCATATGAAAGAAATTTTCTGGTGTCCTTCAAATTTGACATTTTTACCCCTGATGACTGAGGGTGTTTAGCACATTTTAGGGAAGTCATGGGGGTCACCCTCTGCATTTATCCTACCCAGACCTGCAGTGGTGTCCTGATAAGGAGACTGCATCCCACCGAAAGCCCTCCCCTCCTGCTCCTGACGTCATGGCCTCTGTCCTCGCCCAGGGCTGGAAGCACTGGCTTCCTGAATGCTAAGTGTTAGGGACCCTGGGAGATGTGGCTTTGCTGTGTGACTGCAACACCCATCCCGTCTGCTCACTACTCACCTGTCTGCCTTACGTCCCGCCCACGCCATGCACACCTGTCTGCTCAGTGCTCGCCGCCCACCCCCCCCCCTCACCTGGATGAAGGTCCAGCGCTTGTACAGGCTGCTCTTGACCTTGTCGCAGTCCAGCAGCTGTGGCAGCCGACTCTTGGCATTGTCCACCAGACAGCGAGTGTCAGGGAGGAGTGTGGTGGTGCCCAGGGCGCCCAAGTGCAGGAAGCCTTCCTTGGTGTAGCGGGCGAGCTGTGGAGAGAGGAGAGAGGTGGAAAATGAGGAGGCAGGGAGAAGGGGGAGGTTATGGCCTCTGTCAGCTCCTGAGGCCCAGCGCACAGGCAGACTTGATCAAGAAGGATTCTGCAGGCATGGCCGTGGCCCTGCCTCCCTCCTCCGCTCGCTCCCTGTTCCCTCCCTTCCTCCCTCCTTCCTTCCCTCTTCTCTCCACGCAACTCAGAAGTCACGTCAGGATTTTGTTAATGAGCCGGCTGGCATGGCGCCCTCTCAGAGCAGGTCATTTAGTCTGAGAATGCAGCTCACAGGTCACTGTGAAGCCCTGAACTCTGCCCCCAGTGCAGCGAACCAGGCGCGGTGACACCTGCCTGTGAAACCAGCACAGGAAGGTGGAGGCAGGAGGATCAGAAGTTCGGGACTGTCCTTGGCTACACAGAGAGTTTGAGGACACTGTCTGATGTGCCTGTAAGTTTATAGATTGGGTTTACTGACACGGAAGATCCACCTTGAATGTGGGGAGCACTAGCCCATGGGGGGGGCCTGGATTGAATGAGCTGAGCACCACCATTCATCTCTTGCTCTCTGTTTCCTGACTGTGGATGCCACGTGACCAGCTGCCTTGGCTCGTGCCACCATGCCTTCCCCGCCATGATGGACTGACCCTTCCACTGTGAGCCACAGCAAATCTCCTGCCTTAGGTTGCTCAGTGTAGGATGTTTTGTCATGGCACCAAGGGAAGTGAGTGGCGTGCTATGTGATGGTGCTCGGGGATGCAAGTGACTCTTCTCTGGTGGGTAAGATGCTCTGGAGGGCTCTCCTCTCCTGCTCAGAGCCATCAGAAGCCCTCTGCTGATTCCAGAGAGGAGGCCTTCTCCTTGAGCGCGTGACGGGCTCTCCAGGGTCCTTGAGGGACGTGGTGAGCGTGTGCCCCACGCCCAGTCAGGGCAATTGTTCCAGAAGGAGTAAGGAGAGTGGGAAACCTTCTTTCTCCTCCCAGACAGCGTTTCCCCCGAGCATACTGAAATTCAACCAGTATAGAGGGATGAGTGACAGGAGGGGCGGGGGATACACAGCTGCTTACTGGAATTACCAATCAAACCTTTACTCAGCAGGCAAATGAGTGGTTCTGAAAACGTTAATTAACCAAGCATGTCTGTGACCCAGGTGTTCAAAGAGCAAGTCAGATGCTGTGGCGTGGATGTGCAGAGTGCCCTTCCTGAGCTAGTCAGGACATGGAAACAAGACCTGACACACTGAAGGCCAGCCAAGTCACTTGGGGACCTGAGTGGCCAGGCAAAAAGGGTTGTTCTGGGGTTCCTCATGCCTATAACCAGGGGCTCTCCTGAGCTGATGTAGAAATCAACTCCTTTGCTTGAGAGAGAGAGAGAGAGAGAGAGAGAGAGAGAGAGAGAGAGAATATGCGTGTGTGACAGGGCATTTGAGTGTGTGTGCCTGTGGAGGCCCAAGGGCGACATCAAGAACCATCTTGGCTTGCTCCACCTCCTTATTTTATTGCTTCACTCTGGAGTTTCTTAGGTTCTGGCTTCCAGGGCCCGAATTACAGGCTACTGCTGTATCTACACAACATCTTTATGGGACCTGAGGATTCAAACTCAGACCCTTTTGCTTTTGATGCAAAGGTTTTAATTCTGAACAATCTACCCAGCCCCACACCTGGCTTCTTTCATAAGGATGTGGTGAAAATGGACTATATGTGGAGGAACATGGGTGTTATGGACCGAATAGGAAACTCTCTCCAGAGACCCACAGGTGTTTCTTTACTTACTGTAATGTTACTGTGTGCGGGCACCTGTGTGGAAGTCAGAGGACTTCTTTTAGGAGTCGATTCTTTTCTTACACCTTGCCAAAGCCTGGATTCTTGCTTCTAACACTCTGTGAACTAGTGAAGCCTGTGAGCATCTGACAGAGTCTCCTGTTTTTACAGCCCATCTCATTGTAAGAGTGCTGGAATTACAGATGTGGGCCACAATGACACCCAGCTTTCTTTTCTTTCATGTGTGCATGGGGTGCTTGCATGTGCCCATGTGTTTGCATGTGGTTGAGGCACACGTGGGTAGGTGTACCCACTTGTGTGCACCTGAGGGTGCATGCGTGTGGAGGCCCCAGGGTGATGTCGGGAATCAGCCTCCATCTCTCTTCCACCTTATTGTTGTGAGGCTGGGCCTTTAATTAAGCCCAGAGCACTCCATTAGGATTAGTCTGGCTGGCCAGTTCTGACAAATTACAGGCTCTCTCTTCCAGGTCCAGAATGACAGACAGGCTGCCACATCGACCTGACATTATTATGTGGAATCTGGGAACCTGAATGCAGATCCTTTTCCTTTCGAGGCAAAAGCTTTAGCCCCCAAACTATCTGTCCATCCTGATATGCAGTTTTTTATGTGGGTTCAGGGATCGAACTCAGGTCTGACTTGCTTGGTAAGTGCTTTCACCCCTAGGCTGTCTCGCTGGCCTCATGCTCATGTTTTGAATGAACGCTTGGTCCTTTTGCTCTAATATTGGAGGTTGCGCTACACTTTAGGAGGTGGAGTGTTACTGGAGGACGTGATTCTGTCGCTGGGGCGGGTCCTTGGATGCTTCCTGTCTGAGGATTGTTCCCGATCAGTTATGAAGTGAACAGTCTCTGCCTCTTGCTCCTGCTGCCATGATATGAGCTGTTCTGCCATGCTGCTCCCCCACGGGGTTTTAGTCACAGGGCTGAGACTGTAACCAGCACAGTGGGCTAAGGTCAGACGACCTCATGCCTGCTTCTCTGCTGTGAGCTCCTCAGCAGACACCAAAGCTGCCTGCTGCTGTGAGGCCGGGGGACGGGCTAAAGTCAGACCAGCAGAACGCACACTGCTTTGCTGCTGCAGGAAGATGGTATTCCTGTCAATCATGGCTTGTCCTGGGCTGGGAGCTCCCATGATATCTCCCCCTGCAGGCTCTCCTTGGCAGTGCACCGCATGTCCTCCTCTCATCCAGCTTGAGTTTTCCTTTCACTTTACCAGCTCTGGTGTTGCCTCACACTTTTCTCTTACTCACCAGACTCCCTATTGGGTGAATTATGCTGGCAATTCACCAGTAATGTGCATACACGTGTGTATGAATATATGCCGCACAGCTACTTCATTCAAACTGCAGCATTCTCTCCTGAAAGGAGGCTCCTTAAGAGACAGGAAGTAAACAAACTTACAAATCTTAGGAAGTTCTTAAGAACTCACAATATTCTCTCTCTCATGCTCCTGTGAGGAACCCCAATAAACTCATTGGCTTATTTAAACTAGACTTGAGTTGATCAGTCCTTTGGTCTGCCATCGGGGTCCAGTCTAAGGTAAGAAGAATCTGTTCATGTCCCCTTAGGAGAGGCCACACAATGACATGCACCTTCAAGTCACGCACCTGGGAGAAGGATTGGTCATCTCGGGCCACATCATCACTGCAAGTCTTGCTCTTTGGGCAACTGCCATAATATCTTCCAAACTCTGTCATTAGCAAACCAGGGTAGAAATTGCTCCACATCATGAACAAACCTCGTGACTGTTAGTTTGACTTATTTATTCTAACCATCCTGAGATGTGGACATCCGAGGGTTTGCATTTCTCAAACAGTTAATGTGTGGACCATGTTCCCAAGTGCTTACTGGTCATTTCATATGTTCTTTGGGAAAATGTCTATTTAGAATTCCTGCCCACTCTTAAAATTCAGTGCCCCCTTTAGATGAGTGTAAGGATTCTTTCATGTCCTGGCTACTAGGCCATCTTCAGAGGTGTGACTTACAAATACTTTCTTTCACTCTGTCATATATTTTTTTCTGCTTTACTGACAATGTCCTTTGAAGAAGAGCCTTTAATTTTGATGAAGAATCTGTTTTCCCCTTTGTTTGCTTGTACTTTGATGTATCTCAGACACCGAGACCTGAGGTTGCCGACATTTATCCCTCTCTGTGTATCCTGAGACTTTTACTGTTCTGACTCTGACATTTAGGACTTTGATCCTTTTGGGTTTCTTTTTTTTTTGTGACACCAGGAAAGGTTTGAATTCATTCTTTTTCATGTGGGTATCTCGTTGGCTGGCACTGTGTCTGGAAAAGACCATCCATTCTCTATTGAAGCGTCTCGTCAGCTTGTGTGAGATCAATGGACCGAGGGCGAGTGCATATCTCTGGTCTGACATTCTCCTATCACTGCAACCTCATTCAGGGGCCTGTGGTGCATTTGGGAGCTGCCATGTGTGTCCATCTGGGAACCCTCCTGGTCAGGTTGTTCCTCCTCTCATTTCAATGAATTTTACAATTATATTTTCAGTTCAAAAAAGTACAGGAAGTGGAATTGGGACAGGGATTGTATTATATCCATAGATCTGTTTAAGGGAGCTTTTCCCTTAATGATATTCGGTCTTCTAATCTCTGACCACCAGACTTCTTTTTTTCTTCTTTCAAAGGTTTGATGGCTTTTGGTAAGCAATTCCTGTACTTAGGCTAATTTGTGTGTGTGTGTGTGTGTGTGTGTGTGTGTGTGTGCGCGCGCACACACACACATGGTTGTGTGTTGTGAATGTGGGGGAACATACGCATGGCACCACACACATAAGCTAGGACTTCCCACATCCATTAGATACTCTCCCGCAGGATTGCTCCAAGCTTGCCTTAACTACTGATTCTTCACAAATGCACCTTCAATGGTTAAGTCAGTAACCGTGTATCTAACTAGCATACCAGATGAAGAGGATGAGGGGCAGAGAGGGCGGTAGACACCCATGTTCACAGGTGCAGAGCCCAGAGATGGATCTGGACTTTGGGTGTGGAACAGGGTGCTGGTTCTGTGTTGGCCACAGCTGCAGGAGAGAGAGTGAACAGCTAGGAGGAGTCATGACCCTCAGTTCTAGTCCCCCCCCATATCATTAGCAGGATCATTATGGCAACGGCGTGCATCCTGCCTCAGTATCAAATTCCATAGCAAGTGGCTCTGAGATCATAGAAAAGAAAGTAACGAAACAGCTCCAGGGAAAAAGGACATTAGATATTTCTAAAGGTCCCTCATTACCATAGAACAAGATTCGAGAGAAACTACGACAGGTACAACTTCAAAACCTTCCTGGTTTCTCGGAAAGAAGTTGTACCAGTGAGTTTCAGCCATGTGGCAAATTGTCCAGAGACATTTTCAGATCTTAAAAAAATGTGTTTGTCATGACAAGGAGTTCCCAAAGGGACTTGAAAGGTGTACTTGGCCCATGTGAAAATGTCTCAACAGCGTCCAGGGAGGTGGTTCAGTAGGTAAAGGCCTGACGACTTGAGTTCAAGCTCCCAGAGTCTGCGTGAAAAGCTGGATGTGGCGGCAACACATCTGTAATACTTCTTGCACCCCATGGCAGGATGCAAGGCAGAGACAGGAGAAGCAGCTGGAAGCTGTGTGCACAGACTGCAAAAGGAAAGGCAGAGCCTGCCTCAGGGACAATCAGAAGGAGAGAGCCACTCCCCAGGTAGTTGTCCTCTGCCCTCAGGTACACAAGTACTGTGACATTCACATACGAACACACAGGTAACATATTACAGATACACCCCACATATAGAATCACACACACACACACACACACACACACACACACAAGCATAATCACAGCAACATCTGCTATGCCTGTGATTTGGATGAAGAAATGAAATAGGAGTGGGGGCCTTTGGTGTCTAGAGCGTAACGTACGGGGTAAGAGACCAAATGATTGGAGAAGGAGTGAGGATGGCAGATTTCAATAACCAGAATAGAACCTCCGAACCTGACGAATATAAGGGCAGTGAGGCTCATGAAACAGGGCAGGAGAAGGAGAAAGACAGAGCTGTGTGGAATAGATAAGGAGCTGGTAGACTGAGGCCCACCCAGAACTGGGTCTGCAGTGGGCATGGTCACTGGGCGCCTGACCAGTGGGTGTGTTCAGTGCGTGTGGTCAGTGGACATTGCCAGCGGGTGCCTAGCCAGTGCATGTGGTCAACTGGCGCCCGACTAATGGGTGTGGTCAGCAGGCCCCAGGCCTGACTTTCGGAAAGCAAGAGCTAAGGAAACCCGAAGAGTCCATGGTGTCCAGTGGCAGTGACATACTTGGGTGACTGTGGTCAGTGAAGTGTCTTGAAGTCTTTGTTTTCACATTCACACAGCGTGCACTCAAAGTCACTTACTCCCCCATGCGCACAAACAGAAAGATCGTCGTCTAAGAACAGGCTTTCTTCTCTCTGCTTCCTGGTGGATCCAGGCACCTCGCACTCTTGCTACCATGGCTTCCTTGCAGTAGTGTACTGTACCCTCAAACCAGGAGCCATGACGCACCCTTCCTCCACTCTCCTGTATGCCATCACAGGGGTCAGACAAGCCAATGATGCACAGTCTAACCAGAAAGTCTCCAGAACACAGCTGGACACCCCTCAAATGGAAACTAGCATTTTCTTTCTCTCCAGCACAGACCTTGCCTTAAGACGGTCAGGCTGCAGCTGAAGGCTGTTTCAGAGAGTGTGAGGAACTCATGGCTGCTCGAGACCTTGGCTCTCCTGTCTTTGTGGAACAGCCTGCTACGCTTCTGTCTGCTGCACCGTGACCTGTTGGGGTGGTTTCAGCTTTCTTCAGTGCAGAGGCCAAGTGACTCCCACCAGGGGCTAGAGAGAGGCAGGGGACTGCCACTGAGTTCAAAGCCAGCCTGGGCAACAAAGTGAGACCTTCCTTTTAGGAAATAAGAACAAAAACAGAAGGCAGATTGATAGACAGATAATAGAGATAAACAGAAAGATGATAGATAAATATTAAAGAGTAAATGATTGATAACTGACAGATTGACAGATGATAGATGATAGATGAAAGATACAGATAGATAATTGATAGATGATAGATAGATAGATGGATGATAGGTAGATAGATGACAGATTATTCATAAATGGTAGATAATAAATGTTAAGTTGATAGACTGAAAAATGAGAGAAGACAGACATAAATGATAGATGACAGATGATTGATAGATGATAGATTATAAGTAAATTGAAGATTATTGTTAAATGATAGATATATAATAAATGATAGATTGATAGCCAATTAAGTGACAGAGATAGATGACATGATAAATTAATGATAAATAACAGATGAGAGATAGATAAGAGATAAATAGTTGATGGATTATTATAAATGCTAGATAATGAATAATACATTGACAGCTGATAGAGTGACAGATGGCAAAATGACATATATAGATAGATAATAGATGCATAGATGACAGATGATAGATAGATGGTACATAATAAAACAGGCTCAAGAAATAAACTGATATTTGTCTAACTGAAGTCATTAGCCAAGCAAAGCTGAGACTCGGAATGGATTTGCTATAGATGCTTGGAACAGACTAGCATCCGCATGGCAGGAACCGCTTCCATCTTGTTGACAAACACAAGTTAGGAGACAGAAAATTACCCCCTGTGGAGCCTATTTTATCTGTTTAATTACTGCTTGACAATAAATTCTAGCTCAGTACATTAATTAAGCTAGCAATGACCGGGGAACACCCATCCCTCCTTCTGGGGGTTTCCCGACTCTTGGAGCGGGATTTGGGCTCTGCCTACAGTCTGGATGAAGCGCTTTGCCTGGCACTCCTGGTTGGCAAGAACCGGCTACCACAAGGACACAGAGAGACCTTGCTGGGACAGGACGGACAGTTGGCAGCTGGAGGGCTGTGCGCTGTAGCTCAGAACACCACGTAGTGGACACAGAAAACATTAGACTTGCTGCTGGGAGGCAGCCGGGCCCATGGACAGATGTGCATCCAAGAACTCAGGGGAGCACAGCGCAGTCTCATCCTATCTGTCGCTCTGAAAAATGGCAAGTATGCTGGTTTGGGAGAGTTCTGCTCGAGGGGACAAAGAGGGAAGGTGAACTGCAGGTACTTCCCAGCTGAGACCCTGGATCTGCAGTGGATGACACCTAGGCCCACGGGGACAAGAGCTGGGCACCCTTTCCTCTGGCCCAAGAAGGTGGTCATCACTTTCTCCCTAGGGGCCTCCCTCCCTCCCTCCCTCCTTCCCACACACAGACGCACACGCATATACACACAGACCCAAGCAAACACGCACACACACACACAATCTCTCTCTCTCTCTCTCACTGCTCACAGGTGGCCGAGTTTCTTCAGCACTAGGCTCTCCTGCACCCCTTGGTCAGGTGCCATCTTAAAGAGGCTCTGGCTCTCCTGCTCTCCCCGGGCCCTGACACATGTTGCTCTCCTGGTAGGCTCTCTGCTCTTGTACCAACATTGCTGGTCCACATTCTGCTACCCACCCAACAGACATGCGTCACAGAAGGGACTCGGGTCATGAGCTTTCTCTGGGTGTAGACAAGTTTATCTGCTCAGAATGGACAGCACATAGCGCAGCTCTGAGTATCACGTAACTGACAGGCAGGCAATGTGTGAGCTGACCTTGCTGATGTGTACACAGCTGTAAGCACGTTAGTTACTTTCCTCGTTGCTATGCAAAACACCTGTAAAAGCAACCCGAGGCAGGAAGGGTTCACTGCAGCTCCCAGCAGGAGGGTGCAGTCCGTCATGGGGCGGAGGGGGGGGCAGGAGCCGGAGCAGCTGGCACGTGGCGTCCACAGCCAGGAAGCAGAGGTGGATGCTGGGGCCCAGTTCGCTTTCTCCTTCACACTCAGCCCAGGTCCCCAGCCCATGAGATGGTGCTGCCTGCGTTCAGGGTGGATCTTCACTTCTAGTGACCCCAACCTAGAGACTCCCTCACAGACATGCCTGGAAGCCCGTCACCCAGGTCATCCTAGATCCTGTCACGTCGACCATGGATGCTGACCACTGCGGCAGCCACGTTTGCATCTTCCTGCAGACGCTTTGGAGACACAACCAGAAAACCATCCACATGCTCACAAACACAGGCTTGGGGACAACGACCAAAGTCTAGAGTGGCAAAAGCTTTTAATCCTGTGGTCCCTGTGGACTCCAGGTGCTCTGCCTCCTGGTCTTACCTGCGGGCCCCAGCCGTGGCACGGGTAGAGTATGGCGGTGTGGTTCTCCAGTGGCCCCTGGTCCAGACACACGTCTTTTGCTTTGTTGTTGCGAAGCTGTGGAAATAGACACGATGCTTCCGTGAGAGATCCCAGAGGAAACACAGCTTCCCAGACGCCAACCCAGTGGCCTGTGGCGATGATAGAAAGGCCACACGATCCCTTTCCAAGTCGGGATCAAGTCTGTGTCCAGCTCAAGTGTGGGAGCTGCTGCCTGCACCAGGCAGGACAAGCCCTCCAGAGGATGGCTCCGGCCTCATCCTGAGCCTGACCCCCAGCTCACCTGCCCTCCGTCCCTAGTGTGAGAGAAGGACCCCCGAGAACCCTGTGTGTGTTCTCGTGTAGCGTGCGCGTGTGCACTTGTGTCTGTGTGTATTGCATGCATTGCATGTGTTGGTGTGTCTGTACTATGTGTGCTATGTGTATACATGTGTGTGCTATCATGTTTGTATATTAAGGGTACTATGCGTACATGTGTGTGCTATGTGCTTGCATGTGTGTATTATGTATGCGATTTTCTTTCTTCCTTCCCTCCGCCTTGTCTCCCCCCCCCCCATTTCCTGGGTGTCCCATGCTGGCCCTGAACTCATGATCCTCACGCTGCTGTACCCACAGTGGTGGGATTACAAGCCTGCTCCACCACTCCTGCCCGACTTCTTATTTCTAGTGTTTTTACTACACACTTCTCTTCTAATTGTGATATCTTCACATAAAACACACGTGAAAACAGGAACTAAACAAACTGTGCAGCACAGCCTCCCTGCCCAAGATTCCGGAAGCTGTGTTCTGACGTTCACAGGTACCATAACCCTAGAATTCTTCCTGCCATTCCCAGGTACCGTAACCACAGCAACCAACCCTGACTACTTCTTGCCATTCCCAGGTACCGTAACTATAGCAACCAACCTTGACTTCTTCCTGTTGTTCCCAAGTACCACAACCCTGACTCTTTCTATTGTTCTCAGATACCGTAACCACAGCAACCAATCCTGTATTCTCATCCTGCCTTCTTCCCCATGGGCATTTCAGCATCTGCTGAGGTGGTAGCACACATCTGCAGTCCTAGCACTGGGCAGATGGAGACAGACCTATGAGTTCAAAGTCAGCCTGGCTACAGGGTGTGACCTTTCTCCAATAAAACAAAACACAAATGATAACATTCATGTTACTAAAGTTTTATTATCACTATTTCCAATGCATCCAAGATGGTTTAAGCTAGGATATATTTATTACCTTTAACTCATCTTCAAGTTACATTCCAATGTTTTTACTTTGAAATGAAGAAATCTTGCCCTTAAGCTTCTGCTCCTATTTTGGATTGTCTACTTGGGATGGCGTTTGGAGAACAAAGGATGGCCGTCATTATGCTTTTTAACACGTGTGGCTCAAATGACTTTTAAAAGAGCTGCTTCAGTTCCAGTTTGGCAGAGGATGCAGCATTATTGCTGAGGCTTTGACAGCAAAACACCGACCCCCCAAACTGTGAGCTACCACTGCAAGGAGGAGCAGAGGCCCCCAATCTGCACAGGCTTGTTTCAGTTTTTGATTGTTCAGTTCCCTGTTTCTACACCATCTGTATTGCTTCTTGTTGAACTAAACCTACATCACCTCAGTTTTTCTTTGGGGATGTGTTATGTTGTTATCAAAATCGATTTTTAAAATTGTTCTTTACGTTTTTTTGTTTAGTTTCTGGGAAGATGTGGAGGTAACAGGGTGCGCGTGGAGGTCAGAGAGCAACATGAGGGGGTCAGTTCTGTCCTTTCACACAGAAGGTTCTGGAGACTGAGATCAGGCATCTAGACTTGGCGGCAAGCCTCAACCTGCTGAGCCTTCTCGATAGTTCCAATTCTTTTTATTTTTGTTTCATGTTTTTGAGGCTTTGAGTCTTATAGCTCAGGTGGGCCACACACTTTCTCTGTAGCCAAGGCTAGCCTTGATCTCTTGATCCTCCCGCCTCTGCCTCCCGAGCACTGGGATGAGCCACCACCCAGCCTTACCTCCTGGCTCTCTTAGCAATGAGCTCAAATACCACTGCCATCTCAGAAGGAACAAAGGCTGGGTGTAACATCCTAGAAGATTGCTAGCATTTGGAATCACTTAATACTGTTTCCTTAATCTTTTAATTTGTATGTGGGTTTTGTTCATAATAATAGATAAACCAGCTTGTTTCAGTGTTTTAAAAGATGAAATTATCCCACTGTAGAAACTAAGAAGTCCATCCCTCTTTCCTTACCACCCTCCCTCCTTTCCCTTAGTCCTTCCCTCCTTTCTTCTTTGGATTTTCTCTCACTTTTTTGAGACAGGGTCTTGCTATGGAGCTCAGGCTGGCTGGAAATGCATTTTGTAACCAAGGTTAGTTTCATTTTCATGGCTCTCCCCCTGCCTCAGCATCATAGTGCTGAGATTACAGGCATACCCCACCATGCCTGGATCCCTCCAGCTTTTGCTCAGAAGCTCTGTTTACAAGCCCCTAGGACCACAATTACATCACCACCCTATACCTTGGGCAGAGATGGCAGCTGCAGCCCTCTGTCCCTCCTTGACTCCCTTGTCAGATGGAGAGAGAGAGAGAGAGAGAGAGAGAGAGAGAGAGAGAGAGAATGCCTTGCACTTCTGAGAATCACAGACTGACTGATGAATGGATGATTGGGCAGATAAATGAATGGATGGATGGGTGGATGAATTGATAGGCAGACAAATGGCTGAAAAAGTAAATGGATGGGTGGACAAATTGAATGGCGGATGAACGAATGGATGGACTAATAGATGGATGAATGGTTAGACGGATGGATGGGTGGTGAATGGATGAATGGATGAATGAATGGAGGGATAGGTGGTGAATGGATGGTGATGATGGATGGGAGGATGGATGGGTGGTGAATGCATGATAGGTAGATGCACTGAATGGCTGATAAATTAATAGATGGGAGATGGATGAATGAATGAATGAATGGGTGGATGGATGGACAGATAGAGGATGGGTGGATGAGTGGTGAAAGGATAGTGGATGTGCAGACGGATAGTCCCACTATCCCCCCAGGTTACTGAAGAGCAATCCAGTCCTAGAGCAGGTGTGCATGGCTCACCTCCCCATAAGCAATTGTATTGTTGTATCTTCTCATTTCTGGGTAGACGTGATCCAGGTACCACTGGAAGTTCTTGCACTTCAGACTCTTCCTCAAGGCTCGTCTTTCAGAGACATCGCCTATGTCGATCCCTGGATTCTACAGCAGAAAAGACATAGGGTGTGAGTGGTGTGGGGTTGTGGCCAGGGCACCCACAGGAACAGTCTCTTTCAGTAAAGACTAGTGGGAGTTTTTAAACCCTGCAGGCTACTCTTGAACTCACTGTGTGGCCAAAGATGCCCTTGAACTACTGACCTGCTAATCATGGGTATACACATCTAGTTTCTGCTGTGCTGGGAACAGAACCCAGGGATTCTGCAGGCTAGATGAATGATCTACTCACTGAGCTGTATCTCCAGCCCTGAGCTCTGTGGTCTTCTTCAGAGAGCTGCTGAAGCAAACACCTCCCTCCCCCATGTCACCTGGACCCGGATCTAGAACATACTCTTTAGCGTTGATGGAAGGACGTGCACGGACGTCTCCACAGCCCTCACCATCTTTCTCGGCGCTGGGCCTGAGGGTCCTGAGAACAGCCAGTGAGCAGTGCTCTTAGCCTGCTCCTCACGTTGCCTCCATAACTACCCATAACTACCCAGGATGACTATTAGAGAAGTTCCTTGATGACAACAAGAAGACAACAAGAAGGGGGTTTGTAGCTCCTCCCGATTCTCTCCACATGTGCATGGTGGCTTGCTCGGTCATGCATTGTAAAGCCCTGTACGTGGGGAGGAAGCCAGTATTCAGGAGGAGGAAGAGGTTGACTAAAACATGACACAGTGGTTTTGACTTTGATGCTTGTGAGGTCCTCAAGTCAGGAGAGGAGAGACATTGGGTTGATTGACAAGAGAAGAGTTGAAGCTATTTCATTAAGATTTCTTCAGTGGGACTGGAGGAAGCCTCAGGGTTAAAGACTTTGACTCAAAAAACGAAGGGACCTAAGTTTGGATCCCCAGATGCCACATAAAAATGCTAGGTGTGTGTGTGTGTGTGTGTGTGTGTGTGTGTGTGTGTGTGTGTGTGTGTGTGTGTGTGTGTGTGTGTGTGTGTGTGTGTGTGTGTGTGTGCCATCCTGTCTGTCATTCTAGCCCTGAAGGCAGACCCTGGAAATCTCCAGAGTAAGCTGATTAACCAGACTACCCTAATGACATGCTCTGAATTTAATTGAGACTCAAGCTCACAACAATTAGTGGTCTGGATGATTCCTGATATCACCCTTCGACCTCTACAGACACACACATACACACATGTGCATGCACATCCATACAAACATAAATGAAAAAGAAAAAAACAGATTTCAGTAGCAGACAATAATTTTTAAGAAAAATTTCATTTGTGAATGGTTGTATTCACATAGTCAACGTGCTGGCATTTGTGTTTGCCTGTGTGTGTGGAGGTCAGAGTTCAAGCTCAACCGTCTTCCACACTTGCTCTCCACTTTATTTGAGACAAGTTTTCTCCCATCCTGGAACTTAGCAGTGACTCTAGTGGACTGGCCAGGGAGCCCAGGTATCCGCCTGCCCGCACCTCCCCAGCGCTGGGATGACAAGTGTGAGCACCTATGCCCAGCTCCCACGTGGGCTCTAGGGACCAGGACCCAGGCTTTCATGCTGGGCAAAGCCGGTCATCTGCTGCTTGAGGCACCAGCCTCCTGAAACAAAGAGCCTGCCGCGCCCCAGCTGGGAAACTCGCGGGCGTGGCTTGGGTCCCTGTGACCCTCTTAGCTGAGGAGATGAGTATAATACGGCAGGGAGGTGACAAGACGTAGCTTTCAGGAAGGGATGCCACAGGATGGCTGGCATTCCACGGGCAGCAAAGCCACAGGAACAGCAAGAAGGCCTAGTGATAAAAGCTGGAGAAGGACCTTCTGGACACTGCCCGCAAGTGGGACAGTGGCACTGGTGTATGGGCTGCGTTGTCGGACCTGCCGATCTTCCTAAGTCGTTTTAAATGCTTCCACTGTGTCCACCTCGCACATGAGGAGGGAGTCCGAGGGTCAGTGACACAGTTGGCCTTGTAAGGCACCTGTGACTCGCGTTGGATTCCCAGAACCTACACGTTGGAAGGAGAGAACTGACTTTGAAAAGTTGTCGTCTGACTTCTACCCATGTACCTTGGCATTCTCTTTCTCTGTCTCTCTTTATTTTCTTCTCTCTCTTTGTTCCTTCCCCGATTCATCCCTCTCAATTAAATTAATAACTATAAGAAAAGGAAAAGAAAAATACTAAAAATTTCCAACAAGAGTTCCCTGATGACCTGTCAATCCATCCTGAGTATCTTTCTGAAAGAGGAGCCGGTGGCTGATTAAAGATGTCTGTGGCCAGCTGGACTCCATAGTTCACTGTCTTAGGGTGGCAGGGCAAAGCTGGGGTGCTACCTCTAGTTGAAGGCAAATCTGGGGTGCTGCCTTTGGTGGCAGGGCAAAGCTGGGGTGCTACCTCTAGTGGCAGGTTCCACGCGATGTACACGTGCGACTTGTAATCGTCCATCCAGACCTCAGCGACGCGCAGTGCGTTCCTCTTCGTGTAGAAGCCAATGTTGCTATTGTATGGCTTCTTCTTCCGCTCAATGTGGGCCACACGTGAGCAGGGAAGAACCTCCATGCTGCCACCGCAGAGCCACACCTGGGGACACACAACCTTCATCAGTATGCAGCAAGGTGTCTGGAAGCTTCTGTCCTCCAGAGCTCCAAAGCATGGCTGAAGCAATTTAGAATAGAGTTATCCGCCTAATAATTTATAAATAATCGTATAGTAATAAAGTTAATCTTGGTGATATACCAAGACAGAATTTAGAATCGTTATGGAAACTAAGTCCTGGGCATGGGTAGGCAGACACACTGGCGCTGGGATCCTGGACTGAACACAAAGGAGGAAGAGAGCTGAGTACCAGCGTCCATCTCTCTGTTTCCTGATTGTGGACGCCATATGACCAGCAGCCTTCTGCTCCTGCTGCCGTGCCTTTCCACCATAGGTGGCTCGTGTCAGATGTTTGGTTGCAGCAATGAGAATAGTAGCTAAGACATCTCAGTGTGCCTAGTTGGTCCAATGCTAGTTAGCCTGTCCTATTACTGTTGTGACTATGATTATGATTATGATTATTATTGTAGCATCAACTCTTATTTTACTGCTGTTGTTTGAGCCACGTGCTCCGGGGCTCTTGTCGCTCCTTCCTAGGACTCTACCTACAGCGGATCTGGAGACGGTCACGGTGCATGGAAGAAAGGACCAAAGACTTGACTCCCCCTCACCCCGCTATTTATTTGTCAGTCTTCCACCAAGAGTCAAGTGGCACGATGCCACTGAGTCACCTGTTCTCCCACAGAATACCAGCCTCGGGCGAGGCCCACCATCTGCCTCAGAGGCGTGGGGTGTGTGAGGTGGGGATCTGAATGGGCCACTTGGTCTTAGACTCTAAAACCACCTGTCCTGACTTCACTTCTGTTCACCTGACCTTGGGCAACATCTCTCTTAGACCTCCATGTCTTTATCTGTAAGGACCATCTTAACCCTCCAGGACTGGTGAGGGTATGTATGATGTTCAAATGAACCCATGCTCAGCTGATGCCGACTGATGACAGGGTGGGCCAGATGAAGCTTCTGGAAGGTTTTAGAGGCTGGTCTAGCTAGCCTCCCATCTCACAGGGCCCAGATGATGGCATTCGTGACCTTACCTGGCTTTCTAGGTGGGTCTAAGGATTTACACTCGGGTCATCATTCTTGCAAGGCAAATACTGTACCAACTCCAGCTCTGTGTTAGCTGAGTCTGAAGTAGTGTTCTCTGTGCATGTGGGCTGCTCAGGAGAAACCTTGAGGTATGCCTAGGGGGGGCGCAGTCAATCCTGACCTTAGGTAATGTTCTAAGAGGTTTCTGGGTGGTTGTGACATAGCTTTTAAGGTTCTGGGGCTCAAGTATAAGGCCTTGTGCATGCTAGGCAAGCACTCTGCCACAGATGTGATGGGTTTTGGTGATCTGTGACCCACGCAGGTTGGCGATTTCCCTACAAGAAATCTCTGTGTCTCTGAGCACAGTGGTGGGGTGGGTGTCCACTCCAAGCCTCTGTCCCAGGACCCTCCTCATTCCCACAGCTCCTTCCCAGGCCTCCTGACACGTAGCTCGTTTTATATTTTAAAGGGGGCTGGCTTCCCAGGTTGTTGGCACATTGGGTCCTGACGAACCAGGAAGCCACACTAGGGGCTTCCCCTCCTTCCGTCAAGGATCTGAGGCATGACTCTCCTGTGCCCAGATGGGACGCACTCTGAAATGCATTCAGCTCCATTAACATGACGCAAAACATTGAGCCCGTCCTGGTGCTGCAGTCTTGTTATCCCAGCTATATGGGAGGCTGAGGCAGGAGGCAAGTCCAAACCTAGCCTGGGCTACAGAATGAGTCCAAGGTCAATCTAGGCTTAAAGAGAATTCTGGGCCAGTCTGGGCTACAGAGAGAATTCCAAGTTGTCTTGGGCAACTTAGCACGTCTCAGTCTCCAAAAAGGGGTGGCGGGATGGTGGTAGCAAAAAGAGGCCTGGAGATGTAGCTTGATGGCAGACTGCTTGCTTGTCTAGCATGTGTGTGGCCCTGGGTTCAATGCTCAGACAACCCCTCCCAAAACAACACAGACAGAACTTTTGTTATAAAAAAAGAAAACCATGCAAGTAACACAATTGGTTTATCCAAGTGTAATTTTTAGCTTTTAGTCTGTTGATAAACAAACAAACAAACACTCAGATTTCTGGCCAAGAGAACATTTCCAAGAGTTCCTCCTTCTCCAGGACTTCCTGGGGATACAATTTTCCAGTTCTCCCCCCTCCCCCAACCACACACAAGGCTGGAGAGCTTGAGCTGTCTCTGTCCCCTGCCCACCCAGTTTAAATGCGCATTCTTTTCTACTACATTCGACAGTGCATAATGGCCTTCCTTCTAAAGTCCTTTTACAAAAATTCAATTTCAATCTTCTGCCGTATTTATTACGGTGTCTCCGAAATGGAATTTACAAATACGGAGCTCCCGACATATCTCAATTTAAGCAGTGCGGTGGAGAGAGGCTCTTAACACTTAGATTCCGTTGCGCTCCATGCTGGTCATTTCTCTTAATACATGATGAGGAATTAAAATGAGCCCTAGCTAGTGACGTGTAATTCCAAGGAGGAAAGAGATGCGCATTGATACCAGCCTGATTCATTGAGCAGAGATGGGGTGCTAGATGGTTTTCTTTTCTTCGGTCTTGATTTTTTTTGTTTGTTATTGTGTGTGCATTTCAGATAAAAAAAAAAAAAAAACTATTAGAGGGATGAGAATCATAGTGGTCCACACTGCCACACTGTAAGATTCAGCTCAGCCAATCTGCCTGGGAGGATGAGGCGTTATTGCTTGAGGGGCTGCAGTATAACAACAGCCCGGGCATGCTGAAGTCAGCTGTGTTATCCTCCTCCTCCCTCCCACGCCCTTTCTTTTCGTTTTTTCCTTGATCTCTTTATTTTTCTTCTCATCCTTTGGCGTCAAGGTTTTACATCTGCTGGGTCACACTCTCCTTCTTTGGAGGCAGAGCAGGCATTCAGATAAATGTAGGAAATAAACTGCCTGGGTTACCTGATGTGGTAGTAGCCAGGCCCGCTGTGGGCGGCACCATCCCCTCTGTGGAAATGGACCCCAGAAAAAGGAGAAAGTGAGCTTCCTCCTGGCCGTGGGAGTCCCGACCAGCTGCCTCACACTCTTTCCGTCATGTCTTCCTCGCCGTGAGGGAGCTGCCCTCTCTAAGCGTGAGCTACAGTAGACCCTTCCCCTCTTCTCCTCTCTTCCTTACTCTCTCCTCCCTTCTGGTCTCTCTTTCTTTGCCATGAATCTGCTACAGTGATGAGAAGAGCTGAATAACCTAAAGGTGGAAAAGACAAGCACAGGGCACAGACCACTTGGTTAAGCACAAAACAACCCTCGTGAGACTGGGGAGATGGTTCATCTCACAAGCAAAAGGACCTAAGTTTCAGATCCCCAGTTCCCATGTAAAAATGCCAGGTGGAAATGGCAGCAGTCTGTAATTCTGGTCCTGGAAAATGGAGCCTGGGAAACCCCAGAGCAAAGCAATAAGGCAGTAGAGCAACCCAGGATGAGCCCTGATGTCACTCCTGGGCCTCCTCAGCCACGTACACTCAAGTGAGCTCTTCTGCACACATGCAAACAAACAGCCCTATTATTTGTGACAGGGTCTCGTCCTAATCCTGGAGCTCACGCACTCAGCGAGGCCGCAGTCCACGAGCTTTAGGGCCCAGCTGTCCCTTCTGTTCCCAGTGCGGGGGTTATGGACAAGCGCCACCTCACGGGTCTTCTTACGAGGTGCTGAGGACCTTATCAGGCCCTGCGCTCCTGCTTGGGCACCTCGCTCACGGAGCCATTTCCCAGCAGGACTCTGGGACTCAAACGCAGGGCTTTAAGCATGCTAGGCAAGTGTTCTTCCACGGAGCGCCAGCTCCAGACCACCTTACATTTTTTTTCAAGCATTAAACCACTGAGGTTTGGAAATTCCCTGCTCCAGAGACCAGGCATTCTCCGTTCCTTATTTCTAGTTGTGGTAAGCTGAATTTTAAATCGCATACCAGAAGACAGAATTCTGAATAGATCAGGTTTGCAGAAGCCAAAGTTCTCCCCCAGGCTTCCTCCCACCTCTGTTTTACTTGTTTCTCTGCCCGAGAACAGTCCCCTTCCGGCACGCGCTGGATATCGTCCCTTGTCGCTGACCTGCCTCATCCTTTCCTGGCCCGCTTGGGTGGCTTCTACTGTGAAATCTGCTGGCATGGGTAGCCTGAGGCCTGAGCTGATGAAGAGAAATGGTCTTTTAAATTTTTAAGCAGCTCTTTCTGATGCTGTTTTGTTCTGGCTCGCTTGACATTGTGTCCGGCAGAGCTCCCGGCCTGGGGTCTATTTGAATCATTCTCAAATGTCATTTCCTGCCTGCTGACTGCGGCTGCTGCAAACAGCGGGCATCAGAGAGGTGGGTCTTGCGTGCATGTTACCCATCGTGGGAAGCTCTATAACATGGGAGACGGCGTGGTCGAAATACCTCTCTCTGCTCCTCAGCTCAGAGAAGACATCGGAGGGCTGGGCATTCCCAGTGTGCTCCTTACTTCTGGCAAAACAGCTGGCGTGGGCTGGGGACATGGCTTAGGAGTTGAAACTTTTGTCTCACAAGCAAAAGGACTGAGTTCAGATCCCTAGATCCCATGTAAAAATACCAGGCAGATGTGGTGGCGACTGCAAGTCTGGCTGGTGCTGGAAGGCAGAGCCTGGGAAAGCCTAGAGCAAAGCAGACGGGGAAGAGCGATCCAGGACGATTCCTGACGTCAGCCTGGGACTCCACCAACACACTGTCCTCTTGTACACACATTTGCACACACATGTATACACACCACATGCAAAACACAACTATCTATGTACACACACACACACACACACACACACACACACACACAAATTCAGGACATGCACGGTTGAGTCTAGATAGCTCGGTAATGCTGAGCAGCCCAAATCTTAAAACCTTGAAGGAACATCAGCTCAGGGGTTCTGATGAACTTTAAGGGCCGTCAAAGCTGAGGATGTGGAGAAGAGCTCGGTGGATAAGAGCACTTGCCCAGGGTGCACAATCCCAGCCCTGCATAGACCCAGCGGTGTGGTGCATTCCCATCATCCCAGCACCTGGGAGGGGGCAGGAGGATCTTGAGTCACAGTCATCCTTGGCTACATTGGAGGATGGAGGCCAGTCTAGGGTACATGAGATCCCCATCTCAAAACCAACAGATATGAAAGAGAAGCAGCTGCTGCCCACAGACAGGACAGCCGTGTTTGGATTATGACCCACTTTCTCTGTGGCAAAAGTAATGAGAAATGGGGGGGGGGAGATGTTTCATTTTCCTGGATTACAGATGGGAACCAAGCAGACGGTCCCACGCTCCTGGTAGGATGTCAGCACTACACCGCAGTGGAGGGCATGAGAAGGCTGGGAAGGGTGGGAAGGCTGGGCGCGGTCACAGGTTCCCGTCAGGAGGGAAGCTCCTCTGCGCTCTCATCACAGGAAGTGCCAGGGACTGAATCCAGAACTAATGCATCCTAAGCAACTGCTCTCTGCTAACCCCCGAAAGGAAAGGCCCCACTTTTTACCAGTGCCACCACCTCTCAAGAACTCAGATCGGAGAACCAAACCTTTAACACATGGGCCTTTAGGGAACATTCCAGATCTAAGTCATAAGAGATGTTAAGCACGCAAGAAGCCAGTGTGTTGGCTCTTGCCTATGGTGCTTTACTTAAGACCCTCAGGCAGGGGGACTGAAGTGAAAGTGAGGTCACCCCGGGCCTCATATGAGGAGGTCCAGGTCAGCTTGCTCTGCAGAATGAGGTCCTGTCTCAGCAAACTAATGGAGCTGGGGCGATGGCTCAGTGAGTACAGCACTTACGTGAAAACACAATGACCTGGGTTTGATCCCCAGAACCTACGTAAACATTACTGGAAGTGGTAATCCCAATGCCAGGGAGCCAGAGAAGATGGATCCCTGGTGTAGGCTGGCCAGCCCCGCCTAACTTTCGGTAAGCTCCAAGGCAATGAAAACTATTTTCCAAACAACAAGGTAGATAGATTCTGAAACATGACACCCTAGGTTGTTCTTTGACCTTCGCATGCATTTAGCTGGATTTTTATCTCTAGTAAAGAAACATGTTGTTGGAGATGGAACTCCAACACACACACACACACACACACACACACACACACACACACACACACACCACACACACGCACGCACGCATACGTACACGCACATGTGTGTACCTACATGACCACACACCCATGAAGAAAGAAGAGAAGAAGATCACAGGAACCAGAGTGAGAGACGTGACACTATCTGGGACAGTTAGCTGGCATGAAGCATGGGTGGGGAGATGGCTCAGGAATGAAAGCCTTTGACTTGCAAACAAAAGAACCTGAGTTTGGATCTCTAGATCCCATATAAAACTGCCTAGCCAATATGCAGTAGCCTGTAATTCAAGTCCTGCAAGTCAGAGCCTGGGAAATCCCAGAGCAAGCTGACCAGACAGACGAGCCCTCGTGGAAGCTATGAGACCTAAAGACCTGTATGAGCCTGGAGACCCAGGTTCACAGCAGTAAGGTGGAGGAGTGATGGAGGATGATTCCTGAAGCTGCCCTTGCGTCTCCACATTCACACACACTCAAATGCATTTGTGTACATACACCCACCCACAATCACATAACCCTACAGACATATATACACATACCCCATCCACATAAATATCATATAAACATACATTAAAGGAAAACAGGAGATTAGGAACATTAGCATGTTATGTTCTTGACCAAGTGCACAGAGCTTTAAATAGCAGACTTTGGAAATGTATGTATTCCTGGTTAAAAATGTAAAAGTAGAAAAAATACTCAGTTTGGGGTGATGGACAATTATCAACAACAAAACATATGACACACAGGCACACACACAGACACACACAGAGATACCACATAGAAACACTCATACACACAGATAGATACACAAACTTGCATACACACACACACACACACACACACACACACACACACACATACATGCATGCAGAGATAACCCTCCAAATTTGTGACAAGGTCTCACAATACATCCCGTATATTAGCCCCAAACTCACCACAATCCTCCTGCCTCTGTTTCCTGAGTGCTGGGGTGACAGACATACTCCTGCACCCAGTTCCATCTCCAACAACATGTTTCTTTACTAGAGATAAAAATCCAGCTAAAGAGGTGCTTGGTTTTTATCAAGCCCTTGACATCAATATAGACAGTTTGATCTTTCATCTCCTTTCTTTCCAAAGGGAAAGAACTGATTCACTGGTGGGCCCATTAGGGCCGAGAGGAAACTGCATTCTCGCACCTTCTCACAGGGAACTTGGACGTGGCTTGTCTTCCAGGCAGCTGATGTCCCAGCTCCACTCTGTTTTTGCACAGACCTATTTTCTAAACAACACAGTTCCCTGATCCTGAGAAAATGATGAGGGTGACGACACAGGAGGGGGGCTGCATCCTTCCTGCCACAGACTCCTTTGCCTTCTCGGGCCCCTTCTCCTCTGTGGAGGCTGCACAGAGAAGGTTCCAGTGGATGCAGCAGGCAAGGAAACCAACCAGTATCAACGAGGAGCAGACTTCAGAGATGCCACAAACTTTGCTACTCCTGGCTCTTAATCTACACTGGGGGCCATGAACATCAGGCAGGCACACGATGTTCTTTTAACTAACTAACTAACTAACTAACTAACTAACTAACTAACTAACTAACTAACGTGTGCATATAAGAATGTACCTGAGTGTACTTGACAGTAGTTTGATCTCAGTGGGAGGGCATCAGAACAGAAGAGAGAGCTTAGAATGAGACCCAATAGGGAGTCACCATGGACAGCAAGGCGGTGGAAATCTGCAGAGCCCTTAGGACAACAGGAGCTTCTAATTTTTGTAGCTTTCAGATGTTGCTAAGGGTTGCCAGGGAAACAGGGTGTGTAAGGAAGGAAAGAAAGTCCAGCGGAAGATAGTTGTCTCTCAAGGCCAGCAATGAATAGGGTTCAAAAGGTTAAAAAAGATCGGGATCCAGGAAATAAGTTCTGCAGTCTCTGCAGTGGCGACTATAAACTGTAAACTGGTATGGACAGCTTTGGGAACTGCTACCTTACTGTCAAAAGGGATGTGTGTGTGTGTGTGTGTGTGTGCATGTGCGCGCATGGGTACGCACTCACAAGAGAGCACTTGAGTGTGCACACCTGTGGAGGCTCAAGATTGACACTGGGAATCATCCTGGATTGCTTTACCTCCTTACTACTTTGCTCTGGAGTTTCCCTGGTTCTACCTTCTAGGATCAGAAGTTCAAGCTGTCTCCATTTCTGCCTGGCATTTTTAGGTGGGATCTGGGGATCCGAACTCAGATCCTTTTGCTTCTGAGGCAAAGGCTCTAACCCCTGAGCTGTGTCCCTAGCCCAAGATGGAGTTTGTACAATGGCCTGACTATGGCTGACTTTCATAATGATGCTTCTGCCTTCATCCTTCTAAATGCCTCTCCCGCGCACTCCTCGCAGTGGTGGAAAACCCACAGCCACCTGGGGGCAGCTACCTCCAGCACTCCGCTGGGGCGGAGCTGGTGACTCTCAAGAGAACATGAAGACCAGGTTTTCTTTTTGGTCTTGGCCCGAGATGGGCCTGGTTCTTCAGAAGCTGGAATGAACGAGTCACAGGTCAGCTCTCACATCGCCCATTTCTTCCCAGTATTTCCAGAAAAAGAAATTAATGGGCTACCAGAAACAGGACTTCAAGAACAAATTCAACCAAACAAGCGCTTGGGAGAGCCCTCTGGGGAACTTTGCAGGGCAATGAGCCGAGTTATATGGAGATTACCAAGGAGAACAAGCAATCTCTCCACATAAATGAATGAAGAGCCGGGAAGTGGGCGGTGCCTTCATTTCCTCCACCACTTTCCCCTTGAATATTCGCTGTCTGTTCAGACCACTTTTGTGTCTGACTCAGACAGAGTCTGGGGGAGTCCTCCTCAAATGCACCTGCTGATCTGAGGGCTCCCTTGGCTCTCAGCACAAGCTGTATTCTTAGTCTGTCCCTTTGTCAGGATGGAAGGCTGTGTTTCAAATGCCCGATATATAGTTAGCACATATATATCATATGCTATATGTTGCAACACCTAATATCTCATATGTTGTAATGTATTCAGGGCACTACCATATATAAAATACACGTATTATGATGAACCGGCTTATGCCATTTTAGTGACTGAGATGAAATCCCATGTCAGGCCCCTGCAGGAGAACCACAAAAGCCAATGGCGTCATTCAGTCTGAGCAGAGCACGGAAAACCCAGGACAAGACTAGATGACTCAGCTGAGCAGCCTTGGAGCACGCAGGTGGGAAGAAGAGCGTGGATGCCTCTCCCCACTTTGCTTCTCCTGGGCCTGCAGAGTCACTGCAGAGGATGATTTTCTTTCCCATGCTAACTGCTCTGGAAACTCACAGACAAGGGAAGACCCTGTTCAACTGGGCAGCCAGCACACACACAGCTTCTTCCTGCTCAGGTCCTTCCCACCCTTCCCAGTTCCTACAACACACACCAAAGCCCACACGAGGGCTCGCTAGGAGTCAGTGGTCCCTAGGGGGCAGATGGGAAGGACTATAGGCCACTTGTGGCTGCCACCAAATTCTAAGCCCACTTTCTCTTAAAATGTTCAGTTTCTGGCCCTCCCCCCCCACCTCATGTGCAGGGCTTTTTCCTACCCAAGGGAAATTCATTTGGTGGGTGTGGCAGTTAGATATACGGGTGTCAACTTGACAATTGCAGATGAGCTCTGTGCACATCTGTGAATAATTTATAGTTAAGTCCCTGAGCAAGCCTGTGGGAGATGATATAATGTGTGGGAAGATCAAGCCCACAGTGGGTGGGACCATTCACGGGGCAGGTAGATAGGATGGAAGGAGCTAGTTCAGCAATGTGGCATTCTTCATCATACTTGGACATTGCCCCTTTCTCAGCAACCCTGGGGAAATGATGTGGTCAATTCCCTAGGCTTCTGGTGTTGATATGAACTCTCTTGACAAGCTGGACTATAAATTGCAGCCAGAATCATAGGCAAGATGAAACTCCTTGTTCCCCGATGCTGTTTGGTTGTGAACTTACTGGCAATATGCAGAGTAACTGAAGCAGTGGACGTTTTCCAAATTCAGACAGACCAGTACCAAGTATACAAAGGAGACTTAAGCTGGATGGGAGAGCATGGATGTCAGTCAAGAGCAGGAAAAGATCTGCTCGGAGGAAAGGAACTCAGCTGGCAGTGAGCTGTTGGGACTGGATTAGGGCTCAGCTAATACTCTCCACCTGCGGATCCAATTAAAATGTGGACAGACTTTATTTGCCATCTCCGTGTCTGACTATATGACTTAAGTGGATAATTAACAAGTTGGTTTTTTTTTTAATGCAACCCAGTGAAATTCAAGACCCAAAAATCCTGTCTGGAGGGCTCTTTGCTCAATCCCCCATTAGGGAGCACACAAAGGCTATTGTCCCAGAAGCCCCCATTTGGATTTCCCTGCCGTGGGATTTGCAAGGTGACTTAAATTGAGAATCAGAACAAACCTAATGCACATCTTAATGGGGCGGGACGTGCCTGTGAAGCCAGATCAGAATGAAGCGAGAACAGCCAACAAGTCAGTGGAAAGTCCAAAGACAAAGCTTTGTGCTCCTGACAACCACGGATTTCCTGCCAGAAATATTCAACACTTTTCCCTGCACCTCCAACTTTATTTTAAAGATTGCTCCCAGGGTGCAAATGATCCCCAGAAACTTCCAGAGACTATGGTACGCAAACAGCATGCTGTCAAGAGAGGAACCGTGGTGGTTCCCTCTGCTTCCCTTCCCCCACAGCATGACTCAAAGGGAAGGGACCCTGTCTCGTCCCATTCCCAAATGATTGGCAGGACCAGGAAGAGGAGATGGAGCTTCAAGCGCCTTTGGAATCTCACGCATCACAAAGAATGATCAGGAGGCTGTGGAGATGGCTCCATGGGTAAAGCACTTGCCGCATAAACATCAGGATCAAAGTGCAGATCCTGAGAACCCATGTTAAAAATAAAAGAAGCCAGAGAGGGTGGCGAACAACTTAATCTCAGCACCGGCTGCTCGCGGGAGATGGATGCTGTCTTGGCTGAAGCAGTCCCAGGCTGACAGTTCCCCAGGGTGGTTAACACTGGCCCTTTGACCTCCTCGCCTTTGATTCCCTTATGTGACTTCCGAGGCTCCCTGCCGCCCGATGGATGGTTTGTTCCTGTTTGTTCTCTAATAAATGGACCACTAGCCTAGGGAGGAAAAAAAATAACCGATGGAAAATCCTTACAGCCAACTACAAATAATTCCAGAGTAAACAGTCTCTTTCTTGAACATCTGAATTTGTATCACATATGAGGTGCTGTCACTGGCTCTCCTGGGCAGCCTCTAGCTGCCTCTCAAAAAAAAAATCATGTTTTTTTCTGAGCAAGCTGTATTTTTGGCTGCAGCCAGGAACTGCTGGGAATGCGATTGCTTTTTAATTGGAAACAGCAACCTGTGTTGGCTGGGATTGAGAATAAGCCTCCCGGCTGCAGCCGTGCACACTAGACCCACTAGACGTGGGGACGGGTGGGCAAGTCATCCACCTTCTGGCTGTGGGTGCCAGGGGAGGATCAGTGGAAGCCTGGGGACTCCACGGGCATATAAAATAGAATTTCTACTCTGACCTCAGAACTCATCCTGTCATTGACTGGCACAGAGAGGAAGCCCCGTGACTCGGGAGGAAGGTCTCGGGTCTGGCTAACTGATGCTTGCACATGTGTAAACCATGAGGCTCAGCGGGAGGGAAGCACAGGATCTTCACGCCAGCATCTGGAGTTTCCCCCACCACAGACTGGAATATTCTTTCTCAGAACAAGGTCTCTTATGTTTGGTCACAGTGAGAATCCTGCTATTTTGGAGGCAGCCCACGACTGAAGCTCTCATTGTGTCATGAGGATTGGAGAATTAAACTCATTTATGCCCAGCACTGTGCATTCGAGCACGCTAAGGAGCAGGTACTTACCTGCAGTGTGAACGCAAGGGCTACACAGCACCAACCCTTGTCTTCGTGTATCTTTGGTTCCGAGCTAACTTGCATGGAGGTGGCAGAGGACAGCAAGCTGGAGTTAGCTGTACATGTTGAGGTGTGGGCAGAGCACAGGCAGGGGTCTCATGGACTCTATCCATGTGCGTGGTGCTTTGTGGGCTATGTGACTGACCCAGGCTTTGCTCTACCACAACACACAATGAAAACTCGTGCAGGGAGTCCACCCTATGGATCTGTGATTTCTCCACTCAAACACCCTGTGTCGGCCTTTCATTGCTATGTAAAATACCCAAGAAAGACGCGTTGCGGGAGAGACTTATTTTGGCTCAGAGAATACAGTCCACAGTCACATGACACCGCCTCTTGTGCCTAGGCAAGGCAAAAGGTCATGCATGTGGATAAGATGGAGGGAGCTGGCTCAGTAGCTGGCATTCTTCAGCAGAGCTCAGCAGTCTTGCAGTCTGGCAAGTGACATGTGTCCCCCTCTCAGCGATCCTGTGGATGTGGTGTGGCCAGTTCCCTCAGCTCTTAGTGTTGGTATGAGGTCTCCTACCAAGCTGGACTAAACTATTGCCAAGAATCCTGAGCAAGGATAAGCCTTCTTGCTCCCCTAACCTGTTTGGCGTTGAATTTATCCACCGCATGCAGACAAACTGCAACAATGTTCCAGTAGCATCCATGAATAAAGTACCCAGAAATTCTGACAAGAAATATGTATGTAGGTTAAATTCTCTTCTTCACCTTCAAAAGATCCAACCCTATAAGGTTCGGGGTGCAGGGTGTACATTGCGACCCTGCACTGGGATCTTATTTGGAATAGTCTTTGCAGATGTAGTGAAGCTAACGTGAGGTGATTCGGGTTGGCTTTCATCTTATGAGACTGGCACCTGGTGAGAAGAGAGGAAGATGCAGAAGAAGGTGACCTTCCTGGCCCATCCCAGGTGACCTGCTAGCCAGACCCCATGTCTTCAGGTTGCACAATAACACTCCCAGCTGTGAACGGAGGAGTCAGATGCGTGAGCCACAGAGGGGCATTTGCACAGGAACCAGAACATGCATCCTGCTCCTGGCACCTGGCAGAGGAGGAGGGAGAAGATATTTCTCAGACAAACTCTTCTCTAATGAGCCAAAGAATAGAGCCCCAAATATGGGTAACAGTGGCTTCCCTGAGAGGCAGCGAATGATCCTAGAACCCCTTAGACATCCACTGGTGTTGCTGATGAAATTTAGACAGTTGAGGCAGGAGTCGCAGGGGACGGGTTGTCTCCCAGCGCCGGGAGGAGCATGTGCAGATTTCCCTGCTCTGTCTGCTGCAGGCCCTTGTGGCTGTTCCCCGAGGTGCAGCCTGTGACAAGCTCACCCAACGGGGAGACAGTTAATCTGGAACAGAACAGGGACTGTTTAGATTCCATTTCCCTGTTCTCTATGGAAACACAGAACAATGGTAATTGATACAGGAGGAAACCACACCTCCTTCCCTTGCCCCAGACCACACAGCCCCCCACCCCAGCTCTTGACTGGAGGGAATGGCAACGGCATTCGCAGAGAATCAAATCATTGCTCTCTTCCCAGAGAGACAGACAGGAGAGTGACAGACTTTCTGTGGTTGCAGAAACAGATAGATGATTCTTGGAAAATAACCCGCAGCCGCCTGCCATCATTCACGGTGGAGTCTAGAGGGTCAGGAGGGAGCAGGCCAGCAAGATGCCAGACAGAACAGTTGACGTGATTCCCGTGACTGTGCAGAGGGTTTGGCCATTATGATAATGCACTTGGGCAGAGCAAATAGATCTCCTCTTAGTAGAAACGCATTAGACGCCATTCACAAAAACATCAATGTGGCATCTCGGCTCCGCTCCCCGCTCTATAACTTCGACACAAATATAACACCATGTATGGGTGAGGAAATCCAATTTCATGCTGTTTCGAACACATTTTTGTTTATTATGTAACCGCTTCTCTTGTAGTCAAGGGAGCGTCTTGTGTGAACTTCGTGTATGGGCATGGTGTACGACTCCTGCGTGTCTAGATAAGGCTTGTGAATGACCCATCTGGCATGGGTGGAATTGTGTCGTGACATACGTAATAAGCATCTGTGATGTGCCTCCACCGCTGTGTGGAGGCAGCGTTGTCATGGTGACCCGGAGGGTATACAGGAAGCACCCAGAGCCCCAGCTTCAGGTAGATCCCGGCTGCGCTCTCAACTCTTCCGTGTGTTCCTGGTAAATGCTGCCCATGCCAGCATCTCCATCCGTGAAATCAGATCTATAATGATGAATTCATAGGATTCTCAGGAGCATGGAATGCTGTGTTTGAAAGCATTGACGAGAGGGTGTTATAGATACATGGTTAATACCCACTGACAGGGCTTGTATATGTGCATGTGTGTGCTTCTGTGTGTGCACATGTGCACGTATGCTGTGTGGGCAAGTTGCCTAGCTAGCCAGTAAGACCCTCCCGAGTCCCTACCTCCTGACTTCGGCATGTGATACCATGCCCAGCTTGAAAAAAGAAGAATTACATGCTCTGAAGGCCTGGTGGAGGGCTTCTTAAAAAGTCCTGCACCTACACAGTGGAATACTTCCTTCCATGCAAGGAATTGCTGCCCGTCGGCCCACCGAGCAAGCACACAGGGTTCCCAGAGCCATGCCTGCAGTGGGAGAAGCCAGCTGCACCACAGGCTAGTAAGACGTTCTGATTCCATCATTTTGACGTTCTGGAACATTCCCCCATTGTCAGAACATGGAGGCCACAGGGGAAAGGTGTGGGGCAACGGAGAAAGGCAGAAGGGGTTGGGCCCTCAAAACTGAGTTCCATGTTATATCTAGGCTGGGGGCGATGGGCTGAAATAACAGTGAAACCTCAGACTGCAAACCCACACTGTCCATGGCGTTATTATGCTGAATTATGCTTTCGTACGAATGCGTATAAGCTCAGAAAATGAAACGATCATAATGGATTTAGACACATGAAAATGTGTTTTAAAGTGTTGGAGTCCGTAATGTTACCAGGGAAATAACCGCTGTGGTCAATTTCAGAGGTTGCCATGGCACCGACTCATTATGCTGAAAGTGTTTAAGGAGAAGGAAGGCTCGAAGCTCCGCCTGCGTTTCTTGTTTGAAGGGCATCTGCAGGCATCCAAACAGTCAAACAGAAAAAGTGCTTTCTAACAAGAGAATCACAGCTTATGAATGCAGAAAGGACATTGACTTTTTTAAAATAAATCATTAGCAGGCACTGATGATAGTGGCAGCTAACGCCATTCATTAGGTGAAAGGTTGATGGGAAGTTTTATAATGGACATCAGTTGGGCCGAGGACATCTGGATCACGCTGAATCTTAACATGCTGAGAGCAGAGCACCCAGGGAGGTGCTTGTGTCTATCAGGAGAGAACAAGCAGGAAGGATGCTCTCCTGATAGGGAGAAGCCAGTGTTCCGGCAAGGAAAGAGAAGGAAGAAGAGAGAGGTGGAGGAAGTGACAGAGGGTAGAAGAGATGGAGAGAAGGAGGGAAAGAAAGAAGGGCAGAAAGAAAGAAGAGAGAGGAAGGGAAGGGAGGGAAAATAAGTGAGAGAAGGAAGGAGACAGAGAGAGGAAGAAAAGGGAGAAAGGGGGGATGGAGAGAGGGAGAGAAGAAGAGATAGAGAGATAGAAGAAAGGAAGGAAGAGAAGGAAGAAGGGAAAGAAGGAAGGGGGGAAGGAAGGGAGAGAAGGAGAGGAATAGAATAAGAAAGGAAGTAAGAGAAGGAAGAAGGGAAGGGAGAAACAGGGAGAGAGAGAAAGAGAGAGAGAGAACGAAGGCAGGTAAGCAAGAAGGAGGGAAGGACAGAAAAGGGAGGGAAGAAGGAAGGAGAGAGGAACTAAGGCAGGAAGAGATAAGAAGAAGATAGGAAGGGAAGGAGGAGAGGAGGAAAGTAGAAAGATAGGGAGGAGGCACAGAAGGAAGGATGGAGGGAGGCAGTCACTGAATCCCTCCTCCACAAGATGCCACGGATACAGCTGGGGGCAGCGTTTGCCTGGACAATCCCCCATCGGTAAAACCCAGCAGACAGCACCCTTCCACCTCTGACTACAGCTTGGAGAAAACAAAGCTCACTGTCAAACTTAACAGCTGAAGGCTTCATTCAGCAGGAACCAATTCACCAAATCCAGATGGCATGAGAGTGTGTGAGACGGGCGCTCGGCTTCTTCGCGGAGCACAGGGGATGGCGCTCCAGGAAAGCAGGGAAAACAGTCCGCACCGAAAGACACCCCGGAGAGGATCAACTGATGTGGCGTGGGGGGGACCTTGTTTGGAGTCTTAACTGAACAGTTAAAAAATATGCTTTTTGAGAAAATGTGACAAGACTTTGAAAAATATTTTTGATAAAACCTGAATATTAAATTTTGCCAAGTGCCACATTATATCACCCTATGCTTAAAGAACGTCTTTCCTTGTTAACGATGATTTCTGAACTATTTTTGGGTGGATGTCTGGGAACTTTTGAGTTTTTAAAAGCCAGGAAGCTACTGGAAAAGAAAAAAAAATCCCACATGCATAGCACAACATTGACATTTGTTGAACTTGAATAATTTGTACATTTGGGCTCATTTTGCCATTCTATTTCTGTGTACACTTAGAATTTTCCCCAAGAATAATGTTGAATTAAAAGGAAGGGAATTAAGATAAAATGTATTGACTAATCTCATTTCCAATTTATCTTCACGGGAAAAAAAAGACATTAAGAGATAAAGTAATCTGCATTCATTTATCTTTAGAGGTGGACAAAATTCCCAGCTGGTGTGAGGCCCACAGAACCAAGGACATCCCAGCTGACCTCCACTCCTGCCCAACCATGGAAGTTCTCTTGAGGAGGAGTGTGTGTGTGTGTGTGTGTGTGTGTGTGTGTGTGTGTGTGTGTGTGTATTTATAGACACTCTATAGTTAACATCCATTCCTTCCTGTCTTGTGCAAGTTCTCTTATGGAAGGTGTCACAATTAGGCACAGGGTGTCAACCTGACAATTTAGGGTTTGGATAATTGAGCTCTGGGCACATTTGTGGAGAATTAGTGGTTGGGTTAAGCCTAGAGCAAACCTACAGGAGATTGTTTAGCTGATGGGGAAGGTCCAGCCCATGGTGAGTGGGACTAGGCTCTGGAATAAAATACAGAAAGCTGGTTGAGGGAGTTGGGATCCTTCTGTATACTTGGCCAGACATGTTGGTCTGGCAAGTAAGGATCGTCCCTCTCTCAGCTGTTACATAGACATAATGTGGCCAGTTCCCTTGGCCCTAGTATTGGTGCATGCTCTCCTGTCAAGCTGGATTACAAACTGTAACCAGACTGTAAGAAAATAAACCCCTTGTTCCCTTAGCCGTTTGATGGTCATTTATCAGCAACTATGCAGATGAACTGCAACAGAATTTGGTACCAGAAGTGGGGTGTTGCTGATAAAGCTGGTTGAGAAAGTTGGTATCCTTCTGTACACCTGGTCCCTCTCTTAGCCATTATGTGGTAATGGTGTGGCCAGTTCCCTTGCCCCTAGTGTTGATGTGAGCTCTCCTGCAAAGTTGGACGAAGAACTATAATCAGTCTATTGTAAGAGAATAAGTCTCTTGTTCCCTTAGGCTGTTTGATGGTGATTTATCAGCAACCATGTAGATGAACTACAAGAGAGGGAATGCTTGGTGTCTGTGTGTCTATCTGTCTGTTGGTCTGTCTGTCTGTCTGTATCTCTCTCTCTCTCCACACATACACACTCATTATCTGTGTGTGTGTGTGTGTGTGTGTGTGTGTGTGTGTGTGTGTGTGTATTGCATGTCTGTTATAATTTGAACAGTGACTTGGACCACACAGGCTCATATGTTTGAGCACAAGGTCCCAGGTTGGTGATACTGTTTAGAAAGTTGTGGAACCTTCTGGAGGTTTTTATAACTCTGTATGCTCTACGTTCTGTTCTTTCTCTGCTTCCTGACTACAGATGCAAATGAGACTAGCTGCCTCCTGCTCCTGCCAGCTGTTCCCCACTGTGATGGACATGCTGTCCCTTCCCGACTGTGGTGACCAGGCTTTTCCCGCTGTAATGAACAGTCCTTCCAAACTGAGTCTCAATGTGCTCTTCCTTCCTTGAGTTCCTCTTGTTGGGTATTTATAGGCAAGCAACAAGAAAAGTAACCAATACAATGTTTCCCGTTCTGCCCACAGGTTAGCAGTTACCCTGGGAGGGAGAATAACCCTGTGATTCCTGCACTTGGCAGGCAAAGGAAGGAGAAGACTAGTTCCAGGCCCCATGGGAAGATGCTGTCTCAGAACTATACAATGAGATCACTGTGCGTACACTAGCAAAGTGGCTGTGGTCTGCTTGCACAGACTGCTTCAATGCACTCTCCTGATCTGTCCGTGTTCAACTAAACAAGCGCCACACTGAGATTGAATATGGCAGACTATAAAGTCTGAAGGTAAAGGTGTCCTAGTGAGGGTCCCATTTGCACCCCTGGAGGGGAAGGTGGGAGGTCTCTCCATCTCTCCCTAGAGAACGACAGATGGGACCTGAGGACACACCAGGGATCCTGTGTACTTTCTGGAACTAGTTTCTACTCAGGAGTGCTCCCAGCACATTTGGGAATGAAGAACAGAGAAGCTGATCTGGCCTGAACTGGTTTTGGGTACATGCACAATAAGACTAAAAATGGACCTTAGGTAACCTTTCAGGGAGAATCTCCTCTCTCATGCCTGGGCATAACTGGGTGTTCATATGATTGAAGTTGATGCATTGTGGGAAGATTCACAAGCAGCAGGAAAACGACTGGATGACACAATCCATCAATCAAAATAGAGCACCGCCCTCTCCATGCACCCCAGCCGCCAGCCCTTCCTTCCTGCAGAGCCCACAGACAGACGCCAGGCTCTGACCTGGGGCTCCACTCTGCACTCTTGCAGCTGCTGCTCCCTGGCCGTGTGTCCTGACTTTACTACCGCTTTTCTCCACATGAAAGTTTTCTCCACTACTTTTGCCAGTCTGTGTGGGCTTTTATTTCTCTCTTGAATCAGACCTCAACCCCTGGCAATGCATCTGCTGGTGGAAATTGGCGAGGATTGGGGACACCGTGCTCCCACTTGCTCCTCATGGACCATACCCCACTGTCAATCACACTCCACCTCCGCTGTCAATCACGTTCCCCTGCCTCTGCTGTCACTCACATCCCCCATCTCTCTGCTTCCCCTGTTAATCACATTCCCCCATCTCCACTATCAATCACATCTCCCCCCACTGCCCCTAGAGCCAAGCCAGGTACACGGAATGCCACAGCCACCTCCCTGTTGACTTTCCTTTCCCTCTCATTCCTTACTAGTGTCCCTTCCAGACCTGCCATGATATCATCATTCACCTCACTAATGGTTTCTGATCAATATCGCTGAGAGTGAAAAGAAGTCTTTCTTGTCCCAGAGTCACCTGATCCCTCCATCCTGAGGCATGTTTCCTTTGCAGTGACAGCCCTGCTCAAAGGCGGCTGACTTTCACCCAGGTAATGGCTGTGGAGTCAGCTCTAATGTGATTTTCTCTGAACAGAAAGACCTCGCATATCTTTACCATGAGAATGGAAGGAAGAAGTAAAAAAATATTCAGATAATGTTTGGAAAGATCTCAGATAGATCCATGTTTTCCTTTAAATTATTTTCCCCAAGTGTAGGCTGCATAGCGAGTCATAGATCAAGATATCTTACCAAAGCAGACGATTCCATGCCATTTCTTACAGGCAAGATGGTAGATTCAAAAGTATATCTGTGCTCTACATAAAAATCACATGTGCGAATATTTATAGAAAGCTTTGGTTTCCATGCAGCAGAGACTGCTGGTTTTTGAACTGCATGAGGATCGGAGCTGTGGACCTCAGAGAAAGAACCTGATCCACTGAGCCATCGTTTCCCACCTCTCTCTTCACTAGATAGTGTTTCACTCTTTAACCCAGACTGGCCTTGGGTTGATCCTCCTGCCACAGTCTCCCAAGTTCTGGGATGATAGATAGGCCTGTACCACCATGCCTAGCTGAGTGGCTGGATGAGAAGAGATTTTCTCTCCTTCCTTCTCTCTCTTCCTTCTCTCTCTTCCTTCTCTTCCTTCCTTCCTGCCTTCCTTCCTGCCTTCCTTCCTTCCTTCCTTCTCTTCCTTCCCTCCTTCCTTCTCTTCCCTCCTTCCTCTTCTTCCTTCCTTCCTTCCTTCCTTCCTTCCCTTCCTTCCTTCCTTCCTTCCTTCCTTCCTTCCTTCCTTCCTTCCTTCCCTTCCTTTCCCTCCTCTTCCCCTTCCTTCTTCCCTCCTTCCTCTTCCTTCCTTCCCTTCCTTCCTTCCTTCCTTCTCCTTCCTTCCTTCCTTCCTTCCTTCCTTCCTTCCTTCCTTCCTTCCTTCTCCTTCCTTGTCTTCCTTCCTTCCTTCTCTTCCTTCTCTTCCTTCCTTCCTTCTTTCTTTTCCTTCTCTTCCTTCCTTCCTTCCTTCCTTACTGTGTGTGCAAGTATGTGTAATAGAGGGCATTGAGTGTGTTGCCTGTGGAGACCCAAAGGTGATCTGGGAATCATCCTTGATTGTTCCACCTCCTTATTGCTTTTCTCTGAGGTTTCCCAGGCTCCACCTTCTACAGACAGAATTATAAGCCTTTTAACTCTGGATTTGGGGATTCATACTCAGGGCCTTTTGCTTATGAGGCAAAGACTTTTTAACCACTAAGTCATCTCTCCAGCCAGGAAAAGATTTCTTAGGAGTCATTGGTTGTTTGACAATTTTTTTTTTTCTCTGAGCAGCACAGCACAGTGAGACCCCAAGGAGAAGCAGTACTGTGTAGAAAACAAATGACTCTATAAGCTTTTTCTTTTCATTTCAAAGGAACCTGTTACATTACTCCCTGTTGATTTGACATAGGAATTGGGAGTGTCATGGTATGAATTTAAGGGAGGAAAGAGAGATCATGTATGCACATATGTATGTGCAAATACCATATCTCAATTACATATAAAAATGTTTGAACAGTGGCCAGCAAGTCACAGCTGAAGTCAGAAGCTGTTCAGGGCTTCCGGTATGGTCTATGGGAAGGAAGAAGGGGAACCCCTGCTGTGGTTCTTTCCACAGCTGCAGGATGGGCCAGGAAGAGCACTCAGATGCAGGCGATTGCCCTCTAAGGTGACATCTGCACACCCTGCTCCATCTGATGCCTTCATAAAGACATGGCACGGTACGAGCAGTCAGGGACAGAACTGTCCCGGAGCAGGTGCAGTTGGGAGCCATTGTCTGCGCGCCCCAGCTGCTAGGCCCGGGCTGCAGCCCAGTCACACTGGAGGGTCCTGGTTCACTGGCGCCCTCTGCTGGTGGCAGAGACGCCTCTCTAATTGGCGTGATGACCGATCCTGGGGTCAGCGTGACTGGATTTGGGATCATTTAGGAGACGCATTTCTAGCCATGCCTGTGTGATTCTAGAGGTTTCACTGAGGAAGTACACCAGGCCAGAACATGTGTCGTAGTCTCCTGCCTCAGTTTCCCTAGAAGTATTTCTTTTTTTGGATTTTTTTTAAAATTTATTTTTATTATTTCCACTCATACAAACTTAACAGGTACACTGGTCCCCTCCCTCCCTCCAACCCCCCACCCCCCTTCCCATCCCCCAGTTTCTCCCCCTCCCATCCCCAGAGCATCCTTTAATGTGCATTCCAAACTCTCCTCTGGGTCCTCCTCTCCGATGAGGTGCAAGGACCCAGTGGCATTTCCCAGAACCCTTTTCTGTGTCCCGTTAAGCTAGAAGTATTTCTAGAAACAAAGAACATGGTGCTTCACTCCTCTGACCTCTAATGGGTCAGTCACGTACACAAGTCACTCAAATGGTCAAGACAGAAATATTAATTTGAGAGACGACTTTGTAACAAAAGCAATTGCAAGAGTGGAGACTCTCCACCAAGTGCTGAGAGTAGGTCACATTGGCCGGTGTACAAAGAAGAGAGCCCATTCCTGGTCACGGTGACCCTGCTTAGATGCCTCCCTGGAATGGGTGGGTGTCACCCGTCAGTTATAGGAAACTCCCTGCACACACCCAAAGCCCACTAGAATTCTGCTGGAGGCATGAGTGGGCCAATGGGAATTACTGTTTTGCAACTGACCTTGATTCCTAGCTCGATGTTCTCTCCACCATACACGTCCATGCCAGGATCCAGGAGACCGATCTCCCCGAAGAACTTCCGGTTGACCACGAATGAGCAGCCAATCATGGCAGGCGTCCTGCGGGGACAGGGAAGGAGCTGAGTTCTCTGGTGTGCAGGCAGCACACATGGCTCTGCAGACAGGACCACCACAGATGTGGGATTTGTAACTCCACCTTACCAATGCCTCCATTGCAGTTGCTTTCCTTTCTGTTGTGTGAAACAGTGCTCAGACTCAAGGAAGGTAGAAGGGGGGTGAATTTGGCTTACAGTTCCAGAGGGCGATAGAATTTGTTATGGTAGGAATCACACAACAGAAGGCATGGCTGGAGTCAGAATCAGGAGGCTGGTTCAGAGCACCACGTCATCACGAGGCAGGAAGAGCCATAGACTGAGAGCATGCAGGGCTGGGCCACAGATCTCAAGGCCCACCTCCTTGACATGGCTTCCTCAAGCGAGGCTCCACGTCTTAAAGGTGCCAGTACCTTTCCAGACAGCAATACCAGCTTAGGATGCAAACATGAGTCTGTGGGTGTGGCTCAAATTCAACCCATGACACCCCTCAATTCCCACACATCCCACGACTTCACAGGACTATCCTCCAGCTGCAGAAGAAAGAGGGACCATAAGGGTCTATCAGTGAAAGTCTCAACTCCCCAATAAAGTAGTTGAGGTCTGGTCTGGTGCTTGGCACAGTGTGTATAATGTGGTCAGTGCCTGTGAGTGACAGGTGAGCAACAGCAGGGAGGCGTCAGTAGGGCAGTGTCAGTAGTGACCACCTGAGTCCATCGGTTCCACCCCAGGAAGCATGTGGCAGGTAGCTGCTGGTGTGCACTTGACAGTTGAAGGATGCGCTCTGGGGACTCTGTGAAGCAGTAGTAGTTGAGTGAACCCCTGAGCAAGGCTGCAGGAGACTGTCTAATTGAGTGCAACTACTCCCTGGAAGGTGCATGAGATGCAGGCAGCTGGTTCAGGTAGTTGGCGTTCTTTGACATACTGGACAGTCTTGTTGTCTGGGAAGTGAAGTTTGTCCCTCTCTAGAAATCCTGTGGATATGGTGTGGCCAGTTCTCCTGGTGTTGGCATGAGTTCTCCTGCCAACCTGGACTAAGCATTGTGACTGGACAACCCTCACAACGACAAAAAACTCCTTGTTCCCATAGGCCATTTGGTAGTGAGTTTATCAGCAACACAGGCAAACTGTGACAAAGCAGAAGAAAATGAGTGAGTTGGGGGTGTGAAGGGCACAGGGGGGAAAGTGTTGATGGCTCAGCTTTGTGTCAGCACAACTGGATCTGGACTCACCTTGTGTGTCTGTGAGGTGTTTCCAGGTTTATGCTTAATTTATCGTGCGTGTGTGTGTGTGTGTATGTGTGTGTGTGTGTGTACACATGCGTATGACACAGCATGTGTGGAGGTTGAAGGGCACCTTAGGAGTCAGTTCTCTCCTTCCACAGTCTCTGTGCCGAGCCATCTTGAAGGCCCTCCAGGAAAGGACTAACTGAAACGATGCGTGCCTGCAATCGTAGCACTCAGGAGGCAGAGGCAGGGGTCTTACACGCAATGGCAGCTTGCTGTTTTCTCCGTTTTCTAGAGAGCAGTTGTAGTTAATTCAAGAAGTTTAGATGTGGGTTTAGTGCCTCAAGCCTGGGACCCAGCACTTGGAGGCCCGAGGCAGGAGGATTGCCATGAGATGGGGACCAGGCTGGGCTACACAGGTTCCAGGCCATGTGCTCCTGGAACACAAGAGGAACCTGACAGGTTACAGCAGCATCCCCAGAGGTATTGCTAGAGTGTGAGAGTGGCCAGTAGGGCCCAGCAGGGCGTGAAGATTAACCCAGGATTCTGCAACCCAAGCCCTCAAGGGTAGGCGGGGCGCAGAGGAGAAATAAATATTACTGAAGAAATGGCTTCGATTGAGGGCCCAGGGGCTTAAAGGGAGAGTTTTTCCTTCCAGATCCTACTCAGCCTGACCTCTGGTGACATCCTACTGTTGTAGACTATTCTGCATGCTTAAGGGAACAAGGGCTTTTATTTTGGCTTATGATTCTTGGTTGTAGTTCCTTGTCTAGCCTTGGGAGGAGAGCCCACATCAACACCAGGGGCAGAGGGAATGGGCTGAGGGAGGGACAATCCTTACTTACTAGACTATCATGTCTGGCCAAGGATACAGACGAAATCCAGCTTTCTCAACCAGCTCCCTTATTCACCTCATTCACCTGCTCAGGGTCTAGCCCCGCCCACCATGGGCTAGGTCTTCTCTGTCAATTACAGTCTTCTTCAGGCTCACTCAGGACCTTACTGATTCTCTGCAGATGTGCCCAGAGCTCTGAACCCTCTCTGTACCCAGCTATGACATCTGTCAGGGAGAGTGGTATTTTATTGCAACTGGAGTTATATGGTGATGCTCTTTGGCTGTGGGTGGTGAGGAACTTTCACACCGTGACTTACTTATGGCTCCTTTGCCGTGGGCATCTTGAGCATCTTGGAGCATTTCATGAAAAGGCCCTGGGATGTTCATAGCAGAACTGAAAAGTTCCCCTGACACCTTCTCATTGCAACAAGATGAGACAGCAGAGCTGGCACGAGAGACCTCAGCAAGCCTGGCATCTCTGTTGCATGAGATCTTGGATACAAGGGGTGGGAGACTGGCTTCGCACCACACAGAGGGGGAATAAAGCCCTGCAATGCTACTACTGGGGTCTCGTGAGATCTGCCAGGGTCCAGAGCAGCCTGGTAGGGACTGTAGGAAAGAGAGGCTGGTTGAGACCCCAGGGACAGGACCCCAGGACCTGCCACAAGACCCCAGGATGCAGGGCATCTATGAAACAGACACAGAAAGTGGTCATCTGGTAGACCCCTCAGTGGTGGGAACAGGTGAGGCCCACGCCTGGCAGCTCTCAACTAACCAGTGAAGGAAAAGGTGACTGAATCACAACCCCATATCACCCTGTGGATGCAGTGGACGACACTCAGGCTGAGCAGGGAACAGAACACACGCACGCAGCCTCCTTCTGCAGACTCAACTGTAATTACCATCATGAGCAAACATTCTAATTCACAACCCATCAGAAGTGGTAATCACATTAAGGAATCTGCCAAAGTCCTCACAGCTCCATCACCAGGGAGAAGAGTGGGAATTAAAAATAATCACTTCTATTGTTGCTGCTCCATGGAATACACAGGACACCTACCATGGTGCCAGCTGAAGGAGGGAGGGTGGGGGATGGCAGCAGAATGAGGATAGGGGGTCCTAGGACCTGCACACCAAGGCACATAGCTTTCTCTCTCTCTCTCGTACATGTGTGTTTTACATGTGGTGGGTGCACATGCGTGTGCAGGAGTATGTACATGTCATAGTTAAGCACAGGTGTCAACTTGATTCTTGAGGGTTTGAGCTCTGGGCACAGTTGTAGAGAGTTGATGGTTGAGTTAAGCCCAGAGCAAACCTGAAGGACATTGTCTAGCTGATGGGGAAGACCCAGCCCATGGTGGGTGGGATTAGGCCATGGAATAAATCACGGAGAGCTGGTTGAGAGAGTTGGCATCCTTTTGTTCACTTGGCCAGACATGCTGGTCTGGTAAGTAAGGATTGTCCATCTCTCAGCCGTTATGCAGTGATGGTGTGGTCAATTCCCTCAGCCCTGGTGTTGGTGCGAGCTCTCCTGTCAAGCTGGACTGAGAACTGTAATCGGACTATCGTAAGAAAGTAAACTCCTGTTCCCTTAAGCTGTGTTCTGGTCATTTATCAGCAACTATGAAGGCGGACTGCAACAGTACACGTGAGTGTGTATCCCTGTGGAGACCCAAGGGGGACATCAGGAATCATCCTGTGTTTGCTCTTTGCTCGTGTGTGGGCACCACGTTGGGAAATCCATCAGCCTGGTGTTCCTGTTCCTGACTGACAAAACTATTGGATCCTCTGCCTATGCTCTTGCCACCATGGCTTCCCGGCCATGATGCAGCTGCACCCTCGGACTGTAGAGCAGAACAAATTCTCCCTCCCTTAGGTTGCTTCTGTCAGGGAGACAGTCAACAATGAGAGAGGCAGTTAACACATGCCATCCTGTGTGGCTGGAAGGGGCTATGGACTGCTGGATCTGTGTGATCCCACGAGCCTGGAGTCACCCCATCTGCCTCTAGCTTCTCCCCATTCTCTAGCTTCCAGTGCCTCCCTTATCTCCTTTGCCTACCTGTCAGGTTGACTACATTTCCCTGAGCAATGACCCAAGTGGAGAACATGTCCAACCCCACAGGTATTTGCAATAGTAACAGCACTGACTGACAAATCCTATCCATCTTGTGGTCAAGATGGGGGTGGGGGCTGCCAGATTATATCCCAGGCAGACCGTGGGTCATCATCTCAGCTTCCTACTGGATCCCCTCTGTCTGCTACAGAGATGTCTGGAGTCTCATGTGTGTGGAATGTCATCGCCCCATGGCTCCATGTACCTCCTCCATGCTGGTTTCCCAGGTTTCCCAGGAAGGCACAAGGGCAGTCTCTGCTGACCCAGGTCCTAAATACATGATACAAAGGCATGTGGTTGGGCACATTCTAGATGACAAAGGGTCTTCTCTTGTTCCTTTATAGACATGGTTTTGGGGCTAGAGAAATGGCTCAGGGGTACAGTATCTGCCTAGAATCCCCTAGTGAGAGACTGGAGGCATGGCTCAGGAGTAGAACTGTCTAGGATCTTCTAGTAAGGGTTGGAGGGGTGGCTCAGTGGTACAGCACCTTCCTGAAATCCCCCAGTGATTGCTGGGACATGTCACAGTGGTGGAACACTTACTTAGCAATTCAGGGTCCTGGGTTCTACTCTCAGCAAAACAGTCAACAGTCTTCCTGGTGATTCCTTGCTCGAATGTCTGCAATCTATGTTCTCTCAGTGCTATCGATCAGCTTGTCTTTCTGCAGTACACTCAGCCCTCTCCACTCAAGGATTTCACATTTATAGATTCAACTGACTGGGAACTAAAAACATTTTTTAAAAAGCCTGCCTCTGTGTTGACCATGCCCAGATGTCTCTTCTCGCTGTCATCTCTGAACATTACGGTGTAATTGCATCACACCGAGTTACCACTGTGTATCGCCTAGGGAATGTTTCAGCACACAGGAGGATGTGAGCAGGTCCAATGTGAACACACACTGCTTCACACCAAGGACTTGAGCATGGTGGGTGTCCTGACTGGGGGACATCCTTAAACTAATCCCCCTGCAGGTGGTACTCAGGGACTTGTCTGTCACTTTCTTGGCTATCGGTAACTTGGCTAATAAAAATCCAGTCACTTCATTGCGGTTTGTAGTAATATAATGCACTGTGACTTTTACACTTTTTCCTAAGAAGTAGAACAAGGTCTCTGCAGCACTACGCACTAAGGGGACCAACAAGTCAGAGTAAGGGAGAAAGGGACCTGGAACATACTGCCTAGACCAGCCACAGCCAGGGGATGCCTTTTTATTTGTAATTTTATAAATGTGTCTACTTCATGGATACCATTAACCTCCTTTTCCAGTCAAGGAAACAGAGGCTCAGAGATAGTATTAAGTCAGCTTTTCATCACCAGAGCACAACTCCTGAGCTGATTCACTTATGAAGAGAAAGGGTTCACTGTGGCTTGTGCCTTGAAAGATCCCAGTCTGTGATCAAGTGAGTCTGCTGGTCTCTGGAGGGAGAGCAATGCAGATAGACATGGCTGATAAAAACTGTGTCCTCTCCAGAGGGCAGAAAAGGAAGGGATTGGGGTCTCCTGTCCCTCCCTCTTGAAAGACATGCTTCCACTAGACTGTGAGTGCCTAGTGTGCGTGTGCATGTGTGTGCATTGTGTGGATATGTGGATGAATTCATGTATGTGTGTGAGTGCATTTGTGTGTGCATATATGTATATGTGCGCACGTGTGTGTGCATACATGAGTGTCTGGTGGAGGCCAGAGAACAGTGTGGCTGTTGTTTCTCGGGTGTTGTTCTCCTTGTCTTTTTTTGACACTGGTCTGAGCTCACCTAGTAGGCTTGGCTGGCTTGCCAGGAATTCCCAGGGGTCCACATGTCTCAGCCCCCTGGAGCACAGACCACTTCATTTAGGTGTGGGAATCTAACACGGGTCCTCTAGCCTGCAAAGCGAGCACAAGGGCATCTCTGCAGGCCTCTAATCCGTCGGTCTTGGAGGTTGCCCCAGACCCACTCTGCAGAGAGGCTAAGAGGCCTGAGCAAGCACAGTTACATGCCAGTGGGCTGCCCGTGGTGCCCGACTGCGTACCCTGCCGCAGTACCTCTGCATCCCCAGCCAGACCAGCCGAAACCAGCAGCCGCCAAGCTCTCGCCCAGCTGGAGCGCACTCTGTGGATTTCTGGGAATATGCCTCTGCTATGCAGGAAGAGAGAAGTCAGCTGGCAAGCAGACGTCTCAGCTGCCGCAGAAGAGCAATTTACCACTCAGGTCTCTGAGGTGTATGCAAATACGAAAGGGTAGGCACCCTGCCTTTTGAAAAAGCAAGGGCAGGACAGGGTGCGCACACATGTCAGGGGAAATGGCACCCAAAGACCAGAGCTCCTGTGCTGGGTGGCAGGGCACTACTTTGCGTGTTGCTGGGGACAGCTCAGGAGGAATACTTCGTTCAGTACTGAAAGCCTCGGGTTCTGAGGGGCGAAGGAGGGCTCAGCTCTCTGGAAGCCACTGATGGGGGCTGAAGCAGAGAGTTCTGCTTAGGTGGTCTGAGGCAGAGATCCATTCCAAATTCTCCAGGAACATGTTTCCTGTAAGCTACGCGGTTTGCTCAGCAAAACACATTTGAGTTTTGCTAATCACACTTCCTTTGGCTTTGGAAAAGAAAGCCTTTCAGGAGCATTTTTAAAAAGCTCCATGTGTTCTTAAGGAGCAATGCTATTCTAAGACATCATCAGCACCTCACAGTCCATGTGTGTGAACACAGCACACACATATCACACCATGCACACATGCCGTACATACCAAGTGTGCATACCATGCACACTACACACACAGCATTCATGCATACACATTCACACTTTACAACATAGACACAGAACAACACACGCTACACATCACACATATACACACCATACACGCATCACATAGCACATATATGCATGAATATTTTTACATTGTCTGGCTAACTATTTTGTGAGGTGAGATGATTGAGAAAAGGAAATTCTAAATGGACATTAATGCGGTGAGCATGTGTGTGGTGTGTGGAGTGTATGTATTTGTTCATGTGTACAGATGTACCTGTGTATGTGGAGCATTTGTTCATGTGTTCAAGGGTAAAGAAGTCCTACACATGGATGTAATGGCAACCGGAGAGGATGCTCTGTGCCCCACCTGCACTTTGCAGGATGGCAGACGCCATTCTCCAAGCAGACAAACCGGGTGGGGCAATGTGAGGTAGTGTGTGCTAGTTAGACACACAGGTGTCAACTTGACAACTAAAGGCTGAACTTCAGGCAAGCAGGTCCCCACCACGACCCAGTCCTTCCCAGACCTTTCTCTTGCATGCACCACCCTATGAATGTGAAGTCTGGTCTCCTGCTCTCTTTAACATCCAAAGCACATTTCCAAAGTCAGATATTGAAGAAGACAACGACTTGACCTCCCTGCATTTAAATTCAACCTACTCTCCAGCCTTGATTTTCACTGGTGATGGAAAAGAAAACTAATGTTCTCATTTCCAGGGAGCTTCATCCTTCTGGTTGAAAACCTCTGGTTGAAAACCCTTCTAGTTTAAAATCAGAGGGGCAAACCACTCTGCAAATCATGAGACTCTATGTGGGGGTGCTCAGCCCCTGTAAGCTTCATCCTGTCCTCCATCTTTAGTAGAGAGCATGGAAACAAGAGATAGATGCCTCATGCCTAGAGAGAGGTGGCTGGGCTTTTGGACCTCTTCAGGGACCACCCTGGCTTCTGTGGCTTGCCTTGCTCCTCCGGACACCAAGAGCTTGGTCTCCTGTCCATTTATGCCTGGACCGGCACCCACTCCCTTCCTTCCAGCTCTATGATTTTCCTTGCGACCCTGTTGAGTTTATCGATACCTGTTCTCTAGGTCTAGAAATTCCAAGGTTGCCTTTTCTTTTCCTTCTTTGCTTCCTCCCTTTCCTTCCCTCCCTCCCTGTTTCCCTCCCTCCCTTCAAATTCCTTTTTCCCTCCCTCCCTCTCTCCCTCCCTCCATTCCTCCCTCCCTTCTCCTTCCTTTCTTCCCCTTCCCCTCACCCTTCTCTCTCACTTCCTTTTTATTCTACTCATCAAACCAAGGGCCTTGCACATAGAAGCAAGTAGGTACCCACCACTGAATCATTCCTATCCAAAGCTTTCTCTCATGTGCCTTCTGAGTTCTTGTCTCAGCAACTCTAGATACAGTACACTCAAAAAGATTCAGGAAACCATGTAGATATGGCAGAGTTGTTTGTTATCTTGACTGTGATGATGGGATGGGTTTGGAAGTGTGCATGTGAATGTCCAAACATGCAACTCAGCACTGCAGATTAGGTAAGTACTGTGTGTCCATCACACTGAGGCCACGATACTGCTGCAAGGTTTTTCTCTACATGCCTGCACAGGTAGGCAGTCATGGTGTGAGTGTGAGCTCCCTCCCACAGGCGAGTGTGTTGGCATCCTTAGCTGGTGCCAGTGTTTGAGAGCCTTGCTGGAGGAAGGCGTGACACAGCAGGTGGGCCTTGAGGTTTGTTGGCTCGGCTCTGCTTCCTCTCACTCTCTTGCTTTTATGTCTCCTGATGACTAATGGCGACCTGAACCAGTTTCCAGCTTCTGCCTCCAATCATGCTCCTGTATGTAATTCCCTCTGGAATGCTGGCCAAATAAATCTTCTTTTCTCTCTTAAGTTGTGTCTGAGTGCTGTCTCACAGCAAGAGAAAAGTAACTGCAACACACTCCTAATACATTTGTCTTATCCTTGCTCTTCTGGATGCAGTTCACACTTTCAAGCCCTGTCTCTTTTGCAGTCACATGGGAAGCAGCAAGAACCTGTCCCTTCACGGATGTGCAAGAGCAGGGCCGACAGGATGCTTGGTTCTACATTACAAAGAAAGAAACCACATGGTCAGCCTGTCCCCCTACTACTCACAGAGAAAGAAGGAGTGTATGAGCGGGGTCTGTGGAACTACTGTGGGCCTAAGAGAAAGCCGTTATCATTTCTGCAGGGTCCAGACTGACCAGAGAACATCTTGACCTCTCAAGAAAACACAAGGATACGCGAGGCTCTCAGCCTGAATGGACTGCTAACAACCCATGCTGCTATCCACGGAAATGGGAGCCCGAAGAGCAACCTTAAGATTTCACTGTGCACGACTTAGTTTTATTTTTTAATTTGAAAAAGAGTGAGATCAGAAAAGACTGAAGCAGGGTAATGAAAAGTGGCATTGGAAAGAGCATTTATTGTGCTTTATCGCTGGAACATTCCTCTCTGTATCAATGACACGGCAATGCTGACCTGACTCTCTCTACTTCAGTTCTGTTCCTGCTGCAGCCAGGGCACCAACTCTAAGTTTGGGACAGAAGTCTGTATACAGAATTTCAGAAAAAGATAAAAGTTTAAAAAATGAAATGTACAAAGTCTGGGGATGTGGCTCAGTGGTAGGCTGTCTGCCACTCACACACAAGACTCTGGGTTCAGTTTCTAGCATTAAAAATAAAATTTAAGGGCTGGAGAGGTGGCTCAGGGGTTAAGCCTCTGCCTTGCAGGCAGAAGGTCCTGAGTTCGGTTCCTAGACCCCACGTATAGATGCCTGGTAAGGCGGAGCCTATGAATCCTGGGGCAGAGTAAACAAGGAGGTGGAGGCGTCCATGGTGGTTCCCGAATTCGTCCATCGTTCTGCACACCCACACATACATACACGCACACATGCATACACACACACACAATTTAATAAATAATAAAAATTTAAAAAATTTTTAAATAATTAATTAATTCAAGCTCGTTCACTCTTTACAGGGAAATTTACCCTGATGTACTTATGTAGGTTTTCTCGAATTGTGGGTCATTATCACAGAACTGGGTTTTGTACTGAATGTGGAAAAGATTTGTGGGCAGTGACCAGAAATGAATGCAAATCAAATGTGATGCACCCGAAGTGTGTGTGGCAGCACCTGCCTAGCATGTATTTATTGCATGAATTTGCTGCAACTGTGATTATCAGCATGCAATAAATGATGCTTTCACCCCAGCAGTGGCAGTGAAGGCAGCTGGAAACACCGTGAAATGACTAGGTGCAGATGCAGGATGGTGAACGGTACGGACTGCAGTGTTCTTGGTGCAGGTGCACAGCTCTCTGCTCTTGTACAAATGTCACAGCTCAACTGCAGAAGACACAGACTTCGAACATTCTAATGCCGCCAGTCCTCAGTGTGTGAGCACCACATTATACATCTCTGGATGGTTTTGTGCACGGTGAGATGGAGGGTCTTCCTGTGGTGACATCTGATGCTGTCTTCTGGCAGACACATGTATGTACGCATGTGTACACATACCCACGCTTTACACACGGACCTCTCCCATGAATATATGCACATCCGTGTACATATACACACATGTGTTTTAAAGAAGAAAAAGGATGCTTTAAGGAATGGAGAGATTGCTCAGTGCATAGTGGCATAAAACCTGTGTTTCAATCCCCAGCACCCACGTGAGAGCCAGGTGCGGGCCACGTGTGCCTGCAACCCCAGCACTGGTTTCAGGGAGACACTCTGTCTCATGGGACAGAGAGTGCAGACACCCCATGTCTTCTGGTCTCTGCATGCGTGCCCACATATGTTTACCCCTCCACACACGATATAAAAATACATTTAAGGGGCTAGATAGATGGCTCACAGATTAAAGTCTTTGCCTTGCAAGCAAAAGGACCTGAGTTTAGATTACCAGAACCTATGTGAAAATGCGCGCGCCCTTCAGTCTGTGTTGGGCTTGGTATAGAGGCAACTATCTGTAATCCCTGTGCTGGAAAGACTGAAGCAGATGATCATAAGGACCCCAGTGGGGGTACCCAGTGAAATGTAGGTCATTTTGGCTACATTGTTAGACCCTGCCTCAAACAAAACCAAACACAAAATATCCTTTTGCAAAAAACCCTGAGTTTGTACCAACTGCAGTTGAAGGCTATTCTGGGTCCCAGCTGTCCTCCCTCTCTTGGGACAGAGCCTGAGGTCAGGTCAGGGCAAAACCACAGGGACAGTGGAGAAGCTTCCTCCCAGTGAAGGTCAATGTGACAAGGAGAGACCATTCCCGCATGAGATCGCTAGCAGAGGAAGGCGGAGAAGGCGATTGATCATGTTCTCTCATTGTGCTAAGACACCAGGATGATCTTTCACAGCCGCTGAACACAGTCCCGAGTTTAAAGGCTTTTAAATCATTTTTATTAAGTTAATTGATGATATCTTTGTGCGTTTTTTTTTCCTGCAACTTGCCGTGTCCTGTCAGAGAAAGAAGCATGAAGTTCCTCCAGGTCCCTTTGAGGAGGGCCGGAAGTGTGGAAGACTGCACTGTGTCCACTGCTGCGCACGGATGGGCTGAGGGTCCTGTGGGTTGCTCAATTCATGGAGGAGCAGAGCGCCTGCAATAGTAACAGCATCTCAAAGTGCCACTTTCTGCATTTCAAGTGGTCTTAAAAAGATGTGATTGGAGCAGATGCTAAGGTTAGAACTTTCTCTCTACTCTAGATATTGTAACCACTCTAAGTATACAAATTCTCAACATTTGTTCACTTTGGAGCTGAAGACCCTAAATGATACCAGTATATCCTCCTGGGCTGTGGAGAAGGCTCAGGGGTTAAGCCTTTGCTTGATAAGTAAAAGGACCTGAGTTCAGATTCCCAGATCTCATATGAAAATGTTGGGCAGATGTGACAGCAGCCTACAATTCCAACCTTGGAAGATGGTGCTGGGAAACCCCAAGGCAAAGCTTAATAAGTAGGTAGAGCAATCCAGGATGATTCCTGATGTCACCCTTGGGCCTCTACAGACATACACTCAAGTGCCCTCTGGTACACACACACACACACACACACACACACACACACACACACACACGCAAAATACATACATGTGTATGCACACACATGCAAGCACACACAAAAAAGTGTGCCTACTGATCTATGGGGTCTGCACCTGTGAATTCATCCAATCACGCTCTAAAACATTCAGATCTGGAAAGCCAGGAGGAGGCGTGGGGGGCTGTGATGGTCAGCGGTCAAGATCCACTCGACTGGCCTTAGAATCATCTAGAAGACAAATAATTCCTGGATATGTATGTGGAGGGTGTTTCCAGAGAGGAGAAACAGAAGAGGGGGGAAGCACCCTAGATGTGGTCCAGGCCTGAATATAAAGGACTACAATGTCAGCACGCTCACTTCTCCTTCCAGGCCAACCAAGGTGTGAAACCAGCAGCTTCAAGTTCCTGCCGCCACCGTTGCGAGCTGCTCCAGCCATCACACCGTCATGGCCATGTTTGACGTGCCCTCAACCCGTGGACTGAAGCAATACCTTCCTCTTTTAATGGCTTCTTGTCAGATATTTAGTCACAACAATGGAAAAAGTAACTAAACCATGAGCACACATCTTGTCTACTTGGTACTTGGCAGGGACAAGCAGGGCAGTCATGAGTTCAAGTCTAGTCTTGAATAGAAACATAGCAATTTGGTTACATCCCCAGCACTGTAGCAAACTGGAAAAATAATACTGTGCCCATATATACAGTATTCCTTAAAAACACAACATACTAATTATCTACATAGCATTTGCATGGTAGTACAAGTAATCTAGAGACAGAAGTATGTAGATCTATGTCTATTGTCTGCCTGTCTGCCTGTCTGCCTGTCTGCCTGTCTGTCTGTCTATCTATCTATCTATCTATCTATCTATCTATCTATCTATCTATCTATCTCTGTCTCTTTCTCTCTCCAGTTAGCTTACATCAAGTTAGACATGAACTCATGATCGTCTTGCGTGAGGTTCCGGAGGGCTGGAGTGATAGGCTCGCCATCACACCCGGCTGTACCGAGACTTCATGTTAAGTGTTATGGTTTGAATCCAAATGGTTGCTGATGAACGCTTGGCTCCACACACTTAGCTCCCAACCCGCAGCACCGCTGCTGGAGGTTGTGGATCCTTAGGAAGCAGAGTTCAACTGGAAGAGGGAAGTTACTAAGAGGAGGGGCGAAGTTAATACTTGGACTCTGGCTTCTATTCCTCTCTCTGGATACTAGTCCACCCTGCTGTCAGCACTACACACTCCTGCAGCCGTGAGTGAAACAGTTTGCCATGCCTTCCCCACCATGGACAGAGCCACGAAGGGACAGGACAGGGCTCAGGGTCCTGGAACAGATGCTTAGAGGAAATGTGTAGAGCTCCCCATGTGGGTTTTGTGCTTTGTGCCTCAGCCTTGCTGGCCCCTTGCTTTCCCTCAACCATGGGAAGGTGAATGTCCAATCACTTTGAACTAAGTTCTATCTGTGTTCACCACAATAAATGAAGAGACTTCAACAGCTGGAGACCCCTCTCTTCTCTGTTTGCATCCAGGCCTTGTCTGCGTTGTGCCAGGCTCCCCTGCTGCGCCTGGAGAACGAGTGAGACCCTGAGGTGGGAGCATTGTCAGGAGGCCAGGAAAACTCTGCTGTTAATGATGTCAGCATCCAATAACCTCTGCAGCATGGGGCTTAGAGAGAGAAGCTGATAAACAGTTTCTCTTGCTAAGTGCACCCGGTGACCAAGGGTCTTCAATCTTTGATAGCTAAGTGTCCAATAGAGCAATTGTTAACACAACCAGTTGAATTGTAAAATGAGTTGCTACATTGGATTCATTGATTTTTGTTGTTAAAGGAGCTGTGGCTAGGGTGTGACAGGAACACAACTTTGGCATTATAATATGGGGAGTTAAAGATTCCACCTGTTGAAAATTAAATGCATTTTATTTCTACAAATCAAATTACCATGGGGGAGATTGGGCTCAAATTTCGAAATGTTCAATGTTAACTGACTTTTGGTCAAACTGTTATCTGGCCTTTTTGGGTTTGGACCCCTGGCCCAGAAATGGCATCCATCTTCCTAATGAACAGATAGAATGTGATGACATAGGCTGGAGGAGATCATGTGTACTCTTCTTCCAATCACAGATCTGTGACGTGAATCCCAGGACAGAGATGACAATGTCACTTCTAGATTGAGCCACAGGAGCTTTGCCACCACAGAGTGTGCTAAAGAACCAATGTGCCCACCTCACACATGATGGACATATATGTTCTCTTTGCAGATAAGAATACACACACACACACACATACATGCATGCACATGCACACACACACATGCATGCACACACACACATACACACATGCACATGTGCACACACACATATGCACACACACACATGCACACACACACACACACACACACACACACACACACTTACACAAAGATCTGGAGTTGGGAGACTCATAGAATAAAGGTTGAGGGTGGCAAGATAACTCAGCAGATAAAGGCACTTGCTGACAACCTGAGTTTGATTTAATTTCACTAGAATTCCTGACATCACTTCCTGCATGCTGGAGTTATAAATGGAGCTAGCTTTGTTTGTTTTGTTCTGGGGTTTCCCTGGCTCCTCCTTCCAGGGCCAGAATTACAGGCCACTGCCGTTACCACTCAGCACTTTTACATGGTATCTGGGATCTGAACTTGCGTTCTTTTGCTTTCCAGAGAAGGGTTTTAACCCTCTGAGCCATCTCCCCAGTCCTTAATCTTTATAAACAGCAACACATTTGATTGTCTAGGTTTTTATACTTCAAAACTCTCCCTAGAAACGCCCAGAAGTCAGACCTCGACAAATTGGCAACAATGCCCCCTTGATTCAGTAATTAGCTCTGCAAATGCTAAAGCAAACAGAACCACCTTCCGTGGATTATTAATCACCAGGCAACATAGAGATGAGTCGTGGCTCAACCGTCAGTGGCAGTGGAGCACTATGCAGTGAGCATAATGTGCTACCGAAGGCGCCAGTCCGCGGTACAGCTCCATCCCTTTAGGTGGAGAGCAACAGAGAATGCCTGGAGCTCAGAGCAAGAAGTTCTCTTGCAGTGCATTTCTGCACATGTTGCTGGCAGCGAAGGACAGCGAGGTAGTCCATGACTCTCCTTGTCCTGGCTGCCTGATGGTCCCGTGCAATCATGGAAGCCTCACTCTTGCACTAGTACCTGAGACTGCACTCTATCTCTTATGTTTTTTTTTTTTTTTTGTATCGCTAAACATTTACATCTCTGTCCTTTTCCCCTCTGTTTCCCTGGGTTTTCCTGCAGATTAGGAACATACCCACCCGTCCAGTCAAACCATCCATTCAGCGGTGTGGGAGAGCTCCCTTTGGTAATTAATTTCATTAGAATTCCTGACATCACTGTCTGCATGCTGGAGTTATAAATGGAGCTAGCTGGTGTTCACTGAACATGGTTCTTTATCCTGATCTGATGTGACTCCCCAAGTACTTTCTCGCTTCTGTAGCCACCATGTGGCTCTCTTGGGCCAGAAACGGGAAGGTTTCCTTGCCGCAGGTCGTATCCAAGTAGGATCCTGGAGCGTACACTTGGGTTTGGTTCTAATCGCCCTGCCTGACTCCATGCAGAGCTGCTGCTTTCCCTGGACACTGTGGCGTCAGCTCTCCAGAGGCCATCAGTCCCCTGGTGTGCAAATCATCGGGAATGGATACCTGTCAACCGGCAGCAGAGGTGTGCATTGCCTCTGACCTGCGGGTAATGCAGGGTGTGGGCAGCCACCAGAGGCCTTTCATCAGGATGCACCAGTATGTGAGACTGACACTTAAGTGGGGAAACTGCAAAGAGGCTTCTTTGTCCTCTACTGCTAATAATACTGCTAATGAAAGGACCAGGGCTGGGGAGATGGCTCAGGGGTTAAAGTCATTTTCCCACAAGCAAAGGGAGCTGAGTTCAGATCCCCAGATCCCATGTAAAAATGCCTGCCTGTCAGTCTAGCCCTGGAAAGCACAGCCTGGAAACCCCCAGAGCACGCTGGCTAGCCAAATTAGCCTAACGTGTATTCTGGGTTTAACTAGAGGCCTGAGTGGAATAGCGATGGAGAATGATTTCTGATATCAACCTTGAACATCTACACACACATGTACTTGTACATACATTTAGATGGATAAGTTAAATCTCTTATTTAGTAAGAATGAATGCGAGACATAGAGATTTCTTCAAGACACCAAAAACAGATTGAAAAACACATACATTTACTTTTGTAAATGTAAATGAAAGAGATTCCCTGGAGGCAGAGGCAGAAGCCAGATGATAGGCTGGGTCAGCCTGGGCTACAGAGGAGCCCTTGCCTCAGGGGAAAAACAAATAGATAAAAACTGGGGAGGATGTAGCTCAGCTGGTCCTGTGCTTGCCTGGCATGCGCAAGGCCCCAAGTTCCACCCCGAGTGCTTTGCAAAGAGGACGTGGTGGTGCATACCTGCCATCCCAGCACTCGGGATGTGGAGGCAGGAGGCTCAGATGTTGAAGGCTTCATAAGGAGCTTGAGGTCAGTTTGTGATACAAGAAGCCCTATCTCAAAATATAATAATAAGTGATCATGAAGATTTTAAAGTAAGACGCGTCTTTAAAAAAGAAAAAAAAAAACATTCACCAGAGAAAAATACTGAAAAACAAGGCCCAGGAGTATGTGAGAACATATGTGAGAACAAGAGCAGGCTGGTAATAGTCTTAGTTTAGTTAGAAAACACTGTGGTATGACTCTGTCTTATGACACAAAGACTCAAATCCCGAGTTTGACAGCAAAAACTCATCTATGTGCTTCTAGGCAATAAACACTCCATGGTTCATCTAATGTCAACTTCAAAGACCTAGGACCATCCAGGAAACAAACCTTTGGGTGTGTCTGTGATGGAGTTTCTTGATTGGGTTCCCTGAGGCAGGAAGATCCACCCTGATGTGGGCAGCACCATCCCATGGGCTGGGATCCTGGACTGAACACCAAGGAAAAGCGAGCTGAGCACCAGCATTCATCTCTCTGCTTCCTGACTGTGACGCCACGTGACCACTCCTGCCTCCATGTCTTCTCCACCATGATGGGCTGCACCATTTAACTGAGAGGCGCAGTAGGCCTTTCGAGACTTAGGTTGCTTCTGTGAGCCTTTTCTGACAGCAAAGAGAAAAGGAACTCACACATGCACAAAGCGAAATAGCACAGAAAGTTTCAAAGATGGACCAAGGCCAGCAAGGCAGTGTTAACTGCAGGAGGCTGAGAAGTGATGTGCCGGCATCCTTGTGAACCCAAGGGCCTCAAACAAGTGCCTCTTGCCTTGTTTCCTCTAGAAAACAGAGATGCCTTCCTCACCTCAGGGGAGCTGGTTTGACGGTGAAGGTGCTTGCTGCCAACCTCATGACCTGAGTTCTGGCCCAGGAACCTATGTGGTGGGAGGAGAACCCATTCCTACAATTTGTTCTCTGACTCCACGTGTTTACTGGCATTCTTGAGCACAACAAACACACACGTGCAAGAACAATGATGTAAAAAGAAAAGAAATTGGATCCTCTTAGACACAATGTCTATGTCCTTTCTGAGCTCTTCCTACAGGAGAAAAGACCAAAGGTTTTAGGGTAGGAAACTGGTATGTGCCAGAGCCAGCTAGCCAACATGTGCACAGAGTTCCATACCCTACTGACAATTTTGGTCAGTGGTCTGCAAATGTAGGTGACTTTGGTATCCCCAGAGAACTGGCTAAAACAAAGACCACTAGGTATGGACTTGGCCTGGGGCTTGAGAATTACACTTACTGTGAGTCCCAGCATGCTCTGCTGATGGGTCAGAGAGTGAACTCTGTGAACCACTGATTTATTCTCCCCGATCTAGAGGTCTCCGAATAAATCAAGAAATACCATTGGTGCCCAGGCATGGTGCTGCACCCCTGGGAGCCCAGCACTCAGAAGACAGCTGCAGGAGGCTCCTGAGCTGGCAGGCAGACCTGAGCTACGTACCTCATCAACAACTGGGACTAGAGAGATGGCCTGCTTCAAAGAGACAGATGTGGCAGCAGAAGCTTGAGGACCTCTGGGGCTTGCTGGTCAGCCCGGCCCGGCTTACTTGGCGAGTCTCAGACCTTGTCTTAGAAAACAAGGAGGGTAATACCTGAAGAATGACAGGCAAGGTTGTCCCCTGGCTTCCTCACACATGTGGACACATACATGAACACACGTGCACACACAGTACACTAAGCCACAAAGTCTGCGGCTATGGCTCAGTGGCAGGACACATTTGCAGACGGGCACTCGGCTACTCAGGAGGGTTCAAGGACTGTCCGTAGCCCAGAGCCAGTTCTGTGCCAAGGAACAGCCAGCACTGTAGGTTTCTGGCACTTTCTTTCTTCTGCAAGAGAAGACAAAAATCCGATTTTGTGGACTCTGCGGTACCATGCAAAAAACACTGCACTAGATGTCGGAGACCTTGATTTTATTCTAATTAGCCAAGCAACCTTGGCAAGCTCCTCAGTCTTGCTTCGCTTTGGAGTTCATTTGTTAAGTGGAGCATTTGGGCAGGAGCTTTGTGGGGGCCCTTTCAATTCCTTGGGTCCTTCCAGAATCCAGATTTCAGTTGAAAAAAACATGCCTGCAACGGTCTGAGCCCTCACCCCACAGTTCTGCTTTTAATACAGACCATCTGTCACTGTATCAGAGGCGTCACAAGCACAGCGCCACGGGCTGGCATCATGTCTTTTCTTTGCAGCATGACTGATGGTCGCCGCCCTGCCCCTGAATGCACCAGCAAGAAACCCTCTGCCAACAAGCCAGTGTGGGGCAAGTGCTGGGCACAGAGCGGGCAGGAGATGCCCAGGATGTACAAATGGAGTCAAATTGTGGCATTGGCAGCCAGCCAGAGCTGGAGGGAGCCATGGGGATCCGATTTTTCATGACCACTAGGCAGGAGACAAAGAAGCTGTCTTGCGAGCAGAGGTTTGAGGCACCCAAGATGGACGCACGAACAGCACAGGATGAGTTGGTTCCTTTGGAGCTGCCTCCCTTTACTTTAAAAGATGACCTCCCGGGGCGAGGGAAATGGCTCAAGAGTTAAAGCCTTTGCCTCACAAGCAAAAGGACTTGAGTCTGGATCCTCAGATTCCATGTAAAAATGCCAGGTGGAAATGGTGGCAGCCTGTAATTCTGGCCCTCGAAGACAGAGTCTGGGAAACCCCGGAGCAAATGAATAAGGAAGTAAAGTGATCCAGGATGATGCCTGATCTCACCCTGTCTCCAGGGCACGCGCACTCAAATGCCCTTTTCTACACCCACATGCATGCACACATCCAATACATACATATATGAAAAAAAGAAAGATCACTTCTAGGAGTATCTGTTTTCCTACAAATGTACAAACTGCAGTCATCAGTCAGTATAGCTGAAAACATTCCATCATATGTATTATATAATATGTTTCTTTTCCCCATTGAAGTAGCTTCTTATCAAGTGTTTGCTCACAGCCATGAAAACCACCACATCACTAACACATTGGTCTGGGCCCAACTCACCAGCACACAAATGCACAATAGCCGTAGAGGGGAAGATGGAGCCGACACCCACCTGAGTATCTGCAACCACAGCCTGGCTAGACTGCAAAGACACATGAGGAAGAGTCTGGAGCACCTGCTCTCTGAGACAAACACTCACATGCACATCAGCACACACACACACACACACACACACACACACACACACACGACACATGTTTGCATGCACATACATGCATACACATGCACACACAGCACACATGTGCACAGATACCCACCTGCTGTGCCAGAAATTCACTTGGGCACGCACACACATGTGCACACACACATCAAACCTTCTGTGGTTCCCCCTGGTCCTCACTCAACCTCCCCTAGCCAGAGTCAGCTTCTTCTGGAGTGCACATCACTCCAAGCACCAATACTTGGGGCTGATCCTTCAGTAGAAGTTACTAGGCCTCTTCGGGGAATCAGAGAAGGGCTACTTCATTCACCAACTAACAAGACAGCTGAGCTCTCCACAGGTCGAGCCTGCTGTGCTGCTCAGTCTTTCTCCTCACAGTCTTGTGATGGGAACTCTGCACCCTTGTCTCCATCCCATCTCGGGGTATCTGACTCTGGCTGGGTCTCTGCACCTCTCATCCCATCCTGTCTTGTGATGTGGCCTCTCACCTTCTTTCTTATCAAGAGCCATACTGACAGGGAAAGAAGATATCACCTGACTGGATTTTAGGAAGGCGGGAGCCCTGACTTCCCCTCCCCAACACACACTTGCTTTCTCCTTTATCCACTCAAGTCACTTCTGTGGGTGGCTTGCACACGCAGCCATCTGGATTCTCCTGGCTGTGCTGAGCCGCAGGCTCTAAGGTCTAGCTAGATTCGGGTCGTTGGAATCCTACAGCCTTTTCTCCAGGATGTGACCTGAGAGGGGCCATATAACACTCAGTTCTCTTGACTACAGCCCCCCTGGATCCCATGTGTTAATCAGCCACTGTCTGACCTACTATATTACAACAGTCTAGTTCTAGGTAAGTCTCTTCTCCTGATTATGAGGATCACCAGAGCAGAGACCATATTTTATTGATTGCTCAGACACCATATAAAGTCTGGCATACAGTAAGCACTCAATAAGTGCCTAATGAATGTATGATCAGGTGAGTTCATGAATACTGCGTAGACAGATGCCTGTCACTTCTGACCCTCTCTTTCTCCTCCTACATTTACCTGGTGGTCAGAATGGCTACTTTCTTCAATTCTGTACCAGGTCACACCTCGCTTGTCATACTCATGGGTCATCTGGTTACATCTGGTAGCCCCAAACCCACCACACCTGGATGCTGCCATTTTACTTAGAGAACGGAAGCATCTCTTGGTGATTCTCAACCATGACTTTAAAGATGCCTGTGGCTTCCTAAGGGAAGAGATGGCACATTTCTCGTATCAATTCCCACCAGGCCAAGAGCAGAGTGTGTGGCTACAAAATGCAGGGTAGGGAATGTCCTGGCTGACCCGACTGATGGAACCACTTATCTCACCCAAGCAAAGACGGGAAACAGGCAAGGGGCCATTTACTGGTACCCAGAGAACCTTCTAGCTCCCTTCCAGGCGAAGGTTTTTAATCTTGTCTGACAGTGGCCTTTAAAAATAAGTGCTGTTCAAATGGATGGTGTGAGAACGCGAGGTAAGGGGTTTCAATCAGTGTAGCCGCTGTAGAAACCAGAAGGAAGGTCCCCCATGACTCTAAACTTCAGCCACCATGTGACCCACATACCACAGCTGGGCACCAATCTGAAAGACTCTGTGCCAGCGCACTACAGAGACACCTGCAACTATGTTACACCATGCACAGGAGCCATGGTACGAGATCGGCCCAGGTGGCCGGCTGCAAAGGAAAGGACAAAGACAATGGGTCTGTGTCCATGTCACAGTTTGTCTGCATGCTGCCGATAACTTCACAATCGAACAGCTTAGGGGAACAAGGAATGTTTTATTCTTTCTTTTCTTAGTTACAGTTCCTAGTCCAGGTTAGCCTGAGAGCTTATACCAACACCAGGAGCTGAGAAACTGGCCACACCATGTCCACAGGGATTGCTAGGCAAGGGTCAAATCTCACTTGCCAGACAGCAGGATGGCCAAAGTATTCTGAAGAATGTCGTAGTAGCTGCCTGCAAGGTTGCTGATAAGTCACTATCAAACAGCTTAGGGAAGAAAGGGTGTATTCTCTTACGGTTGTCTGGTTACAGTTCTTAGTCCAGCTTGACAGGAGAGCTCACACCAACACCAGGGCTGAGGGAACTGGCCACATCATCTCTGAGAGAGGGAGAATCCTTACTTGCCAGACCAGCATGTCTGGCCGAGTGTACACAAGGATGCCGACTCTCTTAACCAGCTCTCTGTATTTTATCTACCTGTTCAGGGCCTAGTCCTACCCACCTTGGAATGGGTCTGCTCCATCATCTAGACAATCTCCTTCAGGTTTGCTCTGGGCCTAACTCAACCACTAATTCCTACAAATGTGCCCAGAGCGCAAACCCTCAACTGTCAAGTTGACACCTGTGCCTAGCTATGACAAATGTTAACATACTGAACCAGCTCCTTCCATCTTACCCACTTGCCCAGGGAGTGGCACACCGACCATGAGCTGGGTCTTCCCAGAAGCAACCAATCTTCTGGAGGCTTGCTTGGGACTTGCCATAGCTTTAACTTTTTACAAATGTGCCCAGAGTTCAGCCTTCCATTGTCAAATTGACACCTGTATATCTAACTAACACAGTACAAAACGGAGTATCACTCAGTCACGAGAAAAATGATGTCTTTTTCAGAAGAATAGATGGAACTAGAAAGATTTTCATATTAAATGTAATAAATCAGACTCAGACAAATACCATGTTTTCTCATACCTTCAAAGCAATGTTATGACTTAATATTTGGAGTCAGTGGGAGGGTGAATGAGGAAGGGAGCGGGAGAGAGAGAGAAAAAGAGAGAGAGAGAAACAGAAACACAGAGAGAGAGACAGAAAGAGAGAAACACAGAGAGACATACAGAGAGAGAGAGAGAGTGAGAGAGAGAGGAAAGAACAGCTCACATGCACATAAAAAAGTCAAAAGGAATATACACCAAATAAAAGCTGTTCGATAAACACACTTCAGGATTCTGAGCCCCATTCTGTGTGACAGTGCATTCCAGCTGCATAGAGAGAGCTGCTCTAAAAATAAGAAAATCTCTATAGCCACTCAGAGTTCCCTGGTGACTTATCGCAAGAAGAACATTCTGGAAGTCACAATCTCAAGCCATATTGATTCTATAGCGCCTGTCTGATGGTGCCTCTTGGGTGATTAATGGCATACTGGTGAAAACTTTAGCTCGCCTAGGCCTTGAAAAAACACAAGAGTGTTATTTCAGCAGGTCATTCCACCTAGAAGAGGGGAGAGTCACCTGCCAGGGTTTCCCTGGGGAAAACAATTTCTAGGTTTTAGAACTGGGCTCTCCATATCACTGGTGTGGAGAGTCCAGGCTTCTTCAGAAACCAAGGGGAACCCGAGAAAATGCAAATGCTCAGAGCATGTTTCCGTGTTGATGACCTCATTCATGTCACTCAACTTGGAGCTGAGAGTGACCTATGCTCTCTGGCCTGGCAGGGAAGCCACCTGCTCAGACTTCCTCCCTCCTCCCCTCAAGTTGTGAGATTGATCTGGAAGGCAAGAAGCCCAGGACAAAGAAAGAAGTTCACCCAGCTTGGCCTGGTGAGCAGTGAGTTCCCTTGAGGTGAATGACTGGAACCCAGACGACCAATCTGTTGCTGGACCCCTGAAGAAAATCTCTCTCTCTCAGTAACCCTCAGCTGTCTATCAATCTTCAAGAGGGCAGAGCTTCGGTGAGCCCACAATGCCTCCCACCATTAACCGTCCTTCAATATTTAAGGAAGGATGGAGACTCTCTGACCTCCTTTCATTATGCTCCCAATAACCGCTAACTGCCTATCAGTCCTCAGGGAGAGGCAGAGCCACTAGGATGTTTCTCCCCAATCGATGAATGACAGCTAATGGGCTCGTGCTTGTGCAGGCCTCAGACCTGTAGTCACAGCTGCTGAGGGATCAGGAGCCCACGGCCCCGCCCAGCGTGGGTGTGAAGAAGAGCTCTGTCCAGGGTCCTGCACTAAATGAACTGTCTGGAAATGGGCTGCTCTGGTTCCCGGAGGAACCCCCAGGAAAGGAGTTATTTTATCATTCCTGATGCCTGGCCACAGGCCTTGAATCCACCAGAACATTCTCTGCATCTCTGAATCTTCTCGGAAAAGACCTGAAGATCAAAGTGTCACTTGAGAAGGAGAAAGGAAAGACGCTTCTTGTCTCCCGAGAACCAGCTCCATCCACAGACAGCGAGAGCTCAGTCTTTAGTTACCACAACCAGGCTCAGAACAGCTTCATCAATCCGGAGCGCGAGAGGGCTGTTTGCAAAACCTAATTGCCATTTTAATGTGTTTTAATTGCATAGAAAATGCTATTTAATGTAGTGTTTCGGTTTCCATTTGCCGTTTCGGGAAATGACGCTGGCTTCCAAAGAGGAGGCCCTGCTGTCGCTGAAGGAGTCTGGACCCATCGGAGGAGAATGAAATATCTCCCCCTGGGCTGCAGGCTGGCTCTTCCTCATCTCTCCCTCCTCCCTCACACACAGACACAGAGCTGTCAGATACAGCCCAGGATCCTCAGACGCCACCCTCAGCCCATCTGTCCAAAGGAACCAGGACTGGGAAGCAAAGCTACTCTCCTGGACATGTTTACTGGTGGCCCAAACAGATCCAAGAAAGTTTATTTATTTTTTTATATGTTGGCAGGAAACCTGCAGCCCTTCTGTGACATGCGGACAGATGGAAGTCAGGGGTTGGCCACACAGGTAGAGGAATTGCCACTCCAGCAGCATACTGTCACCGACACACGCATGACCCAGTGGGTCTGTGATATTGGATGGGTTCCAAATTAGCTCTCTGTTGACTCTAGGGGGCCTGATTTTAGAGCAGATACTAGGAGGAAGATTCCTTCCACGCAGACTAGAGGAGGATAGTTCCTCAAGTACAATGGCATGTGGCTGCTCCTACCAGCAGCAGCAGATGGGTTCCAGGATACACCACAAGGCAGACAATGGCTCCCCAAGTAACCACATCAAGTGTTTGTTGTACATGGTACGTGGGGATGCCATCTAAGGTTGTGTAGGATGCACACTGGACAATCCTGCCAGGAATCACAGTGGGTGAGCATCATGGATGTCTGAGGGAGTCTCAGTAGGACAACAGGTGCCATCTTAATGGTCCCAGACAAAAATGGCGGCTGTTTGTTTGGAGGAAAATGCCATGTAGCACCTATCCTGGGAATGAAGTCCTTGGTCCTATAAATCAGCTCCCCCACCAGAGTCAGGGTCAGACTCAGGATGGAAGAGCTAGGGAAACTTGTGGGTCACAAGGCTGTCTGCAAACGGACGCCTCTTCCCTGGCTGCCCACCTCTCACTAGGCTGAGAGGTAACAGACTTGAGCGGCTTAATTTCTTAGCAAGAGACGCGCAGCTAAGAATAGTTAATATTTTGCTTTATCTTTGGTGACTTGCCTAATAATGCAGAAAACATCCTCCTTGGGCTGGGAACAAAAGAGATTATTCCGTCATAGGAGCTTAACAGAGCCCTGGTCTGCATGCAGATCCAAGGTGTGGGTGATTCCAAAGCCCTTGCCCACAATAATTAGGGTTATCAGCAGAGAGAGGCTGCTCCCTCCAACCTCCCCAGACTCAAAGTCTCTTTCTTTCTCTGGGAGAAGTGGGCAGTGTTCCAGATTATTCTTCTACTTGACAGCTAATAGACAGGTGATGAAGAGATGTGGATGGCTCTGGCATTCAAGTGGCTTCTAGGAGAAGTACCAGGCCAGCTCAGGGCTCGCTGTGTCCACAAACACGAGACAGTTTCATGTTCTTCCTGGGACGAGGGAAGTTACCGGGTCCAAGCAATCTTGCAATGAGAAGGGCCCTGTTAGGTGGAACTCTAGCAAAACTATTTCTGTCCACATTATTTGCAATCTATGATACGGGTTTCTCCAGAAACTGCCAAGGCAGGTTAGATCCAGGTAAATTTTTTAATAATTTATTTTTACTTATGCATGTGTTCATGTGTGTGAAAGTTCATGTGAACGTGCATGCACATGCATGTAGAGACCAGAGACTGATAGTGGGTATCTTGCTCAATTGCTCTCCATATAATTAGTATTATCAGGAGTAGTATTTTGAGACATCTGCATCTCACTGATTTAACTAGATTGGCTGTTCAGGGGCTTCAAGGACCCACCTGTGCTCAGTGTGTACCCAGTGTGTGCCACCAACCTGGGCTTTTAATGTGGGTGCTCGGATCTGAACTCAGGTCAGCATTTTATCAATTGAGATGATGAGAGAGATGAGTGCACCTCTTCCCTACCTCCTCAATTTAATTTTCAGCACATAAAAAGAATTAGCAAGTGATTTCAGGGTCAAATTTCTATGTGGAGGGGGGCTGAAGAGATGGCTCAGGGGTTAAGCCTCTGCCTTGCAAGTAGAAGGTCCTGAGTTCGGATCCTAGAACCCACGTATAGACGCTGGGCCAAAGTGGTCTTGGTAGGGCGGAGCCTGTGAATCCCGGGCAGAGTAAACAAGGAGGAGGTGGAGGCGTCCATGGTGGTTCCCGCATTCGTCCGTGGTTCTACACACACATACACACACACACACACACACACACACACACACACAATTGAATAAATAAAATAAAATAAAGAAAAAAATTTCTACGTGGAGGAATTCTGTAGGAAAGGGAGGAAGAGACAGAGGGAGGGGTGAAACCAAAACCAGAAGTTTCTTGGGGTGCATTTAACACTCCCACCTCCTATACCTAGCTTGGTGTATACCAGTTTCTCTTTAAGTCTTTGCTTTTCTTTAGTCAAGAAGCAGAAAAAAGTGTTGGGGGGGATGACTCAGAGATTAAAGCCTTTGCCTTGCAAGCAAAAGGATCTGAGCTCAGATCCCAGGTCCCATGAAAAAGGCCAGGTAGGAATAGTGGCGGCCTGCACTTCCGGCCCCGAAAGGCCAGAGCAACAATACTCATGGCTTCTGCGTTTCCAGCATATAGAAGGTTCCAGAGAGGATGGGAATGCCAGGCTGCGCCATCAGAGATCCACAAGAATGCTCCAGCCCTGGAGGATGGGAGCTGAGCCAGTGCTGGATCAGCCTGCTGGGGGGGCAGGGAGAATGGGATTGGGGAGCGACTCCAGCAGATGAGGCCGAGTCCTGCAGCCACCTGTTCTAGTATCAGGACACCTTTCTCGGAAGCGTCCCGAGCATTTGCTATGAACAGAGCACCTTGCCAAGTGCAGTGTTTCCTCAGGGGTGTCTGTGTCTCATTCAGCCTACCTCAGGTTCAGGTCAAGCTATTCTCTCCCATTCACAGTCGGTCTACATGCGGCCTGGTCTGAGAGAGCAGAAATGTGATTGTTTTGTGTAAAATACTGGTGTGGGATGACAGCCAGCCCGGAATCTGCCTGCCTGGGTGCCTGGCTACAGGTAAATCTAGCAAGCCGTGACAGAATGCTATATGGGAGTCTAAATGTCATTTCATTACATGGCAGTTAAAAGAGGTCTGGAGATGTGGAAATAATGCTCCACTGTCTTTCTATCTCTGGGCCTCTCTCTAAAAAAATACACTTTTGCAGAAAGAGTTGCTATGGAGACCCAACAAAGAATCCACCGTCCGGCAGGTCACCCTTAACAGGCAGAGTCAGCGTGGAGAGGGTTTCAAAGAAAATATCAACAAATGCTCTTAGTTGCAAATGCCACCGTGTCCTGGAAGAGAGTTTAACTCAGAGCTTTGGCGTTTCCATACTGCTGCAGCATTTCAGGGTGAGCAGAGACCTTACGTGTCTCCTTGATGCAATGGTCCTGCTCCATCTAAGACATCCGTCCCCAGGGGTTGTGAGGTAGCTCATTCATTCATCTGGTGCTGTTTCTCAGATCCATGAAGGAACCCCCAGTGACTAGCCCCCTGCTCCAATCCCAACCATACTGAATTGAGCTGTGCTATGAACATGCAGATGATCCCCCGCCCCCTTCCTGGCCCTTGCTCTTATAGCTCCTGACACTCAAGTTCTGGCTCAGAAATTAAAATTCCAGGGGCTGGGGAGATGGCTCGGGAATTAACGTTTTTGCCTCACAAGGAAAAGGATTTGAGTTTGGGGGGCTGGAGAAGTGGCTCAGGAGTTAAGCTTCTGCCTTGCAGGCGGAAGATCCTGAGTTCGGATCCCAGACCCTACGTATAGATGCCAGGCGGAAGCGGGGGCGGCCTGCGCTTCTGGTCCTGGTAGGGAGGAGCCTGTGAATCCCGGGGCAGAGTAAACAAGGAGGAGGTGGATGCAGTTCATGGAGGTTCATGGTGGTTCCCGTATTCGTCCGTGGTTCTACACACACACACACACACACACACACACACACACACACACACACACACACAATTGAATAAATAAGAAAGAAAGAAAGAAAGAAAGAAAGAAAGAAAGAAAGAAAGAAAGAAAGAAAGAAAGAAAGAAAGAAAGAAAGAAAGAAAGAAAGAAAGAAAGGATTTGAGTTTGGATTCCAGGTCCCATGTGAAAATGCTGGGCAGATATGGCAGTGGCCTGGAATTCTGGCTCTGGAAGGCAGAGCCTGGGAAATCCCAGAACAAAGCAACAAGGAGGTAAAGCAATCCCAGATGATTCCTGAAGTTACCCTTAGGCCTCCACAGGCACGCACAGTGCCTTCTGACACACACACACACACACACACACACACACACACACACACACACACACGGGAACCTAGCTGCATGGTGCACCACCTTCTTCCCACGTGAGGTGATCCTGGTTGCTGCCATTCTGGGTTCTGTCACTCAGGGCTCTTCCCCAGGCAAGCGGGAGACATAATCCTGTCAGCACACACATGCACTTACATCCTGTCTGGAGAGAGCCATGCTGCGCCTTCTGTTCCCACATCCCCCTTTCTGAGCTCAACAGCACAGTGGACCTCTTCCTCCACATCTCAGCTGCCTGCAGGGTAAATGCCTGGTATCCCAGCACTTCCTGTTGTCTTAGAAACCCCCAGATGGAGCGCCTGTCTCTTCTGGCCCTGCCTCCTGCCATCCACCTTGTGGGGAGGAGCAGGCAGGAGTGGGCAGAGGCTGCAGATGTCACTTCTCTTGGCAGGCTGTCCCCACTGTGTCCTGCGTGAGAACAGCATGGTCCCCAGCAGCCTACCATTATTATGGCTGCATTGTGTCCTGCTAGGCTTTGCTTGTAGGCGTCTCAGTCCCCTGCAGCACAGAACTAGGACTATGACAAGATGCATTCAGTCCCCAAAATCAAAGTGGGTCTTGCTGGTTCTGGCTTGACCTGGAACTGACCCCCTAAGGCACAATATGGGAAATCCAACTGAAGAGGGAGCTGGAGCTAAGGCCTTGGGGAAGTGCTTGGATTGTGGTGGATTGTGGATGGGTTGATAAATCACCAGACAGGTGGAAACGTAGAGTTACCTACTGCACAGGCCATTGGGGGCTGTGTCTTGTCCCTGAGTGATTTGTCCTCTCTTCCTTCTTCTCCTCTTTTCTCCTCATCCCTCCTCTCCTTTCCTCTCCTTCCCTTCTCTCTTCTCCTCTCTTCTTTTCTTCCCTCTCTTTTTTCTCTTCCTCCTTTTACCTTCCTCTCTTCTTCTCTTATCTCTCTATTCTTTCTCCTGTCTTCTCTCCCTGTTTCTCTCCTTTCTTTTTATCTTTCTCCTCTCCCTCATTCTTCTCTATCTTCATCTTGCTCCTCCTTCCTCCCCTTCTCTCCTGTCTCTCTCTCTCTCTACTCTCTCCTTACTGCCGCTCTCATCCACCATATCTGTCTCACTTGTAGCCTAACAGCTCTCCCCATCCTGTTTGCTGGCCAAAGAATAGAATCTCTAGGCTGTGAACCAAAATGCACCTTTTCTTAACTTAGACCGTTTTTCTCAGGCGTTTTGTCACAGTGATGGAAGACTGACCCATAAACTTACTCAGCGTGACTTACACAAAGGGGAGACAAGAGGGACACACACGTGTGGTATGAAGACACCTAAAACTCAGGGAAAATCGTGATCCTTAAGCCAGGGAGACCACGATCCACACACCAGGGAGAGCTGGTTTCTTAGAAGAAACCAACCCTGCCATACTTTGATCTTAAACTTCCAGCCTCTGTCTGGCATTAAGTGGAAAGTGATGTAGTGCTGGTGAGCTTGCCCAGCAGGTAAGCCAAGTCAACAAGCTGAGTTTGATCCCCAGAGTCTGCATGGTGGAAGGAAAGAACTGACTCATGCAGCTTGTCCTCTGACCTGCACATGTGTGTGAACCTTGGAATTTGCATTCATTCACACAAACACATACACTAAATAAACAAGGAAATGAGCATCTGTACTGTGAGAACACCCAGCTGGTACTGTGGACTCTAGAGTATCCCACTGCAGGGAAGACCGAGGCTCCTTGTACGTGGACGTCATGTGCCTGGTTATCAGTCTTGCTCCCAGTTAGATGGCATGATAGTTTGATTATCAGACTGACAATTCCCTAAGAGACGCACTTCTGGTCGTGCCCTTGAGAGAATTTCTACATTGGGTTCATTAAAGAGGGAAACTCCACCTTGAATGTGGGTGGCACCAGCCCACAGGCTGGGGTCCTGGACTGAGGAGAAAGCGAAGTGAGCACCAGCGTTCTCCTCTCTCTGCTTACTGACTGTGATGTCGTGTGACCAGCTAACTCACACTGCTTCCCCACACCTCCCAGCCATGATGGACTGCACCCTCCAGCTGTGAGCTGCAGCAAACCTTTCCTGCCTTAGGTTGCCTGTGTCAGGTGTTTTGTCCCACCAACGAGAAATGTAACTAAGGTGAGGCTTAGTTTCATTATACGTCCACAAACCAAAAGAGGAGACAGGGTTTCACTGGCTCACCGCTCCGGGTAACATACACTCAACATCTTGGGGAAGCCTCAGAGCAGGAGCCAGAAGGAGACGGTCACATCGCACCCCAGCGAGAGCGCCGGGCAAGGAGCCAACGCACGCTGCTTGCTGGGGCTCAGCGTCCCTCTTCTTACAGCCCTGGATCTGGACTGAGTCACAGCTGAGACTGACCACCATGGCGAGAGATCCACACTAACCTCAAAGGCAAATTCCCAAGCTCTTAGGCCAGCTGCTCAAGACTGAGCATCCTTGGGGACTGAGGTCCACACGAGAATCTCACCACTCACTCTTCCCAGTGGGCACCTGGCAGCCTGGACCAAGAAAGGTGAGCCTCCCTCTTCCTTCTCTGCTCTGTTCCCAGCCCCACTTCTGTACCACCTAGAGGGTAGACCTGAGGCAGGAAAGCAGAAGGGAGGCTGGGGTGCTGATTGGGAAGGAGAGATGACTTCACCTTCGTGGATGGTTCTGGTGCTGTCGGGGTCCCAAATGTCACTTGGTTCAAGCTGAGCCTCGTGTGGCCTCCCCACTCCCTGGACCCATGTGGCTGGTGCTCTGCTGCGATCGTGCTGCCCTCTAGCGCTCAGGGCCTTGCATCACACCAAGAGAGAGGCTAGTAGACATCATATCTCCTGTGGCAGAGCTGAGCTTATGGTCCCAGGCAACTCTACATCCACTCCTGAGAGATCTGAAGTCCACCCTCGCTCAAGTCCCAGGAACTACCAAAGGCTCTTCCTCATGCTTTGAAGACATGGAAATGGAGGCAGGTGTTACTGACTGTGCCCTGGTGGACTCTGCTGATCAGTGGCTTCCTGTGTCTCCATGCTAGACACACACACAGAGCTCTCTCCTCCATACATCTCACCTAGAGAGGATAGGAGGTGGGCACATCATGCGAGAGAGGCACGATCCTTCCCTAATGCAAGTGGAGAGGTGCCCAGCTTCCTCTTGCAACCTCCACTCATCCCCAGTAACTAAGGATGTGCAAAACTATAGAGCTCCCTTCCAGACTCGGCCAGGGCCTCTGGGGTTCTGGGGACCAGCCCTGAGTGCTGCACTCTGTTACTTGCTAGTCCCAGGGCAGCTACCTGGCTCTGTGTGTCATCTATAATATCGCAACAGGGAAGCAGCAGCAGCCCCGCTCCCCTCACTGTCAATCTGAGCTTATTCTGAGAGAGTAACACCTTACAAAAGCCCCTTGTGTACTGCACTCCAGCCTGTTCTTTGATGGAGGACAGCCACATCTTCAAGGCCAGACTGGTCTCCATCATAAGGTCTGAGCCAATTAGGGCTACAGAGAGAGACCCTAGTCAGTCAACACACAGCACAGTCAGTCAGGCAACGACTGATCCATCAGTTATGAATCACAGAAGCAGGTGAGCAAAGGACCGGCCACAGTAAGTGCTCGGGGAAGACAGATGCGATGGCATCACTCCTGTGACTTTCACATGGGGCAGGCGAGCAGCCCGCCCTTGGCCTCCCTCTCCTCTGCTTCATCAAAGAGCTGGTGGGTTTCCTTTTTCCCTGTGAGTAAACAAGTGGGCTTTTCCATCAATGTCGCCCCTGGTAAGGTGTGTGTTTGTTATAGAGAGAACACACAGGAGTGTTACTTAGACTGGGGCAGCCAGGCAAGAGACGGGGTGAGGGAAGAGGAAGATTGTATAGGATAAGGAGGAGAAGGAGGAAATGGAGCTCAGAATGGGGGGAAGAGAGGAAGAAGAGGGGTGTTACTCAGAGAGACTGGGAAGCCAGGCAAGGGATGGAGTGATAGGGAGAGGGATGGAGAGGAATAAGGGAAAGAGGGAAGGAGGGTTGGGACGGGATGGGGTGGGGGAAAAGTGGAGGGGGGTAGGAGGATGGGAAGAAGGGGAGAAGGGAATGAGATTGGGGTTTATGCAAATCATGACATCTGCATGAACTCCACTTGAATGGGGCTCTAATCTTTTTGGCAAAGCTCACACTGACCTCCCAGCACTGTCTTTGGTGTGAAGGGCATGCCAGGAAATAGTCCTCAAAGAAACACACCCACACTGTAAGATTCCCTCTTTAGGACCTGAGAGGTGGCTTGTAAGCAGAAGGACCTGAGTTCTAAATCCCTTGTAAAAGTGTCAGGCAGAAACGGCGGTGGCCTGCACTTCCAGATCTGGAAGACAGAGTCTGGGAAATCCCAGAGTGAAACAAAAAGTAGGTAGAAGCAATCCAGGATGATCCTGAAAACACTCTTGGGCTTTTGCAGGGACACGCAATGCCCTCTGATACACACACATACACACACACACACATATACACACACACACACGCACGCACGCGCGTGCACACACACACACACACACACACACACACACACACACACACATCCTTTTTCAATATGGAGACTCATTCTAATTTGAATGTGAAACATCCCCCACAAGATCATGTGTTTGAAACCTGGATCCACAGCACAGGCTCTGTTGGAGAGATTGGAATCTATAGGAGGAGCCTTTCTAAAGGAGCTGAGTCACGGGGGGGGGGGCCTTGAAGTTTTATGGCTTTGTCCCTACTTCATGACTCACTGTGCTTCCTGACTACAGAAGTGTGATCAGCAGGCTGCTGTTTATATACCTGCCCACCCACGCCTGCCCTGCCACGGTGGGACGCGTCCATGCTTGCACAGCCACAGTACGATACTCCTGCCCCCTGATAGGATACATCTAACCTGCCCACCATCAGGATAAATCCACTCCTACCCTGGCACCATGAGATATGTCCACATCTGCCCCACCACAAGGGATGTGCTCTTTAACCCATGAGCCACAACACTCCAGTTCTTTCTTCAGTGTCTTTGGCTAACACGAGATCCCATAGCCATGAGCTGCAGGCAGAGCTGCCCAGCCTGCTGCCCCTCTCTCATTGCGCTCCTCTTCTGCTCTTGGAGGGTGAATTCTTTCACAACCTGCCAATCTCTTCCACCACCCTGGTGGGCCCAATCCACCCCAACCACTTAGCCAAGTGGTCCTGCCTGCGCTGGTAAACTGCCATGCTCTGCCTGGGGTTCAGGCAGGGGATTAATATCCTGGGGTCTGCAGCTGCCCTAAATCTCCTGGGAAACAAGGCAGGGTACAGCCGTGTAAATAATGGTGTGCGCGTGGCCGCCAGGAGGGAGCTCACACAAATCACCAGCTGCAGAATGCAACTGGTGGAGAGAGGTAGCTTCTACCAGACCGTGCCTACGAAACAACTGAAACTGCCTGCCTCCCCCACCCTCCCCCAGCTGCTCAGCACAGTTGCCTTCGAACTTGGTCCCAGGGCCCTGTCACCAGGCCCGAGGCTGAGCCAGAACGCACTCGAGGGGAGTGGGGGGGTGGGGGGGAGTAAGGAAGCCACAGGGACAGGAAGTTCAGAATGGGGTGCCTGGTGGGGCTATCAGGCCAGAGACAGAGCGTGCTCTTGACAGCTGTTTCCACTAGGCCATCGTCACCAGACAGTGTCCCCTACACTGGCCGTCGGGACCATCAGAGCAGACCCTGAGAATCTGGAACCTCAAAAACCTTTCCCTGGGAGCATGCCAGTCACAGGCATTTGTCTCCCAGAAGGTATTTCACATGGCTCGGAACTTAGAAGACCTTGTAGGACCATGAGGCGGGCTACATCTGGAGTAGAACTGTGGGGGGACGCCTACCTCCTGCTTTCTATTTAAACTTCATTCCCCTGCTTGGACTTCCAAAGAGAAATCTTTGAAACAATTAAGATCAATCTCTTCCTCATATGACCACCTTGGATAAATGTTTCTATTTCTGCTTTTTGCTGTCAAGTTGAATGCTTATTAGCGTCACGAGGGCAGGCAGAAGAACCTCAGGCAGAGACCCAGCTCCAGGGTCCAGTGACGTCAGGGAGTGGAAGGTAACCAACGTATCTCTCAGAGGGGCACCTGGTCTAATGCCAAAGCTCAGAGCAGTGACGTGCTCTGCATTCCCGGTGCTCGGGAGGCAGAGGGCTTGCGAATGAGTGTAAGGCCAGCCCAGGACAGACAGACAGACTTTGTCCTCCAAAACAAACGAGAAGCTAGGGGCTACAGAGATGACGGTGCAGGAAAAATGCTTTCTGAACAGGCATGGGGACCTGAGTTTGTGTCTCAGCTTGGCAGGATGTCGTCTGAACGTCATCCCGGAGCCAGAGGGGGATTCCAGGGGCTCACTGGGCATACAGACTGGCCCCAGGTTTAGTGAGAGGCCCTGTCTCAAAGAATACGATGGACAGTGTTAGGGGAAGGAAGATGCTCAGAGTGGAGCTCTGACCTCTACATATGCATACACAGGTAAAGATGTCTTTCTCCAAACATGCATTCACACGCATATCTCACACATGCACTCATATCCATGTACACATCATATCTACACTCATCATACCACATGTATACATGTACACCATACACGTATTCACAAATACATGCACACACACACACCACATCACATATACACACATGCACATTATACATAAACCATATACATACACATACATAGCAACACACCACATACACTTGTATACCATATACATATATACCAAACATACGCACAAACACAACACACACGTACCTCATAAATGCATGCACACATCATGTACATGGACAACACGCATGCATATCATGCACACACATACACAACACATGCACTTACTCCACCCTCCCTATCCATGGGATTCTTGTCTGCAGTTTCGGCCTAGCGCACACTATTGCTTCTGTCCTAAGTGTGCTGTGGCATTTGTCTGCACCATCTTTCCAAAGCCAACATATGGAATAACTATTTGAATTGTGCTTCTACCACATGAGTGCTACAAGTCATCTAGGAATGATAACGTGTCTGTGAGGGTATGCATGGACTTGTGCACCAAGAACTTGTATCTGTGGGGGAGAGACCTGGAGCTGTGGTTCCCTGTCAGGGGAAGACATTCAGAGCAGGGGATTCTGGGGAGTGTAGTTCACAGGAAAGCTACGTCTTTTCAGAGACTCCCTCCTGCAGTTTATTCTGCAGGTTCTAAATCTCTCCCCCCACATCCCCTGCAGATGGTGCTACACAGCAGAAGCCATGAAAAGAGGTGATTGCCTCCACAAGATGAAGCCTGAAACCCCCATAAGGCCCTTCCTGTTGGAGCTCTGTGCTGACCACATTGCTGAGAAAGGCCCAGGCAGAATATCTCTGCAGGGTTTGAAAGCCAAGGCCAATGTGGGTGGTCTTGGGGCAAGGCAGAAACAAAGAGAGACTGAGTCCTTGGCACGTGGCATTGGGGCTCCCGGAGGTGGCCAACATGTGTCTTGAGGGCATCTTTTGTGAGTGTGGACAGTCCTGCCACTGTGGGCACTGTGCTACCCTGACACTGTCTATCAGGGCATTAGCAGAAAGAAGGAACGTCACCCAGGAAAAGACAGGGAAGCAGCATCGTGCTGGGGGCCCAGGGTTCTGAGGGCAGAGAGTGCAGGAAGAGGAGCCAGGAAAGTCTTGGAGATAACACGGGAAAGAAACCAGTGGGCAGAAGGATTGGACACCTCCATCAGGGTTTCATGGAACCCAACAGAACATGGGAGAGGGAATCCTGGGAGTTTTCATGGTAAATGTCCCATCAGTGGCCCACAGAGGATCAGCAGGACTCTCAGGATTTGGGTCAAGAGGGCTCTGAGCCTCGGACCCTCCCTAGCTCTCTGGCTAATTTCTAGTCTCAGGACTGCTTCTTTTAAATTGTCTGCTCTTCTGCCATTACCCAAGTGCCCTTGGTCTGAGTCTTCTTTCCAGGACATAAGAACCTGGAAGTCTCAGCAGGTGATTTCTGGACTTTAATTTCATCCTGTAGAAGCCCATGACACCCTGATGGTTGATCTTCATTGCCAGTGGGATGGGATTTAGAATCATCCAGGAGACTGACAGGGTGCCCTTTGGGTGTCTGTGAGGTGCTCCCAGAGAGAATTAACTCCATTCAAAAGACCCACCCAGGGTGTGGGCAGCACCACCCCACAGGGTGGGGACCCAAAGGAACAGAATGAACAGGAGGAAGCCATCTGAGCTCTGTATCCAATTGGCTCCCATGATGCAAGCTGAGCAGTGCACTATACTTTCCCTACCATGACAGACAGAAGCTCCGAAACATGAGCTCGCACGAATCCGTTCTCCTGTATGATGTGTCTGGAAGGACAGCCCAAGAAAAGATGTTTCTATCAGGGACAGGCTAAGAATGGTAGAGAAATCTGGCAGCCACACCTCAGACAAAGAATTAAGAGCTGGAATACACCAAGAACTGCACTACAGACTAAACTGTCAATCAACAAATGGGCCCACGAAGTGAACAGGCAGTTCTCAAAGAAGAAACAGAAATGCTCAATAAATATTTTTTTAAAAGTGTTCAATATCCTTAACCATCAGGGAAGTGCAAATTGAAACCACTTAGATTCTACTTCACTTTAGTCAAATGGTCTTCAACTAGAAAAAAAAAATGAATATTGGTGAGGTCCTGGAAAGAGAAACTGTTACATAATGCTGGGCAAGCAAAAGCAAGTGCACACGCTATGGAAATCTGAGTGTGTGTTTCTCAAAAACAAAGCAAAACCAAGTTACAGCTACCACGGGACCCAGCTATGCTGCTCCTGGGCACTTGCCCAAGTGACTCCACATCCTACCACAAGGATGCTGCACACCTGTATCTGCCACAGTAGTCATGGTAGCAAGTCATCTTAGATGCGTATCTACAGATGCATGGATAATGGAAATGTGGTAGATACTCACAGTGGAATGTTATTCAACTGGTAAAAGGGAGCTTAAAGTTGGTGAACATGTGGGGGACAGTGCGATAGGCCACAAGCCTGTGGTTGGCATGTTGAGTTCCTCATGTGTTACTTCAGTGAGCAGGGAGACCAGGTCTCTGTGCTGAAGAAATCTGATCCTAAGGGACACAGACTTACAAGGTTCTCTCTGGATAACCAAATAACCATCAAGAGATGCTTGGAGGTGCTTATGACCCTGCAGCCACGCCCTGACCTCTGAGGGTCTCTTAATGTCTCTATTGCATCCCCACTGCCCTTGAGACTCAGAAACCAAAAATGTCAGTCTTTGCACCACGAAGCCACACTGCTTGGAATCCAATCTCATCATCAGCTTACATCCAGGTGGTTTGAGTCAGTTGTGGTGGGCGTGGTTTCAAAGGGAACAAACCTGACTCTCTTTTGTTGAAATTTTAAATTATTGTCAATTTATTAAAGACAGATTTATAAAAACAAACAGGAAAATAGACAGGAAAATATTACATTTGGAGGTAACGCAACCTGAGAAAGACCAACACCACATGTCCTGCCTCATATGAGGATTCAAGATTCTCACTTTTACATCCGTGTATTTATGTGCATATGGAGCCTAGGGAACTAGAAAGGGTCAGTGAGAGTGTTTAAGGGACAGGATTGGAGGGAATAGAACACAAGCAATCAATCATGAAGGAGGAGGTGTGCTGGGGATGGGAGCAAGGAAAAAGGGAAAAAGACCAGGTAAAGGGAGGATTGGCCAAAACTATGCCTGGAGCAAGAGATCTGTGTGCTCATTAAAACATAAAACAAAATGAAGTAACAATGAAAGAGTTTCTGTCAGGTACATAGCAACAAGAAATGTAAGTAACATGTGTGCCCAGGAGAGATACAGCTGAGACTATACTAGATAGGAATCTCAGCCACACCTCCACTTTGGCTGGAATGTGGCAATTCTGAGAATCAACCACAGAAGCCACTTATGACTGATCTCCCAAGACCCCTTATCTCCCACCCTAATGAGCACATGGAGTGCTAGTCTGTCCATCCCAGCTCCCCAGCCTCTGCTCTGCTGATGAACAAGAAACCAGATGACACCATGGCAACAGGTGACCACCAGTGTGGTAGTGGCATGAGTATCAAGGAGACAGCCAACAGCTTTCTGATTGGACTCAAGGCCCACTTGTCAGAATATAACACATTTCTGTTACTGTTACCTAGAATAAGAACCTATCAAAAGGAAGGGGTAGATCACTAGGGAAGAATAGACTATGAACCTATAGGTAGGAAGTCTATACACCAAACTGTTCTGTAAATACCTGTAGCACTCAATTTAGAAGGCTTGTACAACAAAAGGAGAGGATCTCAGCACCCAAACAGGATGGAGCCTAATACAGTGGAAGAGCTGTGAAATAAACAGCAGGCATCCAGATGCAGAGTACTGGCAACCCTGCAGTGTTCACCCAGAATCAGGCCGACCAAATCTCTACCCATCCTAAGGCTCAGGGAACCTTGAGGAAGAGGGGGCGGTAAGATTGTAAGAGCCTAAAGATGGGAAGTTTCACCACTGGACAAGACTCAAGACACTCAAGACAGGGCTACTGCATCCAGGAACCCACTGAAATAAGACTTATTCTTCAAAGGTAAACCTATGTAATACAGTAATTGCAAGGATTATGAACAGGAGGGATGGAGTTGGAGGGCCACACCAGACACAAGGAAAGAGGGGACCATGTTACAGCAGAGAAAATCGGCCTCCAAGGAATGCAAGTAAGTAATGTGACACCTGGTTAAGTTCACAGATGTTCGTTCCTGATCATGTACAACTGAGGGGGTATGATCTCACCAGAAGGGGAGGGCATATAGTCTGGCAGATGAAAGGTGATCATTTTGCAAATGGGTGACTGACCCCTCCCTCACCGAGGTTTCCTGCTTTTATTACATCTACCCTTGAATGTGCTATTATAACAGGACTCCAGTTTAACAGTTTTCTGTCTCTGACCAGGGGGTGACATACAGTGCCCATCAGGATGGAGTGAAGGGCATTGCAGGAGCAGCAAAACTGCAAAAGAAAACCAACAAACCACAATCCAGAACTTCAGAGACTCTATATCAACCACATAGAACTAAGCCAGCCTAATCTCTCCCCATCCTGAAGCTCAGGGACATTTGCGGAAGAGGGGGCGGTAAGATTGTAAGAGCAAAAGGATGGGAGGAACAATGATTTGAAGATTCTCCACACTAGTTAGGGCTGAAGCAACCATAATAGGACTTTGCATGCCCTGCGCAATGTCCAACACACTATTGACCTCACAAAGTCTAGCATCGGCTAAAGGCACCAAGATCCTTGGAGGCAAGGGATTGACAGCCACAGTAGTGTTCCTATGCTTAAGAGGAACACGAGAAAGGGTTCAGGGAAATGCCACTGGGTCCTTGTACGTCATAGGAGAGGAGGACCAAGAGGAGAGTTAGGCATACATAATAAAGGACTCTCTGGGAATTGGGGGAAGATGGGGAGGGAGGGAGGGGGAGCAGAGGGTTTGGGGGGAGGAGGAGGGGGGAGGGAACTGGTCTACCTATTAAGTTTGTATGAGCGGAAATAATAATAAAAAATGTTAAAAAAAAAAAGACTTATTCTTACCAGACCTGCATAATGGCTGACATACCAACATGCCCCCATAGACTAGCAAGGGTCTCAGGAGAAATAATTGCACAAAGTGGGAATCTTAGAGACTAGGACTAGACAGATGAAGGGGAGTTCCTTTATCAGTGGGTTTTCCCAAGGAAGGACCACTTGGTCTGCCACAGAGGCCTGAAGCCCCATTAGAGCAGATGATCCAGAGGGAACCCTAGGGATCATAGAAGAAGATAGACAGGAGGGTGGGAGGGAGTAGAATGGATTAATGAAGGAAGGAGAGGGGGGTAGAAAAGGGATGGAGAGCAGAGAAAGAGAGGAGCAGGGATAATTAATATGTTTGTAAAACTGGGAAGAAATTTTTAAAAATTTTTTAAAAAGGAATAAATCTCAGCTTCCACTGAGAAAATAAAAAGAAACCAGATGGCAACCACACTGGCTAGCTGGACATTTAAGTCCACCTGCTTACCTCATGCTGAAGGTACACGTGAGCACCCGTGTATCTCAGAGCAGGTGGACGGCAGCTGTAGAAGACATAACTCAGATCCACTGAGACTGTGGAGAGATGACTGAAGTATGGGGCCTGCTGGGAAGGACACTTTGGAACTGTACAGAGACAGGCAGAGGCAGGAGAAGGGCAAGGGAGAGACAGGGCAGGAGGACAGGGGAGAGACACACCAAGGTTGTCCTCTGCACATCTGTACCGCGTATCTAAATTACATGTACACACACACACACACACACACACACACACACACACGCACGCACGCACGCACGCTGGATGAAGAGACAGCAGGGCCCAGTGAAGCACAGATCTATCTCGGTGGTCCCACCTCTCTCTAGAAAGCTAACAAGATTCAGTCATGGGGCTTCTGCTCTAAGACCTCTGTATAATCCATCCACCTCCCTGAGGCCACACCCCTCCCACCATAGCAAGAGTAAGATGACGGCCTGGTAATGACATTTATACGACATGTGGAATGAACTCCTGCAGCAGTGGATGGAGGGAGGGAAGGATGAGATTCAGTCATTTCAGTAGTAGTGGGTCAAGACTCAGAAACACCAGCAGTAACTACAGCTGCACAAAAGGGAGGAAAAGCTAACCAGATGGCACAAAGAAGACATGAGCAGTTCACAGAAGCTGCTAGAAATGAAATGAACAAAGAAAGGGAAGGAGGAGGAAGGAATGTTAGAGAGGAAGAAAGAAAGGAAGAAAGAAGCAAGGCAGGAAGAGACAGAAATAGAATGCTGGCCTGAGGGGCAGGTCTGTCCCCAGCACACGGAGGCTGAGGCTGAAGGGTCACCATGAGTCTGAGCACACAGTGAGACCTTGCTCGAAATAAGTCAGAATGTGACTGTGATGCGTCTTAGTAGTGGACCACCAGACTGGCATCCCCCAGTGAGAGGTTGGGGGTGTGGCTCAATGTTACAGCACTTGCCTAGCATCCCCCAGTGAGGGGCTGGGGATATGACTCAGAGGTAGAGCACCTGCCTAGCATATATAAGGAACAAAACAAAATGAAAACTAAGCTAAGGACAGAAAAAGCAAGGAAGGACACCTGCTTTAGAGCTCCTGTGCATCCAGGCCCCTTGCAAGGGTCACACTGTGTGTGCCTGTCTCCATTTCCTCTTTTTGCAAGGGTCACACTGTGTGCGCCTGTCTCCATCTCCTCTCCTTGCAAGGTCACACTGTGTGCGCCTGTCTCCATCTCCTCTTCTTGGAAGCAAAGCAAAGAAATGAATACAAATGACTTTGTCACATGCCTACCAACTTTTCTATCCAGCCAATAAAAAAGACGTTTTGTTTTCCAATGAATATTATACAAATGGATCAGAAATTTAACACTGCAAAGATGTTAATACTAGAAAGAACATTCACTGTGGCTCAGGGAGGGATAGCAGGAAACCAAGAATAAAAGATTGACATTAGAAAGAAACAGATCATGTGGCGATAAAATGCATTTAGGTTTCCCTCAGATCAGGAAGGAAATAAAACTCACAGTTATCCACTATTTAGAAAATAGCAAGAACTCTAGCACTACACATAAAAACTCATGAGCTGTGGCAGAACCGAACCAGAGGAAAACGTGTGGCGCTAACTGCTTTGCTATTAAACAAGACAAAAGACAGAGAAATGTGCTGTGATTTCAACCAGAAAGGTCAGGAAGACAGCGAGCAAACCAGAAGGAGAGAGCAAATCACGTTATAGAATTCAAATGTGGGGAAAAAAGCGATGAATAAATAAGGGGTTCCTAGGAAAGATTTACAAATTGAGTGCATTTTAAAATGAGGGGAAGCTGGGGAGATAGTGCATTGGGCAAAATTCTGTGCAAGCCTGAGGGCCCGATTTTGGATTCCCAGCATCCCTGTGAGGAGCTTGGTGTCTCTGTGCTGGGAGGACAGAACCGAGTGCATCCCCGGGGATCACTGGCCAGCCAGCGGTGCCCATCAGTCAGCTCCAGGCTCACTCACCAAGTAAGCTAGACTGGCTGGCCAGCAAGCCCCAGGGATATGACTGTTTCTGCTTCCTCAGGGCTGGGATCACAAGTTTCATAGTTGGATACAGGTGTCAGCTTGATGGTTGAGGGTTGGAGCTCTGAGCACATTTGTAGAGAATTAGTAGCTAAGTCCAGAACAAACCTGAAGGAGACTGTCTAGTCGATGGGAAAGGTCCAGCCCATGGTGGGTGGGACTAATCCCTAAGCAGGTGAATAAGATGGAGGTGACTGAGAAACCCATGCTGGTCTGGCAAGTGAGAATTGTCCCTTTCTCAGCTGTGTTGTGGATATGGTGTGACCAGTTCTCTCAGTCGTTGATGTTGCTGTGGGCTCTTTTGCAAAGACGGACAAGGAACTGTAATGGGACGATAGTAAGAGAAAATAAAGCCTGTTGTTCCCTTAGGCTGTTTGGTTGTGGATTTATCAGCAACAATGCAGGCTAATTATAACAACGAGTGCACACCACCATGCTTAGCTGTCTCTTTCCTGTGGGTGCTGGAGATTGAACTGGGTCCTCAAGGCTTGCAGGGAAACTGCTTTTACCAACTGAGCTCTGAGGCTTCAAGAATTACTTTAAAAAAATTAGAACACTAGCAATTAACACACCAAGACCAATTAGTGTTCATGCCCTAAATATAAATTTCAGTATATTGTAGGTAATCTATTAATATGATTCAAAATGTTAATAAAGAGAATAAACATACAACTACTTGAATAAAAACCCCAAACCTGCAAAGGCATTAGATTTCTGTTCCCAAGAAGAGCGCTTAGTAAATTAGAAAGATTGCCCTAACCTGATGTCTACTTAAGACAAACAGCCAGTGCTGGTGATAATGGGGCGACTCTTGCGCATTTCATTAAGCCAAGAAGGAGATAAAGATTCGCACTTGCCATTAAGACCCATCCTGCTCTGCAGACGGCAGTTACTGCAAAACATTACACATAATGACAGGAAGGAGAGCGGCACAATTACACTTATTTTTCTAAAGCGTGGTTATCTACCTGGAAAAAAATGAAAACAAGAAAATCAACAAGAATGATCAGAATTAATGAAAGACTCTGGAAAAATAGCCAGCTGTTATTCTAAAAAAATCTGTGTGTGTGTGTGTGTGTGTGTGTGTGTGTGTGTGTGTGCCATGTGTATATGTACATGTGAATGTACATGTGTATGCGAGTGTATGAATGTACATGTGCATGTGACTATATGTATACATATATGTATATGCACACATAAATATGTGTGTATGTGTGCATGCACCTGTATAGGTGCATGTGTGCACATGTACATGTATGCATACAAATATGCACATGTATGTAAGCATATGTATATGTGTATATGTAAGGGTGTATGCATGTGCATGTATATGTGTGCATACATCTATGTATGTGGGTATGTGTTTATGTATGTTTGTATGCATATGTATGTACATGTGCATATATGCATACATGTATGTATGTATATATATCTGTGAGTTTGTGTGTATACCTGTGTTTATACATGGTCACACAACATTTAAAGAAAACAAGGCAGTGACTCTGGAGAGCACGTGGAGCTGTGTAGAACATGCACTTGACTTTTCAAACACATTCTCATGAAACTTTTATAAAAGCAAAAAGGTAAAATATGCAAGATCTCATAAAATATTCACGGTGCTTATCGAGCAGCATGATAAGAACTGATCACCTAACACTCTGCTGTATTTTTAATTTGTACAATGAATATTAAGTTCACAATGAATGTGCTATAAATTTTACAAAGATACATCACTGGAAGGAATTTCCACAACAGGATCCTGAAGGTCCCTGGGCGCCCAGCCTGGACCTTGTTTCCCTCGACCAGACTGGAAGGCAGCACTGGAGTTGGAAAGAGGCAGGAAGGAAAAGCTCCGCATCTGGACCTGTACCCTGACAATGGACAGGGAGCTCCATTCTCCGGGCCTCGGCTACTCCTCTTGTTCTCTGGGTTGGACGTCTCTGTAAGTTCAGGATTCTTTGAGCAAATATTCCTGCTTGTCAGCAGTGACCCCAAGATTAGGGCATCTAATCTCCTGTGCAAGGTAGTGCTTGTGAGGTTTGTTAGGAAAGGGTGGGTGTCCCAGCTGCGTGAACCCTCACAATCAGCCTCACTTCACTTGGGCCCCTTTGCAGGTTCTTGGCCTCACTGATAAAAGAATAGAACTGCGGGGCTATTTATTAATGTAAAAGAGCCAGGGCTCTGAGCTAAGGTGCTGGGGAAGGAGATGGAGGAGGGAAGGAGAGTCACACTTTTCTCTGAGACCTGATCTCATGTAGCCTAGGGTGGTCTCCAATTCCCTAGGAAGCAGATGACCTTGAACTTCTGATGCTCCCTGCCTCTACTTCCTGAGTGCCAGGATAGCACTGCCTGCCCTACCACTTTTGGCTTATTCAGGTCTGGGGATTAGAAACTATGGTTGCATGTGTGCTGGACGAATGCTCTACGCAATGAATCACATCCCCACTTTTCACAGACACCAAGATGGACACACTAGGAGAAGAGAAGGAAACAGGTGTTTGGGGTCTTTTTTCCCTGTCGTTTCGAAGAGAGTGAGACACTGCTCTTCTCCCAAGAAGAGCTCTTGGACATGAAAGCAGACTTTCCGTGTTTTCAACCCATCCAAGGAAGAAATTTTTAGTATTACTCGGTGTTCTGGCTTGGATGGGAAAGGTCCTTTGTAGTCTCCTGTGTTTGAACATCTGGTTCTCAGCTGGCGGTGCTGTTTTGGAAGGTTGAGGAGGCTGCTCATGTGGCATCCACGGTCAGGAAAGACAGAAAGAGAGACGAACGCTGTGCTCAGCTCGCTTTCTCCTTTTTATTCAGTCCAGTGCATGAGATGGTGCAACTCACATTCTGGGTGGGTCGTCCCTCCTCAGTGAACCTGATGTAGAAACCCCCTCACAGACAACCCACAGGGGTGTCTCCTGGGTGATTCTAAACCCTGTGGAGTTGATGTGCCATGTAGGTTATCACAGTGATCAACCAGAGGACACCTGACCTGGGCCATTCAGTTATGCCGACTCTCATCCCTGGTCAATTCTTCCTCCATGTAAATGTAAAGCTGTTGGTGAAGATGGATTTAGGCTCAAGTTGATGGGATGTGAGGCTCCAGCTGAACCCACAGAGAAGCAGGGTAGATGGGGACCACCTCCTCTCCAAGCAGAGGATGTGGTGTAGCCAGCCTGGGACCCTGAGGGAGAGGATGATGCCAGAAAACTCACACCACTAATGACCCACTGAGGTACTAGACAGCAGGGGCTTCCCAATCCTGGGTCCCAAGGTTGCCCTGAAATCCTGTCCCAGCTGGTGGAGGTGATGAGCATCCTTCTTGGCTCCCAGCCAGAGACGCTTCTAGGCTGATGCGACCGTGGACTCTGGCTGAACTGAGCCTGCAATGCCGAGGTGGGGCAGGGAAGGGGTGGCCTCCAAGAACAGAGGTAAAGAACCAGGGCAGGCTGATGAAAGACTTGCAAACACCTGAATCTGAGAGGAGCCCAGGAGAGCTGCTGCCTAACAGGCCTTCTTTCTCTTTGCTGTGGAAGGAGGTCAACGTTGGAAAGCTGTTGGCATGACATTTCTGTGGGGCTCTGTTACCTTGGCTCCAAGATGAAAGCTAGGTGACGAGTTTAAATCTCCTTTACCTTGTGTGTGCGGGTGGGTGCATGCAGATACATGAAAGCACACGTGTGCACATGTATGTGAATGCCAGAAGTAATGGCAGGTGTCTCCCTCCATTGCTGTTCACCTTATTTTTTTTGATGGTTTCTCTTGTTGAGCCTGGAGCTCATACAATCGGTCAGCTGGGGTGACCATTGAGTCTCAGGTACCCTCCTGACACCACCTCCTCAGTGCTGGGGTCACAGATTTTAGCATTTTCACATCTTTAGCATTTGACTGGAGATCTGAACTCAGATCCTCATGCTCGCATGGCAAATACTTGACCAACTAAGCGTTCTCCCTGGTCCCCATGCCCTTCACCTTTATGTTTTTCATCTATTTATGGGTGAGAGAGAGAGACAGAGACAGAGGCAGAGGCAGAGACAGAGACAGAGAAACACAGAGAAAACCTGTGCTCCATGGCATGAGGTGAAGGTCAGAAGTTGACATTCGGAAGTCAGTTCTCTCCTCTCCTTCTTCCCTGTGGACTCCAGGGAGGGAACTCAGGACTCAGGTTGCCAGGTTTGTGAGCAGGCATCTTGCCCTGTGAGCTGTCTCACTGGCCCTTGCCGCCTCTATTAAGAGGTGATGAGTAGGAGGAGGCAGAGGCCAGGGCGTCCATGGTTATGCAGAGAGGACCTTCCTGGCACAGCTAAGATTCAGGGAAGAAGAATGAAACCCACAGCATTCCCACTATGGCCCTTGTGCAGCTATAGGCAGAAGCAGAAACTCCACAATCCAACAGCTCAGGGTCACCAGCCCGAGAGCAGTCATTGGTTTCTTCATTGTAGCTTCATGTAGGGAGGCTGACCTTGAACTCCTCATCCTCCCACCTCTGCCTCCGGGGTGCAGGATGACAAGCGTGCCCAACACACACAGCTTTCGTGGCCTTGGAGTTCTGACTCTGGGCTTCCTGCGTGCTAGGCGAGCAATCTACCCCCTGAGCTGCATTCCAGCTCTCCTGTGTGCCAGTCAAAGATGCCAGCATTAGGGAGAAGCGTCAAGATTTAATCAGTGTGGCCACAGTTACCCCAACCCCACTTTTAGGAGCATTGATGTGAGCTTTACATTTAGAGAAAGGAAGACTTGGGAGCTGGAGAGATGGCTCAGTGGTTAAAACTCTGCCTCCCAAGGAGAAGATCCTGAGTTCAGATCCCAGGTCTCACGTAAACGGAAATGGCAGTGACCTGCACTTCCAGCCTTGGTGGGCAGAGCCTGGGAAATCCTAGAGTGAAGCAAAAAGGAGGTAGAAGCAATCCAGGATTATTCCTGAAGTCACTCTTGGTCCTCCACAGGGAAACATAGTGCCCCCCCCAAATAAAATAATAAGAAAGAAAGACTTGGGCAGGGAGGAGAGGCCTGTATCACTGGGCAGGCATGGAATCAGGCAGGCACGGCAGGTCGCTGTCTCGGCTCTGGGTTGGTGAGGTGTTCAGCAAAGGTCCCTTCTACAGTTGGAGGGGAGGGCTGGGCTGGTCTTGGGAGTGACCGCTTTGCTCCAGCCTCACCTCTCGCACTAGGAGATCTGGGACACAGTCTGCCCTGAAAGATTCTGCCCTGCTTGGAACCCAAGGTGACTGCAGTAGCTCTTTCTTCAAACTCTAAGGACACGAGACAGGTTAGATGGATGGGATCTCCTGGGGCGATTCAGGTGAGTTGGAGTTGGGCAGAAGTTTGATGCAAAGAGAGTCACAGAGTAAAGGCCACACCCTACATCCAGTCACCCCGTTAGCCAGAAAGGTTTCTACGGGTCTGTTTCACCGCCAGGAATCAAGCAAAGGTGAGGCAAGGCTGGGAGGTTCATGCACAAGGCAGAACAGGGCTCCTGTCTCATTTCCCACAGGGCTGTGAAAGGCACGCGCCCCACATGAGGTCTTCAGCCTCCATCTGGGCCAGCAGTGGGGAAGGGAACACTGTGCGCAGAGAGGACGTGTGGCAGGGGTCACGTGTCATGTGGCAGAGGTCACGTGTCTTGCTCTCTTTCCTGAGAGGGAGTCTGGAGGTGGAGCTGGAAGGCACAGAGCAGCTGATGGCTCTTCCCTGAGGAGGAGAAAGAGGAGGAGGGAGGGGACTGCAGCTAAGGAGGGGAAGGGGGCGCCGGGCTGCAACCCTGAGGAGCTGGAGCTCAGGTCACATGTGAAGCCAGCTGTGGACACTTGCCAGGAACACCAGCAGCGTGAGGCTAGCCAGCCGGGACACTGAGTGCTAAGGAGGAACGCTGCCAGCAAGGCCTTGCTGCTTCCCCTTGTCACAGTACAGCCCACTTGTGGGATCCCACATTCCAGAGGCATCCTGAGGCTTCTGGAGAGACAGCAGGCAAATAATCCAGAAACTCCAGAGACCAAGCATGTTGGCTGATGGGGGAGGGGTGAGTATGTACGAGGGACAAAACTGACCAACTGAGGGCTGAGGGGCGGGGCAGTGGTGGAGCACCTGCCCAGAATCCCTAGTAAAAGGCAGGCACAGGTGGAGGTTTGTCTCGCTTATGATAGGTCCTGAGCTCAGTATCCTTTAGAAAAAACAGATTTGAATGCACAAGCTGGGCCCTGCTGATTGCAGACCTGGGATGAGGTGGACCTCCAGGGAGAGCTTTGCAGAATACATCTGCCCAGCCGAGACAGCAGTGTTGTGTCAGCCTGGGTGCAGCTCAACCACAAACCCACACCTCCCACAGCCACCACACACTGCACAACACTGCACAGGAGGAAATGCAGTTCGTAAAGGACCCAAGAGGAAAGGACCTTTTTTCTTTTAAGAGAGACTTCTTAGACACCTCAAGCTCCATTGAAATTCACACTCAGAAGTCAGACTCCAGAAATGCTGACCCAGGTATCCAACCACATCTATGAAGAGCCTCCCATGAGGAGGAGTTGGTCAAGTCTCACATGCTGCCTGTTCTCAAAGCCCTTTGAAGGGTCCTCAGCACTGCAGGAACTGCTCATGGTTACATTGTCCGTTAGAGTTAACAGGCCTGTCACAACCTCTCTCTGGCTCTGGGTTGTGCCAGCGGGATGATGTGATGTCACAGGGCCCTACAGTCCTCACAGGAGACTAAGTTGATTGCCTTGACTGCCTTGTGCGCCTGCTGGCAGAGGGTATTTTTGGAGTCACGTTGGCAGAGAAAACGGAAGACTGTGACCTAAAATTCCAACTGGTTGTTGCAGAGTGTCAGCCCACGTTTCCCTGCTTTGGGAAAAATCTGGTGGGAAACTTCAGAAGCTTGAGAATTCAGCAGGGGCGATGGGATGAGAAAGGACCGGTGTCTAGTGAAGACAGCCATGGCCACTGAGGTGTACAACCTGCTACTCACAGAAGACACAGCAGGATCTCTGAGAGACAAGCTACCAGGACTCACAATAAACTTTCCACTTCTAAAATAAAGTTTCGTTTGGTATCTCTACTCTCCTTTCTTTGAGGCACTAGGGATTGAACCCAAGGCCTTGTACTTACTAGGCAAGTGCTCTACCACTGAGCCATGCCCCCAGCCTCTTCCTTACTGTGGCTTCTAAGGGAGGTGCTCTACCATCCATCTCCAGCCTTCTTTTTTGAGACATGGTCTTGCTCTATAGGTCAGGCTGGACCTGAACTTGCTCTGTAGCTCGGGTTGGCATCTGATTTGCTATAAGCTGGGACAGAAGCTGGGATGCCAGGCTTATAACACTGTTCCTAGCTCATCTGCTTTCTTGCTAACCTGACCAACGTGAAGTGACCCGCTTGCCCATGTCTCCACCCACGAGAGAGACGGCAGAAGTGCTGGCTTCTAACCACTGGAGCATCTGTCAGGCACCTGCATTGGATACTTCACTCTGCCGTGACCAAATGACAAATTCTGACTCAGAGTTCAGTGGCTACATTCCATCATGACAGGGTAGGCATGACCACAGGAGAAGGAGCCAGACGGTTGCATTGTATCAGCAGTGAGAAAGCAGAGCTATACTATTAAAGCTCAACCTAGTCCTAGTGAAGCACTTCCTCCAGGGAGACTCTATGTCCTGAAAGTCCTATAGCCTTCCCCAACAGTGCCACCTGCTGAGGACACAGTGCGCGTGCGCGCGCACACACACACACACACACACACACACACCGGGGACATCTGAGAGTCTTTGTGGATGGCATAGCAGAAGAAGAATGGGAAAAAAAGGGAAAAGAAAGAAAGAACATAGGAAAGCCAGGAAGATAGAACATTTCAGAATAATCTAGAAGAGGAGAATGAAGCCACCAGAATAAGCTAGGGTCTGACGGTGTTGACCTATCATCCTAAGTACTCAGGAGCTTGTGCGAGGAGTGAAGGTTTGCGGCAGCCTGGGCAACTTAGCAAGATTTTGTCCCAGCATAAAAACAACAGGCTGGGGCTGGGGAGATGGTTCAGGGGGTTAAAGCCTTGACCCTGAGCTTGGACACTCGATCCCATATAAAAATGCCAAGAGTTATGGTGGCAGTCTACTCTTCTGGCTCTGGAAAGCAAGAGCCTGGGAAACCCCAGAGCAAAGCAGTCAGGAGGTAGAACAATCCAGGAAGATTTCCCAATGCCACCCTTGGGCTTCCATAGGCACAAACACTCAAATGCCCTCTTGTGTGCACCCAAGTGTGCTAACACACACACACACACACACACACACACACACACACACACACACACACACAATGTAAGAGAATGGGTTAGTGGTTCAGTGGCATGAAGTGCTGGGTCCAACTCTACATACTGCAAAGACTCAAAGGAGAAGCTATGGAAAAAGGGCTGTAACTTGCCTCCTCCACAGTGTAATCTACTTGCTCAGGGGAAGGATCTAAACCTCACCATCTTGATCTCCACCAGATCAACTTGACAACATTCAACAGTGTTTCTGCCTCCCAAGTGACATCTGACAGTAGCTCAGGAATAGGGCTTTTAACTCAAGGGTAAAGGGCCTCTTGTTTTTCTAAAAATCCTTTACTTTTAAATAAAAGCAGTCTGTTGGCGCTCTCCATGGGGGCGAGAGGAGGGTGTTCTCAGTGCGGCTCTGATTAATCTCCCTGTTCCTCGGGCTGTCGCCATGCACAGGGTCTCATGGAGACAGATCTCTGGGGTCGTCATCTGGCAGGTGAGCGCCTGGAGAATGCTGTGCAGCTCCAGGGCGTTGCCTGGGGATTTTGCTTGCAGGATGGGCACCACAGCTCTCCATGCAAAAGGGACATTGTTTGTGTTCCATGGACATGAGAGGTCCTGGGTACCATTGAGCCCACCCCATGGGCCCTGTGCACCGCTGTGGAGGCACACTTCCGTTCTCTCTAGAATAGTTTCTGGAGAGAGATGTCCTTTGGTTCCTCATACAAATAATGCCTTAGTATTAAAAACGTGTCTTGTGAGGTTTGAAGAGACAGCTCAGTAGGTAACGTGCTTGCCAGAAAAGCATCAGCAACTGAGTTCAATCCCTAGAACCCATGTGAAACCCTCCCTCTCTCCCTCTGTCTTTCCCTCCTTTTATAATATTTTAGGGGTTTTTTTTTTTGAGACTGTGTAGCCCAGTCTAACCAATCCTGTTTTTTCTTTGTTTGTTTGTTTGTTTTGAGACAGGATCTCCTACAGCACAGACTGGATTAGACCTTGCTATGCAGCCTGGAACGAGCCTGAACTCCTGACCTTCCTGCCTCCTCCTCCAGAGGGCTCAAATGGCAGGTGTGCACCACCAAGCATGGTTCAGCCAGTGTGGGGGATGGAGCAAAGACTTTGAGAATGCCAGTCCAGTTCCTCTCTATTGAAGCACATCCCAGCCTTGACTCAGTTCTTGGAGTGCTGGGCTGCAGGTATGTATTGCCACTACACATACCTTAAGATTTCATTGCTTAGAATGTATTGTTAGTATTATAATTTGTGTGCATGTATGGTGCATGCATGTGAGAGTGTGTGTATGTGTGGTGCATGCATGTGAGTGTACGTGGTGTGTATGGTGTATGCACGTGAGTGTGTGTATCATGTGAGTGTGTGGGGGGGTCCATGCATGAGTGCATGAGGTGTGTATGGTGCATGCATGTGAGTGTGTGTATGTGTGGTCCGTGCATGAGATGTGTATGGTGTATGCACGTGAATGTAGTGTGTGCATGTGAGTGTGTGCGTGTGTAGTCCGTGCATGTGACAGTGTGTGAAGGAGCAGAACAGGAGAGGAAATAATGGGAAGATAGCTGGAGGTAGGGAGAGAGGAGAAGGAGAGGAAGAGAGAAAGAGAGAGAATAAGGAGTTAAGGAAGCAAATAGAGGAGAGAGCAATGGGAAGGGGCGGGGAGGGGGGCAGGTGACTTCACAGAAACACCCAACTTCTTCCAGTTGGGCTCCACTTCCTAATGTCTGATTCACCCATAAAGTCACACACAGATTATTACATCAATGAAGTTATTGCCTTAATAATCGTGGGGGGGCAGAGGAGAAATTTGGTCACTAGCCACCTTCTTTATTGAGCCAGGATATCTCCTTGAACTTAGAGCTTGCCAATTTGTCTCAGAGTTCCCCAATGCTCCTGTCTCCCTTTCTCTTATTCTGGGGTAGCTGAAGCTGTACCGCCATGCTCAGTTTTTCTCCTCCATGGGCTCTGGGAATCGAACTCAGGTCCTTACATGCACACAGTGAGAACTTTTCTCACTGAGCCATTTTGCCAGGTTGGCCTGGGAACTCTTTCCAGACAAGAATTACATCTATCACCAGGATGTAAATCATGTCTAGATGGGCGACCATGAGGTTGACCACAGCTAGCACCTAAAATACATTTGTCGATGAGAGAAAAAGATATTTCTATTTTAAACCCTAAAAAAAAACCTGTCTTCTCATTTTAAGTTTTCTTCTTAAATAAGCTAAGCACTTTCCTTTGGGAAAAATACAGCCTTCCCTCCTTACATACGTCTGTGCAGAGAATGTGAGATTTCAGCAGATGTGGCAGCCAGGCCCCCTCGCAACTGAGCAACTCTCAGGGCTCTACTGCTCCTCTACCTTATAATTTATTATCAAATTACATGTTGGCACGAGGACTGCTAATTGTTACTCATCAGTCTGAATTGGTTATTAATGAGCAGTCTCACTAATTACAAGGCCACCAGACACAGAGCAGGGAGGTCCTACTGTCATCGTACAGAAGACAAGATGCCTGGCCAAGCTTGCAGACAGGACCCCGGAAGCAAGATGCTGGGAAACGCAGACTCCACATGGTGCATGGGAGGGAGGAGGGTCTTTCTAGTAACGTTCTGGGATTTCGCAGCTGGAGGGATCTGCCTGCACTGTGTAAGCTTGGTGCTACATGGCTCTGCAGGCTGCCCAGCTGATCCAGGTGTGTGTGAATTCATAGCATACAGGCCTAGGGCCTCAGGTGAATGTATGGTATCCATCTCTGTCTCTCCCTGGGTGCACCATGGTATGTATGATGTTAGAATTTACGTTATTGTCAGTGCTAGATTTGCCAAGAAGTCCTGGCAGAAGCCAGTATTGACAGCTTTAGACCTGTAATCGCAGCATTGCCTGAGGCAGGAGGATTGCTGCAAGTTCAAGGCCAGCCTGGGTTACAGACCGAGCTGTAGAGCAAGACTTTGCCTCAAAACAATAGAAACAAAAATCTTGTACATTATTGGACCATCAATTTTTTATGCCCCCCCATGTGTGTGTGCATGTGCAGGAGCACATCTGCGTGGGAAGGTGTGCACACACCTGTAGAGCCCAGAGATCAACCTCAGATACCACACACTCACTTTTTTGAGGCAGGGCATCTGACTGACATGAAACTCTCTAAATATTGTTCAGGGAGCCCCAGGGATCCGCTTTTCACTACTTCCTAAGTGTTAACTGGGATTATATGCAGGTGACAGCATATCTGGCTGTCAAATCCCCATCCTCCAGCTTTTGTGGGAGAAACTTTACTGACCAAGCTGTTCCCCCAACCCTCACTCCTGATTAAGAGACCTGACCCTTTCCTGCACCTTGCCTGCCTCTTATCCAACTGCTCACTGAATACCAGATATTCCAGAGACCCTGGGGACGTGACTGATGGCCAGCCTGGGTTGGCCTTCACAATGCTTAGAGACCAACAGGTTGGCAAGGCAAGGCTTCCAAACTTGAAAGGCCCCTAGACTTTTAGGGGCATCTATAACCAGATGATTTGTGGAATCATATGACTCCTAAAAGTTGAGAAGACAGAATTCCTCTTCAGCAATACTTGGAAGGACACAAGGTGCTGAAAGATGGCCTCTGACCCGCTGGTGTTGGGAGCATCGCACCATGGGAGCCCACAGTTGCTCAGCCCACCGACCCTCTTGCAGCAACAAACCACAGGAACGTCCAGCAAAGCCCTTGGCCACTCACACAGGCGCTGGGCACGTGATCTCTGCCTCAGCAAATCGTGAAGTAGGTCCTCACCTCCCCATGACATCCGCTGGCCAGTCATGGGCTGTTGATGTGGCAATGTGACAATCAGGGCTTAAAGAAAATTTCTGGTGGCAAGAGCGAAGACAGTGATTTTCAAGGGCTGGAGAGATGGGTTGATTTGTAAGCAGAAGGACCCAAGTTCTCATCCCCAAATCCTGTGTAAAATTGCCAGGTGGAAATGGCAGGGGACTATAATTGCAGCCCTGGAAGGCAGAGCCTAGGAAATCCCCAGTCCAAAGTAATAAGGAGTTACAACAATACAGGATGATTGTCATCTTCCATAGGTGGACGAACTCAAATACATTCCAGTACACACACACACACACACACACACACACACACACACGAATGCAGCATTTGAAGCTTCATGCATGCTCTGGGAAGATTGGTCATGCTTCTGTGGTTTGGAGGGACAGTTTCCCCCAAATCTCCAGGCCCCTAACTACCACATTCTGCAAGTGCTCACAATTCCCATGTAAGAAGCACAAACCAAGGTCATTATGGGAAAGGTCCAGATCTTCACTGGAGCCAAAGCCAAGCAAATGTTAAATCCAGAATCCTAGGTGGTCAGAAGGCATCAAAACCTACTGTGATCCTCAGAGCTTTAACAAAGAGGAATTTTGTCTCGTCAGCAACTAGAAGTCAGGTGATTTCACCAAACACTGAATTGTGAAGACTTCTAGGGGCCTGGCAGAGGGTCACAGAATCAAGACCTGCCTGGGCAACATGAGCAGACCCTCTCTCAGCCCTTAGAAGAGGGATGCGGGGCATTTCAATGATAGAGCACTTGCCTAGGTTCAACAATGCTTCATACTACAAAACTGTGAAAAAATGGAATAATTCTTTATATATGCAAAACCTCTTACATACACTGCCTACCAGGAAACCTATTATGCTCAGACACCTTCTGATCTGACGTTATTTGGAAAAGAAGTTCTCCGCCTCCCATCTATCACTGGAGAAAAGCACAGCTATTAAAATTTTGGCATTGTGGGTGAAGGAGAAAATGCCATGTCGTGATTAAGAAACCGCATTTTATCTGCTTAATAACATTAGAAGGACCATGAAGTTCCTTTCTGACAATTAAATATCCTCATCAACTGTTAACAAATTAGGCATTGGATGAGTGAGGATACATTAAAAGGAGATCACTGGCATATGATCGTGTACCACATAGATTCACGCAGTATTAATGACTCATGATCACGCTGTGATCTTCTTAAGTCTTTTCAGAGTGTATATTAATCATCTGTTAATGTTACTGCAACTGGTGTAGTACAAGCTAAAGTTCTGCTCCGTGCTACAATGCTTAGAGTGACTGCTGTCAACTGGCCATAAAGAGCAGCTCCAGTGGCTGGGGGCGTGGCTCAGGAGTACAGCACCTGCCTAGGGTCCCCCGCAGAGGGGTGGTATGTTTCTCAGCACTAGAGTGTTTTCCTAGCATGTCCATTCTCACTACTGGGCTCCATTCTCACTACTGCAAGAAAGAAAAAATTCACCGTCCACTGAAGTACTCTCTCTGACCCATCCTTTCTCTCCTGCGCTGACACTTACATTCTCCTCCCTGTCCCCACTGGAGACCGGCCTCTCCCTAGGTCAGAAAGGACACTTGGCAGGATAGATCATTGGCCGAAGTGTGAGTCTCAATGTCTTTAAGATCATTATTTTAATTTCATCTTCACAAGATCTGAAGGTCGGTGGGTCTTCACACACTCCTCATTAAAGTATAAATATCCCTGAAGATTCTACCCCAGCTCTCAGGAAACATTTTGATGCCAAGTGCACTGATCACTGCAGACAGCCAGTCCTCAAGAGCTCCACATCAATGGCTGAACTGGGAACTCAGGTACAAGTCAGCTTCTGCAGAGAAAGTGTTAGAAGCTTCCATTCCTTGGTACTCAAATCACTCAGGTGACTTTTCAGCTTTTAGTCGAAGTCAGGAAATTGAAAAATGTCTCAAGTCAGGAAACTGGTTCAGGTGCTAAAACCCTTGCCTGGCAAGGAAAGAACTTGAATTTGGATCCCTAGATCCCGTGTAAAAATGCTGGGTAGGTATGGCAGCCTGCCTGTCATTGTATCCCTGAAAGGCAGAGCCTGGGAATCCACAGAGCAAGCTGACTAGCCGGACTCATCCTAATGGCACGCTCTGGGTTTCATTAGAGACCCAGGTTCACAACAATAAGGCGGGGAAGAATGTTGGAGGATGATTGTGATATCAGCCTTGAACCTCGACAGACACATACTCAAATTCACACATACATATACCCACATACAGATAAGCACACATAAGCACACTTAAGTTCACTCATGTACATACACCCACCCATGTGGACCCACTCACATACAAACACATAAGCATCCACCCACCCATGGACTTATATATGTGTGCCCACTCACATGAAAATAGACACACGTGAATGCATAACACATATACATAAGTACACTCACATGCATATCCACACAGACATGCATGCACATACACATGTGGCCACTCATATGAAAACAAACAAATATGCATGCATACACACATATACACGTGTATGCACATGCACACCCACACAGACACCCACATGCACACACATACACACGCACCCCATATGCATACAGGAAAAGGAAATGTCTAAAGTCTTTTCTTTTGTGTGATGGTTCCCCATAATTGCCATCATGACTAGATGGAAAGACCCTGGGGGGTAGGGGGTTGGAGTGCACTGTGGAGTCTCTGAACTTATTCCTAGGCAGAATGAGTGAAGTGGGGAGCACCCACCCAGACTGTGAAGTGCAACCCCACAGACTGTGGGCTTGGAGGAGCAAAAGGAGAAAGCCAGCTAGCTGCAAAGGTCGTACTCTACCTCTCTGCTTCCTAGATGCTGTAAGGAGAGCTGCTTTTTTCTACCGTGTCTTTCCTGCTATGATGGACTGATCTCTCAGAAACTATGAGCCAAAACAAATTGTTCCTTTTTAAAAGTTATTTTTCTTGGATATTTGCTGTGGTAATGGAACAAGGGACCTACATGTCTTACTGATCCTAGATCTGCATACTGAAGAAGGACACCACACTCCCTCAGCCGCCTGAAAATGATCCTCACCCCAATTCCATGGTTCCTTCTTCCAACTAGTTCTTCTCTAACTCTAGACCAAGGGAAGCTTCCCTCTTCCATCTCTACTGACTTAGGACAGAATGAAAATATTTAAGATCCAGTTTGACAGCTCATTCAGTAAAAATGCCATCTTTGCAAGCACGAGGACCTGGGTTCTAACCCACACAGAAAGCTGGGCACCTCAGAAGCACATGCCCAGCATCCCAGCCAGGGTAAGATGGGTGAGTGCCTCTGATCCCAGACTTGGAAAGCAGAGGCAGGAAGGATGCTGGGAACCTAGTCTACATGGTGATTACAGACCAGCTAGCACCACAGAGTGAAATCTTGTCTGAAGCCAATGAACCATGTTGCTTCACACAGCAGAGTGCAGTGGACTAGATCTGAAATCCCGTCATGTTAGAGGTGGGAGATGGAGGGCCAGGGATCTCGGCCACTTTCAGCCACAAAGCAATTTCGAGACCAGCCTGGGTTACCTGAGTCAATTCCTCAGAAACACCCAAGCCAATGGAAGAAAACTTAAAATGGTTTGGTTTGAGTATTTCTGAAATTTTCCATTTAATATCTTCATACAAGTTATCCAAGGATGGTTGAGACCACGGAAAGCAAAGTTATGTACATGCAAGGGGGAGGGTGAATTTCTGAAAGTCTAACAACTAACACCTAAGGAAGAAACAAAAGATGTATTGCTACCAATTTAACATTTCTAAATTTCCAGTGCAAATGTATGAAGGTCATGTCTGAAATCCGCAGAGATAGATAAAATGCCACACTGTCCCTCAGCAAAGAACCGCCACCCTAAGAAGCCAGCTTTACTCATGGAGCCTCATTCATGCCATTGTACCAGCCCTCAGCGATCTCTCCCACCCTATTCCCACCCTACCATGGTCCTGAGGACTGGCAGCCCATCGAGATGGGAGCTATCACAGACCTGATGGGGAGTGAGGGGTCTCCGGCATCCCACCAATCCTTTGGGGGGCTGATGTACATACACCACAGCTCCCAGCTGTACCCATGCGCTGAGTTCTCATAGCGCTGCACCTCGAAATTGTCCTGCTTGATGTTGTCAATGGACGGCAGAATGACCCGCTTCCGGTTCTCCTGGATGCGAGAGAGAACAGGCTCCGCCCTGCAACAGAGAGAAGTCCGCGTCACATCTTTATCCTGCAGGCACTGGTCAGCTAGCTCCCCCTTAAGCCCCCAGGAAGAAAAAGCAACTTGGCCAAAAGGCTGAGACCCGAAAGGAAAACAAGGTTCTCAAAGGCCCAAGTTGAAGCCTGTGTGGGGTCTGTGGTGTTTTGATCTTTTGAGACAAAGCCTCATGGAGCCTGGGGTGACCTGGAACTCGCTGTTAGCTGAGGATGACCCTGAACTCCTCCTTCCTCTACCTCCCAAGCGCTGGGATGACAGGTGTGCACCACCGCACTTGGTATATGTAGCTGAAGTTAGAGCCCAGGCTCCTTGCAAGCTCTGTCTGCTAAGCCACACCCCAGCCCTCTGTATAGGCCTTTAAGGGTATAACATGACTCTTGTGCCTTTACCGATAATAGATTCACCCCAGTGGTGTCTCCTTGGGCATGAGAAGCCAGAGATAGGGGGGAATTCAGAATGTGGAAGTTCCCTCCCAGGAAGGGTCAAGTCTTTCCTTTTTATTGGCAGTATCTACCTCTGCACAGTGACCCCTCAGGGTGCTGTCTTCTCTCTCCTCTCTCTCTCTCTCTGCTGCTGCTGCTGCTGCTGCTGCTGCTATGTTTCATGTCTCCAAATAGGTCACTTCAATTTCTGTCCGGGATAGCCTTGTTTTATTCTTATTTTTTAAAACTATTTTATTTTTGGCTGAGGAGACAGCTCAGGAGTTAAAGCCTTTGTCTCACAAGCAAAAGGACTTGAGTTTTAATCTCCGGATCCCATGTGAAAAATGCCAGGAAGAAATGGCAGTGGCCTGTAATTTTGGTTCTGGAAGACACAGTCTGGGAAAACCCAGAACAAAGCAGCAAGGAGGTAAAGTATTGTAAAGGTCATCCTTAGGACTCTACATGCTCAAATGTCCACACACACACACACACACACACACACACACACACACACACACACAAAATAAATAAATATTGAGAGAGAGAGAGAGAGAGAGAGAGAGAGAGGAATGCCATGGCATGTGGGTGGAGATCAGAGGTGAGCTCTCAGAAGTCAGTTGTCTCCTTGCACCATGTGGGCTTCTTGGGGTCAAACTCAGGTCCCCAGGTTTGTGAGCAAGCACCTTAACCTACTGAACCATCTTGCAGCCCCTGGCCTGGCTTTAATAAGGTGGATATGCTCATTTTTTCTTTGCCTGCGTAGAACTATTTCCATTATTTTAATTGATTGCTTAATTGATTCTTTAAAAGGGATCTAACTGAATAGGTCCTCCGCGGAAGGCCTGGAAGAAATTAAATCCTGCCTGGCACCTGCCCTCCAACCTCAGCAGTCAGCACTGGCTCTGGCTCTGGGTTCAAGGTGGAGCTGGCTGGCAAAGAAGAGAGCAGATGGTCAGGCCGATGCATCTGTGAGGCAAACACAGGGAGGGACAGTGCCGCACCGCGCAGAAAAGAGATGGCGCTTAAGAGCCAGTGCGTGCTGTGTGCAACCTGGGCCAGAGCGCAGACTCTGGAAAAGAGTTAGGGAGACATCTCGGCGTCTGTGCCATTCAGAAGAATCATGAGTGTGCGCTGCCTGCGACCCCTCTCTTTCATTCGCAGCTCTGATTTACCTGCAGGCAAGTCTCATTTTTCTATTAAAAGGAGTCATACAGTATAGTCAGGCTACTGCCTGCTGCACACACACGAATGGGAAGCCATATCTTTTAGAACTTTCCCCTTTCAGTTTTCCCTGGTGAGCTTCATCTTTGGGGATGCTCTGATAGAAGCCTTAACTCAAATGTTAGTTGTCCCAGGAAACCATTCCAAGCCTCCTCAAGAGGAAGGCTTATTTCCTTTGGTCTTTTAATTTGGTGTGTATGTGCGCGTGTATACATGTGTGCACATGTATGAGTGTATGGAGATCACAAGTCAGTTTCACATGTCATTCCTCAGCACTATCCAATCCTTCAAAAACTTCACATTGATTTATTATTATCTACTTATTCATTCGTGCGTATGTGCGTGCACACATCTGTCCCCAGAGTTCTCTCCTTCAACCCACCATGTGTGGGTGACCGGAATAGAACTCAGCACTTTAGGTTGTAGGCAAGCGCCTGTGTACACTGAGTCGTGCCACTGGCCCCACCTGATTCTGTGAGGCGGGGTCTCTCCCTGATCTGCACCGCACCACGGAGACTAGGCTGGTCTGTAACCCAGGGATCTACTGTCCTCCTCCTCAGTCAGGGACTGCAAGTTCCTTTGTGATTGGTTTTTCTACGTGGGTTCTGAGAATCAAGCCATAACTCCCCCACCATGATAGACTGCACCTTCCGACTGAGCCACAGGAAACCCGTCCTCGGTTAGGTTGCTTTTGTCAGGTGTTTTTGTCCCAGTAACAGGGAAAGCAATACTCTGATGATGATGATAATGATGGCAAACAGACTAGAAGAGCAAATCTAATTCCTGCTAATTCCCGCTTCCCAATGTCACCCTAACAGCCTTGTGCCACCTTCCTTCTTCCAGTGCCCCAGAACTAAAAAGCAGAACATCCCACCTCCCAGATCCCGGATGCACTTTCAGCACGTGACCTACCAGCCAGCAGTGAACTCCACGTGGGCATCGAAGAAGCCAGTGATCTGGCCTGTGGCCGCCTTCCAGCCCTCGATACGAGCTCGGATCAGGCCCTCTCTCTTCTGGTTACGCACCACTTTCACCAGCCCCGGGTAGCGCTTGTGCACATAGTCTTCCAAGGGGGCCTTCAGCTCCTCTGTGGATAACAAGAGGCAGAGACCCCATGACTATGTCATCTCAGATTTGCACCTAAAACACAGATGTCTGCGGATCCACAGAAAGTGTAGTGACCGCAAATGAGCTCTCATGTGAACACCTGTAGCTTCCCGGAAGTCTAGCAGCTGGAATGTAGGACGCATTCTCATGCAAGACAGCTGCACAGCAAAAGTGTGATGGTTAATAGTGATGGTCAACTCCACAGAACCCGAGACACACCTCTGGGCTTATCTGTGTGGTGTCGAGACGGGGTTCACTAGGAGGGAAGACCCACCGTGAATGTGGGCAGCACCATCCCATGGGCTGAGATCCTGGACTGAATGCTAAGGAGACAGTGAGCTGAGCCCCAGCATTCATCTCCCTCTGTTTCCTGGCTGTGGACGCCGCGTGACCACCTGCCTCCCGCTCCTGCTGCCATGCCTTCCCCGCCATGACGGACTGCACCCTCCTGCTGTGAGCGATGGTGAACCCTTCCTGCCTTGGTTGCTTGAGTCAGGTGTTTGGTTACGGCAGCAAGAAAAGTAGCTAACCAGGATGTAAAAGAGGCAGAAGAAAGACAATTAGTGGCAGGCACTGTTCTCTTGAAGACTACACACCTCCCTGTGCCTGGAGCAGTGAAGAAGTCATCTCTTCCTCTGATCTAACGACATTGACAGAAAACTATGAGACTGTTTGATGAGTTCCACACATGGTGAGATCAAGTCTGTCTTATGAATTAACTTGTTCCAAAGTCACACTTTTAAAATGGAGAACTGAAATACCTTTCTCACTCCCCAGATGGGAAAACTGGTACCCATGGGTTCCTGAGCATCATCAGACACAGGAGAGGCAGAGAGACTGAAGGAGAGGTGGGGAGGCTGGGGTCGACAGCAGGTATCTTCCTTAGTAGCGCTCTTCCTTATTTTTTTGAGAGAGGGTCACTTAGCCGATCTGGAGTTCACTGACTTGGCCAAACTGGCTGACCAGCAAGTCCCAAGGAAACCGCTGTGTGTCTCCCCAGCACTGGAATTCTGGGATCACAGGCTTAGACCACTGGCTACCATGTCTGACTTTTCAAACATTTGTTCCCGGATTATCAAACTCAGTTCCCCACAGATGTTCTTGTGCAGCAAGAACGTCTCCTCCTGAGCCAGCTTCCCAGCTGGAGAAGAGAGTCTTTCTCAGGGGCACTCTGGGGACCTCTCTTTGGGGTGCATGCTTACTCCATAAAGAAGCAGCCCAGGTGGATGCTTTGCCCACAGGTTCACCAGAATATCAGAAGGGATTTTATCTCTGGTGATGGCAGGTGGGTCTTTACCCCTTCCCGCCTCAGCACTTGTGTTGAAGACCGGATCCTTACTGTGGCTTGAATGGCAACTGCTCCTCACAGGCTCCTGCGTATGAATGAACCCTTGATCCCATGAATGGCTCTGTCTGGGAAGGTAGTGGGGCCCTTAAAAAGAGGAGCCTGATTGGAGGAAATGGGGGCGGGGCTTGAGGGGCGGAGCCTGGCTCCGTCTCCAGAGCGAACAAACACAAGATCAGAAATGTAAGAAATGACTGGAGCTGTGCTCGGTGCGCAAGCACCTGCGGGCGTGTTCCAGGCTGCCAGTTTAATCTCCGGCATTGAGGGGAAAATAAAGAAAAGCGCTTTATGTAACCGTTTCTTTTTAAAGCAAGCAACTCAGAGAAGAAAACACAAACTCATTTCTGTGGAGATAAATGTTTACCTTCCAGTGTTACAAGAAATTCGATACTAAGCTGGCCAGGTGCCATTTGGGAATCCCCTGCATTTCCAAAGGTTTGGATAAGTTGTTTTGTGGGGGAGCTGGGGAGTGGGAAGCAAATACTGCCTGCCATCTGCAGGGACCGGTGAGCAGACAGGTCTGCTCCTGAGCAGTAGGCACGAAGTCCTGGTCCCCGGGCCCAGAGAGTGAAAAGGAAGAAAACTACAGGACTAAGGAATGACACAAGTTACTACAGAACTCTCTGCAGAGTCTCTCTCGCAGCAGCACACAGACTCCTGTGGTCAGGTCCTTGCCTGAAGCCCCACCCAATGGAAGAGTCTTTGTGCCACACGCACCACATGGGTGTGGGCAGTGGCCTAGTGGCAAGAGACGGGCCAAGTTCCTAGATGGACATGTGTACCACCGTCCTCTACCCTCAAATGGCCATTAAATCTTTAGGGTGGGAACAGATGAAGACGCCACTGCTCTCAGGGTGTGTAATGCGGCGGTGGCCCACAGGCTTGTGTATCTGAACACCTTGTCCCCAGCTGCTGGCACTGTTGGGGAGGGCTGTGCAACCTACAGGAGGCACAGCCTTCTGGCAGAGGCCGGGATTACAGGGCACAGCCCAGTCACGGCTGGCCCACTAGGAACAGCTGCCACAAGGTCCTGCTCTGCGGAGCCACCTGATACCATGCCTTCTCCACCACGAACTCTAGACCCCTGAACCCTGGGTCTAATGAAATCCCTCCACCCTTAAGTTGTTTCTGTCCAGCTATCTGCTACAGCAGGGAGAAAGGCACCTAATCCCCCTCCTCCACCCATGAGAGCCCTGGGTTCCCGGTGATCACTTCCACCTAAGCCACCCACCTCTGACTGTTCCTCCTAGTCTGCTCGTTATAAGCTGAGGGGTCCTCAAAGTCTGGAAGCAGCTGATGAGACACTTGGATAAGATTCTGGCTCCCTTGGGCCCTTGTAAGGAAAATCACGCTTGTCAATCCAGGGGCAGGAGGAGCAAGAGTTTCAACATGGGCCGGGGATGGCTCCAGCAGTTTGCCTGTATGACCATTGGCACATTCATGACCAACAGCTTAAGGGAACTCGAGGTTTTATTTTGGTTTACATTTCGTGGTTACAGTTCTTTGTCCAAGTTGGCAGGACACACATACTAACACTGTGAGATGAGGGAACTGGCCATATCAAATCCGCAGAACTGCTGAGAGGGACAATCTTCACTTGTCAGACCAGCATGTCTGGCCAAGTGTACCAAAGGATGCGGACTTCCTTAACCAGCTCTCTCCATTTTATTCACCTGCTCAGGGATTAGGGATTGCCAATCAGACAATCTCCTGCACGCTTGCTCTGGGCTTAACTCAATTATCAATTCTTTTTTTTTTAATTATTTATTCAATTGTGCGCGTGTATGTGTGTGTGTGCGTGTGTGTGTGTGTAGAACCATGGACGAATTCTGGAACCACCATGGACCGCCTCCTCCTTGTTTACTCTGCCCGGGGATTCACAGGCTCTGCCCTACCAGGACCAGAAATGCAGGCCGCCCCCGCTTCCACCTGGCATTTATGCATGGGGTCTAGGATCCGAACTCAGGACCTCCCACCTGCAAGGCAGAGGCTTAACCCCTGAGCCACCTCTCCAGCCCCTCAATTATCAATTCTTTACAAATGTGGGGAGAGCTCAAAATCGTCAACTGTGAAATTGACACCTCTATCTAAACTTGACAGTGACTCGGTGGTTAAAGCCTTTGCCTCACAAGCAAAATGACTTGAGTTCAGATCCCAGATCCCACATAAAAAATGCCAAGTGGATATGGTGGCAGCTTGTAATTCTGGCCCTGGAAGGCAGAACCTAGAAACCCCAGGACAAAGCAATAAGGGAGTGAAACAATCCAGGGTGATTCTTGATGTTGCCCTTGGGCCTCCACAGGTACACATGCTCAAGCGTCCTCTCACACACATGTCCCCCTTGTACACGTGTTCACACACATACAGAATTCAAACAAATTAAAGGCCAAACTAGGCTACCTGAAATTATGTCTCCAGAACAAAACAAAGCTCCACCAGGCTTGCCCCTAAGCTGCAGTCCTTGCAGACAGTATATGCCGTAGAATTCTCCTAGTACCCATCTCAGATGAGGACTCCCAACTTTATAGGTTGAAGGTTTTATGCATTTAGCTTGGAAAATGTGATCTTCGAGGTAAGGTTTTAACAAGACATCCATCAAGACACTTCCAAAGCACCTCCTCTCTGAAATATGTTCATCTTTTATGTATGTTCAAATCAGCTCTGAGAAGATGGAAGAAACAGACTTAAAGCTCCTAGATTTCCAGGTGTGCTCAAGATTTTTCTGCCTCAAATAACCAGCCCAACTAAGCACATGAAAAGCAGACTTAACAAAAACCAAAGTGATGACACTCATCTGTCAAGCTGATCCGATTAAGAAATGCCGAGGTAAAGCTCAGGCACAAGCCACCAAAGACAACCCGGATGAAACACAGTGGGCCGCACATGCAAAAGGACATGAAATAGGTGGAAGATTGGTGGAGAGAAGAAGGGATGTAATGGAAAAAGGCAGGGGGATAGGATTGAAGATTAAGAAGTGAAATTACCATAAATTCACGGTATTCATGTGTGAAACTCAAAGGGAATGAAAAATTAAAAATAACTGAAAAATGGCTGAAGAACTGAAGTATTTGGCCTGGAACTCCTGTAACAGAAAACTCGAGGGAGACAAATGGGCAAGGGTGAGGGGAGGAAAAGGCAGGGTAAAGATTTAGAGGGAGAGGTATAGGATCCCATGGGTGGCAGGGGAGAGAATAATGGGGGAAAATATTAGGGAGAATGAAGGGATGGGGTGCAGGAGTGGCTAAGGGAACAATTAAAAAAATGGATAGAGAGAGGGATCAGGGTTTGAAGTCTTTGCCTTAAAAGCAAAAGGACTTGAGTTTGGATCCCCAGGTCCCATGTAAAAATGATAGGCAAATAAGGTGGTGGCCTGGAATTCCAGTCCTGGAAGTTGAAGAGGAGACGGGGGGACCCCAGAGCAAAGCAATAAGGAGGTAGAGCAATCCAGGATGGTTCCCAGTGTTACCCTTGAGCCTCCACAGGCACATACCCAGGCACCCTCTTGTGCACAGACACCCATACGTACTTACACACACAGGGCATTTCCAAAGAGGGTCAGCTAACTGAGGGGGAAAGACTCACCCTGGAGGTGATCACCCCATCCTGAGGCTGATTAAAAAAGGGAAAGAGAGAGAAAGCCAAACATGCAACTTTCTGTGCTTTCTGACCATGCACATATGGAAAAGTTGCATCTGGCTCTGGCCACCATGACAGACTATACCCCCAAGCCAGAATCACAGTAAGCCCTTCCTCCTTAAGCTTGTTTTTCTCTCCAAATATTTCACTGAAGCAACGAAAAAGTAACTATTACGGTCAATGATCAATGTTTATCTTCTTATGTACATGCGCTGTGTGCATGCGTGCGTGCGTGCGTGCGTGTGCGTGTGCATGCGTGTGTGTGTGTGTGTGTGTGTATGTGTACTTGAGCACCCAGAGGGTACATGAATGTGTGCCTGTGGAGGCCCAAGGGTACTTCTGGGAATTATCCAGGATTGCTCTATCTCCTTACTGCTTAGTTCTGGGGTTTCCAGACTGTGGCTTCCAGTGCCAACATTGCAGGAGGCCTCCATATCTGGCCTCCATATCTGCCTGGCATTGTATATGAGATCTGGGATCCAAACTCAGGTCTTTCTGCTTTAACCCCTGAGCCATCTCCCCACACTCCTTAATCTGCTTTGGTTGGGGTGTTTTGTCATAGCAAAAGAGAAGCCAGTACACCCACAGAAGTCATGTGGAGACCTGTGCTCTCTTGATCTCTGGTTCCACAGAGATGGAACTGAATTCTCACACAGATGTGGCAGGGACTTCAGTTGTAGAAACAGTGAAGCAAAGCAGCTTTCACGGATGAACAGCTTCAAAAGTGTAGAAACTATCGCCTCAGAATAATCACAAAAATTGAAAAGGAGCAAATTCGAAGGTACACTATTGCCCAAGTTAACATCATGGGGATTGTGATGGGAGAAGAAAGATAACCACAGAAATTACCTGCTAAATGTGATTTAGCAAATGTTCTCAAGTAACAAAATGACAGTGATGAGGACAGATTGGAGATGCTAGGTGTCAGGACAGTCAGATGGGAGATGGAGGACACGCCACGGTGAAGTCTTCCGAGTCTCATTATGGCGATCACGCAAATGCACAGAAGGACCTTCCATGCATATGGCCTGTGGAGGTGTTGCAGGCCTGTTACCTCAGAAGCCTGAGGCAGGAGGATAGCAAGATTGAAGGCAGGCCAGGGCTATACTGTGAATGCCAGTCTGGTCACTTATTAGACAATATCCCAAGATGAAAAGTAAAAAAGGGAGAGGGAGCTGAGTGGCACAGCACCTGCCTAGAACCCTGCAGTGAGGGGCTGGAGGTGCCACTCGGTGGTGGGGCACTTGCCTACCATGTGCAAAGTTCTTGGTTCCATTCCCAGCATCACAGAAAAAAAATAGATGAGAACTGTGATAAAAGACAAAAAATTCCCCACCCCGGGCCATGTTCAACATACAATCCAATGGCATTAGGGACATAACCTCAGAGATGTGCCACCAAAACCATCATTTAGCTTTGTAACTTTGCTCATTTTCTCAAAGTAAGCTTGGCACTCAGTTAACTAGGACCCCCTCACTTCCGTGCCCTTTCTTTCCTGGATGGGGACTTCCTGGTCATGATGAGTATATTGTGAGCTGGGAACAGACTCTGCAGACATCTTGTCTTGCACGCCTGGGCCAGGGCTCAAAAGGTGAGATGGACAGTCAGCAACAGGGCTGGAAGATGGTTCAGGGGTTAAAGCCTTTGCCTTGCAAACAGAATGATCCCCAGATCCCACATTAAAAAGTAAGGCAGCCTGCTTGACATTCCAGCTCTGGAAGACAGAACCTGGAACTCCCCAGAGCAAGCTGGCCAGCCAGAGTAGCCCAAATGGTGTGCTCTGGGTTTCATTAGAGACCCAGGCTCACAACAATGAGAAATAAGAGCAATGGAGGATGATTCCCAATATCATCTTTGGGTCTCCATAGTCACACACGCTTTAGTGCACTCACGTCTATACACCCACATGCAAACACACACATATGTAGGCAAACAAACATACATCTCTCACACACACACACAAACACACACCATGTACATTTGAAAAAAAGAAAAGTAAACAAAGAGGAGAAAGGGCTGTTTGTGGAAATGGAACATGTAGACAGAAAAAAGCTAAAAGCGAAGTAAAATAGTATTAACCTCCCGCGGGGGATGTGGAAACATACTGCTTCCATTAAGGAAGGACGATATGTCATGAAGGAGAAGTCTCAGAGCAAAAAGGATCACATGGAAGTAAAAGCATGTTAGTAGAAAACACCACAAAGAATGGAACAGTAAGAGAGAGCAGAGAAAATGCAGGAGAGCTGGTGAGAAAAAAGGAAGAACTCAGAGGTTGGCTTAGGTTAGTTTGAAAGCAAGAGACAGAAAGAAAGCAGAGTGTCCTGCTCTGTGTGGAAAGTGGGAGAATGAATGATATGCAGGCGAAGGGCTCTTGGTGGTGTGGGAAGATGGTAAGAGACAGGGTCATAGAGGAACAGGTACCACCAAAGTAAGGTATGTGCATGTTTTAAAAAGGCTTAATGGGTGCTGGAGAGGTGGCTCAGGGGTTAAGCCTCCGCCTTGCAGGCAGAAGGTCCTGAGTTCAGATCCCAGATCCCACGTATAGACGCCAGGCGGAAGCGGGGGCGGCCTGCGCTTCTGGTCCTGGTAGGGCGGAGCCTGTGAATCCTGGGGCAGAGTAAACAAGGAGGAGGTGCAGGAGGTCCATGGTGGTTCCCGAATTCATCCGTGGTTCTACACACACGCACACACACACACACACACACACACTTGCACGCACACATACATACGCACACATGCACAATTAAATAAATAATAAAAAAATTTAAAAAGGCTTAATGAAACACATTGCTCTATATACTGAATATAGACTATTGGAAATAAGGACACACTGCAGTGGGGTGGCAGAGGCAGGATCCCTATGAATATGAGGCCCTGTCTCAAAACCAAAGTCAGAACCATTTACACTCACTCAGAGGAATTAACTTACATCTTAAACCCCTGCGATGGGAAAAAGCATAGTTGCCCTAGGACTCAGTCTCATTGCTGTGAAATTTAAGATGCTGGGGAGAGAATGAAGATTTTACAAGTTTCCAGAAAGGAAGGAAAGCAAAACATGCAAAAGATCAGGAACTGGAACATTCTGGTTAAAAAAAAAAAAGAAAGAAAGAAAGACGAATTCAGCAGAGAGAAATCGTCCCGGTTATGCCAGGAGAAGACATCCAAGCCACCAGCTGTCCTGTGCGTGGATGCTGCGTGCTAGTTAGATATATAGGTGTCAACCTGTAATGGTTACTCTTAACTATTGCTGAGAGAGCATCCAAAATCAAGAAACTTAAGGGAGAAAGGGAGGTTTATTCAGCGTACAGTTCCAGAGTACAGTCTCTCAAAGCAGAGGCAGCCTGGATGGATGGCCAAAGCTGGAGGAAGCTAAGTCACCGCAGACATCTTGGAAGCTGAGAGCTGCAGACTGCTTGCTGCAAAGGCAGACTTCTCCTGAAGGTAGGCTGGGACTAATCCACCTCAAGGCCCACCCCTTGTGCCTGCCTTCCTCCAGCAAGGCTCCACTTCTCAAGGTGCCATGACCTTGCTAAACACATGAGACTGTGGGGGCCACATTTCAAACCATGACACAAGCTGATAACAGAAGGTTGAGCTCTGGCACAGTCGTAGTCAGCAGATAGGGCAGCAAGTCCTTGAGCAAAACTGCAGGAGATTGATGGAAGTGGAAAGGCCTGACCCTTAAAGGGCAGCACCATTCCCCCGGCCAGTGGACAAGATGGAGGGAGTTGGCTCAGCAAGATGACATTCTTCAACCAACTTTGGACGGACTTGATGCTTGGTGAGTGAGATTTACCCTTCTCTCAGCAATCCCTGGGTTCCCTTGGCTCTTGGCATAGGTATGAGCTCTCCTGCCAAGGTGGACTAAGAGCTGTAACTGAGAATGGTAAGAAAGAATAAAACTCTCTAGTTCTCCTAAGCTATTTGGCTGTGAATTTATGGACAACAAAGAGGCAACTGCAACAGCTTTTCTCATAAAATCTCCCTTTGCGTTGCAGGATCTTAACTCTGTAACGTGCAGACAGAACAGATAGGGGCAGCCACACCAATCAGCCTCCGGTTGGCATCTTCTGTGGCTTCTGTTGTCGCTTCTCTGATTGTATTTGCTTTGTGATACGTGCAACATTCTGTACAGAGAAGACTCATTACTTTCGAGATCAGAGAAGAAAATTATTAGGCTGGAAAATAAAAGAATGTTTTAATCAGACCTGAACAGGAGGTAAGGAAGATTAAGAGCGTGGATGCTCAAAGAACTGAAAACAACACCAACAGCAAGAGTATGCTTTGAAGAGAGAGCGTTCTACTGGGTGACAGCTAATGGCTGCTAAGAACAGCAGGGGGACCCAGGTCTGTAGCTACCCAGAGTGCTGCCAACAAGTTGCAGAAATCAAACATCCTGAAGAAACACGCATCATAGGAGGAGATCTTAAAGGAACATCATCACGTAGTCTTGGAAAAACACATTCCTAGTCCATCTCGGCACCCAGTGTTGATGTCTGGTGGGAAAGTAATTCTATGATTATGGTGGGGGAGGCTCTTCACCAGCAGAAGCAGAATGTTTGCACAACTTGGTAATGTTTGGTTGGAAGAATCCCTCAGGAAAATCACAAAAGCATTCAGTTTCTCTCACGACAGAAAGGAATGTACTTCTAGTCCAGAGAAAATGCCCAGACCAGCCCTGGAGAAGGATGGGAAGAGCTCCCATGAATGTAATTCACTCCGGTCCCCTGGGAGACAAGCTAGAGTCAACCATGGTATCATTGAAGCAAAGTCTTCCTCCTTGCTCTGTGAACCATGATCATCATTAATTAGCCACAGAGCCACGGAGTCACGGATTCAGCACTTTCGTGCCAAACTTGGTTATTTTACCTAAGAGTTTTTCGAGTGTGGCTCCCATGCCCATAGCACTGCCTGGGAGCCCAAGAAGAGTGCAAATTCATCACATAATCCAGTTTCGAGTCTAACAGAACTTCCTTAGGGATGGGACTCCAGAAGGTTCCAGCGTGGTCCCAGCATGAGCACATCTGATGTTAAAAAAGGTGCATGCACCAGTCACACTTGTCCCCACAGTATTGAAACGTGTGTGCCTTGCTGATTTTCCTGCTGTGTTACCCCAACTTTCTTGCTTCTGGAGCAGGCTTAGTCAGCTTCTGGGACTCCCTTCATCCACCATGGAATCTAGCTCCTGAGGCCCACAGTGGCCATGGGGAGGTTACAGTCCCTCTCATATATTTCCAATATTTTATTTTACTTATGTATGAGAAAGTTAATAAGAGATGGGGAGAAAGAGAGAGACAGATAGACATAGAAAAAGAGAAACAGACAGAGGAAACTGAGACTGTCTTGGACAGTCAGAGAAAGAGGAAGAGAGAGGAAAGAGAGAGAGAGAGAGAGAGAATAATGAATGTTAAAATTCCCATACAAGCTCCCATACACCCAAGCTCTAGAGAGGAGATTGCTGGGTCCAGGCTCCCCAGGCTTTGGTATTCATGGCACTGGAGGAGAGGACCCCAGCTTGTGCCCTAGTTGGGACTTGGGCTCCTGAAGCAGGAGGCCCTGAGAGCCAGAGGAACTCTGTCCTTCAGCTGCTGGATGAGCGTCCCTCTGGTCCACCTCGGGGGGGGGGGCTTTTGTGGCTGTCGTGAGTCTGTGGGGTTGCTCCCAGCAAGCACAGTGAATTTCATGAGCTCTGATACCAGCGTGATTTCAAGGCCTACTCTGTCCCATGTGGACAACACACGTGGTCTGGTCAGACCTCGGGGCTTTGTGATAGAACCCAGCATTTCTTGCTTCCTAGCTGAGCTGCCCCATCACCCCTAGGAGTGCCGGCTCCCAAAGGGCCTACCACACCACTCATGCTTACCCACTGGCATCTGGACCCCAGCAGAACAGTGGGCAAATTTTAATCTGTGCCCCTGTGATGGCTGGTTCCAAGTGTCCACTAAGCACCTGAAAAGTGGGCCGCTGGGCAAGCCTGCGTGACATGGGCTTGGTTGAATGACTGGTGTGTCTCTCCCATGGTGGGTGGGACCATTCCCTAGGCCGGTGGGTAAGATGGAGAGAGGGCTGACAGCTTGCAGGCAGGCGCTCATCTGCTGTTTCTCACTCTTGGTTGTGGATGGGATGTTAACTGAAGCTCCTGCCACTGTGCTCTCCGCGCCATGATGAGATGTGATCTGGAACTGTTGGGTGGAATAGAATCCCTTCCTCCTTCAGGCTGTTGGGGTCAGGTGTTTACTACAGCAATGAACTGTGAAATTCAAACAGCTCCTAGCACAGGATGGCTTCCCACCCCTGGAAAGGTGTTGGAAAGGGCAAGCAGGGTGGGGGGAGGAATTCAGGCCTTCCATGTCTTCTCCTGTAGGACTGATGTCCAGGGACGGTGTCATTGACGGAGATCCACACTCATGACTCACTTTTGTTTATGTTCACTCTTACATAAGGCATAACCACATAGACCAGGCTGGCTGAAACTTGCTTTGTAATCCAGCTGATACAGAACTCACTAAGTAGCCCAAGCTGGCCTTGGACTCCTGAGCCTCCTGCCTCAGCCTCTTGAGTGCTGGGATTGTAGATACATGCCGTCACCCCTGGACAAAAGTAACTTAATCAGTGTTGAATTTGTTGTGCAAGTGCATATGCATGCATGTGCATATGTTTGTGGTGTGCATGTGGAAGTCAGATTTCAATCTTATGCGTTGTTCCTCAGGCACCATTCACTTTGTTATCGAGATAGTGTCTCGTACTGTCTGCAGCTCACTGATTCAGCCAGGCTGACTGGCCAGGGAAACCCAGGATCCACCTGTCTCTACCACCCCAGTTGTTGGAATTACAAACACTCACCCACTTTAACCAATTATTTTATTGTGGATTCTAGAGCTCATGCTTACAAGGCAAGCACTTTACCTAATGAGCTGTCTCCTGAGTCTATCCCCTATCCCTTAGGGGTCTTATAAAACCAGTGTCTGCTTAGACTTCCTCCTCCAAATGCCTCTCTTTCTCCAGATATGCCCCAGGGAACAGGATAAAGGATATATGAGTCTGGAGGAGGGGGGTTGAGAAGCAGGATCTCCACTCTGCTGACATGTGACCTTGTTGGAGGGTTGTTCCCTGCATACATACCTCCCCCATTCTGCTCACACTGTCCATCCCCCCACTCCCTAACTTTTCCACCCTCCCCCATACCTTCATCACTGTTGTCATCTACCAGGATGATCTCTTTCAACAGGTGTGTGGGCGTGTGATTGACAGCACTGTGCACCGACCGCAGGATCACCGACAGGGCCTCATTCACGAAGATGAATATGATGGAGATCTGGGGAAGCTCCTTGGCGTACTTGAGTTCCTTACACCTGGGGAGGAAGAACATAGTCAGTGATGGAGACCTGAGGCTCCTTGGGGTACTCGTTCCTTATACCTGGGGGGAGAGTGGAGTCAGAAGAAGCCAGAAGGCACGTGTACTACTTGTACACAGTGGCAGCAAAACATGAGGATTCCTAGTGTGTCTCGGTATCTCTGCCTCATTCCTTCTCTCTCTCTCTTGCTCTCTCATCCCCCTTTCTATCAGCCATGGGACAAAGAACAGCTCCCATCATTCACTCCAACCACCCTGATATTCAGCACAGATGCATTCAGCCAAGGGATCATGGACTGATGTGAACCAAAATCAACCTTCCTCCTTCAGCTGTGAGCACGAAGAGCAAATGAGCACATTTAATTCTCCCTGGTCCTTACTTCGGGGCACACAAAGACCCCCTGGGAGTCAGGTGCAGTGCCTCCTGTCTGAAACTCAGCCTTGGAGGCTGAGGTAGGAGGGTTGCCAGGAGCTGGAGGCTGCCAATCTGGGCCGTAGTGGCCCAGTCCATATGGGATCCACGGTCTGTGGTCTGTGGTCCGTGGTCCGTGGTCCATGGTCCACTGGCAGAGGAGTGAGAGGAAAGTACTTGTTCATATGTGGGTAGACAGAAGCAGAGGATGCAGGCCTAGGTCAGAAACACAAAGAACCTCTAAAGTTCCCACCTCTCAAAGGTCAGATCCCCCCCCCCAGCCAGCATTACCAACCCAAACACAGTAACCCGTGGGGGTTGCTTCAGGATCAAACCACAACCTGTGCCGAGAAACCACAGTAGTAATCAGCCTAGCATGATCATATGCATGTTTGTGAATGTGAACTTGTATTTGTGTATGTGTCTGTAGATGTGTGTCATGTGTGTGTGTGTGTATAAGTGTGTGTACATGAATATATGTATGTGTGAAAATGAATGCATGTATGTGTATATACATGTGTACATGTGCATATGTGTATATGGTGCACACACATTTGTGGGGTAGATATGCACATGTTCTATGTATATGTGTATGTATGTGAACATCTGCTCACACACATTCTTGAGTGTTTCTGTGTATATATGTATGTGTGCACATATGTATATATATGTGTACATGTGGGTATAAAAGCATGTGTGTGCTTACATAAACATGTACATATTTGTTTGTATATATCCCTATGTGTATGAAATGTATGTGTACTCATACATCGCATTTGCTGAAGGTATACTTGCATGTCTACATGTGTGTAGTGTGTGTGCATGCTTGCATGTGCACATGTGCATGTAGTATGTGTGCGTGTCTGTGCACATATGTGGATGTGGAAATCAGAGAACAGCTGTGGATGGGTGTGGTTCCTCTCCAGTATTCACCTTGATTTTCTTTTTTCTTCTTAAAAATTTGTTTGTGTGCATATTTGCGTGTGTATGCACATACGTGTGTCCCCATGTGTATCAGAAGGGGCTGCGTGTGCCTTTGGAGGCCCAAGGAATCATTCTGGATTGCTCTACCTCCTCTTTGTTTTGCTTGAGTTTGCCAGGCTCTGCTTTCCAGGGACAGAAATAAAGTCTGCTCTTTCCACCCAGCACTTTTGCAGGAGATCCAGAATCTGAAGTCAGGTCCTTCTGCCTGCAAGGCGGAGGTTTAACTCCTAGCCATCTGTCCAGCTCCTCACCTTGCTTTGCTGATACAGGGATTTTCACTGCCCTGGAAGCTAGCAAGCAGGCTGGCCAATGAGCTCCAAGGGCCCTCTTGCCCCTGTCTCCCCCACAATGGAATTACAAATGTGACCCACTATGCCTGGCTTTTTCTCACATGGGTTCTGGGGATGACAGTTAGGTCTTACATCACTGACTGATCCATCTCACCGGCCCCAAGAGACGTGTGCATTTTAGCATACACAAATGTTCACTTGCACATGTACACACACACACACACACACACACACACACACACACACACGGACACACACGGACACACACGGACAACACCTCTGTGAAGCTGCAAGATGAAGGCCAGAATGTGAGGGTGTGGTGCGCAGAGAAGTCAGATATATGGCTGATTATATGCTGAGCAGCTTGGGCTGTCAGGCTGTATCAATCATGGAGGTAATTTTCAGAAGAAAATAAAAATTTTGTTGTAATACACATCCATGTCTCCTGAGGAGACGTGGGAATTCATTGATCACATAGCCTCATTCTACTTTGCTACTGTAAATCCACTTCTGGAGGAAGCTGTGGGGATTCGAATGGCTGCCTACAGCTTGGGAGCTGCTGACAGGAGTCATCTTACTAATTAGGGGCTGGTCCGAGGGACCAGGACATCAGGGCTTCGTCCAGCACTCTTGGCGTGGAAGTTTGGTAGCCTCGCCCTCAGCCCATGACTAGCTGTCCTGGAGACCTGAGTGCTCAGGCTCATAGCTCTCTACTCTAGACACTGACTCCTGGGGCTGCCTTCTGTGGCGTTGTTCATTTTCATTTCTAAGACAGTCTCATCTAGTTTAGGATTACATCAAGTGCCCTGTGTAGCTGAGGGTGGCCTTGAACTCCTGATCCTCCTGCTTCTACCTCCCAAGTATTAAGACAACAGATGTTGGCTGGGGTAATGGCTCAGGGATTACAGCTTTTGCCTCACAAAGCAAAAGGACCTGAATTCCAATCCCAGATCCCACATAGAAATGCCAGTGAATATGACAACAGCCTGTAATTCAGTCCTGAAAGGCAGGACTTGGGAAACCCCAGAGCAAAGCAATAAGGAGGCAGAACAATCCAGGATGATTCCTGGACTTACCTTTGGGCCTCCACAAGCACCCTCTTGTATGATGCACACCCATACAGCATACTCTCCCAAAGATGACAGGTGGGTCCCACCATGCTCAGCTTCTGGAGTGCTGGAGATGGAACCCAGGACTCTGTGCAGGTGGGGTGGCGCTCTCTAACAACTGAGTGGCATCTACATCTCTGGCCCATTATTTAAGCAGTCTCTGTTCCTCGTGACCCAGAAGACAAGCTGGAGTGTTCTTTCTACCTCTGCCCACAAGTGCCAGGGTCAAACTGCCACCAGGGATAGAGACCGTGACCATTAACCTTGACTGTCAACTTGACTGGATCTATAATTGTTCAAATCACTCTCTGAATGGGCCTGTAAGGGCATCTCAAGACTTGGTTGAGTGGAGAAGACCTCCCTGAGGGTCCATGGCACCTTCCAGTGCAGGTCCAGATACACACAGGTCCAAAGAAAAAGCGGCTTGGCCTGCCTGCCTGTCTTGTTGCTGTGCTTGCGTCCCCTTATATGGGCAGTCCTGTTCCTCCAGAGAACCCCGACAGAGCGCTGTAAGTTAAGACTCCCCTAGTAAGGTGGAACCTGCAACAGCTTTCAGGGGGCAGCAGATTCAGTCCTACCTTTTGATGGGCCCAAGTGGCGAGAATAAACCCACACCCCGGGAGCCTTTGGAAGTGGAAAGTGTCCCAGCATGCATCATGTGACCCAGGAACACAGCTAACATCATAGCTCGGGACCCCTGCACTGCCATCGGCAAAACTCTTCAAATGATCCCATCTGAGTCTAACTTCAGTCTTCCTGGAGGATCAAGCAGGACAGAACTTTCCAGAACCCCAGGATAATCACTGCACCGTTTAATGAAAAGATCCACTCAGCCTGGATGGCTCCTTTCTCCTCCTTTGTGGCTTGTCCAATATTCTTTAGCACATGCTAGATGACCAAGAACCCCCACGTCCCATACACGCACATATATATAATGCAAGCACACACATATATAATGAGGATTTATTTATCTACAAGGGAATCTGCAGAAGGGATGGAATGGCATATCAGCATGTTTAGCGAAATGAGTCAGACTCAGAAAGACAAAATAGCAAACCTATTCTCTTGTGCGAAGAACTAAAATTTTAAGAAATATAATATACATTTGTATCATTAATTATATATTTATTTATGTGTGCACATAAGATGAGAAAGTAAAAGACTACTTGAGAAGAGGAGGGGAACTGACAGGAGGGACAGGGGGACCAGAGGAGGGTGACAAGGGATCTGATGGAAACCCAGGAACACACGCAGGAATTGCAAGAATGAAGCCCAGACGCTGGGATAAGGAGAAAGCTCAGGGATTAAAGCCTTAGAGGCAACAAGATTTAAGTTCCGATCCCCAGATCCTATATAAAAATACTGGGCAGGTGTATTCGCCCACTTGTTATTCTAGTTCTGGAAGGTGGAACCTCGGAATTTCAGAGCAAGCTGCTAGCCAGACTATCCCTAATGGTGTGCTCTGGGCCTAAGTAGAGATTCAGGCTCAAAACAGCAAGGTAGAAGAGCGATGGAGGATGAGTCTCACCATCACCTTCAGGTCTGTGCTATCTCTGAGAAGCCAGCAAACAGGGTCACAAGGGACATGGAAGAAAAAGGGGGGTAAAGTGAAGAAATCCAGCTTTATCATGAGCCTAAAGCCTCCATTTCACAAGACGGAAAAGCCCCAGAGCTCAACCGTGCTGGTGCGCACGTGATGACTGGATCTCACGCTGCTCGGACACGTGCTTGACAGGGGTCTCCACGGGAATTCCCTAGGCTGAGTCAATCTCAACACAAGGCAAATACATTCAGCTGGGCACGGCGACTCGTACCTGTGGTCCCAACGCTTGGGAGGCAGAGACGGAAGGGCCAACACAAGTTGAAGGCCAGCCTAGGTTACAGAATGAGTTCTGGGTTAGCATGGACGAAAGAGCAAGTTCCACACAAGCCTAGGCTAAATAGCAAGTTCTAGGTTAGCCAGAGCTATACAGTGAGACCCTATTTCAAAAAGCTGAAACAGTAAAAGAATGAAGAAAAGGAATATAAACTCATTTCTCCTCTCCCTCTTTTTATAGCTCTGTCTGCCCTTTTCTTCCATCTCTGTTCCTTCCCATATTTTCTTCTGTGTCAAATTAACACATTTCTCTCTCTCTCTCTCTCTCTCTCTCTCTCTCACACACACACACACACACACACACACACACACACACACACACAAGCACCAACTCATTTCTCCTAACCTTGTCTCTCCTCCTACCCAGTAGCTACAAGACTCCCACGTCCTCTGAACGGAAGAGCTGTCTCTCTCTTCACAGTCTCCTACCTAAAAGCCCCTTGCTCATTCCCAACCATCCCCCTTCCCCCCCAGCTCCCAGCAGTGCTCCTGGATCTCCCACAACCTCCGACCTAGTGCTCTTGGCTGGTTCTGCCCCCTGTGGGATGCTTCCCCCCCACACCGGGCATGGTGGAGCCCATGCCCCACGGCAGGGATAGGAATATGGGGCGTCCTCTGCCGGATGTTTCCTCCCTCTGCTACAGAATGATCAATGCCATCCTTTTCTTCCTGCCGCAGTTACGACACTGACGAGGGCAGCACCTCAACACTTGAAAGATGCCATGGAAACACAACTGCACCTTGTTCCTCTGCACTCACTCATCAGGCCTGAGGCCCCGGAAGCCAGGACTGGGTGCTCTGGCTCCACCCCTATCCCCATCCCACTGGTATCGCCCATCTAGCCTTTCCTCCAATCTCAGGGGAAGGGTGTCATTTTTAGCAGCAACAGACCTTGCAAAAAGACGTGGGTAGGACCTTGCTGTCCAGTATCCACTCCCAGAGCACTCCTTAGCCAGGAGGGAGCACACTTGGCTGGGAGCTTTATTTTTCTCTGTTGAGCTCTGCAGTTCCACTACGAAGCCTCAGTCACAGACAAACTGCCTACTTTGGCATCTGAACCCCGCGGTCTGTCCTGAGAGTCCCATAAGGTCCTATTCAGCAAGGGGGTTTCAGCTAGCTCAACTGTATGTCTTGACTTCCAGAAACTGAATGCAGGAAACTGTGGCCGAATGCATGTCATTGGCTCACACATGGTTCTGGGGGACAGCCGGACTGGGACACTGAACCCCGTAGTAGGAGGGCAGCTCTGTGTGCGTGAGGCCCAGTTTGGCACCCCTGTGATCACGCAGCCACCTTGGTACCTCTGTGTACGTGCAGCCCATGCCACAGTCACATGAAGTTCTGCCTCTTTCTTGCACGACTGGCTCCTGTTAAACATTTATTCTGGAAGATTCCCCCGAGGTGTTTGCAATACTTGGACGGATCCCCACTGGCTGCACAGCTTCTTAGGAAGTACTGCCCCTGAGTAAGAAAGAGTTGCTTCTGGAGATGTTCTCAACCATGTTAAGGCGGTCAGGGCTCATGCTGCTCCTGACCTGCCCAGCTCTTGGCACGGATCCTCATAAGCCTCTCACCCCATCCTTGCGTGTGACCATTAAAGAGTCCACTCTGGGCATATAATCTTCCCAGCTTGGACTAGGCTGCCTTCTGGAGGAATGAGAGAAGAAAAATACAAGTAGCAGTCTCCAGTTAGACACAGGGAGACCAGATGAGCAGGGGCTGGAGAGGTGGCTCAGAGGTTAAGCCTCTGCCTTGAAGGCAGAGGGTCCTGAGTTCAGATCCTATACCCCACGTATAGACACGGGGCGGAAGCCCGGGGGAGCCTGCGTTTCTGGTCCTGGTAGGGCGGAGCCTGTGAATCCCGGGACAGAGCAGAGTAAACAAGGAGGAGGTGGAGGCGTCCATGGTGGTTCCCGAATTCGTCCGTGGTTCTACACACACACACACACACACACACACACACACACACACATACACGCCCACACACGCATTCACACATACACACAATTGAATAAATAATAAAAAATATTAAAAAAAAAAACAGATAAGCAGACTAGTCCAGCGACACCGCAGAAGAGCAAGTCTCACTCCCCACCACCTGACACTGAAGCAGCAGCTAATGAGTGAGGTTGGCTTTCCCAGTGACCCCAGGCATGGGGGGAGAGGGGGGCTGCACCTACCTGCCCTGTCCCCTAACAGTCACCACACACCATGTAAGGGTGGTCACACAGAAGTCACTCGCACACTGAGCAGAAGGGCAGGTCAAATCATGAAGACAGGCAGGAATGAACGCGCCCCTCCCCTACTTGTGTGAACACACATGGGTGCGTGTGCACACACACGCGAGCACACACACACAAAGCGCACACTTGTATATACATGCCTTCACATGCTGAACCTAACACAACTTGAAAATATTTTCAAATGAAGACATATTCAAAAGTTCAAAAAGGTGAATCAACCATCGAAGTAAGAGATACTTGAATCCAGTAAGTACAAGAAAAGCTGGATAAAGGGCTGGAGAGGTGGCTCAGGGGTTAAGCCTTTGCTTTGCAGGCGGAAGGTCCTGAGTTTGGATCCTAGACCCCACGTATAGACACCGGGCAGAAGCGGGGGTGGCCTGTGTTTCTGGTCCTGGTAGGGCGGAGCCTGTGAATCCTGGGGCAGAGTAAACAAGGAGGAGGTGGAGGCGTCCATGGTGGTTCCCGAATTCGTCCGTGGTTCTACACACACACACACACACACACACACACACACGCACACACACACAATTGAATAAATAAATTTAAAAAAACATTAAAAAAAAAAAGAAAAGCTGGATAAAATGGAAGGTCACACAAGGCTTCATCTGGTCACGGCAACTGGGAAAAGCAGGTCACAGCAGCCTTCACCTGACCACGGCAGCCGCACAGGTCCTGCTTCCTGAGGCCTTGTGCAGTCTCCCAGGCTGCGAGCTGGGATCAACGAATTTCTTTGTTAATTTAGATATTTGCAGGAAGCAAATGAACCAGCAGTTCTGCAAATCACTGACTTTAATCTTCAGAGTTACTTAGCCCGCCACCATTGTTGGGGGGAGTGCTGTTTTCAGGGATATTTGTGCACAGCGGGCAGCAAACATTTTAAGTATACTAGGTATGATGTGTCGCAGGGAAAACATGGGTGTCAGATGGGTTAAGCGTTACCGTGTGCTCGCGGGAATAATATGAGTTTGTATGGAGACAGCCAGGTCACCTAGAAGAGATGCTGTCACAGAGACGAGTAATCTCACACTGGCAAAGAAACTGCTTCCTGTTGTGAGCATGCATGTGTGTGTGCAGGGCACGTGTATGCAGGGCACGTGTGTACAGGGGCATGTATGTGGGGGTGGCATGTCTCCGTGAAGGTCAGAGAAGTTTGTCAGGAATCCTGCTCTGTCACCCTCACCTTGTCCCCTCAAGATGCAGGGTGCTGGTTTGAATGTGAGTTTGCCCCCACATAGGCTCATTGCTTGTAACCTTAGCTAGTGCTCATGTTTGGGGAGGCTATGGCCCTTTAAAAGGTGAAGCTTGGGCAAGTGAGGTAGCTCAACTGATAAGGCGTCTCTGGTTGCAAACCTGGTGGCTTGAGTTCAATCCCCAGAGGCCCACATGGTGCATGCATGCACCTTTCTCTTTCTTACATACACAGGCAAATAAAAAAATAAATCAAGTATTTTTTTTTTAAAGAAGCAGAGTCTCACTAGAGGAGGGTGTGTGTGTCACAGAGAGCAGGCCCTGAGGTTTGGTGGGCCTACCCTGCTTCCTCTCACTATCTTCCTCTCTCTTTCTCCTGATGGCTATGGTATCCTGCTTTTGCTTTCAGACATGCCTTTTGCTATGTGAATCCCGGCCACGAAGGACTGTATCCTCCCTGGAGCCATAAGTCAAACACATCTCTCTTTCTCACTGGAGCTGGCTACGTATAAGTACCACAGCAATAAAAGAAAAGTAACCGCAGCATGGCCAAGGTCAGCATCAGCACCCAGTGTCTTCCTCAGCTACTGTCCACCTGCGTTTTGAGACGGGGTCTCCTGTCCCTGCCTTCTGGAGCAGAGACTAAATACGCAACTCCGCACCCTGCTACTTTTTAACGTTGGCTTTAAGACACCAAACCTAGATCTTCTCACTTGCTCAGGAGACACTCGAGTGGCCGAGCCCGCCCCAGCCCCAGGTCAGATGGGCTGATCTTCATTTGCATATGGTCGCAGACCTTGATGGCTTCTGGTAACTCTTTCTCTGCTTTGCGTTGATATGAAAGTGTGTCCACACTATGCTAGTCTCTGATAGCAGTAGACAATTCATGGGCTTATGTGTTGGAGGACTCGGCCAACTGTTAACTGATGTAAGTGTCTGAGTGTATGTAGGGTAGGCTAGGCTAAGCTACAGCATCTGGTAGGCATAACTATTCAAATTCATTTTGTTGAGACAGAGTGTCCCTCTGTAGGCCAGGCTGACTTGAAACTCACTGTGTAGCCCAGGCTGGCCTGGAACTCATGATTCCTTGTTTCTGAAATTGGGCCTACAGGTGAGTGTATTTTAATTTTAAATGCATTTTAAACTTAGGATATTCTCAACTCACAATGATTTTACTTCATTATTTGAGAGAGAGAGAGAAGGTAAGAGAGAGGAGAGAGCATTGGAGGTCAGAGGGCAGCTTTCGGCAGTCACCTTTCACCTTCCACCCTGGGTTCCAGTGATGGAACACCGTCAGGAGGACTGTGCGGGGAGCCCTAGCCGCTGAGCCGTCCTGCCAGAACTCACATTGAAATCTAGCCCCTTAGTAAGTCAAGGAACATCTGTGTGACCCTAAGCCCCATCAGTATTTCTGTTGGGTGCAGACCATTCACTACCCCAGTTGCCGAGAACTTTTAAAGACTTGATGCATGAGCTGAGGCTGAATGAAGGATTAAGCCACAAAGAGAGTGACTGAAAAAGTCAGCCATAAAGAAGCCATGGGATGTTCCTGTCTATACCGTCACTGCTCTTCCTGTCCAGAATCAGCTTCCAAAGAACAGATGCAAGAGACTGTACTGAAGGACACACTGGTTCTGGACAAGGTCCAGTGAGTTCACCCACGCACAATGAGAAGCACGTGCATTAGTCTGCTGAACACAACCAGGTGCCTTCGATGCTGGGCCAAGACTTCTGGTGAGCTTGAGTGATTAGCTGAATTCTCACAGCAGGGCATGGTGTGCAGCACACGCATGAACACACACCGACTCAGGCCAAGCCTGCTGATTCAAGCAGGTCTCCAGAGGCCATGTGGTGGTGGAAAGGAAGCGACTTCTGCAAGTTGTCCTCTGGCCTCCACAGGTGCACTGTGACACATATAACTCACAGCCCTCTCGTCTCACAAAATAAAGAAATAAATGCATCTCCCATGGGCTTGTCTCAAGTAGATAATTCCTCATAGGGGTGCCAGAAGGCTCAGATCTCTTGAACACTTGTAGCTGTCGCACTGAGTACACAACTTTCTCTCTCTCTCTCTCTGTATCTGTCTCTTACATACACATGCACATATATATACATGAACATGCACATCTGTCCAGGTTCCATAGAGAGATCTGCCTGTGGCTTTCTATATGTCTAGACAAATCTTTAGTACCATCAATTATCTGCACACCACAGTCTACACCTGCCAGGACTCGCCCCCCCTCCCCCACCACACTTGATAAGACAGTGTCTCTCACACTACCATCAATGGCTCAGATATTTGGGGTTTGTGAGTCCAGTGTGGAAGAGTCCAAGACTTTTCATACTCAAGCCAATGAGAGGAGGCTTATGCTGTTCCAGCGACCCTGGGCTCACCGCCATGCAACGAACCATAACATGTGGAAACTTACTTAAGATCATGAGTGAACCAGACTGTGTGAATGGAAAACCCGCCTGTGTTTAGGAAGCTCTGGAAGGCTGAGATGGCTTGGTGGACCCACAAAAGGTTAGGGGCACGGTGCAAGTGTTGTCCACAGCATGAGGTCACATTCCTGTATCTATACTACATGTACCTGAAGGATTTCTCAAGGCCTAGTAATTTGCAATACATCTACTGGAAGCCATTTGAAATTTATTTATTCAACCGAATTATTGATGTTGGTCTAATGAAATAGAACTCAGAGCACCCGGGGCTCCGTTGCATCTCCCTTGACTTTCCTTCCATTCCCAACACAGGACTATTTTTATGCAAATGAGGCTAGGATGGCATCAAACATTTTTCCAAGAACAAATATGTTCTCTCCATCTGCCCTGGCCTTCTTTCCCCTGCATCCATCTTCAAAGCCCTGGTGGCTGATGGGAGTTTCTTCTAAATTAACTAAAGGAACAAGCCATCTGTAATCTGACGTGCCCAGCTCCCTCTGCGGTATACGCATGGTGCTCTCACAAACACCTCAACTTAATCTGTTCCCCCTTTTACCAGAAGACAGATTGATCTCCCGTCACCCACAGCATTTACAATGCTGTGAATCCAAGTCGTTGCAAAACTCAGTGGCCTCTCTCTGTCAGCAGAGGCCGCACACTGGCATCCAGACCAAAGCCAACAAGAACTCCGCACATGAAAGGCACCTCATGATGGACAGTGCACTGGTCACTTCATGATTCTCAGCCCAGAAGAAGCTTGAAGACTACTGCATGTAACTGTTCACTGAACAAATCAGAGTGCAAGTGGGCAGGCTGTTTAAACTGGACCACTAGCAACAGGCTTGACCTTTCTAGAAGGAAGTGTAGATGTGTGCACGTGTGGATGTGTACTAGTTTGGGGTTAAAAAAAGATAGAACATATTGATACATAAAGAAGCAATGTACTGCGCCAGGAAGATGGTTTAGCGGGTAAGGTACCAACTCACAAGCATGGTGAGCTGAGCTCATTTCCTGGAAGCCTACGTACTGGAAAAAGAGAGAACTGAGTGCTTAAAGTTATCTTTTAGACTCCACTTGTGCAGCATCCTGGTATACATATTTGTTCTCTCTCTCTCAAAAAAAATAAAACTTTTTTTTAAAAAAGCAGCAATGCAGAACTGAGAGATGGCTCAGGGGTTTAAGCCTTTGCTCACAAGCAAAAAGATCTGGTTTGGATCCCAGATCCCACACAAAAACACCAGCTACATTAGGCAGCATCTGCAGTACTGGCCCTGGAAGGCAGAGCTTTGGAGATCCCACAGCAAAGCCATAAGGAGGAAATACAATCCAAGATGATTCCCAGTGTCAACCTTGGGTCTCCACAAGTGCACAAATTACCATTCTTCACATATACCCTCACACTTAGAAAAACCTAGAACAAAGGTGTCATTCCTGCAGCGCTTCTCAGAGCATGTGCGTTGGAATCTTTGCAGGTCCTAACAAAGATTACACAGATGTTGCCATGATGGCTACAGATTGTGCCCTTGAAATGGCAAGGGTTTCTAAAACGTTCCAAATCTCAAGTTGGGAGGCAGACTGGTGGGTAGAAGCTTAAGGCAGCATGCTTAAAACCCTGGGTTCCACCCACAGCTCTTGCATAAGCCAAGTGTGGTCATGTACCCCTGTCATGAGGTGGGGGCAGGAGGATCAGGAGTTCAAGACCAGCCTCAGACACACAGTGAGCTGTAAGCAGCCGGACTATGGAAGACCGTCTTGAAACAAATCTTTGAACTGCTCACTCTCCACCATACTTATACTCTCCCTGTAAAAGAGTTCTTCTTACTTGTTGTTCACTCTATGATATTTCTCCCAATGCTGTCAATCATATTGTGGTACTGTGAAATTCTAAAAAAAATTTTTCAAATTCTAAAATAATTTAAATTGAAGTTTCTATTTCTATTCACTTTTACTAAGTCAACCACAAAGTGGGGCCAGAGTTCCCACTCTCGTCTATCATAGGAAAAGGCACCTGGTAGCATATGCCCCCAACTTCAGCCTTGCATTCAGTGGCTGTTCAAGGGTCAGCTGTGAGAAATAAAGTCCACGCCACCCCGGTTGACCTTCTATTAGCTGTTTGTCTCATTGCTGTGGCAAAACATCTGACAAAAGCAACTTAATGCAGGGGGTTCACTGTGGTTCACTGCAGTCCATCATGGAGGGGAAGGCATGGGGGCCGGAATGTGAGGCAGCTGTTTATATGGCATTCACACTCAGGAAGCAGAGAGAGATGAATGCTGGTGCTGGCCACATTCAGGGCAGAGAGGTATTTTTCTTCCTCAGTTAAATCACTCAAGAAAAACCCTCATAGACACATCCAGAGATGTGACTCCTGGGACATTCCAAAACTAGGCAAACTGACATCAAAATTCTCCATCACAGATCACCTGGCTAAACAGACTCCAGGAAGGCATTTCCTAGACACAGTTAAGGTTAGGGGTTAGGGACTGGGGATACAGTTAGGTTAAAGTAGCAGTGTGAAGGGGCAGCGGGCATGGAAGGCTAGGACTAGGGGATAGGGTTAAGGTTGGAGGTTAGAGATTAGAGTTAGGATTAGGGTAGCAGTGTAAATAGAAGGTTCTGTTCTGTAGGCATTAAAGGTTAAGGATTAGTATTAGTGGTAAGGGTTAAAGTAAGAGGTCAGAGATATAGCTAGGGTTAGGATAGCTGGGTTACTAGAAACGTCCGTGCTGTAGGCATGGAAGGAAGGCCTGGTTGCTGCTGAAGAGTAGATGTGGTAGAGGTGGTTCTCTATGGGCCTTGGACACACACACACACACACACACACACACACACACACACACACACACACATAGTGGGCATGGGGGGTTGCACGCAGGCCATTCGGCTTTGTTCAAGCTGCCTAACCTCTCCAGGAGCACATGCTCCTTTATAAAATAGTGATGGTAACAGCTACTTCAGAGGGTGGTTAAATTTAAATGAGATCAATAAAACACAAGGCAGTGACAAAAACCTAAAGGGTGGTCAATGAAAGGGAGCAATTACTGTGCTCAAAGGGTCAGACACCCTCCTGAGCTGCACCTATTTATTACTTCCACTGTGAGTATTTACGGGACAGCTTCCCTGGGACTGGAACTTAGGACAGTCAAGCTTCTTTAAAACAGGTCTAGAAATCCCCAGTGAGGGGCTGGGGGTGCGGCTCAGCGGGACAGTACCTGCCTGGAATCTCCCAGGGAGGGGCTTGGGAGCATGAACCACTTGTCGGAGGGGCTCCACTGTCTGTGGGGCAGCTCAGTCTCTCTGGATGTCTCCAATGGTTGGGGAGAGTCTCCCCCTCCAGCAGGTATTCACTGCTTTTCTTTACCTCAGGGACGGTCACCTACCCTTGGAATCCTGTCCATTTCTGAGCCTTCCTACGACCCCCTCACTGTGATGCCCCTGTACCTTCTGCTTCTCACGAGCTTTCCTCCAGGGTGGAACATTTTCAATTCCTAGAGAACAGCCTCCTTAGCTTAGACCAGGGACCACGTCCAAGATAACATTGTGTTATGTCCAGAAGGAAAATGCCACATGACATTTGAAGAGTTGGGGTGGGAGAGTTTTCACTGACAGGAAAGAGGGTCTCCCATTGGCTCCCTGTGTGGGGAACACACCCACTCTGTTTGCCAGGGCTCTGTGTGGTTAAGATTTGCTCAAGAGAGCCATGTGGCATTAATCTATGGGACATTCATGCCAATTGATAGTGGAGGAAGAGTGGGGGAACTTGAGAGAGTAACCGGGGACATGAGAATCCAGCAAGGCCTTCTCACGACTCGCCATTTCCCTGATATCCTCTCACTAAATGACATGTTCATTTTCTGAGTGTCTAGTTATCACAGAGTGCAGGGGGGGACCTCTGAAGGGCCCAGTACCCTGTCAGTGCTGATTAAAGCCATGACTGATATCCTGTGCACACTTTACAGCCAACCTCTCCATTGAGCAGCGTGGTGAGTTATGGGGTGGTTGATTCTGCCACTGTTATCTGTAATTTCTCCTTTGGCCTCCTGGTCATAAATCCAGGTGCCAGGCTCCTCAGGAATTTGCTTGGCTTCACTCGCAAAGCCTCCCCTTTCATTTTTCGCTACAAATTCGAGCCCGTATTATCCGGATGTATCTGCGTAGGTGTCGTATCTGGGAATTGTCCTCATGTCATGATTGCTGACCGCACGCACGCTGGGGTGTGGAGGTCAGGAGGGATGTCTGGGTTAAGCAGGGGTTGTGGGTCGGTTTCTTTCTTGTTGCTGTGACAAAATACCTGGAAAAGCAACTTGAGGAAGGGTTTACCGAGGCTCACGGTTGGAAGGTGCAGTCCATCCTGGCAGGAAGGCATGGTAGCAGGAATGTGAGGTGGCTGGTCGCGTGGCATCCACAGTCAGGAAGCCAGAGTTAACTGAATGCTGGAGTTCTGGAATGTGGAGATTCCCTAAACAGAGGACCTAAATCCTTCACAGTCTTCACTTCCTAGCCCCACAGCCCTACTTCCAAGTAACGCAGCGAAGTCTGAGGCCATAAAAGAGCCATCAGGCCCAAAGGCTCCTTCTCTGACCTCTCCTGGTGTGCTGTCCGTGACGGCTCTCCGCTGTCCTCTCCACTTGAAGCTGCTCTTCTGTCTAATGCTCTCCCACCTTAAAGCTAAACTATGGTTCTCTTGGCTTCCAGGCTCTCAGCTCAAATAAACTCATATTTCTTTTCTTGCTTTCTTTCTTTTTCTTGTGTGTGTGTGCGCGTGTGAGGGCACTTGAGTATGTGCACCTGTGGTGGTCCAAGGGTGACATCAGGAATCATCTTGGATTGTTCTACATCCTTATTGCTTTGCTCTGGGGTTTCCCAGTTCTGCCTTCCAGGGCCAGAATTTCAAGTCACTGCCACATCTGCCCAGCATGTTTACATTGGATCTGCCGGTCTGAGCTCAGGTCCTTTTGCTTGGAAGGCAAAGACTTTAACCCCTGAGCCATCTCTCCAGCTGTAAACTCATGCTTCTTGCGTCTCTCCCTTGTGTTAGCTTCTCTTTGTCAACAGATCTCCAAACTGGCATTGTGACAGAGTCACTCTGGATTCCTTCCTCAGCCCCTTCCACAGAACTAACACCTACTCATCACCTAGACCCTCTACAAAATGCTCTTCCTCTGGCAGCTTCCTTTCTAACCTTTCTCTGCCAAGAAGGAGCCCAAAGGACCTTCCTAAGCCTCCTGCCTGCCTACTCACTTCCTCTATGACTGATGCCTCTCAGGATGACCAGGCCGCCCCCTGAAAGAATGCAGATGTCAGCCCATCAGTGTTTTGTTTTAAAAGAAGCAAAGAGTAGACAAGGAAAATAAAAGACATATCGACCAAAGTACAACAAACAGCTGAGAAAATAGACTCCGCATCTGAGAAACCTCGGTGTGACAAACTTCACTCCTTCCCCCAAAGAGCAAGGCTGCCTACCTCATTATTTTAAAAAGACTGTTTTGTCATACATAAACGAATAAATATGTGCAGATATTTGGAATAAAAGACTCAAACCTGTACCATGTTCCAAATGAACTCTCAGTGGTTGGAGGAAGAGAATCATAGAAGACCAAGACAGAATGGACATCTGTAATCGTGCTGAGGGATGAAACCTTCTTTCTCAGCTTCCATGCAGGGAGGGGGAAAAGAAACAACATAAAGACCAACAGTTTGAGATCCCTACAAATTTAAAATCCCTGGCTAGGGCAGAAGGAAAGATCGCAGAGTTAAAATCAAAGAAATCACTCCTGAGAGTCTACTTGCATAAGATCCGACACACGAAGGGTTAATCTGTGTAAAGATTTTTTTCATGTTTATAAGGAAAACCATTTTCTTGAGAGAGACAAAGTAACAGAACAGTAAGAATTTAAGAAAGTGGAGGCTCTGTCTAAACTACCATGAAATCCACCTAATTTAACCCTCTCTTTCAAAAAAACAAAAACAAAAGACTGGAATTTCTGTTTGGAGGTTTCATAGGGGAGCTCCCTATGGGATGAGTCCCTGGAGGAGGAGAGTTCTGGCCCCTGGATTCAAATAAGGAAGCTCTTTCTACAAAGGAGCCCCTCGGGGCACCTTGCTGGGAGGACTGGTGTGCAAACAACTAAGGTTAATTTGTGATGCTGAGAACTTACAATGGTGACTTTGTTTATCTTGCCTGGCCCAGGAGCAACTCTGCACTGCCTCTCTAAATCTACCCCACCAAGAGCTTCCAGAACATTCTAAACAGATCAGCTCCACTCTCAGTACTGATACCCAGCTAGGTGGCATTCTAACTTCTCTTCCTTCGAATTTTGTGGATTTATATCATGGCTTAATTGGAATTTATTTTATTTAAACAATACATCTCACACCACTTCTGTAAGCTCCATTTTCCCCCATGGAAACAATGACTGTTATTATTTACTGCTTTTAATAGCTTGGGTGGTTTTATATTTTTAATTTTTTATTTACATGTGTCATGTGCACACACATTCTCATGAAGGTGTGTGTGCCCCTGTGGAGGCCAGAGGTCGACGTCTGGGTTCCTTTCTTCTCTCATTCTCTGACATACGAACCCAGGGCTCACTGGCCGGCCATGGAGACCCAGGGATCTGCCTGTCTACTCCCACCCCGTAACCCTGGACACAAGAGTTACAGATGTGCCACACTGGAATGCTGTGCGAGCTGTGGCCAGATCATCTTGTAAAGCTCCTCTGCCCTGGCTGGAAAGTGGTGGTTCCTATAACTAACCACAAGAGCTACCTGGTCCCCTTGTGACTTACTTCTGAACCCCTGACCTCCCTCCCACTCTAATGACCTTGAGAGTGACCGCCCTTTGTCTGACATACTTTTCCTTTTACTCTATACCCTGCACTGGCCCAGTTCCCTAACAATCCTTAGCAACATCTGAAGGCTGTAAGAGAGAGCCACTCTTTTTGTCTGGAACTCTGCAGATCCCCACCTTGACACAACACACACACACTCTCTCTCTCTCTCTCTCTCTCTCTCTCTCTGCATGTTGTCCATGGTGGCTATCTCCTGTCCTCTCTGACTTTAAACTATCTCTTGTCTTCTAATGCTCACCCATTATAAGGCTAAGCTTCAGTTCCCTTGGCCAGCAGGTTCTCAGCTCTAATAAAACTTGTATTTCTTAAGAATCTTTCTTATGTCAACTTTTCTTTCTCAATGGTCACAGAGGTCTCCTCACACACTGTCATCCAACACTATAAAGGTTAGGTCTCCCATTGTCCCCGGGGGATTTTCTGCAGAGATTCCCCACCTCCCCTGTCCCTGTCCATTCTTCTCGAATGCTTTCCCACCTTACGGTCAAACCATGACCCCCACAGCTCTCTGTACTAACAAAGACTCCTTTATCTCGGACCTCTGCCTTCTCTTCTTCTCTAGATCTGGGGCTGCCTTCCGTACTCTCCTCTTTAAACCCCTGTTCTCTACATCCTGTGATTTCTTTCCTGTAGTCTTTATTTTGCAGCACTGCTTGAATAACCGCCTGACAGCAGACTGTGCGGGGATGGGGAAGCGAAGGTATCAGAGCACTACACGTGTGTGAGCCCCACGCATGATACTAGCTCCTGGTCTAGGGTCTCCTCTCTTGTTTTCTCTTTCCTTCCCTAGAATTAAGTTAAAATATTTAGAGAGAGAGTCTCATGTAGTCCTGGTAGTGTGACCAGGGTGGCCTTGAATTCCTGACCCCTGCAGAGTGCAGGATAACAGCGTGGGCCATGGTGTCGTGTTTGACAAGACACTTTTGTCTGAAAATTATTTAAGCACCGCACTACAGTCTTTCAGGTTTTTTTATTCATTTGTTTATCTTTGGTGTGTGTTGCAGGGGAGCAAGCCAACCCAGGAAATGAAGTCCATCTGACTGGCCAGGTCTCAGGCCCAAGCTCCCCGTTTGGTTAAGTCTTGTTTGTTTTTTAATTTTTTAATATATTGTATTATTTCTCTCTCTCTCTCTCTCTCTTTCTGTGGTGTGTGTGTGTGTGTGTGTGTGTGTGTGTGTGTATGTGTGTGTGTGTATCAGAGGACATTTTGTGTGCCTATGAAGGGCCAAGGATGGCTTTGGAAATCACCTTTGATTGCTTCTACCTCCTATTTGCTTTGCTCCGGAGCTGTGCGCCTGTGCTGCAGAGTGGATGTTAGAGAACAACCTGCAGGACTGGTGTTCTCCACGGGGAGCAGTGGGGTGCCTGACTTTATTACATGTGTGCCTTGTACACATGTGCCACAGAGTGAACAGAGAACAATTTGCAGGAGTGTTGTCTTCCTCCATGTGGATTCTGGGAATCAAACTCAGGTTCTCAGATTTTACAGGAAATGTCTCTACGTTCATTAAGCCATCTTGCTAGCCCCTATTTTTACCCAATTTTTAAATCCCATGATTCCGATTATTTCTGTAGCATAATTGGTTGTTGGTTTGCAAACAGTGTGTGATCTCTCAATTGTAGTTTTAAAGTCAAGAGGCTCTGCCTGCTCTAAATGTCACATTGTTGTGAAGATGTTTTTGTTTGTCTTTTAGCCACACAGCCTCTCCTCTAACACTTGGGACTCCTCTCTCTCTTATTTAAGTATATAGTAGCTTGGGCTGGAAAGGTGACCCAGGTGGTAAAGTGCTCAGCACCTGCACACAAAGCCAGGCATGGTGGCACATGCATGTAATTCCAGCACTGAGACAGTGGCTAAGGATAGATCCCTGGGGCCAGCTGGCCAGGTGGCCTAATCGGTGAACCCCAGGTCTCAGTGAGAGACCTTGTTTCCAAACATAGGATAGGTGGCCTCTAACAAAGCCCAAGGCTGACCTCTGGCCTCTACATGCATATGTGCATGCATGTGCATATGTGTGTACACACACATGTATACCATCATACAAGTGAACACTTACACTTTTATATATATATATCTCACAATACACACACACACACACACACACACACACACACACACACGCACACATGCAGGCATGTACACACGCATGCACGCACAAGCACGTGCACCAGCACACATCTCCACTCCCACAAACGAAAACATATGTAAAGCAGCTTCCTAACTAAACCAATCAGCATATCATGCCATCAATACATGAGCAGACCCCGCCATTCTGAGATGCATATGACCCCCCAAACACACATTGATGCATCCATTGGCCTCTTCCGTAAACTGGATGCTTTTTTCCACATAGGTGCTACAAACTCTTGGAGGCAAGGGTATGTGAGAATTGTGAGTCATAAGATTGGAAACTCAAACCACTTAGTTTCTTCTGACCCAGGCTACCTCTGCAAACTATAGTTCAGAGCTCACTAGACAGTAAAACCTGCCAGGTTCTGTCAGGGTTGGAATATGCATCTCTAGCCATGCATAGCTGAAAAAAAGCCCCCAAAACTTAAGCATGATCCTGACATCCAAGGCTTCCTCCAGCTACCAGCTACCCTGGCCCCCTCAGGTCCTGGGTAATGTAAGATGGCTTTCTTCCTCTGAGGCAACATTACCCTGACCCATCTTGGAGTAGAGAAACCTTGGCCCTGTTGCCATGGCAACCAACACAGCACTACACACCAGATAGCTAGGTTTATGGTAATGAAGGTCTATGGTAATGACAGTCAAATTGTTAAAGGGTTCTAGTAGAAGGAGGAGAGGAAGGTCACCTCAGACCCCACTGCTGATCCTCCAGTTGCTAGGCTCCTTGGGAGACCCTAGAATTCACAGCAAGTGAGGGTTGAATGACAGGAGGCCTCCACGAAACAGCTTGCATGTGGTCGTGATCTGTGATGGGGTGGAGTTTTGTGACTAGTAATGCAGCTGTTCGGGGGTCCCCCAAAACCTGTAGGTCACCCCTCACTTGTGTTGCCTAAGGAAATGCCACAAACTCATAGAGCGAGATTACTGGGAGCACAGAAGATGATACTGAGATTTGGAGGCGGCCCATCTCTGATGTGTTGATGGAGCTGGTTTCTTTCTTACTGGAGAAAGAAAAAAAAAAAGTGGCTGCTTCTATTTGCCAACATCCCAATGAGAAAGGCTAATCAGAAAGCACCAGGAGACCAAAACAGCCAGATGTTTTTGCGCGAGGGAGTCCAGGAAGCCTGAATAGCTTGCAGCAGGGGTGATACATACTTTCCCCAGCGATTCAACACGAATGTGCGCTTATTAGGCAGAGAGGGAGATTTAACAGGTTTTTCCGCTAATGTTCCAATTTTAAATCCATTTAAGATAATTTTCTTTATCTTGGGTTTATTTTTCTCAGTAACCAGGATACTTAACTGATTTGCACAAACCCATTTGAAAAAGAAATAACATACTCCAAGCAAGGGCACACTCTAAATGGAAAAAAAAGGGAGACACCGCAGATCTGCAGAAAATGGAGAATTGGTTTAAGAAGATGGGGTGAAATCCCATTTAGAAACAAGGACTTTTCTTCCAGTGGTTTTGCCCAAAACAAAAACTCTGTTTCCCAAGGAGCAAAGGAAGAATGCTTCAGTCTTAGAGCACAGAATCGAAGATTTCTCTCCTATGCAGGCGTATAGATACAACCAGACTCCACAAGCAAGAATCTCAGACCAACAAGCAAAACACACACACTGAAGTAACCCAGCTATGGGAGGTGCTTCATCATCTACTGACTTTCAAAAGCATTTTTCAAAAAAGTGACAATGTTCCCAGGATAGAAAGGGTCTAGTAAAATTCCAGAAAAGCTTGCTATAAATTTTTTGAAGGAAACTGAATTTTTTAAAAAAGAAATTGCTATAGAAGGCTAAGGAGATGGTACAGGGATTAAAGCCCTAGTCTTGCAACAGAAGGATCTGAGTTCAGATTCCAGAACCCATATAAAATGCTCAGAGGGTATAGTGATAGCCTGTAATTCCAGCCCTGGAAGGTGGAGCCTGGGCGTCCCCAGCGCAAGCGGGCTAGCCAGACCAGCTCTGGTGGCGTGCTCTGGGTTTAATGAGAGACCCAAGCTCACAATAGTAAGGTGGAAAGCAATTGAGGATGATTCCTGATGTCATTCTTTGGCTTCTACAGGGGAACACACTCAAGTACACTGGTGTGTGTACATTAGCACCCACACACATATACACCCACCACATGCAAAAACACGTACACACACCTCATGCACCCCCCACACCCTATGCACAACCCCCCATACTCATATATGCACTCACACACAGCCCCCCACCAAATACCCAGAAATGTGAAGAAACAGTCTGGGAAAGAACCAAGCATCACTCACTCTGTGAGTGCACAAGTTCCCCAACTTACTTGGTGGGACGATAATCCGGAATGGACCGGTCCAATGAGATCTTTTCACTGAGGTAGGAATTGTAGCCATACTTCTCATGGGGTCCTTTGGCTTTTTCTGCTTCAGAGGGGGAAAGGGTGGCAGGTAGGCCCCCTTTGCCTCGCCCACCATAGCCTTCAATGAGCCCAAGGGATTTGGATAAGCCTGGAAAAAAAAAAAAAACAGAAGAGATTTGTTCAAAATTCTACTGACCTACTGATAGGGATGTTTCTTCTTGAGATGGGGTAGAGTTTGAACTTGCTGCATAGCCCAGGATGACCTTGAACTCCCAGTTCTTCTGCCTCCAAGATTAGCTATCTGCTGTCTAACTGTCTGTCTGTCTGTCTATCTATCTATCTATCTATCTATCTATCTATCTGTCTGTCTGTCTGTCTGTCTGTCTGTCTGTCTGTCTGTCTGTGTCTGTCTGTCTGTCTGTCTGTCTATCTATCTATCTATCTGTCTCCTTTATCCATCATCAATCTATCCATCATCTATTTATCATCAATTTACTTAGCTACCTGCTTATGAGAGACAGAGAGACACAGAGAGAGAGAGAGAGAGAGAGAGAGAGAGAGAGAGAGAGAGAGAGAGAGAGAGAGAGAGAGAGAGGCTGCCACAGTGTGTGGATGGAGGTCGGAAGATAACTTGCAGAAATCAGTTCTCTCCTCCTACCATGTGGGCTTCTGGGGATTGATTTCAGATCTCCAGATTGTGAGCAACATATATATAATATATATATATATATATATATATATATATATATATATATATATAAACTGTTTACTGAGAGAACAACTTGCTGTACACACCCAGGCTGGACTTGGACATACTCCATAGTCCAGGCAAGTATCATACTCAGGTACAACTTCCTACCTCTACCTACCTAGCACTAGAACGACAGGCACGTGCTACCATACCTGGTTTATGTGGTGCTGGGGGTGTTTCTATGGAGAGGGAGCCTAGGCTGGGTTCTGGGTTCCAGTTTGTTTATCAGTTAGGTTCATCTCTATCCCCTGGAGACCCGACATAAAAACAGATCAATCAGAGGGATAGGCCTCAACTAGGACATGGAGAGAGCGAGCCAAAGGGACCCCAAAACCAAAGGAAATGTGTTCCTGGAGTCTGACTTCCTTTTCCATGTGACAGTCCCAGCAAGCTTAAGTCTGCAGGACTGGGGGAAGGGGGTTCAGGAACAGCAGACTCGGAACAGCCGTGTCCTGAAACTCCTGGATGGTGGCAGGTTTTTGTTCATGTGAATAAGGAATGACACTTGGATTGACATTACCAGAGGTCGGAAGTGCAAAACAGCCTGATGTAATTCTTTGCTTAATGGATTTATTTAAATTTCACCTGAATGGTAAAAGGAAATACAAAACGTTTGGGAATGCATCACATACATCGCGGAGAAAAGAAAAGCGTCCGTGGAGAGGCTGCCAGGCTAAGCAGGAGAAGCAGCCTCCTGAGCAGTTGCTGAGTGCCCAGGGGGCCCACCTGCCACTTCTCACATCCTACCAGTGGCTACTTTAATCCTAAATTACCAGAGGTTTGACCCTGAAGATAGAAAATTGAGGTTACAGCTTTTGTTGGCAAGCGCAGTTTCAAATTTTCAAGATAGTTGCACATACATGATCTTATTTATGTTTACAGTTTCATATTGTATTGTGTATGCAGTGAGAGTGTGTGTTTGCGGTTTGTGTGTAAGAGAGTTTGTGTGTGAGAGTCTACTGTCTGAGGTGCTGGTGATTCAACCCGGGAGCCAGCCCCTCAGTGGGGGAGTCCAGGCAGGTGGTGTACCACTGAGCCACGCCCCCAGCCCCTCTGTGGGGGATTCTAAGCGGGAGCTTTACCACTGAGCCATAACCCTGGCCCTTCATTGTTCCTATGAACACAATAAATGTGGACCACAGATGCCATCTCCTCCATCAGCTTTTTATAGAAATAAATTTATTAAATTTACATTTTTTATATACATGCTCCTTGCTCCCTTGTTCCACCCTCCTTTCCTCCCTCCTTCCCTCCCACTCGCATCCCTTCCCCCTTCCTTATGTGGATACAGTCTACTTCCTCCTATTCTCCTATCCTTTGATTCTACGGGTCCTGGGGTTCCTTCTGTATCATTTGTTCTCATGGAGTTCAGGCCTCTGTGGAAGACTAAGAGACCCTTCCTTGCTCGGGTGGCCCACCAATATGGGTATTCCCCTACCTCTGTCTGACCCCTCTCCCCTAAGGATCTTATTGCATGTTATGGTTGCATTTTGATGTCAACTTGACAGTTGTAGACTGTTTGGGGCGCAGCTGTGGAAGGTTAATGGTTGGAATGGCCCCTGAACGAGTCTGTAGGTACTTGATTGACTGCTGTGGAAAACCCAGCCCATAGTGGGTGGTGGGCCAGATAGTAGAAGGTACAAGGAGGAGGGACTTGCTCATCCCTTATTTTGTGTCTACTTGCTGTGGAGTCCATTCTGCGTGCGTCGTTCACTTTTAGAGTGTCGTGGCTTTCTTTGTTGTTGCTGCTGCTGCTTCCATCCTTGGCAGACTCATCGTTTCCACCGCGTTGATGCTGTTCCCGCTGCCTTTGGATCTGGCCTCTAGGCCTTGCTGCTGTTCACTCTTCATCGATGACATCAGAGCCCAGCTGTTCTTCACTGACGTTGGAACTCAGCATCTTCGACCCTCCAGAAAAGGAAGGGCTTGAGACCTTCTTGGGATCTTTTGGTTTTGTGGAACATGTCGGTCAAGAGCGAGGCGGCTGCAAGAGGCTACTTTGAAAGACTATTTTTTATTGTAAGTTATTTTAATAAACTTATTTATATATATTGCATTCTATAGATTCTGTCTCTTCAGAGAATACACTAATACACTGCCTAAAACTATTTCTCCTGAGATCTGCGCCAGTCCATGGGGGCATGTTGACACGTCCACAACTGTGCAGGTTCAAGTTCCATTGCTGCAAGCTCCTGCCTGCGTCTGCCCTATCTTGAGTGGAGTGACCTGTCCAGCAACGGAACCTGCATCTTTAGGCTCTTACAATCTTACAGCTCCCTCTTCCACAAAGTTCCCTGAGCCCTCAGATGGGGACAGATTTGGCTGGCGTGGTTCCAGGTGAACATTGTAGGGTCACTGGTGTTCTGTACAGGTTGTTTGTTGTTGTCTATTTTGCTATTCTTGCACTTGGGTCTTGAGATCCTCTCCTATCCAACAGTACAGAAATTGTTAAGGAGAGGTCTTTATTGCTTTCTTTCCTCTGCATCTCTGAAAATTACACTTTCTGTAACGTCACAATCTAAAGCACAGACAGGGGAATGACTGGGACAGATCTCAGAAGAACAGCACCTCCCACACGTGACCGGCTTCTCCCACATGTGAGGCTCCCAGTGTTCTTCTGGTCTAGCTGTCTCTCTGCCTCCTGTTCCCTCCCAATGGAGAACCCATCTGCTGAGACTCTGACTACCCAGCACCTCTCCCTGCTTGCTCAATTGCAATCGCACACTCCACATCCGTGTGAAACAAACATTCCCATAACATCGTCACCATGCTGAAACGTCCTTCTTCAGTTCAAACACAACCATCTTGGGCTTTGAAACCCCTGGGCATCAGATATGTTAGCACTTGGCTATAACCCAGCACTAGGAGGATCCAAAATTCAAAGCCCGTATGGGTTTCAGAGACTTTAGTGTGTGTGGGGGGGAGATGGAGAGATGGAGAGGAAGAGAGAAAAAAGAAAAGAAGAAGAGAAGGACGAGGAAGAAGGAAGGGAGGAGGAGGAGAAAGAAGAGAGGAAGTGAAAGACAAAGGAAAGAAGAGGAAACAGGTGATAAAGGAGACAGAGGATGAGGAGAAAAAGGAAGAGAGGAAGTGAAGGAGGAAGAGGAAGGAAGGAAACAAAAGAGGGAGGAAGAAGGGAAAGAGGAAGAGAGGGAGAAAGGAGGGAGGGGGAGAATGAGGGAATGAAGGGAAGGCCTGTCATAAAAACGCACAAACCAGACACTGTCAAGTAAACATAGCTAAACCACACCTGACCACATGCTGGAACTTCCACATACAAGCAGCAAATTCACCAGACATTCCTTGGACAGAAGCCAGACAGAGGCTTCTCGGGGTTGAAAGGTCTTGGGAAGAAGCTGCAAGGTGACTGCTGATGGGAATGGCTTTGGGGTCGGTGACGAGGTCTCTGTCCCAATTACTCTGCATTCACAACCTGACAGCTCATGGGGGAACGAGGTTTTATTCTGACTTAAAATTGTCCAGTTACAGTTCCTTGCCCAGCTGGGAAGGAGATTCCCATACTGTCAAAGGACCTGGACATACCACATCCACATAAATGATTGAGAGAGGGACGATCCTTCCTTGACAGACCAGCATGTCTGGCCAAGTGTATAGAAGGACGCCAACTTTCTCAACCAGCTCTCTCACCTTATTCACCCTCCCAGGGACTAGTGCTGCCCACCACGGGCTGGGTCTTCCCCATCAATCAGACAATCTCCTGCAGGATTGTTCAGGGTCTAAGTCAACCACTAATTCTTTACACCCAGAGCTCGAACCCTCAAGCATCAATTTGACACCTGTATTTAGCTATGACAGTTACATTGGTGTCAGGCAGTGCCGATGCCTTCAAAATCCTGTAAATATACCAAAAAACTCCCAACTGCACATATATTCCTAGACAGAGTCTGACTACAAAGCAATGCCAGGTTGGGGTTGTTTCTGTAGCTCATGGGGTTCCAGTATGTGTTTAAATAGTTTAACACTATGAGGCACATAAACACTGAGATGAAGCTGTAAAGAGAAAACCCTCTTCTGGTGGACCAGAGAGATCAAGTGGAAGGCTGGTCATAAAACTTCCTAGTAAAATACAGACATGCTCAATAAAATTATTTTAAATCATACAAAATATATGGCTGAGCTGGACTCTAACCAGGAGAACTTAAAGAAAGTCAGAACCTAGCACTGCACTCATAAAAAGAAATACTATGCACCCACAAAGATGGTTGAGGTCACACAGCCTATCAAACAGAAATGCAAACTTCTAATTTCACTTGCCTAAGCTTTCAAAACTTACCATGTGGGGACAGAAAGTCATGTAGGGAAGTTATGAAGAGCAGTCAGAGAGAGGTTGGTAACAGTCGGAACAAAGCTAGGAAGAACCTGGGGCTGCTTTGTCATGCAGCTAACACCAAGTCTGCATGCACTGTGTAAATGAGAGCAGACATGTGTGTGCTATGCATGACATGGACATGTGTGTGCCAAGCGTGATGCACACTTTACTGAAACCATTCACATAATGACAGACTTGTCCTTCCTCCTTTTGGTGCTTTTATGAATTAACCCTGGGATTTTTCCCTTCCCCCACTGTGACACTATTGATTCCGGGAGGCCCTAGCCCCAGCTCCCGAATCCAGGCGGCCAGGTTACAGACAAGCCCAAACAAGTACGGACATGCCCAGGACATGTCTCAATAGAGGAACCATACAGATGGAGGGCTGAATAACCAATGGGAAGGAGGGATGAATAATCAATGGGGAGGAATGAATAACCAATGGGAAGCAGCCATCTAACCTGCCTCTGCAATGGACACCTAGTAAACAGCTAAATGATTGGTGGCTGCTCCTCCCCGCTCCCCCCAGGAGAGGTGGCAACACCTGATTGGACCTCTGACCCTATATAAGCTCAAGCACTTCCTGAAATAAATGAGCCTGCAGCAACTCGTCTACTGCCTGCTTCTCACCTGACTCCTGGGGTCTGTGGTGACTCTGCGTCGCTCATTCCCTCGCCTCAAGCCTCAAGGCTCCTGCCGACTTCCCCCTCCTTTCCCCGGCTGGCCTGGTGGGGATTCAGCAACACCCCGTAATGGATAACTTTCCTCAGACACTGCAAACTTACCCTTTGTGCATTTCTAGTTGCCATTTGCCTCAGGGCAATGGTTTGAAGGCGTCTCTCTGTCCCTGCTGAAATGGGTCTGGAACTGTAATTCTCAATACAGATGTTAACAAGCCACAAGGACATGGCCCCATCTATGAGTCCATGAATCCACGCTCCTGAGAGATGGACGTACTAGGCATGTAACCGGTTATGTCTAGAAGAAGTCTGCTGCAAATGCCAGACTGGCACCTCCCTCCCAGGTTCCTCTTTTTTTATCCTGTAATACCTTGTACTGCTTTGGAACTGCCACAAAGGCGGGAAGTTGGCTGCCCAGTAGAGGGCTTGTCAGGTGAGCATGGTAGACCTGAGTTCAAGCTCCATAATTCATGTAAAAAAAAAAATCCAGGCACAGTGCACACTTGTTGTTCCAGTGCAAAAGGCAGAGAAAGGTGGGTCCTTGGGGCTCACTGGGACGTCAGCTTGGCCTACTTGATGAGCTGCAGTTCATTGCGGAATCCTGTCTCATCCAAGAAGGAGGATGACACGTGAAGAATGGTAGCTACCACGAGTGCTCACATAGGCACACACATACACACATACACACACACACACACACACACACACACACACACACAGTCAGTCAGTCAGTCAGTCAATCAGTCAGAAATGACCCTATTGTGAAATCTGCCCCTGAACCATGAGTCAAAGCTGTGAACCAGGAAAAATATCCTTTCTTTTTACCCAAATCTGAGGCATGAGGTTACTGGCAACAGAAAACAGATTGAAGATACAAGAGGTCAAGGAAGGGGATGGCTAGCAGGAAGTGGAGTTGATTTTCAACTTCAGTGCAAAACACCTGTATTCATAATTGGACTCATTTTGATGACCAAACACCTGTCAGGAGCAACCTAAAGCAGGGAGTTGCTGCTTTAGTTCACAGTTCAAAGGTGGGGTCCGTCATGGCGGGGAAGGCATGGCAGCAGGAGTCTGAGGCAGCTGATCACATGATGTCCACAGTCAGGAAATAGAGAGATGAGGTGGTGCTCAGATGTCTTTCTCCAGGCCCCAAGCCCATGGGATGGTGCCTTCCACATCCAGGGCGGGTCTTCCTGCCTCAGTGAGCTCCATCTAGAAACCCCCTCACAGATGCACCCAGAAGTATGTCTGCTAGAGAAGTCCAAATCCAGTCAAGTTGCCAATCAGTACTGATACAACACCTGAATTTCCTCTTGCTTTGTGCACATGGTTTGGTTAGCATGACTTAGTCCTCAATGATGAACTAACATTTCTTTTGTTTTATCTAAGCAGGTAGACTCCAATGTCAAGTCATGAAGTTCTGCCTCAGGACTAAAACATATCACACTCGTGTTTGTCCTGTGTGCTCACAATGCAGGCAGACAGCAGCACAGGGATGGAAGTTATCATTTCAGTAGCACAAAGGGATTGAGAAGATTGCTAAGTTGGTAAAACGCTTGCATTATGTATGTGTGTGTGTGTGTGTGTGTGTGTGTGTGTGTAATTCCAGGTGGCATGGAACATGTTTGGTTATCCCAACACTGGGGAGGACACAGAAATCTGGGGGTACCTGGCCAGTCAACATAAGCATGTTGGAAAGTTTTAGGTAAAAGAGACAGACCTTGTTTAAAAAAACAAGGTGAGGGTCTGGGGAGATGCCGAGGGGTTAAAGCCTTGCTGTCTAAGCAAAACGACCTGAGTTCAGAGTCCCAGATCCCATATAAAAATGCAGTGGCCTGTAATTCCAGCCCTGGAAGACAGAGCCTGGGAATCTCCAGAGTGAGCTGCTTGGTCAGACTAGTCCTAAAGGTGTTCTCTGGGTTTAATGAGAGACCCCGGCTCACAACAATAAGGTGGAAGAGCGATGGAGGATGATTCTGGATATCACCCTTGGGCCTCCACAGGCACACACAATCAAGTTCATGTGTCTACATACATCTACATACATACGTATACCTATTTACATGCAAACACACACACAACACACACACACACGCACGCACACACACATGCATGCACAGCACAGAAATTAGGACAAAGACTTCAGGCTTTCTCTCCCAAGGATGCACTGGGAACAGCGGCCCCAATGAGATGCTTTTCCCTGTGGCATTTTTTTCCCTTCTTTACAAAGGCTGCCCACTTAGCAGCTTCACCCAACACCGTGCCTCAGCTTCATCGTGACAGCTATGAATTATATATTTCGTGGTCCAAGTGTTCCTATTTTCCTCCCAATTTCATCTGCCACAAAGGTGTGATGAGGCAGGGGGTATCTTCTCTGGTAATTTAATGTGTTTGCTTAGTGGGCTCCTGAAATTGTTGCCAAGATAAATAAGTGTTCTTGTCCACAGCAACACTGCGGCTGGCTTAGCTAGAGAATGTGGCCACTGATATGTGCTGAGAAGGCCCCCTCTGTTTTAATTACTCCTGTTGTTAATGTAACAAAGTACTTGACATGAAACTAAATTAGTGATAAATGGGCCTACTGTGATTCACAGCTCAGGGTACAGTCTGAAATCATGGCAGGAAAGCTTGGTACAGGAGGCAAGGGCATGAAGTAGCTGGTCAGGTGGCATCCACAGATAGGAAGTAGAGAGAGATGAATGATGGTGCAAGGATCAGAAGAACCAGAGCTTGTTCCCCAGCACAAATGTTTAAAAAAGCCAACTGGGGGCTGGGGAGATGGCTCAGGGATTAAGACCTTTGCCTACAAGATAAAGAACCTGAATCCAGATCCCTAGATCCCACACAAAATATTGGGCAGATATGGCAGTGACCTGCAATTCTAGTTCTGGAAGGCAGAGCCTGGGAAATCCCAGAGCAAAGCAATAAGGAGGTAAAGCAATCTAGGATGATTCCCAATGTCACCCTTAAGCCTCTCTACAGACATACACATCACTGCCCTTTTCTACTCATTCCTGCATACACATGTATACATGCAAACACACACACACACACACACACACACACACACACACACACACACACACACACACAGGAGCATGAGCATGAAAATGTGCATAAAAAAGCAAACTAGTTGTGGTGTGGTAGGGCATGCTGGTAACCCCAGCCCTGGGGAGGAGAACACAGGCCGGTCCCTGAGGCTCACTGGCCAGGCCTATCTAGCCTAATCAGTGAGACCCAGTGCAGCAAGGGACCTTGTCTCAAAAAACAAGTCACACAGTCCCTTGGAAACAGCATTAAGGTTGATCTCTGGCCTCCACAAACATGTGTACACATACAAACATACACATAGGTACACATGCAAATTAAATACCAGGAGAAAACTAAGTAAAATAAGAGGATGAGACTAAATATCACAGTGAATTTGTATTCATAAGAAAGAGGAGAAATGACATTCTCGAATGTCACAGGGACATAGAAGTGGATAAAGAGCAGTTGGGAGACAGAGAAAGGGCACCAGTGACCTCAGACACAGTCCCATTACAGCTGTGAGTGTTCCCAGTGTGCAAAGATGCAGGCATGAGGCTGCCTCTCAGCAGGGAGGGGGTTGGAAGGAGTCGCCAACTTGCATTAACAAGCACTTTTCATTCCAGTGACAACTGACTACAATATATAATGGGAAAGGAACTCTTTATAACTGCAGCAAAATTGCAGTATTAGAAATAACCAATCAGAATAACAGAGTGTTTTACTAAAGGGTATAAAATATAGAAACTGGCTGTGTGGACATGCTGTTTAATTGAAAGGCAGACTATTGGGAAGGCACTACAGTAGAAAAGGTAGCTTCTTTGGAGAGGCGCTGGAGATTGAACCCAGAGCCTTGTGCATGCTAAGTAAAGCAAGCACCCTTCTACTGAATTACACTCAATTTAGTGTGTTTAATATAAATTCAAGTGACTTTTTTCAAAAGGTTGCAAGATTTCAAAGGGGTCTAAAATTAACATAAGAACACAAGGACTGGGGAGATGGCTCAAGCATCCCTTTGGCCTACAAGAAACGAGAGCTGAAGATGGGAATTTCCAGAACCTCTATGTCAACTAGCCTGGCTTACACACAGAGAAGGCAGCCTGTCTCAAACAGGGTGGAGAGGTGAGGATGACACTTAAGGTCTGAACTCCACACATATGTACATGCCACACATAAACATGCCACACACATATACACACATACAAAACATGCACAGACATGTATGCACACATATACACAACAAATATACACATGTACATAAACACACAAGGAAAAATGCAGATGTGAGAAAACTACGACAGAGAGGGAGAGAGAGAGAGAGAAAGAGAAATGTAGGTAGGAAGGAGAAAGAAGATGAGGAAGAAGAAGAGGGAGGTTTCCTGAGATATTAACTTAGAAATTTTGTTATCTTTTGCTAAATGGGTTCTTGCTATGTAGTCCACATCAGCCTCCAACTCCAGCACCAACTGATGGCAATCCTTCAGCTTTAGTCTACCAAGTGCTTAACTTAGGAAATCAACCAATGGCCATTAATTGTGTTGTTACAGCTAAACTGTGGAATACACCTGCTCCTGTGTGGAACCAGGGGTCCCACTTGGTGGTGCTATTCTGGAAGGTTCTGGAAACCTTAGGAGGCAGGGTCTAGCTGGGAAAGTGAGTCACTGAGGGGCAGCATTTGGAGTACACCTACCCTTCCGTCCCTCCCCTGTGCTCAGCTTCCCTGTCTGCTAGGACCTGCTTAACAACCTCTCTCACATGCTCCTGCCACAAGGGGCTCTACCCAAGCAAGGATGGTCTGAGTCCTCTGACACTGTGAGCCAAGACAACTCTTACCTCCTTAAATGATTTTTGCAGAGATTCTGGTCACAGCTACGCAAACACAACTAATGTAAGTGCTTGTGACTGATGAGAGGAAAGGAAAATTAAGTGTGTGCTGGGAGGTAAGACTTGAAATATTTCTTTAGCTCAGATAGTCACCAAATGTTCCAACATTAAATAAAAACAGTCCTAAGATTTATAAAATTTTGAACTATTACAGATTCCTTTGTAATGCAGACAGAACTGCTTTTTAATACTTTTTTTTTTTTAAAGGAGAGGTCTCATGTATTCTGGGGCTGAAATTGCTATGCAGGATGACCTTGAACCTGTGATACTCCTGCACCTTACAAGTCCTGGGATATAGGTGTGTATCACCACGCCTGGCTAATATGTACTGGGATGGAACCCAGGGCTTTATGCTGAGTGAATGCAGTCCCCATCCCTCAAGTGTATTTTCTGCAGGACATGGCTTATAGACAGTTGGCAGCTCTGAGATCCTCTGCATTGACAATCACCCAGTGAATCACTTTGCCCACAGTGGCTGTACGTTTCCCACAAGCTACAAGGGCTTCATCTCAGCAGCACGAAAAAAGAGCCCAGGCTACACGTCAACTCCAAGCAGTCTTCTGAACTCCCACCAAATGAGAGAGGACATTATTTTCTCACAGTTTGGATGTTCGTGCTCACAGACGACCAGCATTATTTTTTGAGAAACACGGAACGGACCCCGAGGAACACGTGAATTCCAAATCGGACAGAGTCCACACAGATGTAATTTAGCACCCATTTCAGGCATGAAGTGACCCCGCCGTGTTGGCAGCTCTGGCTCAACGTGAAGAGAGTCACGTGTGTAAACACACACCGCCGAGTGACACTTCTGGGGAGGAGCGTCACAAGCATCTATCCACCCCAGACAGGGATCGATGACAGACAAGAGCTACAGTTACACCAAGTTTCACACAGTGAACCAATGAGTTTATTGAGGTTCCATGCAGGAGCAGGGATGACTCAAAAGTAGCTGTGTCACCGGAAAGCCCATCCCCGGCCACGGCGAGACACACAGAAGCTACAACCTTGGAAGCTCTGCTGCATGATTCGTTCCTCATAGAGTCTCCTCCAGACTGCAGGACTGCTCAGAATCTCGTCTAGACTGCAGGACTGCTCACGCTTCTCCAGACTCCTGGACTGCTTAGAGTCACACCGCAGCCCCTCACTGGGGGGTTCTAGGCAGGTGCTCTGCACTGAGCCACGCCCACCGGCTTCTTTTTCCCCTATATCACAGGGTCTCACGGAATTTCCCAGGGATGCAGGAACTTCTAGTCCCCTTTCCTCAGATACCCACAAACTGGAACCGACTGCGCTACCCGACCTGGCTTGCGACCTTTTTTAAAGCACTACTTAACCCAGAAGACCAACATTCGATGTTCAATGAAAACCTCGGGGGAAAAAAAAAAGGCAAAACAAAAAGCCCAGATCTCCAGTGAATCTAACAGCATGGTCACAGCGTGTTTGGGAGCTGCTGACCCTACAGTGATAGGAGTGCAGGCCTGGGGAACATGGAAACCCAGTTTTTTTCTCTTGCCTTTGGCCTCTCACACAATAAACATCTCTGGAATTCTCTGCACATGATTCGGGGCTGGAGAAGAAAAGTGAGCGATTGTAAAATGAATCAGTGTGTTATAATTCGGTCTGAACAAATATCTCAACACAGCCTAGTGTTGACAGAAAAATCCCTGGATTACATGTCAGAAACTGGCTGGGACAGCTTTATGAACTCATGTCAAATCTTTATTGATTCCCCCAGTTCACATCAGTGCAGCGAGCTTAACATCTGAGAACTGGTGTGAGCAGGACCGATTTGACATTTTCTACCCCACATTCTGCTTGCTTGCTGGATACCATGTCCAGAGGTTACACTAGCCTCAATGTCTTGGATGAAATGAGAATTCACCTGTGGGATGGTGCCGGAGCTGTCAGTAGAGTGCTTGGCTTGCAAGGATGAGGGCCTGGGTTCAACCCCAGAAATCATGTGAAATAATCCGGGTACGGTAGTGCAAGCTCACAATCCTCAATGCTAGATAGACCGAGGCTAGTGGACCCCCAGGGCTTCATGCCTTCCAGCCAACCGTCCTTGGAGAGTTCCAATCAAGTGAGACTGTGTCTCAAATAATAAGGTGAATGGCATCTATGTGTGCCCTCATGCCTAGTAACACCTGAAGTGGTGTTCTGGCCTCTACATGAACATGCATATATATGTGCATAGGCATACACACATGTACAACACATGTATACCCACAGAATAAAGAGTTCAACTGTATCAGTTGTTACTTGGATGAAGAAAACTGAACAAAGATGTCCCCATGTATCAGGACTGTTAGCCTCGACTACACACATGACATGTGGAAGTTACAGAGCTCACGGTGCTGCTGGCAGCTTTGATTTTGTTTTGGTGCGTGTGTGTGTGTGTGTGTGTGTGTGTGTGTGTGTGTGTGTGTATGTGTATGTGTGCAGATGTGTGTGTCTCTTGTTTTGGGTTGTTTTTGATAGGTGTGTGCACACGTGTGCAATGTGTATTGCTTTTAGTTGGTTCTGGTGTGTGCTGACTTGAGTTGGTGCATGTGTAGTTTGGGGTTGGTTTTTATGTGTGTGTGCCTTGTAAACATGCACACCCACAATGCGAATGCATTTGGAGGTCAGAAGATAATTTTGAGCATCACTCCTTCGGTGTCTTCACTTTTTGAGAGAGGGCCTCTAGTGAGTATGAAGCACGTCCAAGCAGGCCAGGCTAACAGTGAGTCTCCAGTGCTCTGTTACCCTCGGCTTCCTGTCTCACAATCACTTGTATCACAGGTGCGTGCCACCGTGCCTGGTCTCACCACTGCTTGCTTTACAAGTGCCTGCTTGGTGTCTTAGGTTCTGGGAATCCAGACTCAGACCATTATGCTTACGGCTTCTCCAACAGAGCCATCTCCACAGCATGATTTGGATTTTTTAAGTAGAGTCTTACTGTGCAGTCCAGACTGCCGTGAGCTCACAAGCCCTGGGCACAGCCTCAGTGCTGCACATGGCAGTTGTGGCTCCCCGTGAGGTTCTCCTACGGCTGCAAATCACTGTCTTCTGTACTCTCATGATCCTGGCATCGTCACCCTTATTTATTTGTGTGCTCACTTGTTTCTGCACTGGAGACTCAGCACGGGGTCTTGAGTGTCCAGAGCATGCACCCAAGCACTGAGCACCAGGCCCTCTTCTTCTTCCCCCTAAGAACGGCGCCTGGAAGCTCCACCTTCATGACATCCACTACGCTTGAGGACCACCCAGGAATGTCACCGCCACCATCACCTTCCTGTAGCTCCTGTGAACTGAACATCCCCTCAAGGTCAGGGAGTGAAAGGATTCACAAAGCCTGGGAGCTCCTGAAATGTCCAAGATTCCAGGGGTCCCTCTCAGGGCTAAAGAATCTTGACAACTGCTGGGGCAGGAGACTCCTCAGTGGAGGAGTGCAGGGTACAACTGTCAAAGGCGTCACCAGTGTGGGGGGTGGGCTCTCAGCAAGGCACCCGAGAGTCACCCATGCTTATGAGGAGGTCCCTCACCATGCTCCTGTGGGGAACCCCTCACCATGTTCCTGTGAGGAACCCCACTCCTGCATTCCTGTGAGGAACTCCATTGAACTCACTAATTCACCAAGCAGTCTGGTCTGGCAGCAGTGTCCTACCTGGAATGAATCGGTGTTTGCTCACGTCACCCAAGACAATTCCCCTGGTGGTTAGAACTTCAGCATGTGCAAAATACTCCATACAAGTTAGAACTGCAGTAGCCATAATCAGACTTTGCATGACCTCTATACTGACTGACATGTCAACGATCCCCAAAGTCTAGCATGGATCACCGACAGTAGGATCCTTAGAGGCAAGGGATTAACAGTCATGGTAGTATTCCCATACTAACGGGGAGCCCAAGAAGGGGCTCCGGGAGTCCTTACACCTCACTAGGGAGGAGGACTCAGAGGGAGGTTTGGCATTCACACAAAAGGATGCTCCAGAGGATGGGAGAGGGGAAGAGAGAGGCACTGGAAGAAGAGAAGGGAGGGGGTAAAAGGAAGGGGAAAAAAAGGGGTAGGGTGCCAGGGGGATTGGGAGGGGTGATGGGAGGGAGAGGACCGGGTACCTATTGAGCTTGTATAATTGGGGAAAAATTTAAAAAAGATTAAAATAATAAAAAAGAGAACTTCAGCATGTGAATTTGATGGGGGGAGGCAAGATTCAGTTCCTGGCACAAGGTTGGCTACTATCCTAGGAGACAACATGGTGACTAATGGGTTTCTGGACTGTGTGTCCCCCGCAGCTCTGAACACTAGCGGTTCATTTCTGTCCATTAGATGAACCATTCGCATGGCCTTTGCAGTTCCGAGAGCCATGAATCACTCCTGTGGGCTCAGAGTACCTTTGGAACAATCTGTCCATAAACTTTAAAACTGCAGTTTTATTCAAAACGAGATGTCATACTCGTATTATGTGCTTCCTGGAATCTCTGGATGAAAATTATTGCATCTTCTCATTCTGCAGATAAGGATGCCAGAGAATCCAGAAGGGAGAAGAATGATCAAAGATCACTGAGGTTACTAAGTGGTGCACCTGGGACCCGCCTCTACTTGCCTACCAAGTGATTCTTGAGGAAGCACACAGTTAATCTCAACATGTTATCAGGATGCTGGGAGAAAGGAGCCCTCATATGCTGCTGAGCAGGTAATTCGTGTGACCACTACAGAAATCACAGAGCTAAGACACGCCATAAGGTTCTGCTATGTGACTCCTGAGCATTCACCTAAGAGCCGGCACACAACAAAGACATCTTCACACCTGTGTGTTCTGCTCCCATCTTCATAGGAGCCGAGATACATGTCATAGTTTTAATGTGACTCAAGTAGTTACTTGCTGAGCTGGCGTTTGTTTGAGAAGGTTGTGGCTCCTTTAAGAGGTGGAGCCTTCCTGGAGAAAGGCACAGGGAGCAGGCCTTGATATTTGGTGGCCTGGCCCTGTCTCCTCTCGCTCTCTTATTCTCTCTGCCTCTGATGGCTGTGTGACCTGAACAGGTCTCCTGCTTCTGCCTCCAAGCATGACTTGTTTTATGCAGCTCCCATCATAATGGACTATGTCCTTGCTGCAACTGTAAACCAAATCTATCTCCTCTTTCTTACCTTAAAAATATGTATGAACATTGGCTCACAGCAGTGAAAAGAAAAGTAACGGCAACAATCCAGAACCAGTCTAGATATCCATCAAAAGATGACCACATAAGGAGAGTGTGAACTATGTACACAATGGAGTAGTAGTTGGCCATAAAGTGAAATTCTGCAGGGAAATGGATTCAACTGGAGGTCACCATGTTATGTAAAATAAAGGAAGACTCAGAGGGCAGCTGCTGTGTATTTTCTCTGGGGTAGAATCTAGATTTTAAACACACACACACGCACACACGCACACACACACACACACACACACACACACACACACGAACAAAATGGCCTGGGTGTTATTCCCAATGCCTAACCAAGATGGACACAAAGACTCCCATGTGTGAAGATGATACACAGGCCTCGGCTTTCTCTCTCTATCAAAATGCCAAGTGCAGTTGGGAGAAGTGGGCAATGAATGCCGCTGACAGAGGGTGGGAGAGTTTGGCAACTGCCACAATGTGTGTTCAGCAGATGGAGGGTAACTGTCTTCCTCAGCCTCATGTCAGTTATAAAACCACAGGAGAGAGAAAGATCTGCCCTGGGGCTTGGCAGGAGAGCGGCTGAACTGAAGAAGCCTCCTAGCTGGACTTCAGAAAACTTCAGGTGGCAGATGTGCGCATGACACCGTGCGCCAGGCCATCTGCTGCATGGTTCAGTACCTGCCCATCTCTGGCTCTCAGAAGCGACTTCCTGTCCTTGAAGTGGGATGGGTCATCCCTGCCTTGGGGTGTTTTATCAGGGTAGGGAGCAAGAGCAATAGGACCTTCACCAACTGCAGAGGCTTGTACGCGTTTAGTGGCACATGTGCAAACCCACAGATGGCAATTGTAGCCATCCTTCATTGGAAATCAAACGATCAGGTGGAGACTCTTTGAATGGCAAAAGATGCTTGAAAAGGATGAGTCTTTGAGTCTCTTGTTTATTATGTTGTTTTGTATTCTATTTTATTTTATTTTTGGTAGGGTCTATGTAGACTAGATGTTCCTTGAACTTCTACCTTGCCTCCAGTTGAAATATTGATTCCTGGAAGGAGGAGGCTTCTTAACGTCAGGAAGTGAACAAAACATAAAGGTTCAGGAAGTAGAACAAGGTCACAGAGACTCAGGAAGCTGAGAAAGGCTCCTGAGAGGTTAACATGGCATTGCAATATGAACCAACAGTTTTCCTGACTAGATATATACCCAAGAGAAATAAAAACACACATTCCAACAGAAACTTGGACGCTGACAGTTCCAGGAAGCATTATTCACAGTAGTCAGAAAGTAGAAACAAATTCACACTTGCATCAACTATCAACCAAACAAAATGTGGTATGTCCACACAATGGAATATGATTTGACCATAACAGAGGAATGAAGTACCATAACGCAACATGAGTAAACCTTAACATTGCTCTGGAAAGTGAAGGAAACCAGACCAACGCGTGATGTGCGCACTGTATGCGACTATGTGAGATGCTCAGAATGGAAGAATCCTTGGAGATAAAAATGGAAGTGGTTGCTAGAACTGGAGTGAGAAGGGTCCGCTAGTGGACATAAAGCTTCCTTCTGGAGTGAAAAGTATGTTTTAGAATCCAGTAGTGGCAAATTCACATTTTCAAGCAGGTGATTATATCTCAGTGAAAAATAAAGGAAGCCAGGCCCTGCGGTCGGGTCACACCCGCCATCCCAGCAGGGGAGATGGAGGAGCACTGGTGGTGCTTCCCCTGTGATCCCTGCACTCAGGAGGCAGAGGCAGAGCCCTGTGAGCTCCACAGCAGCCTGAGCTACACACAGCCCCCGTCTCAAAATAACGGAAGAAAACAAAAAGAGAGGATATGGCGAGAAAACTAGAAGGCTCATTGTCTCTCCTTCTCAACTTTCCTGTTTCTACTACCACAGAAAGAGGCCCTACCTCTTTTTTTGTTGAGAATGTATCTCTGGCTCTGATTCTCCATTCATCCACCCAACCACAAATCAATTCATCCATCCACCTATCCATCCATCCATCCATTCATTTATCTATTCATCCATGCACACACACACACACACACACACACACACACACACACACACACACTTCTGTTCATCCATTAACCTACCATCAATTTATTCATTCATCCATTCATACATGCATATATCTATTCATCCATCCATCAATACCCACATATATATATATATGTATATACTATACCTAAGTACATATGTATGTACATGCATCTATCCATACATGCATCTATCCAAACCTACATCTATGCATCAGTCTACCCAGATACACACATACAGACATATGTCTGTCTGTCTGTCTATCTATCTATCTATCTATCTATCTATCTATCTATCTATCTTTACCCATTCATTCATGTTTCTATCCATCTGTCAAACACATATACATTATACATCCATTTATCCATGTATAACTATTTATACATATATATACAGACACAGATTCATTGAACAGACATATACACATACACTGATCCATAGAATAGACACACATACATATACATACATATATACATATATAAAACCATTATCCACCCATACATTCATTTATTCATGCATCCATTTGCATATCCATCTATGCACAAATGAAAACACCCATCCATTCACATATATACATGCATACATGCATACATCTATCTATACATAACAGACAGGAATGCACCAATCCAACCATCTACACAAATAAGTATACAGCAATCCATCCAATTGTACACACAAGCAAAAATACCCCAATCCATCTGTCCACATATACAAACATGCATCCATGTATCCATACATACATACTTCCGCAAACATATTTTACATGTGCACTAATTCACACTCATACACACACATCTCTCATTTAAATTTAAAATTCTTGGGGCTGGAGAGGTGGCTCAGGGGTTAAACCTCTGCCTTGCAGGCGGAAGGTCCTGAGTTCGGATCCTAGACCCCACGTATAGACACCAGGAGGAATCCGACTGCGTTTCTAGTCTTGGTAGGGCGGAGCCTGTGAATCCCAGGACAGAGTAAACAAGGAGGAGGTGGAGGCATCCATGGTGGTTCCTGAATTTGTCCGTGGTTCTACACACACACACACACACACACACACACACACACACACACACACACATGCATACATGCACAATTGAATAAATAATAAATAATAAATTTAAAATTCTCAGCTTCTATTTTAGTTCAAAAGCACCAGAAGATATTTTGTGATTTTTCTCTTCTCTAGTAATAAAGAACCATTACAGCTTTTTTGTTCCATTGTCTGCAGAGCAATAAATGACAGGGATATATATATATATAGTCTAAATATTTTGGTCAAAAAGACAACAGAACTCACTGACTCTGTGAGGAAGACAGTGAATGTCCATCCCTCTCTCTTCCTGTAATGGCTATTGGGGGCTCAGCATTAGATAATATTTCTCACAACCCATTAGAAGGAAGAGTTTTCTTCTTTCTCAAGCAGAAACTCTAATACTCCCCTCATGAGTTTTCTTGGCACCTGACATACCCAAATGCCTCCCAAGGCTAACACAGCAACTGAGCCCTTCATGGCTAATTCCCCTTCAAGGCCCAGTTTTCAGGGAGCTTTATGAACACAGCGGTGGTCATTCAGGAAGAGTTGCAAAGACAGTGCTGTCTGCAACCCAGCCTGTAATCCTTGCAATGCAGATTGCCTTAGAGGGGAGGCACTTCACACCAACACCTTCCCCACACCATTTTGCTCTCTTCCCTGATTAACTTCTATTAGCTACAGCTCCAGATGCTTTTTTAAGGTCAAAAGTTTCCTTCACAGGAAACTCACCTGATGCATGGAAGATTTTTTATATACCCCGATATACTTTTATTTTTGGTCATCATTTTTTTCCTTTGCTAATATGTCTCCCTGAAATAGCTGGCCAGAGCACATAGGAATCTCTGCCCCTCACCATTATCTTTTTCCATCTGCCTTTCAAATTTCAATTTGGTGAAAAAGTGTCTTTGCTGGTGCTCAGATAGATCCCTGGGGAGAAGCATGCAGAGAAAATGCTGCCTTGACCTTCCGGTATTTACATTCTAGACAGGGAACCACGAAACATACACGCTGCTCAGCTAGGGACGTGCAGGCTCCAGAGAGTAAGGTTTTACAATGATGCGGAAAACTGAGCAGTCAATATGAGCTGGAATAAAATATTCATGTTCATAATGTCCAAATCCGGTAAGAGGGGAGTTAAGTTCCACAAGTGGAAAGGTATTTGCAGTTCTCTGCAGCGTGCAATCTCTCATTGAGAGCTGTCACCTGCCGAGTCAGCATAGTAACCACTGTGACCCTGAAGCACTGTGACCCTGCTACCTGGAATTGGGGAGGGAGCTACCACAGGGCACCAGGAAGCCCAGGGCACAGTAGATACAACACACACTACTAAAAGGCATCACTCCTGACCTCTGGCCCTGACAGGTTACATGGAAAGAGTAACTGAATACAGTCACCCCCATGTATCCACAAGTTCTCTGTACCCAGATCTAACCAACTTCAGCTTGAACACTGGAAAATACTTTTTCTGTATGAAACACATATCGCATCAGTGACTTTTCTGAGCACTGTTTATAAAATTCCTGCAGGAAGGAACTTAAGAAAGGAAGATTTATTTTGGCTCACGATTCCTGGGAGTCCATTCCTCCCTGGTGCGGGAGGCATGGCAGCTGGGAGACATGGGAAGAGCGCCCGGGGTTAGACGCAGGGATGAGAAGTGAGCATAGCCTTCAAGGTCTGCCACTACTACCTGACCTCTGAAAACTAAGCCCCACATCCCAAAGGTTCCATAACCTGTCACAACAGGACTTCACACTGGGGACCAAGTGCTCCAGTGCATGGGGGTGGGGGCAATTCACATTTGAACCATAACACATATGCACTTTTCCTCAAGACTGTTTAAGACAGTGTAATATAGCAACTATTTACAGAAGTGCTTATGCTAACTAGGTATTACATGTAATGAAATCATGATCTAAAATACACGGGGGAATGTGCATAGGCTCTGCAGAAATACTGAACTACTGTGTCTGAAGGCCTTGAGCATCTAGGGATGTTAGGGGTCATTGAGTTTGACTGGGCAAAATGCAGAAGAGGAAGTTTCTGCCGGGCCGGGAGAGTGGGTGACAGGATAGCATGCTCTTGCCAAGTGACGGAGGCGCTCTGGAACAAAGGAAGTTGGCGTCTTACACTGAGGGTGTTGAGAGACTCAAAGTGTCTCTTGATGGCACAGTCTCTCACAGACTGAATCTTGTCTGTCTCTTCAAACTTCCTGAATTGAAGTCCTTGTCCCCAGGACTTGAGAATAAAGATGTTTGAAGATCTGTTGTCTAGAAAGAAGTGAGTCAAGTAAAGGGAGGCCCTAAGTGTGGGATCCTAACACAGAATAGCCTTGGTCCTTTTAAGAAGAGGGGGCTGTGAAGATGGCTCAGGCTTAAAGCTTCTCCCTTGCAAGCAAAAGGACCCAGCGCTTGAATCCCCAGATCCCATGTAATAATGTGCAGCTAAGGCAGTGGCCTGCAATTCCAGCCCTAAAAGCTATAGCCTGAGAAACCCCAGAGCAAAGCAATAAGGAGGCAGAACAGTCCAGGTTGATTCCTGATGTCACCCTTGAGTCTCCAAAAGCACACACACTCAAGTGATCTCTTGTACATGTACACACACACACACACACACACACACACACACACACGCACGCACGCACGCGTTAAAAGTAAACAAAAGAGAACGGTACACTAGGAGAGTGCATTCGGAACAAAAGCCCAGGCAGAGAGAAATTGTAGGACCTTGTGACTGGAAGCAGCAATATTCCCACAGGCTCCTGTTTTGAAAGCTCACTCACAGTGGATGGGGCTTACTGGGAGCTGTGGGGCCATTAGGACCTGGATCTGCTTACTACTTTCTGGGAGAGAGACAGAGTGGCTCATCAGCCTGGTCTGAGAGATAGATGAGTGCGGTGGATTCTATCAAAGAGGCCAGTGTCTAAATTCTAAGTCAGAATGGAAGGTGGGTTCATCACAGATGGTTTATCCACATTAACTCAGAGCTGGACAAGGCATTCCAGGTCAGGAAACCCAGTAGGGCACAATCAGAAGAATGTAGCAAACTCAAGGCCAGCCTGAGTTACATCGTGAGGTCCAGGCTAGCCCAAGTTACAAAGTCATTGAACAAAATTTCTTCCATATTCTGCCTCTCTCTCTCCTAACCTCTCTCCCTTGCTCTCTTTCCTTTCTTACTTTCCTCTCTTTTTCTCCCCCTTCCTCCATCTCCACTCCTCCCTCTTTTTGTTCATCTCCCTCCCTCCTTCCCTCTCTCCCTTCCTTTCCTTCAGGCATAGAGATCTTGTGACTCCAGACCCCATGCCTCACTGAAAAGCAGTTCTACAGACAGCAACACAGGGATGCATGGAGGATGGGGGCGATCCTCAGACCTAGTCTGTGCCTGAGTCCCCAAGCTGTGCCCTGTACCACCAAGCTGCATTCATGCCCCCCAAGCTGTGCCTGCATCCCCAAGCTGCACTCTTGCCCCCCAAGCTGTGCCTGCACCCCCAAGCTGCACTCATGCCCCCCAAGCTGTGCCTGCACCCCCAAGCTGCACTCACACCCCCCAAGCTGCGCCTGCTGAGGCTTGCTTCCTGTGCAAATATCCTTAAAAGCCTGAGGAGTGTGAGTCACCAAGACCAGAATAGCGCTGTTCCTGAAAGGCACCCAGGGAAACTGGATGCTCTGCTCAGAATTGCTGCTTGGTCACTGCACCCACCAGAAATCTGCCTTCAGGCCTGCGCTGCACTGTGGCCGAGACTCTGCATTTCCCCGGACTGGGTGAGATTCAACCCCTGCCAGTCCTAGGTGAGACTCAATCCATACAGGCCTGGGACAGACTCATCCAACACCAATCCCGGGTGAGAAAACCACACCAGCCCTGGAGCAGCAACAGTGAAGCAAGTCCCAGATCCTTACTGGGAGGCTCAGGCAGGTACTTTACCACGGAGTCGCATCTCCTCGCTGGAGAATCCTAAGCAATGACCTACCACTGAGCCATGTCCCCAGCCCCTCACTGGGATATTCTAGTGAGCGCTAGATTGCCTGGTAGTACAGTGCCTCTCCAGTGCATGTGCCTCCTGAGATTCAATCACTAGTACAAAAAAAATTTTCAGGGGAATATGTTAAGGCCAAGCAATCCAGGATGATTCCTGATGTCACCCTTGGGCTTCCACAGGCACACATACTCAAGTGCACTCTTGTACACCACCTCACACACAAAAAATTAAAAGTCCCCTTTTGTATTCCCCCTACCCCCCACAAACACATTTTTGATGGCACATGCCTTTCATATTAGTTTTCTTGTGGCCAAGGAGGGAGAATCAAACATTCGAAGTCATCTTTACTTATACAGTAAGTTCATAGCTAGCTTACACTTAAGTGAAACCCAGAAGATGTAGGAGGAGAAAAAGGAGGAAGAGAAGGAGGATGAAGAAGACAAAGAAGAGGAGAAGCAGGAGGAGGAAGAGGAGGAGAGAGAAGAGGGGGAGGAAGAGAAAGAGGAGAAGGAAAAGAAGGAAGAAGAAGAAAGAAGAAAGGAGGAGGAGAAGAAGAAAGAAGAAGAAGAAGAAGAGGAAGAGAAGGAGGAAGAGGAGGAGGAGGAGGAGAAGGAGGAGGAGGAGCATGCAAACAATTTCATGCTTTCAAATTTCTCAGGCAGACCCTGCCACCCCCTAGGGTAGGAAGATGTATTCTAGCCATGGATCAACCAAAAAACACGAAAAGATGACGGTTCAGCCTGCAGCTGGTTCTCTTCTACTCTAAAGGACAATCACCCTAGGAAGAAAGAACGTAAAAACTTGCTAGACTAAGAAGCTCTGTACTGACATTCACTCTACAAGCAGAAATGTGCTGCGGGAAGATTCGCAAGGAACAGGCAAGATGAATTATGCTTAAAATTAAGTATTTGACAGAGGCGCAAGAATTCAGGTAGGCGTGAAGTTTTACACGTTTACAACTGTACCCACTGCTTTGCCCAATGGTACACCATGTCGCCTCTGTCCCAAGCTTGTGCATTTGAGTTCCCCTAAGAAAAAAGCGCTGGGTTTGTAAGGAAAATGCTGGACTTGTTCCACTGGCACCAGAACCTCATTTAGAAGACTGCTTCTCAACAAAAACACAGGACAGGAAGTACCACATCTCAGCAACTCCAGCAACCCAAACTGGGTTTGCTCCATCGCCATGATGGAGTGCGCCCTCCAGCTGTGAGTCACACAGCAAACCCTTCCTTCATTAAGTGGCTTATGTCAGATGTTTTGTCCCAGCAATGAGAGACTGTAGTAAAGAAGCATCATGGACCATGTGGTCCTCATTGATGGAAGTTGATGTAACAAAACAATGAAGTTTCAGAGTATCCACCCCTTAATCCCTCACAGCCTCGAACATACCCAGTTGGAAAGATTCACTGGGTAAAAGAACAAATGATGGGTTGGTGACCTGGGTTCAATTCCTGTAACCCAAACAAAGACAGAAAGTGAGAACCACTCTACCAGAGATATGTGTGAATACACGTACACACATATAATAATAATAAATTTTGTTTAAATGGCGGAGAGTGATTGAGAAAGTACTCCACGTATGTGCACACAGACACATAAATACACACACATGCAAACATCTACACATATGCACGCAAGTATACATATACATACATACATGCATGCACAAGCACACACAAACATGCATGCACATGCATGCATACACATTTGCTTACACATATATGCACACACATACATTCATACACACACACACAGAGGAACCAACAACGAGTCATCGAGTGAGAATCTGGCTGCGCTGAGTAGGCTAGCTTGCAGGTCCCAAGCATGCAGCTGAGGAAAGAACACATGCAGATGTGCTTCTACCCCTACCAAGTGTGCTGAGTGGATGAGCCTAGGGAACCAGAGTGGATAGCTCTGGGCATGTGCGGGAACAGGTTCACTGAGCATCATGATGGGTAATGGACTGAAAACTGTGTACACGCACCCTGAGATATAGTGGGAAAACATGAGCTGACTTCAGTTTGCCATCTCCAGATAACTTTAATACGCTTGTTTATAAAATCCTTGCCTTGCTACCGCCCCTGAGGAGTTAAGCTATTACTTGGAAGACGCCTGACTCTGTTGTCAGTTTCTGAGAGAGTAATTCGAGGGACTAAGCGCAAACGTTTGGGGTCAAGTCCTGCAGGGAATGTGGCTCTTCATCAAATGTGATGGCTTCTTTAGCTGGGGAAACCCAGCTACTGTGAGTTGCTGGAGAAACGAAGGCCATAACTCCCCAATGTTGGAGCCGAGGAATTGCTTCCTGGAAACACATTGGTGTGTTGAGTGTGCCATCACTAAAGCAGACAGGAAGCATTAGAGCCCCACATCCTGCTGCTGGCACAAGCAAGAGTTACTTTGTATTGAGGGGAGGAGAGAGAGAGAGACAGAGACAGAGAGACAGAGAGACAGAGAGAGAGAGACAGAGAGAGACAGAAAGAGGCAGAGAGACAGAGAGAGAGAGAGAGAGACAGAGAGACAGAGAGAGAGAGAGAGCAAGATAGACAAAGAGATAGGGAGAGATAGAGAGAGAAAATTAGAGACAGAAAGAGGCAGAGATAGAGAGGCAGAGGAGAAAATCTGTCTCTGTCTCTTTGTCTCTCTCTATATACATACATATATACATATGGGAGGGAGGATGGGAGGGAAGGAGAGAGAGAAGACAAAGACAGACACACAGACAAAGGCAGAAGAGAGAGTCAAGGAGACAGGGAGAGAGGAAAGAGAGAGAACTATAGACAAACCCTCTGTTGCCATGTGCAGATCAAAGAACATCTTGATGTCGACCCTCACCATCTACCTTGTCTGAGTCAGGGTCTCTTTTTCATTGTGACACACATTGGACTATCTGGATTGCAAGGTTCGAGGAAATCGTGCCATGGAACACTGAGTAACAACAGATAGATGCTACCTCACGTGGCTTCTCTTTGTCACATAGCAAGCACTGTACCCCTGGGCTCTCCACAGTCTGTGTTTGGTTTGTTTGATCATCTGAGACAAGGGTCTTATGATATAGCCCAGGCTGCCCTTTAGTTCACAGTCCTCCTGACAGAACCTGCCCAGTGCTGGAATGGCCGGTGTCCATACCACACCTGGGATTCAGACTTCTGCATGGTGCCTGACCCTGCTACTTGTCCACTTTCTCTGCAAGTATTCCTCATTCGCAAAGACCCTATTAAATTCAGACTCAAGAAACACGCTTTCAAAATGGACTGGCTAATTTCACTTGTAACTCCCGAATCAAAAGAAAAGAAAGCAATTAAGGGTATATTCTTAGAACAAGAATGTCTATCCCACTAAGCCATCATATTTCTCAGGATTTTAGTATATTAGTGACACACATAAAAATCACTGCTTCCCAGAGCAAGTGCATGCCCCATGTCAAATGAGGCCTGTTTAACAGTCAGGACTTTGGGCTTTTTTAAATTTTATTTTTAAATGGCAGAGTCATGTCAAATTCCTGGATAGCACCGTGATAAAAGCCAGATAATTGCATCTTCGGGGTTCGCTGACTCTGATTGGCTTTCTCCTTCCACTGTGGACACACTGCAGAGGTTATAGTGTCTGTGTGAATGACTCTGCACGCTGCTGAGGGAGGAAAGGGTTCACTGGCTCACAAGTCCAGGTTATAGTCCATCACAACAGAGAAGCCATGGAAGCAGGAGTGGAGGAAGCTGCTCACCTGACACTCACCTTTCAGAGCAGACAGCAACGGATCAGTGCACAATGCTTGCTGGTGCCCAGCAACCATTCTCCACCTTACCTAGCCCCCTGCCTTGGAAATTATTACAATTACTTTCATTCTGAAGGTGCTGGAGACTATACTCATATATCACTGAAGAGAAGAAAAGGAAATGTATTTGGCTTATGGTTCTCGAGAGAATAGAGTCCGTCATGGCGGGAATTGCATGGTAGAAAGGATGACTGGAGACAGAAGCAGGAGGCCAGTTCAGGTCACTGCAGCCATCAGGAGACAGAGACATCCAGTGAGTGAGAGGAAGCAGGGTTGGGAGACCAAATCTCAAGGCCCACCCTCTGTGACAGCCCTTCTGCAAGACTCCACCTCCCAAAGTTGTTACAACCTTCCAAGACATTAACATGCAACTACAGATGCGAACACTTAATACCATCTAAAGATACCAACGCATGAGCCTGGGGAGAGGGGCAGCTCATGCTCACACCAAGACAGGAATAATCCTGCTTGTAATTAAGAGGGGTTTCCCCGTATCAGTTGAGGTAGTTGAAGTGATCCCCCATGGTCACAACCAGAGGCCTCATTCATAGGCAATCCCAGACTGCCTCCAGCGGACAATTGAGCTACTTCATCATGGTATCCAAGCTCAAAAGCAAGCCAGGGAAATGCAGCTTCCAAGGACAGCCGAGAGGACATGTGTGCATATTGTCTTACACACATGGCTGTGTGTGAATTCAGGACAGTCTGGGGTACAGGGTAAGTTCCTGTCTCAAAAAAAAAATCAAACAAAGAAATGAGTGTTTCCCTAGAACTAGGCCAGCCTAATCTCTCCCCATCCTGAAGCTCAGGGAAATTTGCGGAAGAGGGGGCGGTGAGATTTTAAGAGCACAAGGATGGGAGGAGCAATGATTTGCAAGATACTCCACACAAGTTAGGGCCGAAGCAATCATAATTGGATTTTGCATGCCCTCTGCAATGTCCCACACACTATTGACCCCACAAAGTCTAGCATTTGCTAAAGGCACCAAGATCCTTGGAGGCAAAGAATTGACAGCCATAGTAGTGTTCCTATGCTTAAGGGGAACACAGGAAAGGGTTCAGGGAGATGCCACTGGGTCCTTGTACGTCATCGGAGAGGAGGGCCCAGAAGAGAGTTTGGCATGCACATTAAAGGATTCTCCAGGGTTGGGGGGAGGCACTGGGGGATAGGGAGAGAGGGGTGAGGGGAGGGGGAGCAGGGGGCTCGGGGGAAAGAGGAGGGAGGGAGGGAACCGGTGCACCTATTAAGTTTGTATGAGCAGAAATAATAATAAAAAATGTTAAAAAAAAAAAAGAAATGAGTGTTTCATCCCCAGGATGGTGGCATCAGAGGTGTGGGTGGCATCAGAGGTGTGGGGGGTGTTAGCAAAAGGCCTTTAGGTCACTGGGGCACCCCTTTGAATGACATGTGGGACCCCCTCTCTTCCTCTTTGCTTGATGTGACTGATTCTGATTCCTGTCACAGCAGGGACCCCTCTGCCAGACATCAGAGTAGTGGGTGCCTTGAGTCACGAAGGAGGAATTTCCAGATTGTGAGCTAAATGAACCCTCTTTGAGTTAAAAGGTGCTTTGTTATGGTACCAGGGAGATCACTGATACAGTCCCAGAAGGCATTCTTCTGTCTTTCAACTGGCAAAAGAACTACAAGAGTATCCCAGAGCAACGAGGCCTTTGCTGTAAATATTTTAAGTGGTCATAGATTAAGCATAATTCATTTCAACATAGCTTCTGAAATGGGGGAAGGAACGGCTATGCGATATATAATGGTGAAAAGGAGCAAGTCCGGTTTCCACAGCACTTAGAGCAAAAACTTAGTTCTGGCAGGAGGGGAGACAAGCAGAAACTCAGGGCGACCTCCAGGTCCACTGTGCAGTGCACTCAGAGACTCAGATGCAGACTCGACATCCATGTTGTTAGAATGAAATGGCGGGCGTGTGACGGGGATTCTTTTCTCTGCTTTCCTTTGAGGAACATTCTGTGCAAGGTTTGCTTTTTCCCTGACAGCATGCTGCTAAAGCTTTGTGTAAATATGTGCACATATGTGTGCGTGCGTGTGCATGGAAAAAAAATGACGTGTCTCCCAAGCGAGGCAGAGCAGCTGTTTCCAAGTTACTAAGAACAGAAGACAGCCCGCTCCCATTTGTTATCCTGTCCGGACCCATGAATGTCCAATGGTCAGTGGCTCAGAAACGTCAGCCATCTTAGTTCTGGCAGGGAAACCCACGAGGGAGCATGAACAGATCTTCCTCCCTGTATCTCCATCACCCTTAAATTCAGTGTCGTCTCTTAAAATTCAAGCCTTCTCTTAGGGGGAAAAAAAAAACCCTCTTTATGCTCAGAACCTCTCCAGTTTAATGAGGGCACGAATCCTTTCACCCTAAATTATTTAAAGGAGTCTCCACTGCCCATAGCAACATCAAAGAGGTTTCAATCATTTCAGAAGCTACACAGAGCAGAACAGCAGTCTATACCGCCTCGGCCAGACATGCAGGAAGGACAGACTGTAACTCCTGAGGATGACAGCCCCGCCAGGACACCAAAATCACAGAGTCATATGAAGGACACATGGTAGAGGGTGACCCTGGGCAGGCACTCGCCGCCCGATCATGACTGCCAACTTGACAGGAGCTGGAGTCACCTAGGAGACACCAGTGGGCAAGTCTGGGAGGGAGTTTGTAGACTGGAAAGACCCACCCTGAATGTGAGCAGCACCACACCATGGGCTGGGCTCCTGGAATGAATGAAAAGAAAAAGCTGGGGCCTGGGGAGATGGCTCAGGGGTGAAAACCTTTGCCTTGCAAGCAAGAAAACCTGAGTTTGGATCCCAGATCCAAACAAAAATGCCAGGCAGAATGTCAGGGGCCTGAAATTCCCTGGAATGTGGAGTCTGGGAAACCCCATATGAAAGCAATAACAAAGTGGAACAACTCAGGATGATTCCCTATGTCATTCTTGTTTCTTCAGGCACACACATTCAAGTGTTCTCTTGTACACACACACACACACACACACACACACACACACACACACACACACACACACACACAAGGAAGGCAACGCAATATAGCTCCGCTCATGGTGGCAGGAATGTGAGGCAGGAGTTCCGGCACATGGTGGCTGGAACAGGAAGCTGACAGCTCACCTTTAGTGATCTACTTCCTCCAGGGGGCCAAACTGTCCGAAGGCTCCACAGCCTTCAAAACAGCGCCACCATCTGGAGAAGAAGCCTTTGCGCGGCGAGAGCTGGTGTAGAGCACTTCTGCAGTTCTCAAGGGTTTCTCAGCCTGGCAGTGTTCCTGGTAGCAATTTCCACACTGTTTATTTGCTATTGATTCCACTCTGCGAACACCACCACGGAAAAGGGAATTGGGAAGACAACTCGTCAAATCTACAGTTACAAACACGAGGCTGAACATATGATATCTATAATGGAAATAACCCACACTAGAGTTAGGGGTACTCATAGTAACACAGCCTTAATTACTTCTATTATTAAACTAAGAAATTAAAATAAATGAACCGAGCATTCTATTGAAGAAGACAAAAATAAAGAAAGGAAATGGGATGTGACACTTGAAATAAAAACAAATGTTAATGAATCAGAACACAGAATTCTAAGTTCACTTGCAGAATAAGTGCAGGAGGTGAATTAAAATAATCAAAAACATGATCTTTTGGCAAAACAGTCTTCTGAGGAAGACGAATGTTAACATTATTTGCATATAAATTATGATTAAGTATCGAGAAAACATGAAACATTCTGCAAATGAGTGTGGTGGCCCAGTGGCATGGTTGTAAAGCTGAAAACCATCACCTGTCCTGAAGCAAAACCAGCTAGAGTTCACGAAAGCAAAACATCAATGAAACATTAACGTGTGGTAATTGTCAGGGAAGACCTCAGGCAATAAAAGCGAGGAAGAAATAAACGTGGGAAACAACTTATAAAAAAATCTCTTGAATGGCTAACAGAATGTTGTTAGAGAGGCAGCACTCACAGGCTGACAGGTAGATGTGCTAGCACTGAATTCTCATCAGAATCCCTGCAGCAGCATGTAAGATTAGCTCAACAAAATTCTTCAAGAATTGTCAAAAAGGGTCTGCGGTGTTGGCTCAGGGCTCAAAGCCTTTGCCTCAAAAGGTCCTTTTGAGTTCAGATCCCCAGATCACATAGAAAAATGTGGGATAGATATGGTAGCAGCCTGTAATTCTGGCCCTGAAAAATTGAGCCTGGGAAACTCCAGAGCAAAGTAATAAAGAGGTAGACTAACCCAGGATGATTACCCCATGTCATTCTTGGGCCTCCATAGGCACACACACACTCAAGCACACTCTTATAAACACACCCTCACACAGATGTACATCCACTCATATGCAAAAAACCCTGTAGTCCTCGAGGAGCTGGCAATGTGCTTCGGGGAGGCAGAGCACTAACATGCACACAGCCCTGGGCTCCATCCCCGTTGATTAACCAGGCATGGTGGTGCACACCTGTCATCCCAGCACGGATGAAAACAGGAGGATCAAGAGTTCAAAGTCAGCCCGGGCTAGAGACTATCTTAAAAAAAAAAAAAAGGAAAAAAGGAATTATAGAATAGTAATACAAGAAAAGTAAAACTCTTTAGAAATCATGCAAGAGGTTGCTCCAAAATATTAGAAAGTATACTAAAGCCACAATAAAAAGGGAAGATTTTTGTGAGAAGCATGAAGTGGAGCCAGGGCTATGCCATATGTTGGGCTGGACTTGGGCTCCCCAGGGGCTCAGAGAGCAGAGGGGTCTTCCTGGCACATCTAGTTACAGGCTGGCTGTGAGACAGTGCTGGGTGGACAGGCTAGTTTATTAAAGCCAGCGAGGGTGACCGTGTTAGTCGCTGTTACCACTCTCAGGCCCCTGGGCTGCGCTGCTCTGGCTCACGGAATCCTGGCAACGTCTCAGGAAGGGTCTGTCACTTTCTCATCATCTGCTCCATCCGAACCCCTTATAAATGTGGGAACCATGAGTATGTGGGTGTGATGTGGGCAAAAGGCTTCTGTGTTGAGTATTTTGGTGCTATTCTGGAAGGTTCTAGGGAGTTTATAAGGCAGAGACTGGGTGGAGAAAGTGGTTCATGATTGAGTACAGGTGCTGGGGGTGCTGACCATTCTCCTCTCTCTTTCTCTTTATCTCTCCCTCTTTGTCTTTCTCTCATGTCTCTTTCTCCTCTTTCTCTTTCTGTCTCTATTTCTGTCTATGTGCGTATCTTTTGATCTACACCTGTGTTTCTCCCCGTCTGTCTTTCTTTCCATGTTTTCTCTGTCTCCATCTGTAGGTCTCTCTCTTTGTGTGTATGCCTGCCTCTCTGCCTGTCTGTATGCCTGCCTCTCTGTCGGACTAGCTGTCTCTGTGTCTGTCAACTTTTCTGTCTTCTGTCTGTCTCCCTCCCACCACCAGGATCTTTTGTCTTGCCACGGGTCCCTAATCAATGCAGTTGAGAGCCATGGATTGAATTCTCGAAAACTCTGAGCTGAAATAAATTCTTCCTCCCTTACATTTTTTGTCGTGAATTTTGTAATAGTCATGAAGAGTCAAGATCGAATCTGAGGACTAGAGAAGAACTTGATCAGTTTGCAGGTCAAGATGAGACTGTTTTTAGCATCACTTCTGTCTGTCCATAGCTCCCAGCACCACGCCTGACTGTCTAAAGCTCCCAATCATCACCCGGCACCACGCCCATCTGTCCACAGTCCCCAACCATCACTTTTTGCAAAGGAGTGTGGTCAGCTGGTGTCTGCACACTAGACCTTGCACAACATTCACTGGCAGGTGGAGACACTGGAAAGACCACAGAGCAGGTGCAAATGGAAGCACAGGGAGTTTTGGAGACAAAGGCTGAAGGTCAGCGAGGATGTGATCAGCCCACATGCTGTCTTTGCCACAACAGCCAAGAGGGCTTTTACACACCAGGCACTCTGGACGGTGGCTCAATGCCCATGACTGTGGAGCTCAACAGAGGCTCTGGAAGCAAAGGGGTTTTCCCTGACAACCATTTTATCTCCCAGTTTCTCCCATGCCTGTGCTCAGACTTCGCTACAGCACCTGCATTCCTCCAGCATGAGATAAGGGAAAGAAGGTACTTGTAATATAGCAAGAGAGGTAAACCTGAGGGTCACACATGCACATATTCATGCAGGCACACACACGTATGCACATGTACAGACACATGGACATATGAACACATGCATACACGCATGAACATACGTGTACACACATAAACACACAAAAATGCATATATGTACACACAAACACAGATGCACACACATGCAGAGACAAACACATACATGCACCTATACTGCACACACAGATACACATATAAACACATTCAGACATGCATGCAAACACATGGACCCTTCCACAGACACAGAACCCCTCTTGATTGTCTCCTAAGACACATCCATCCCCAACCTTCAGATCCTGTGGAACTTCTTAGTCTGCAACACATTGACACACGGTTCCTCCCTTTACCGTCCTCATGGAAGGTTTTCTGCTGTACAGACCTGCTCTCTAGGCACACAGACTTTTCACCCCTTCCTTCCTGTAATAGTGAATGAGCACCTGCAGAGTCACAGTCCAGGGATGCTTGGGTAACAGGACCCGTCCTTTTTTAAAATTCTCTACCCACTCTTCCTTCAGCCTACCATGTGGTTTTGTTTACTGCTCATCCCACCAAGCTAAGAGGTCTCCTTCTGGTCATGTCTCTGACCCCAGCTGTTTGTTAAAACTGAACTGAAATCAAGCAGGCCACCAAGGTCTCTCACGAGCTGGTCCGAGCTTTGGTCCGTAAAAGAAACAAAGCTCCCCACTCAATGAGTGCGCTTGGGATTTCACGTAGCATCCCTGAGCCTGTGGAGGTGTGTAGAGTTCACCTCCTGTGACGGTTAACACCATCAGCTTGATTAGCTCAGGACATTCCTGGGGTGCATCTCCAGATGTACTGGTGAGGGAGCTTCCAGAAAGATTTACTCCCTGCAAACCATGAGCTAAAAGAGACACTCCTTTATGTCGCTGCTTGTCAGGAACTTAGTTACAATATGGGACAAAGAAAAAGCACCCTGTGGAAACCCAGTGTGAGAAGCACACTAGACACCTACATGGGGGTGGTGATCTCCCCACCAAGGAGAAAGGAGAGTGGGTTAAGAACAGCAAACATGCATAGTGACACCCCATGGTGGAGAGAAGGGAAGATTTGTCCTAGGACTGGCATGTCTCTGGCAGGGGGCATATTTTTATTTTAGGAAGCTAATCTGAAAAAAATCTGTGGGTCACTCTTTAAAGGTATTTTGCTTTTTATTTATTTGTGGGAAACAGAGGAAGGGAAGGAGAGAAGGAGGGATAGAGGAAGGGAGGAAGGGAGGTAACAGGCACAAGGGTACTGTGGCCTCTGTGTGGAGTCAGAGGATAACTTTTGGAAGTCAGGTCTCAGGCTGACTTTCTGCACTGTGCATCTCAAAACACGTAAGATCAAGCCTGAAGTGATGGGATTTAGGGTCAGATCTTACGTTGGAGTCTCCACAATTGGATTATATCCTCTGAAGGAAAGGGGGAGAGCTAGCCCTCTCTTTATGGACTGCTCACCGCACAGCCAGATTTCATCTGCCTGAAAGAGCAAGGGCCCTCCCTTGCCAGAGCCCAGGAACAAAGACACTTGGCCTCGCTGTTGCTAACCTTGCTGTCTCTCCCTTCAGACTTCCTATACTCCAGACCTGTAAGAGGTAAGTGTCATTTTCAGTGGATGGTGTGTTTGTTACATCAACTGCACTGACCAAGATACCTTTGTCTGGCACCTTGACCTTCCACTTGCCTGAAAATGCAGAGAATGCCATGGAGGGGGGCTTATCTCTGTGAGGAGTCCTGTTGACTCCTACTTAAACCTGCTCTTTATATTTACTGACACCAGGACCTAGGGGACTGACCACACCGTATCCACAGAACTGCTGAGAGAGAAGCAAGCAAACCTCACTCACCAGACAGCATGTGTGTTCAAGTATGCCAAAGTACGCCAACTCACCAGACCAGTTAAAGAAGTGTGAGTGGGCTCATGCCCATGGAATTTACTGCTCTTGTCAGCTCAGTGCAGAGCTGAACGGCTCACCAATCTCAGTCTGGGCCCAAAGGTCAAAGGATTACTGGAGACCCTCTGAGCCTCAGCCACATTGGAGGGTGGAGGAAGCTCTGATGCCAATGCAGATCGGCAGCAGCAGGGACAATGGTCAGCATGGAGTGAGGGAGAGGGCTGAGCTCTTCTCTCTTTACTTCCTTTTACTTCGTCTGCTACTAGAAAGTACCACCCACCTTGGGCTGGATCTTCCCCAGCAATTAGACAATCTCCTGCAGATCTACCTAACTCGGCTCTTCACAGCTGTGTCCTGTTTGCAACTCTCCAGCTATCACCTGCATCTATCACACATGGAGACCAGAAATGTGACCCTATTTACCCCCCCCCCAAGGAAAATGTGTCTGTGTAATGAAGATCTTCACCTCAACCACAAACTCCAGGTTCTCACCCACAAGTTCACACAGCTGAGACCTTAAAGCAAGACCAGAGACTTCCTATGTCCACAGTGAGGGGGGCTCCCAGGAAGACCTGCCCCCCCCCCCGAGATGGCGTGGTGGGTAAAATGGCCGCTGAAGGAAGAAAGACTTCTTTGGATTCATGGTTTCCAGTCGTTTTCAGCCCATGATAGACACGCCTCATTACTTTGAGAGGAGATATAATAACATCTTAGCCAGAAGAGCACAACGGAGCAGAGGTACCTCACTGCAGACAAGAAGCGGAGAATCCTGTGTAGCTGGCTCCCCTTTCCTTTTGTTCAATCTCACTCACTCTCCAGTCAATAGTCAGGAAGCACCCCTACCCTTAGTTAATCTTCTCTGGAAACAGTATCATGGATACAACCCAGAGCTGTGTTTCCGGATCTCCTGGACATTGGCCATAGCTTAAGGCTGTACTCATCACCCTCCTCTCCCAAGCCCTCCCCAAAGCTCAGCTGGGCCTCCACATTTGACCTTCTTTTAAATATCTTCATGGAGAGGCAGGAAAAAAATTGGTCAATTATCTCTGGCTTGGAACACAAGGTCTGGTTTCCAGATCAATTCTTCACACTGAAAAGATACAATGGCTCTGGAATTTCTCTCCCATTGTGCGATCCATCCACATGATTTCCTTCTGGGGGTGGAGATGACAGAACAAAAGCAGCATGTGCATAAATGAAAGCAGAACCCACAGACTCAGGCACTGGGGTGGAAAAAGCACTGATCCACATCACTCTTTAAAGCAGACCCTTTCTCCTCCTCTAGAAAGATGTCTACTTTAAATAGACCCTCTCAGACCTTCTAGAATTCCGAAGAACTCTCAGGCGAACTGTGGAGTTCATGCTGGCTCTCAGCACAACTGTAAAGTGCTCAGATTTGCCTAGCATTATCTCACCCTTTTTTTTTGTCTTGGTTTGCATTGTTTTGTTTTTCAATTTTGAGATAAGGTCTTACTATGTAACCTAAGATGACCTGGAACCCACAGTCCTCCCCAGTTCACAGGCATGTGCAGCCCACTCTGACCCTCTCATAGGGACCAACAGCTATAGACAGGGACCGTAATATATGTTTGCCTTTGCATCTCAGAACCTCAGCATCTCTCTCTCTCTCTCTCTCTCTCTCTCTCTCTCTCTCTCTCTCTCTCTCTCTCTCTCTCGCTCTCTCTCTCCAGGGTGAGTGTCCCTGTGTGTGTGTGTACTAGATGCACTTGAATGAGTGCACGTGTCTGTGGAGGCTCAAAGACAGCACAGGGAATCATCCTGGATCGCTCAACCTCCTCACTGCTTTGCTTTGGTGCTTCCCAGGCTCCACCTTCCAAGACTGGAATGGCATCAGCTGCCACTTCTAAACTCAGACCTTTCTGCTTGTGCAAAAGCTGTAACCCCTGAACCATCTCCCCATCACTCGCTAGACAGTACGGTTGGTTGGACAGCTAACCCTTCTCTGGAGTTCTTGTTTTCACTTTGAAACAAAAGTCAGAAAGAGGTCCTACACTGACTTTCCCCTCACCACACTGTTCCTCCTGAGGGCCTCTGCTCTGCACCCAGGGCATCCATAGGCCCCCCAGCCACGGACTGGCCAAGCCAATGGAATGACGCCTCCAGACGCATTTTGTTACTGCATATACTGAGGAGGGTATCATACTCCTGTTTTATAGGAGAACTGGGGGAAATGTACACAGGAATGTCCCCGTACTTAAAAGCAGAACATTCCTGCCAGGAAAGGCGTTTCTGGAGTTGCTGTTAACTATTTAGGATTGTGAGCTGGGGAGATGCTCAGGGTTACGCCTTTGCCTCCCAAGCAAAGGGACCCGAATTCAGAACCCCAGATCCACGTAAAAATGTAGGGTGGTCAGAGGAGAGTCAGGCATGCACAAGAAAGGACTCTGGAAATCGGGGCAGGAGGCAAGGGGGTATGGGGCGGGAGGTGTGAGGGGAGGGGGAGCAGGGGGTTCGGGGGGGAGGAGGAGGGAGGGAAGGAACTGGTGTACCTATTAAGTTTGTATGAGCTGAAATAATAATAAAAAATGTATTATATAAAAAAATAAAAAAAGAAAGAAAATCCATGAAAGAAAAAGAAAAAAAAAAAGTACGGTGGTGTGGCAGCCTACCTGTGACTCTAGCCCTAGAAGGCAGAGTCTGGAAATCTCCAGAGCAAGCTGGCCAGCCAGAGTAGCCCTAATGGCGTGTTGTGGGTTTAATCAGAGACCCAGACTCACAGCAATAACATGGAACAGCAAGGGATCATGATTTCTGGTGTCATGCTTGGGCTTCCATAGGCAGGCACACTCAAGGGCACCCATAAACACACATAACCCCACCACACACACACACACACATACATGAGAGAAAATTTAGAAAAAAAAAACATTTAGCTCGTGTATAAAGTCAAGCAGTTAAGTACGAGAATTGGAGATGGACTGCGGTAAGAATATTTAGAACAAAGAAATCAAAGAACTCACAGACCACCAACGCACACTCTGGCCCAGCCTGACACTGTGCACCAACACAGTACTGTGATAAGTGAACCTGAATATTAACCGTAGGTTAGCTCTGCTTCCAAACCAAGCCTTTCTCTGTGGGTGCATCTCTGAAGTCAAAATGGACATGGAAGTGAGCAGAAACTTAGATTCATATTGCTCACCCTTACACACACACACACACACACATAACCACATACATACCATGCCCCTCACCTCTCTCTGTCTGTCTCTCTGTCTCTGTCTCTCTCATACACATACAGACACACACACACACACACACACACACACACACACACACGCACGCACACCACATACATACCATGCCCTTCACCTCTCTCTTTCTCTGTCTCTCTCTGTCTGTCTGCTCTCTCTCTCTCTCTCTCTCTCTCTCTCTCTCTCTCTCACACACACACACACACACACACACACACCACACACACACACAAAGCCTTTTCACACACTGTTTCATTCTAGGACATTTTTCATTTTTCAGAAATGTCATTGTATTTGACCATCACTGACAATCAAACTTTTCATGACTGATGAAAAGAATGCCTCACCAAAGGCCCTTTATTTTGCTCCTTTTATTCCCTACTTCCCAAAAAAAGAACATTGGCTGGCTCCAACACCCAAGTGAGAACTAAGTTCCTAAGAATTTTTGTTCCATGGAAACTCTGAACATAATCTTCTGATGTTTGAAGACAGAATTCAAAGACCACAAACAGAAATACCACATTGTCCTCCTTTATTCAACTCTTTGCTGACTGTGCGAACAGGCAAAGGGGAATGAAGACAATGATTCCAGTCCCCAGACAGCCCCCCCCAAAAGTACATTTTAGTCAGATGTTCACTAGCTCTAGCCAGGGAGAAAGAAATGTCTCCTACATTTCATTATATTCCATTTTTCTTGTTGGAATCTATTGGGAATGAATCTATTGGGAATGATGCCATGAGACATGCTTGGGAAGTAGGGGGGACAATCTAGAAGCTATGCACACAATTGCTTTATGAGTAAGACTTGACAGGGTTTCAAATGCACCAAGGTTACAATAACGTTACAGAGGATTGGATTTGTAGACTGGAGAGGTGAGGACAAGGTGCTGCTGTGCCTAAAGAGGATTGTGAGTGTGAGTGTGTGTGTGTGTGTTTGTGTGTGTGTGTTATTATTTTTGGAAATAGCTGGCACTGAGTTATCCAAGCTCACCTTAAATTTGCTCGTAGCCCAGGTGGGACTTAAATCTATGATCCCCTGCTTCTACCTCCAGGCAGCTAAGATCACAGGCATATACACTCAGATCCAAACATTCAGTATTTTGATTGTACTTACAAATACACAACTGTATACACTTGTCAAAGCTCGCCTGGTGAGTCACATGTGACAAGAAGGTAGGCAAGTGTCCTACCACTGCACTTCATCCCCTGTGGATTCTAGACAGGTGCTCTACCACTGTGCCATGCCCCAGCCCCTTACTGAAGGATTCTAGGCAGGTGCTCTACCACTGAACTTTACCAGTTGGACATTCCATCCTGCCTCAGTCTCAGGAGTTGCTGGGGCGACTTTTTGTCATTCCTTCAGAAATGAAATGCGATATCATCAGGGCTTCCAAAATGAAAAATGAAACAAGGCGATGTAAAAGATCCAAGGAAGGACCATGGTAGATCCTAAAAACACCTTCCCATCCATAAATGAAGTCATATCTGATAAGGGCAATATTAAATCAGCATGCAGAATTGGATTTGCTTAAATTACTTTTCTTCTTTTTCCTCTGTAGCTTAACTTTATAAGGAGAGAGGGAGAAGGAAGCAAAGCCAAGTTCTCATCTGGATCAAGATGGCAATTGCTCTTCTGCTCTTTTTTCTTTTCCTTATCCATCTACTCAGCAAACATTCCCCACCTCCAGCAAACTTGAGAGAGGCAGAATTGGGGTTAGAGCTGGAATGTATGCACCAGAAGCTGCTGAGGTTGAGCAGAGTATATATTAATTCCATTGTATCATTTGCTGAACCTTATAGTGTTTAGAAAACTTGGTGATGTACGCGTGCATGCAAGGGTGCTTGTGCAACAATTGTGTGCATGTGTGTGGAGAACAAAGGTTGGCCCGGTAAGATTCCTCCAGTGCCATCTGTGTGTGTGTGTGCGTATACAAGAGAGTAATTGAGTATGCGTGCCTGTAGAGGCCCCAAGGTGACACTGGAATCATTCTAGATTTCTTTACCTCCTTAGTGCTTTACTCTGCCTTCCAGGACCAGAATTATAGGTTGCCACCATTTCTGCCTGGCATTTTTATATGGGATCTGGGGAAATGAACTCAGATCCTTTTTCATGCAAGGGAAATGCTTTAACCAGTAGTTCTCTGGCCAACCATCTATTTTTGTAACAGAGTCCTTCAGTAGGATGTGGGACTCACCAACTGTTAGGATACTGGCCAAGGAGCCCCAGGGATCAGCACATCTCTGCCTTCCCAGAACTGATACGGGGTGCTGATAAGGGCTCTGGAGACCACTCTGTCTCAAGCTTGCCTGGTGTCACAGTGACTCTTCTGATGTGTGAGAAAATCCTCTCACATAGGCAACTAAGGGAGGGAGTGTTTATTATTTGGCTTATGGTTCCAGAGTGGATTGGAGTCCACTATGGCGGGAATCACATTGCAAAAGTCACGGCTGGATGCAGAAGCCGGAAGCTAGTGCAGTCATTGCAGCCATCAGGAGGCAGAAAGGACAACAGAGTGAGAGGAAGGGGGAGCTGTTACCAGACCTCAAGCCTCACCCCTTTGGGACATACTTCCTCCAGAGAGGCTCCGGCTCCTAAAGGTCACATGACCTTTCCAAACAGCACCACCTGCTGGAGACCACGTGTCCAACCCTACCAGTCTGTGGGGGACAAGCCACATCCAAACCATGGCACACAGGCAGGTACTTTGCCAGCTGAGCTACTTCCTAGTTCTGACTTACTCTTCAATAAAGAAGCCTCGTGCTTGCTGTGGTCTTAGGATAAGAAGGATAAAGGAGGTTGAAATGTTTAAAGACTCAAAAATCATAGGTGTCTGTTCAAAAAGCACAAGCCAGTGAGCAGCATGGGAATTTACTAAAACCCACAGGAGAGGTATACGCCTGTGTCCACAAACCCCAGCAGGAGGCCTCCATAATTTCTCTCTGGCACTTCTGGCTCGCTGATCACTCTCACAAATTACTTCAAAGTCATTCCCAACCCTGAGGTGCATTTATACCCGTTTTAAAGGCAACATGGCTTCCCAAAAAAGAAAGGAAACTAGACAGAGCAACTGCAGAAAGAGGGACAATCAGATGAACACTGGGGAGGCTGCGTCAAGGAGGGGAGGAGAGCATGGAAGGTGTTCTGGCAGCAGCCTCTGTCACATTTGCTGTCTCCACCAAGGACACCCCCCCACAGAAGCTTCCACAACTAGAAGACATGCACAATACTCTAGAAACTTCTGACCACAGGACACAAATGAGGCCATAGGACTTGCTGGTTGTGGAGAGGTGTTCCCTAAGGCTAACATTCATGTGGCCAGGAAGGGTTCCAGAAAGAGTCTTGAGGGTTGGCCAGGCTGATTAATGCTAGGAATAAAGGCAAAGGCATTGGTATGAATGACTTTTCTTGTTCCCTTAGTACATACCTAGGCAAAGGCAACTTGCAGGGCAGGTTAATCTTGGGTTATGGTTCAAAGGGATACAGACCATCATAGTGAAGAAGGCATGGTGGCAGGACCATGAGGCAGCTGGTCACGTGACATCCACAGTCAAGAAACAGAGAGAGATGGATGCTGGTTCTCAGCTTGCTTTCTCCTTTGTATTCAATCCAGGTCCACAGCTCATGGAATGGTGCTGCCAACATTCATGCGGGTCTTTCCTGTTCACTGAATCCATTCTAGAAACTCCTTCATAAAAATGTCTAGAAGCCTCACAGATGCAGTAATACCCTAGGCATTTCTATTTTTTTCTTTCTATGTGTCATAGTTAAGCACAGGTGTCAACTTGACTCTTGAGGGTTTGAGCTCTGGGCACAGTTGTAGAGAGTTGATGGCTGACTTAAGCCCAGAGCAAACCTGAAGAAGATTGTCTAGCTGCTGGGGAAGACCCAGCCCATGGTGGGTGGCATCAGGCCCTGGATAAATCAGAGAGAGTTGGCATCTTTCTGTATACTTTCTGGTCTGGCAAGTAAGGATTGTCCATCTCTCAGCTGTTATGGTGGCAGGTTCCCTCGGCCCTGGTGTTGGTGTGTGCTCTCTGTCCAGCTGGACTATGAACTGTAACCCGACTATCATAAGAAAGTAAACTCCTTGTTCCCTGAAGCTGTGTGATGGTCATTTATCAGCAACCATGCAGGCAAACTGCAACACCATGTATGTGTGTTAGAGGATGTGTATGTGTATGTGTGTGTGCACGTGTGTGTGTGTGTGTGTGTGTGTGTGTGTGTGTGTGTGTGTGTGTGTGTGCAAACGCTCGTATATGTGTGCCCGTGGAGGTCCAAGGGTGATATCAAGAATCATCCTGGATTGCTTTACCTCCTTGTTGCTTTGCTGTGGGGTTTCCTAAACTCCACTGCCATATCTGCCTGGCATTTTGATGTTGGATCCAAACTCAGGTCCTTTTCCTTGAGAGGCAAAGGTTTTAACCTCTGAACCATGGCCGCAGTCTTCTATGGGTTTCTAAATCCAATCAGGTCAACAATCAAAATCAACCATCGTTCCCAACTAAAGATGTCTCTTCAGTTTCCTGTTTGAAGATCTTACCTACTAGCATGAACCCTTCACAAGACCCAAGGAGTTAGATCCTGATGCATGAATCTGTAGAGAATATCTTTAGGGGAGGACATTGCTTTAAGAATTACAAGCACACCCTCGTGTGATCAGCTTCGGTTTCCCTGCAGATGACAACCAATGTGTGCACGAGCAACCCATTCTCTCACTCTTCTCGGTCATCATCATCAGCACAAAGAGGTAGAATTCCCTCGAGTGGTGTCCAAGAGGCTTCAGTACTCAGGTGCTGGGAGCGAGGCTGGGAACAGGACCTCTAATCCCCTCAGCAGCTTCCTTTTCACGCCAACATGGAATAAACCATGTTTCATGTAGGAGGCACCGTGACAAAGAGAGATAAGAATAGAAACCACTCCCAGGATTCCAGAAAGGAAGAAAGACTAACGTGGGGTTGGGGTACATGCCTGTCATCCCAGCAATCAAAAGGTGGAGGCAAGAGGATCAGGAGTTCAATGTCCTCCTCCAGCTGCTCTGTAAAGACAGAGTCAGCTTGGGCTACCTGAGACCTCAGGCTGGGGATGTAACCCATTGGTTTGACTGCTCACCTGCCCATGCACAAAGCCCTGGGCTCCATCTCCAGCACCACATAAACCATGCACGGAGGTTCATATCTGTAATGCCAGCACTAGGGAGGTAGAGTCAGGAAGATCAGAAGTTCACGATCATTCCAGACTGTCTCAAATACTGGATGGAAAAAAAATCTCACACCAACATCTAGAACACGGACACAAGCCAAAAAGGGCAACACACTAGCAAGGGTTCTGGCGATCCCCATCACCCTTACTAGTATCAACTAGGAGGAGGCACTCTGTTCTCACGGGTACCCTCCAAGGATTTGAATCATTTAATACCAACCTGCCTCCCACCTGCAGGTCCATGGGCTGGCTAATGCTGGACTTGAAAACTGCTTAGCTCAACTATTTAAGGTCTGAAAAGAAATCTAGCCCAAGAAGTCCCAACTGTGGGGACATGAATAGCATCAGAAGTAGGAGGGAAGGAGTGTAGAAGATAAGAGAAGAGGAGAGGGGAGAGGAGGGAAGGATGGAGGGGAAAGAAGAGAAGAGAGGAAAGAAGAAAGGAAGGGAGAAAGAGAAAGGAAGCAAAGAGGAGGGAAGGAGAAGGGAGGGGAAATGAAGAAAGGAATGAAAGAAAAAGGAATGTGAGAAGAGAAAGGGAAGAAACCCATTCGCATACCACCCTAAGGAATAAAACTGTTAAGGAACCATGAAGTCTGTCACAAAAGGGTAAGAGGACGACAGAATTTCTAGGAATCTATGTCCCAACAAAACAGATTTTCCCCATACTTGTTCCTCATAAGGATCCAGCCCAGGAAGATGACAAACTCAGGCGCTGCCAGTCAGGCAGTCTCCTGCTCAACTGTCTTCTACAGTGACCACATCTAACCCCTCCCCCTCCCCCTGCTCCCGCTTCCTTAGAGTCCCAGAAAAGTATGCGATCAGAGAAGTGTCCAGTGATTTGCTGACCCTTCAAACAGGACTAGACATGGCTTGGGGGTAGGGCACTAACTTAGAGTAGAAAACTTCTGACAGTGACCTCTAAGCTTTTCAGTTCCTGGACAGACAGTTCTGCTTGGTGGACCACCCTTCACAGTTGGAGCAGACCCAAAAGAAGGAAGCCGCCTCTAAATACCTGCACTGCAGACTCAGGAAAGTGGCCATACCAGGGCAAGGTAGGTAAGAAGAATCATTCTTGGTCATGGAAAGTTGAAACGCTAGTGGACCTAGAGCTGGGGACACGGCTCAGTGGCAAAGCACCTGCCTAGACTCCCCCAGTGAGGGTCTGAGAGCACTGCTTAGTAGCAAGCAGATCACCTGCCTAGCATGTGGAAGACGCAGGTTCCCAAAAAGAGATTCCCACAACCTGCCTAAGAGAAGTGATGCATTGAGCAAGCAGAGTGCAGTGTGGCTGGTCCCAGCTGCATGGTCTCCCAGGCACCCAGCACAGACATCCCATAATTACCATGAAACAGAGATGACCTTGGTCTCATCATCATGGAAACAATAATACAGTGGGAGCCAGGTCTATGTAGAAGGCAAGGGAGCTGCTCCCACGCTCCAGGGGAACATAAGGAGGGACCAGACATCAGAGACTCACTCACACTCCATCCCACCTCTCAGCTGTGTATAAACTGGGGAAATGGGTACGGGGTGAAGGTCAGCTGAAGGACATGCTGCAACCTCCAAGATGTTCTGACCACCATGCTCACCCATGCTTCAGTGAGGAACCCCACTATGCTCCTGTGAGGAACCCCTGACCCATTTTCAGACAGGTAATACCTTCTATTGATCCTGTGGGGAAACCAAATAAAGCTATTGTTCACAAAGCCAAAAATGGAGAGAATCACTTCTTTGTTCTGCTATTGGTGCCCTGAGTTGGGTGGACAGACATTTTCTGATATCTCCCCAGGAAAGTCAGAGCACAAGGGCAGTAAGGAACCACCACGGAAGGGAGACTGTGTAACACGATTCCTTAGTTGCCACATTCCAAAGCACCATGGAAATCCACAGTGGGACACCCCCTAAAATATTTGTCCCTCTAGAATATTTATTGCCCCACTCAACATCTCCACTTGGTGCTAAGCTATGAAGACCCATCTCCAGCTTCCCTATTTCTGAGAACTGGAGACCCTAGGGAACCCAAAGATGACACTGAGGGGACAGATCTATCTCCCTTGAGTCCACGCTAAGTGGCACACTACATCCATGAACTGAGTGGCTCAAATCTTGCAGCAGCTTCACAAGAAGCACACCGAGTTCTTGGCTTTAACATGGTCAGTTATAAAACACAGTCCTTTCACTTCTACCTTCTGATGAATGGGCAGTGGAAGACTGGCTTGATGGGGGGAGCATCCACTCATCTTGAGGGAAGAAAAATTCATTAGCTAACCCACCTACTCAGAGAATTTATTTCCCAAGCTGAACTTTGGGGAGGTTGTATAACTGATGTCCTGACTAATGGGAAGCATGAGTCTGTCCCAGATGGTTAATTACTTTTTATCATTCCTTTTAATAACAGTTAAAAGGAAGAAGAAGAAAAGTGGTGTAAAAAATGAGAAGGCAGAGTGAATTCAACTGATGAATCCTGCACCAACTTCCCAAGAAAAGAACAGGCTAAAGTCCTACTTGAACCTGGAAATGCCAGCTATAAAAACAGTGGAGGCCATAAATTACAAAACCAGATAAAACAACTAATTCCCATACTAACTAAAGAATGTGTCAGGATTGGCTAGAGAAGGAGCTCAACTACTCCGTGAAGATGGAGACATATGTGTGTGTGTGTGGGGGGGTGGCAGTTCTAAACAAAGTGTTCCTTGCTCACTGCTCAAGACATCCTTTCAATTCCTCACTGGGTTTTCTAGGCAGATGCTCTACCACTGAACCATACCCCCAGCCACTCACTGGGGGATTCTAGGCAGGTGCTCTACTCCTAAGCCATATTCCCAGTCCCTCACCAAGGACTGTAGGCTGGTGCTCTGTCACTGAGCCACATTCCCAGCCCCTCACTGGGGGATTTAGGCAGGAGCTCTATCACTGAGCTATGCCTCCAGTGCTTCACTGGGGGATTCTAGGTAAGTGTTCTACATGAATAAAATGATATTAAGACATCAGTTGAATCCTAGCTGTCCCTATCTTCTGCTTTTCTGTTCTACCAGGATGTGAACAAGCAGCCAGATGCCACAGCCATGAGCCACTCCTGCTGCCATGCTCCTTCTGCCATAATGGACTGTGTCTCCTCAAAATAGGCCGCTCCGCCCTTCAGTTGTTTCTTCTCGGGCCTTCAGTCTCAGCGATGAGAAGAGTTAACTGGCACAGATACTCCCTATTGTGCACTTGTAACCATGAGTCTGTGTCTCACACAGGAGGAGGATGACAGTGGGCTGTTTCTTATCTTGAGATCTTTAGCTTTGGCCCAATTCTTGGAACGGGCTCTCTAAATATTTGTTGAATTGGAGTGTGACATGGACAGGAATCCACTGCAGAATCTGTGATCCTGACTTGGCCTGTCACAGACGATCCTGGCAGTGAGCACAGCTGCTCTTGGCAGGAGTCCACGAAGGTACGTGCTTTCCTGACAAGCTATGGTTTGAAGCCAGACCCAGAGCTTTCCTTGCTGACTGCCAATGAAATGCAGTTTGCTGAACAGTTGTGTCTGAATCTCATGGTCAGTTCTTGTCCCATACATGCTGAGTGACTTGGAATTGTAAAGGACTCCTCTGGGTCTAAAGTTCCCCTTCTGCTGTACACTTTAGGTGAGTCTTGGGATAATCTACAGCACAGCCGGGTGAGGAGCTAGGCCTGTGCTAGTTATGCAGAGGTATCAGTTTGACAGCTGAGGCTTAACTCTGGGCACATCTGTGAAGAACTGGTAGTTAAGGCAAGCCTCGAGCGAGCCTGCAGCAGAGTGTGTACTAGATGTGGGAAGACGCAGCCCATGGTGGGCGGGGCCATAACCTGGGCAGGTGGATAAAACAAAGGAGCTGGTTCAGTGCTTTGGCATTCTTCAGGATACCTGGACATTTGTATGGTCTTGGAAGTGAGATCTGCCCCTCCCTCGGCAGTCCCTGTGGATATGGTGTGGACAGCTCCTCAGCTCCTGGTTTTGCTGTGAGCTCGCCTACCAAGCTTCATTATGAACTCTGACAGGGAGAAACACGAGCAAGGAGAAAACTGCTCCTTCCTGTAAGCTCTAAGAAACTGAGCCCATAGTCAACATTCTGTAGAATTTGGTATACTGATATCTCATCTTTACATGCATGGTCTGACACACTGACAGATTTGGATCAACGGCCTAAATTAACACATGGATATGTGTGCCATGAAATGTATACACCGAATAAATTAGATAAATCAGTAGAATAAGCAGCTTGTCAAAACACCCAAGATAGTTAACAGATGAGGAAAAAAGTTTACTTTGGCTCACGCTTCAGAAAGTGAAGCCTCCCTCTTTCTTTGATCCTTTTAACCTAGTGTTGCAGTTCATCTGCATGGTTGCTGATAAACGACCATTAAACGGCATAAGGGAACAAGGGATTTATTTTCTTACGACAGTCTGGTTACAGTTCTTAATCCAGCTTGACAGGAGAGCACGCACCATCACCAGGGCCAAGGGAATTGGCTACACCATCACCACATAACAGCTGAAAGATGGACAATCCTTACTTGCCAGACCAGTATGTCTGGCCAAGTGAACAGAAGGATGCTGACTCTCTCAACCAGCTCTCTGTATTTTATTCCAGGGCTTAATCCTACTCACTATAGGCTAGGTCTTTCCCATCAGCTAGACAATCTCCTGCAGGTTTGCTCTGGGCTTAACTCAACCACTAATTCTCTACAACTGTGCCCAGAGCTCAAACCCTCAGCAATCAAGCTGACACCTTTGCTTAACTATGACACTCCACCCCTTGTCAACTTGACATAAAAACAAGAGCACTTTTAAACTGTAACCCTCAACCCTTGTCCTGACAGGTGTTAAAAGTTACCTTATAAATATAAATACATTTAATTTTACTAATTCTAAATCTCTAAAAGTTCTCATAAACAAATTTAAAAATGTTCTGTCATTAAAAGTTCAATTATTAAAATGTTGGAACTGAAAGTCCTAAAAAATATCTCAAATCTTTTAACTATAAGAGTCTATCAAATCAAAATATGTTAAATACTTCAACAAGACAAAGCATCAAAATAGACGTATCATAACACAATAAGAAAACATTGCATTAAAACCAAGTCCAGGGGGCTGGAGAGGTGGCTCAGGGGTTAAGCCTCTACCTTGCAGGTGGAAGGTACTGAGTTCGGATCCTAGACCCCACGTATAGATGCCTGGTAGGGCGGAGCCTGTGAATCCCCGCGCAGAGTAAACAAGGAGGAGGCGGTCCGTGGTGGTTCCTGAGTTCGTCCGTGGTTCTATACACACATACATGCACACACACACATACACGTGCATAATTGAATAAAAAAAAAAAACCAAGTCCAGCAAATCACCGCATCCTGTACTTCAATGTCCATCTTCTGCCGCTCATCATGTAGTCAAGGTGGTGCAAAGATTCTAGGCATTCCCAGTCCCTGTTTGCAGCTTGAAGTTATAAAAGCAGACTTCCTTGAACCAGGCTGAATCTCCACTCGCAGTCATCCTCAGCATACATCCCAGGGGTCTGGTATCTCAACACTCTGGGTTCGCCTCTGCAGCTATAAGCTTCACCTTCTCTCGCAGGAACTCTACGCCTGCCACTTGGTGCCAAGCTTTTGCTGCTTTCCATGAACCCCTCAAATTATTCACCAAAACCGGTACCACCTGGTGGATGCTGCCAGACTCTGAAGCGAGTTAAAAACGCAGTTTGGTCCACTTGAGCCACAGCTGCACCAAATCTTGTGCTCTGATGCTAGAAAAGCCTCTTCTAGGCAGCCAAACTTCCAAAGAGCAAGAAACAGCTTAACCTGGGCTTTCGGCCCGTGAAGGAATCTGGGTTTTCAAACCACAAACTTGCCATACGGTGGTTTTCATGTCTTCCACCATCCCAGTGCAAGTCACTAGGTTCTTCTTCACTGATACTCATTTCTCCAACAGCAGCAGATATTCTGCTGCCTGCCCTTTGCACATCCAGAGCTTCACGGTCACAAACACAGCTCTCCTCTGTCAAGCAAACCAGTCTATCTTTAAATTCAACTTCAACAAAGTCCCCGTTTCCCTCATCACAAACTGGGCCCAAACAATCCACAACTCTCTCCTCATTCTCATTGTCCAAATGGCCCATTAAACTCTGCAGAATGGTATTTGTAATCCACAAAGTGAAAATCTTCAAGCATTTCCAACTTTGTCCAGCGAAACCGTTCAAAAGCCACAAAATCCACATAGTCAGATTTATCAGCAATACCCCACTTCCTGGGTACCAAATTCTGTTGCAGTCCACCTGCATCGTTGCCGATAAATGATCATCAAATGGCTTAAGGGAACAAGGGTTTATTCTCTCTTACGATTCCTGGTTACAGTTCTCAGTCCAGCTTGATGGGAGAGCACACACCAACACCAGGGCCAAAGGAACTGACCACACCATCACCACATAACAGCTGAGAGATGGACAATCTTTACTTGCCAGGCCAGCATGTCTGGTCAAGTGAACAGAAGCATGTCAACTCTCTCGACCAGGTCTCTGTATTTTATTCCAGGGCTTAATCCCACCTACCATAGACTCTGAGCTTAACTCAACCATTAATTCTCTACAAATGTGTCCAGAGCTCAAGCCCTCAACAGTCAAGTTGACACCTGTGCTTAACTGTGACACCTACCATGGTGGGAGCATGTGCCAGAGCAGGCCACTCAGGTCACTAGTCAGAAAGCGGCCAGGAGAGTTTCCACAATCCCCTGCGAAGACACATTCCAGTGGCCTGAGGACTTCCCACTAAGTCCTGCCTCTCAAGGTCCACAGCAAATCCTGGTGAATAACTCTCTCCTAAGGACAGTGATGGCTAATATTGCCAAACAGACAGCATCTGGAATCACTTCCAGACACGAATTATCCTGAATGTGAGCAGGACCATCCCACAGGCTGGAGTCCTAGATTAAATACAAAGGAGAAATCGAACTAAGCACCAGCATTCATCTCTCTCTGCTTCCTGCCTGTGCATGTCACATGACCAGACACCTCATGCTCCTGCCGCCATGCCTTCCCCTCCATGATGGACTGCACCCTCCAACCGTGAGCTACGGTTGCTTGTATCTTGTATTTTCTCACAGCAACAAGGCAAGTAACCAACACAAGGTCTGACACATTATTTTGTGGACTTTTAAAGGACGTTTAGCATTCAAAGGTCAGCAAGCTCTTTATTGATTAAGGGCTGTGCTGTCACCTCTATTATAGTGACCTTCAGCGACCAGAAGACAGAGTAAGAATGCTGGGAATAGTTGTTAGCACATGTACTGAGAGTGGCATTGTTCCAGGGTAGCCTGTGTGGAAGGGTAATTATGTCCTGAGGCACGTCAGTGCCCACAGTCTCAGGAGGCAGCAGAGATACCTTCTTTAGAGCTTGGTCCATGTCCAGGACTTCACATGGACGTGGCTATTGGCAGGCAGCGGCTCTGCAACTTTAGGTCCTCACAGGACAGGGAAAGGGTTCAGGATCTGAGCACAGGGGTGACTATAGTTAATATAGACAAGTTGGCAGTCACCGCAAAGTGGCATTCCTTCCTGGGACCCCATCTCCAGCTACTGCACAAGGTATAACATGTGGTGACCCAAATTCACCACCAGTAAGTTAAAAGGAAATACTAAGCAGAGGACTGGCTGGAGAGATGCTCAGTCAGTAATGTGCTGGCCTTGAAAGTGTGAGGAGCCTGTTTGTAAGAGCAGCTGGGCTTGGTCGCACCTGTTATGTTCTCAGCACTAGGGTCGCGTGACTAAAGACTCCTTGGCTCACTGGCCGGCAGTCTGGTCAGTCATCAAGTTCTAGGTGAATCCTTGTCTCAAACAGTAATGTGACGAGTGACTGAGGAACACCTGACATTACCTCTAGTCTCCAAACACACACACACTCCTGCCCACATGTGCACCTACGTGCATACACAACACATGCATGCACAAGTATACACAAATATGCATACCCACACATACATAAACACACACATGCACCTGTGCAAAACAAGCATGCACATTTATGCACACCTGTACACATTTGTGTGTATACATAACACTTGCATACATACATGTGAATGTATACACAATGTTCCTGTGTGTACACATAACACATACATACACCTGCATGCACACCTACACATGTGCATCTTGATACACACATGTAAACACAGGTGCATATGCAAGCATGAACACACAATGTACTTCTTTGTGTACACACACAAAACCTGCACATATTTACATACCCATGCACATGTATACTTGGGTGTATACATATGTGTGCCTGTGTGTACATGTGTGTACATACATACACTTAATGCACACAGAATACATTGAACTTTCATGGTCAGCAAGCATGGGAGGGGCTGATTCACTCATGATATTTTCCAATGAAACATACAGAACTGGAAGACATCTCTGCTGTGTTCAATAATGTTTAACATGATATTACACACAATCCCAATATCTTAGTGATCAACATTTGGGTTTTCTTTTAGGACTCCCAACTCACTAGCAAAAGATCAACAGATACATAGCACAGATGCTTACATTCTCGACTGTGCTCACAGTACAACTGGGCAGCAGGCAGGGTCCATTCTGTTGTCTGGACACGCCTCTGCAAAATTGCATGGAAGATACCCATGATGATTGAGACAGAACTCAGAAACTGTGCACACAGAGAGCTCCCAGAGCTGGAGAAAGAGGCTTTCCAGGCTTTCCTCTCCTGTGGTGTGTTGGCTTGGTCTCCGAGATGCCACTTGGCAAGTGGTATTTCCATGAACTACTCAACAAAATGTCTATGGTGAATGTACATGGTGAATTAACACACTTTTTAACACCAAGCATGGTGGCTCACAACTATGATCCCAACACTTGGGAGGCTGAGGCAGGAGGATTGCTATGCGTTTGAAGTCATCCTGGGTACAGACTAAGACTCTGTTCAAAACTGAGACTGGGAGAGATGCTCAACTAGTAGTACACCCATGTTAAAATTCATGTGCCCTGCTACAGGCTGGTGATCACAATACTAGGTAGGAGGAGGATGGCCTTGCCCACTAGAGAGTTCCAGGTCAGTGAAAGACCTGCTTTGTCTCAATAAAGCAAGGAAGAGTGTCTGGAGAAAGCATACCCCTGGTTGAGCAGTCTCTATCTCTCTCTCTCTCTCTCTCTCTCTCTCTCTCTCTCTCTCTCTCTCTCTCTCACACACACACACACACACACACACATACATACATGAATAAGTGAATAAATGAATATTTATACAAATGAATGTCTTACATTAAAAAATATCTTGTTGATAGGTGGAGATGTATTTCATGTCACTCCTGACAAAAAGAGTTTCTCTGCTTCAAAAAAAACTGGGTTTGGGGACAAGGTTTCATACAGCAGAATTACATTCACTTACATCATTATACTTCTGTGCAAGTTACTCAAGCATCAGGTACAAAAATCTCCCACCATAAATAAAAAGACAGACATGGTGTGGGGAGATGGCTGAGGGTCTAAAACCTTTGCCTCACAAGCAAAGGGACCCAAATCCCCAGAGCTTACTTAAAAATGACAGGCAGGTATGGCAACCCACCTGTAATTCTCACCTTGGCAGTCACAGTCTCGGAAAGCCCAGAGCAAGCTGGCTGGACAGACAAGCCCTAATGGCATGCTCTGGGTTCAGAGACCCAGTCTCACCACAGTAAGGTGGAAGACAAATGATGATGATTCCCTATGTCAACCTTGGTCCTCCATAGGAATATACATTCAAATGCACTCATGTACATTCACCTGCACACATGCATATGCCCACCCACATGCAAACACACGCATGCACATCATAAACACATACATGAAAAGTAAAAATAAATATCCAATGTACTGTTTTTTTTTTAAGTTCAAAATGGGGAGCCCTATCCTTGGAAGATAAACAGTGCCAAGGCCCTATGGTTACTAGTAGATATCTCCAGAACATTAAATTGAAGTAGAAATGTCCTTAATTTTTTCCCTCAAGACAGGAATGACATTTCCACAGCGAATGAGAAAACAATTCTCGCCAAACAACAAAAACATAGAAAATAAAGAGCAGAGCGATGGATATTTGTTTTGGCAACTGATGTTTGGAAACGCTCCCATGATTGATTAATGATTTGTGGCTGAAAGTTTGTAATTTCATTTATAAAAATTCAGGCATGTAGCGTGGTAAGCTCAGGAAAAGAGGTTTTGTGTCACCTGAAACATGTCCCAGATGAAGGGCTCTGACAAGTTTGGATTTATATGTAGATAGCACTGAGACGGATCACCTCCAGACTAGCTCGCCAGCATCACCAGGGATGGAAATGGAAAGCCAGGTTTCAACAAAATGTTCACCAAATATAAGATTGTCATACTGTGGTGAGCACCAGCTCCACTCCGGGAGCACCACTGAATCCACTTGAGGAGCACTACCTAGTGAAGGCCACCAATTTCCCTTGTGAAGCATCCTCAACTTCAGATCCTTCCCGTCTGTGGGAACTGTCCACCTTTGAATGGTCCCTCTCCACTCCTAAAGCAAAATTGAGTGGATGGAAACCAAAAGTTTAAAATGCTGTTATCAAAAAGCATTAAATCAAGATTTTGGAAATCATGAAAAACACTAACACATGAATACTGATGACATTTTACTCAGAATAAACAGGTTTCTGGGCTATTAAAGAAAACATAATGAAAGGCATTTTTAAAGTCTTGATTATTTCACCTCATTTACCTCATGCTTTTGAATATAATCCACCAACAATCCACACCGATTTATACATAAGCAAACATGTGGGCATTGTATGGGTGCATTCAAAACTGTTTACCAATGAAGCACAGCCTGGAGGTGCAGGCTTTGCATTCCAGCCCAAAGGCAGCTTGGGAGATGGAGAAGCTCAGCTTGGTGCAAATAAATATGTGTCAAAATAAAAAATAAGGGACTAGAGAGATGGTTCAGGGGCTAAAGTCTTTGCCTCACACAAAAAAGGACATGAGTTCAGATCTCTGTAACGGTTACTCTAACTATTGCTGTGAGAGAGCACCCAAAGTCAATCAACTTAAGGGATAAAGGGAGATTCATGTAGCTTACAGTTCCAGAGGGGAGATACAGTCTTTTATGGCAGAGGTGGCATGGCTGGCTGGCCAAAGCTGGAAACAGGTTAGTCATATCCATCTGAGAGGCTGAGAACTACCAGACTGCTTGCTGCAAAGGTAGACTCCTCCTGGAGGTAGGGTGGGACTAATCTACTTCAAGGCCCACCCCTTGTGACCACCTTCTTCCAGCAAGGCTCCACCTCTCAAGGTACCATGACCTTCCTAAACACATGAGACCATGGGGGACACATTTCAAACCATGGTAATGTCAGATCCCAAGTAAAAGTGCCAGGTGGAAATGCGGTATCCTGCACTTCCAGCACTGGAAAGCAGACCCTGGGAAACCCCAGAGCAAAACAATAAGGAGGTAGAGCAATCCAGGATGATTCCCAATGTTACCCTTGGCCCTCGACATGTACACACATTCAAGAGTCCTCTTGTGTATACATCTACACATATATGTTTACCCATCCACATGCAAAATATACACACACATATACAGGACCAGTGAGATGGCTCAGAGGGTAAAGGCAAAACCTGTGTACAAACCTGGCAACCTGAGTTTGACCCCCAGAACTTCCATGAAGAGTCATGGCACACTTGTAATCCCACTAAACAGAGGCAGGTGGATCCCTATGGCTCAGAGCCTGGTCAGCGTAGCCTACTTGGTAAGTTCCAGGCCTGTGAGAGACTCTCAAACACCAAGGTGGACGTCACCTGAGAAATGGCAGCTGAGGTTTGATCATGGATGTGCATACGGATACATGCATGTGCACAAGTACACACATGCATATATATACATACATGTGTACATATACAACAGATGGATAGACAGGCTAAGAAGTAAGTCTGGAGGGAACATGGGCCACTGGTCCTACTTTACAGAGATCCTACTTTACACAGCAAAGCAGTAACAGCCCAGGATCAGACCTTCAGAACCAGCACCGTAATGGAGCTATTTCAAAAAGAAATTTCTAGTGTCTGTCACTACATGATCCCATCAATTATTCTCACTGTCTGTATTCTTCCAGGTTGTGTGTGTGTGTGTGTGTGTGTGTGTGTGTGTGTGTGTGTGTGTGTGAGACTGTATGTGGGTGAGAACACAAGGATGTGTGTGTGTGTACGTGAGTGCACTTGCACTTGAGTCTGTGTGTCTGTGGTAGTCCAATGGTGATATCAGAAATCGTCCTCCATTGTTTTTCCATCTTCATAGCTTTCCACATTTGTGAACTGTGTCTCTAATTAAATCCAAAGCTCCCCATTAGGGCTAGCCTGGCTAGCCAGCCTGCTCTGGGGATTCCCGACTCTGCTTTCCAGGGCTGGAATGACAGGTTGCCACACATCCACTCAGTCATCTCTCCAATCCTATTGTTATTTTTTAAAGATAGGGTCTCATGTGGTCCGGGAAGGCCATGAACCCACCATGTAGCCAAGGATGGCCTTCATCTGCTGGTTCTTCAGGCTCTACCTTCCTAGTGCATGGACTGCAGATGTGTGTTACACACACACACACATATATATAATACACAGATCATAATGCAGATGAAATTTCACATTATTTATTTTCACCTGAACTACCTAAGGCAATTGCTTCAAATGTGTCTGGGGGAATTCGTAATTGCAGTCTTAGTAAACACGATGCTGTCTGTTGATATCACAAATGACGGCCCCCTGCTACTGGCCTCGGAGATGCACCTCCATTCTTACTTAGCATTGCAAGCAATGGATAGTTGGCGTCTGCACGCACCTCTTTAAACTGGTGTCCCGACTACTTCAGAGGTAAGGAAAATCTTTGTGGCTTACGAGGATTACTTCCCACAATTGTGACTCCTGTACCACAAGGACCCCAGAGTGCAACGAGTTTGTGGGTCCAGGCGGAACCTCAACCACACTGGTGGAAGAGCAAATGTGGATATAGAAAAACAACAGTTCTGTACAGACCTCACAATTCACACCAGCACTCCCCTGTGGGCGTCTAGGCTTTCAATGAGTGCTATTTTTTTTTAAACAAAGAGCCATCTCTGGAAGCTAATCTGAAATACTAATTTAGTAGCAGGCCTCATATTAATTATCTCTAGCCTTTGTCCATCAGAATATCAGAATACAGAGCCTCTCAGCACTCAACCAGCTCGTCTCCGGGAGCACAGACTGTTAACCCTCAGAGACTTGCACCTAATGTGGCTTGGCTGTCTTGGGCCTGCCTATAGACCCAGTGAAACAGGGTGCTAGCGAAATGCTACCAGTGAGGGATACCGAGTGACTCTGGCACAGCTAGCATGTATAAACCCTGCAAAAGAGAGGGGAGGGGACGGAAGGAGAAGAAAGAGAAGGAGAAAAGGGAAAAGGGAGGAGAAAAAAAGAAAGTGAATTTGATATAGGAGCATTTGCTTTTCCTAAATAGAGCGGGGGACATGGTTCAAGCAGTAGAGCACTTACCTGCCATGTGTAAGACCCAGGGTTCGACCCCAGCTTCACACAATCTGAGCCTGGTAGTACACACTTGCAGTCCCAGAATTCAGGAGGCAAAGGCAGGAGGGTCAGGAGTTCGAGGTCAGCCTGGACTACATAGCAAGTCCAAAGCTAAAAGGGACTATATAAGACCCTGCCTCCCCCGACCCCCAAGAAAAAGAGCCTAGCAAAACAGCTGAGTAGGTGCAAGCTGATGACTTGAGTTCAATCCCCAAGGCCCATAAAAAGTCAGATGAGCAGCTCAGTGACTATAATCCCAACAAGCAGCTATAAGGAGACCTAGAAGCCAAGACAAGAGAACCTAAAGCCCACAGGGCCAGCCTGCAGAAGCAATGAGAGACCCTGCACAGATAATGTGTAAGGAGAGAACCAACTTTTGAAAGCTGTTCTTTGACCTTTATCTGCACCTCCTTTCTCTCTCTGTTTCTCTCTCACACTCACACACACATCCATACACTCACAGGCATATACATACACATATAAACACACTGTCATAGTTAGGTGTAAGTGTCAACTTGACAGTTGAGGATTTGAGCTCTGGCACATTTGTGGAAAATTAATAGTTGAGTTAAGCCCAGAGCGAACTTGCAAGAAATTGCCTAGTCTCAGCCTATGATGGGACAGGACTAGGCCCTGGGCAGGTGAATAAGATGGAGGGAACTGGTTGAGAAAGTTTGCATTCTCCTGTATACTTGGCCAGACATGCTGTTCTAGAAAGTAAGGATCATCCATGATATGGCCAGTTCCCTTGGCCCTTGGCGATGCTGTGTGCTCTCCTGCCAATCTGGACAAGTAACTGGAACTGGACTATCATAAGAGAAAATAAAGCCTCTGTTCCCTTAAGCTGTTTGTCCTGACTTTATCAGCAGCCATGCAGGTGAACTGTGACACACACACGTACATACATGTACACATACGTACACACAAACACTATCACATACATGCATACACATACATATACACAAACACATGCACATAGACACATACCATTCACACACATATATACATGCACATATAAATAAACACAATGGAATCATTAAGATTAGAACAAAACCAAGTGAATATGCCTATCACTCCTCCAGCTTTCCCATAAACACTTCTTTGGGACCCTTCCTGCGTGGTGCAGGGCTGTGCGCTAAGCAGCCAGAAGATTCCATTTGCTTCACACATTCCATGCTCTACAGGAAATGTCACTTCTAGCGACTGGGAGCTGTTTCTATTCCAGTATGACCAAGGCTTAGTAAAGCATGCCAACTTACGAAAACCAAGTTTCAATTCCCAGGAGCTCTGGTGTAATTTAGGACAAAGAGGACTGCTTACATTTAATAAACTGCAAACAGTCGCTTCCTCTTATTCCTCCGACACTTACCACTTTGTTCTTGAGAAACGATAATGTAAAAATCCTTTTTGTAGCTGCACTAAGTATCTGCTAGGTGGATCGCTTCCTTTCAAAGTGAGATTTTTAAATCTCTCTCTAGTGCCTTGTTGGCGTGCCCCAGCTTGTTTGGGTCCTTAACTGAAGGCCTGGTGTGAAATAAAGATTTTTCTGACTGAGCTGTTGCTTTTAGAAATCAGCCCCGTCCACTGGAGTGGAAGGTGGTAAACTAGAGACACCACACCCTTCTGTGGGGCTTGGCATGTATGCATCTGAAGGGAGGGGACTTCTACATTTGATATCTTCCCCAGTTTTTTTCTTGCATGCATGTGTGTGCACATACGTGTGCACACATGTATAACACACTGAGTGTGCCTATGGAGACCCAAGGGTGACCTCAGGAATCATCCCAGATTACTCTTCCTCCTCACTGCTTTGCTTTGGGATTTCTAGAGCTCTGCTAGAATTACAGGCTATCCACCTGACATATTTTTAATATATTTTGTTTTTTTATTTTCTTTTATTTAATGTTTTTATTTGTGTGTGTGTGTGTGTGTGTGTGTGTGTGTGTGTGTGTGTGTGTATCTGTGTATATCAGAGGGCACTGTGTGTATCTGTGGAGACCCAAGGGTGACTTTCCTGTGCTCTGGAGTTTCCCAGGCTCTGCCTTTCAGGGCTGGAAGTACAGGCCAATGCCATTTCTGCCTGGTGTTTTCATGTAGAATCTGGGATTCCCGAACTCAGGACCTTCTTGAGAGGCAGAGGTTTAACCCCTGAGCCATCTCTCCAGCCACCACTTGCATTTTTTTATGTGATGTCTGGGAATCTGAACTCAGGTCCTGTTGTTTGCCAGGCAAAGACTTCAAGGTCTGAGCCATGTCCCCAGCCCAGCTGAGCTGAGCAGCAGGTTGAGAGGTTACGATCTCCTGGGATGGGTGGACCTGGGCCTCTGTTGTGCTGCAGTGGTTGGTACACTGGCCCCTGCTCTCTGCTGTTCTCCCTCCCACTCTGATAAGGATGTGTCTGTGCACTCTCGGGAAGGCAGGAGAGTCCCTGTCTGGCCATCAGCAGCAGATACTTATCAGGACTGGAGGAAACAGACAGAGAATTGGGTTGACTCCCTCATGGACACGCAGAGAACACAGAGAGAATCCTTCCTGCCCGAACCTGGCTTGTCTTCCCTCTCTCCCTCTAATCGTGTTACTCACTGGGAACTACTGGCTCTGAGGCCGAAGCGGGTTTAGGAAGCACCCCTCAGAAGCTTGGCCAGGGACCCTTCTCCCTCGAGGTTCTGGTTCCTGTTATGGGAAGATCACTGGTGCAGTTTGGGGGTTTCGACTCCAACACCAAGGTAGGGTGCAGGAGGGAAGGCAAAACTGTGGACTTAAGGGGAGCAGCTTGACAGGAAGCTGACTGGGATGTGTGGTATGCAGAGCCCTGAGCAAGACCCTCCCAGACTTAGGCCCACCCTGCAGCAAGGTCTCGTGAGCATCAGCTGCAGAGACGAGGCCGGCAGCCCTCGGGGGCAGCAGGGAACAATCTCCTGCTGATTTTGCTACTTGTTTCTGCGATGCTGGTTGCTGGGACGCAGGCCTCGCGCATGCTGTGCTGGACAAGCACCTGCATCCCCAGCCCCACAACTAGAAAATATTTCTTCATTTGATTTGGTTTGGTTGTTTTCTACTCTGAAACAGGGTCTACCATAGTTGAGATAGCCAAGGGTTCTCCTGCCTCCAACTCCTGAGAGCCGGGGTCACGAGTGTAACAGCATCCACTGTTGGTTCGCAAAGAACTAGAGATAGAACCCAGAACCCAGAACTCCATACCAGGCTCTGGCAAGCAAATTTCTAAATGCCACAGGCAGAGGGAGTTTGAAGCTAGGGCCTAGAGAGACAACTCAGGGGTTAAAGTCTTTACCTCACAATCACAATAACTTGGATTCTGACCCCTAGATCCCACATAAGAATATAAGGTGCATGTGGCAATCTACCTGCAATTCTAGACCTGGAAGGAGAATCTGGGGATCCTCAGAACAAGAAGGCTAGCCAGACTGGCCCTAATGATGTGTTCTGGGCTCAATGACAGACGCAGGCTCATAACGGTCAGGCAGAAGATGATTTCTGATATCATACTTGGGTTTCTACATGCACACACACTCAACGTTCTCCTCTACATACACCCACCCACGGGTAATACACCCATGTAAATACACACACACACCATGCACCCCTACATAAAACAACAGAGAGAGAAGAGAAAGAGAGAGACAGAAAGCTGCTGGGAGGAGGCAGGAGGTCACCCTGAGAAGGAGGAGGGCTCTGAGCAGGCCAGCGCCTCTCACACTGCACTGCATCCGAGGATGGAGACTACAGCTGGACCAAGCACAGATCATCTTTCATTTCCTGTAAGATGCACTTCCCGTAGCTGGGAGCTCGTGCGGGGTGATGTGAACTGAGAAAAGCCTGACTCTTCAGCAAGCAGGGAGGGAATATCTGGTGACTCTGTCTTTCCCTTCCTTTCCCTCCATGCTTTCTGGCCGTGGAGAACCCGATCACGCACCGTGGCTGTTCTGTCCAAGGCTGAGACCTTCTCTCTTCCTCGCCAGCCCAGGACAGAGAGCTTTCATTTCATACCTCATTTACTCTTGCCCTGATTCCTCAGAGTCACTTCGGGTCCTTAGCAAACAAAAACAGCGGAAAAGACACCAGTATGAAGGTGTGTGAAGAGAAAGACAGTGTGCTAGAGACTCGTGTGCCCTAAAGCCACAGAGGCTTGCCACGATGCCAGTCCTGGAGGCTGGCCACAGATGCCAGCCGTAGAACAAAAGGGACAGTGGGCAAGTTGAGTCTTCTTTTTTAAAATTAATTAATTTTTTTATTTTCCTAGTTTGACAAGCTTATGGAGTATTTATCCTTCCTTCCCTCCTTCCCCTCCCTTTGTTAATCCATCCCACTCCCTCCCGTCCTCCTGCCTGTCCATTTCCGTGGACGCCAGGGTTCCCTCTGCTATCTACTCTCGTGGGAGTTCAGGCCTCTGTGGCATACCAAGTTGCCCCTGCATGTTCTTATCTTTCTTGAGATCCTCGATAGTCTCTGGGGCATGCTGGTATGTCAGTCGTTATGCAGGTCTGGTAAGAAGTCTCGCTGCGGTGAGTTCCTGGATGCAGCAGCCCTGCCTTGAATGGAATGTCTTATCCAACAGTGGGCTTTCCCAACTTTAGGCTCTTACGATCTTACTACCCCCTCTTCCGTGGGATTCCCTGAACTTTAGGATGGAAAGAGATTAGATTGGCTTGATTCTGGGTGAGCATTGCCAGGTCGCAGGTACTCTGCATTCTGGCTGGCTGTTGTTAACAACTTCACTGCCAAGCTGAGTCTTTGTTTGACCGTGCCTCCCCCTGACTTGTGGCAATTCTCCTGTCTTTGCCTCCCAGTACTGAACTCACAGGAGTGCCCCTCTGCACCCAACGTGAGTTAGATTTTTTGTGTGTTTAATCTTTAAAGTCAAAATCAAACCTCTAGTGTCTTTTAAGGAGAAGGCAATCCCGCAGTAAACGCATGGGAGATGGACGGGGAAGGAACACGTTAGAAGGGCAGGCCAGGCTGAGGAAGGAGGGTGGGAAGTCTGACCTCAGCCTGGGGAACACAGAGGAGAGGGGACCACGGAAGTAAGAAAGGGCGGAAGGAAGTAAGGACAGAGGAAGGAGAGAGAAGGAAAGGGAGGGAGGAGGAAAGGAAACAGGGACCTGAGATGGCAATCAAGTAAAGCACACTGTGTGTGTGTGTGTGTGTGTGTGTGTGTGTGTGTGTGTGTGTGTGTGTCTGCATATGTCTGTGTGTGTCTGTCTGTGTGTCTATGTGTGTGTCTATGTGTGTATGTCTGTTTATGTGTCTGTGTGTGTCTGTGTGTGTGTATGTCTTGTATGTGTGTATGTCTGTGTATGTGTCTGTGTGTCTGTGTATGTCTGTGTGTGTGTCTGTGTGTGTGTGTATGTCTTGTATGTGTGTATGTCTTGTATGTGTGTATGTCTGTGTATGTGTCTGTGTGTCTGTGTATGTCTGTGTGTGTGCGTGTGTGTGTGTATGTCTTGTATGTGTGTATGTCTTGTATGTGTGTATGTCTGTGTGTGTGTCTCTGCATATGTCTGTGTGTCTGTGTGTGTGTCTGTGTGTGTGTATGTCTTGTATGTGTATATGTCTGTGTGTGTGTCTCTGCATATGTCTGTGTGTCTGTGTGTGTGTCTGTGTGTGTATGTCTGTTTGTGTGTCTGGGTGTGTCTGTGTGTATGTGTGTGTATGTCTCTGCATACGTCTGTGTGTGTCTGTGTGTGTGTGTCCTCTGCACGTGTCTGTGTGTGTCTGTGTGTGTATGTCCCTCTGCTGAGCCTGCCAGCCTCACTGGCCCACACAAGCTTCTGTGGATTCACACTTGGGTCTTCATCCTTGCACAGCACATGCTTTACTCACGAAGCTGTCCTCCCACCTCTACCCCCAGTTCTTCCTCTGTTTGAGCCTGAAGCTCAGGTCAGCATCCCAGCATGGGCTTAGGTCACTGGAGGCCTTGACAGGTTCCTTTTACCGGTGTGTAACAACGATTAAATCTCTGCTTCTCCTGGTCATCTGTCTCTTTAATTAGCCTGCCTGGGGGAGGGCAGCCTGCTTCAGCCTGTTGGGCAGTAAGATCCAGAAGCCACACCCCTCCCCTGGACTCACCCGTTTGTCACATTTTCATAGGTCACAGAGATGACCAAAGTAGGGATATACACAGGCTGGGTTGACATGCACATGGTCCCCTTTTACATGTTTACTTGGAATATCAGGGATACTGGGGGACAGCTGGGACACCCCCCAGCAAGAACAAGATGTATCTCAGCTGTCTTCAGACACGCCGACAGATGCCGAGTGCCCCCATTTGACCTTCCCTCGCTCTTTAGACCCACTAACTACCAGAGCATGCAGCTCACAGCATGGCCTATGGCCGAACGGTGCAGCCAGCAGCTGCTCAAAGGCGCCGTGGCTGAGGAGGGAGCCGGAGCTCTCAGGGATGACGCAAGGTCCCAGCCCAGCCCCTCCTGTCCTTGCCCGGAGGCTGCTCAGGCTGGAGCCTGCCAAGCAGCAAAGACGGGAGCCACAGCCCACGGAAGCTTAATCCAGAAAGACATGGGCACGCTGGTCCTCTGCCAGGACTGGAAAATGTCCACATCACCGCCCACACAGTGGCATCAAGCACAGAAAGAAAGGGTAGGTGTCGGCTGAATGTTATGGAACATGCCTGCAATCCTCACTGGGGAGACTGAGGCAGGAACACAGAGAGTCGCAGCCTGTCTGTACCACACAGGAAGAAGCTGCCTCAAAAAAGAAAACAGTGGTGGGGGTTAAAGGGCGTTTCCTCACATTTTCTCTCTGGGAAGGAGGCACATCCCAGATGCCCACCAAGCTATCCTTCATGAAACCACGAAAGTGCCCTTTGGACACTAACCACTGAGCTGCCCTCTATCCACCCCAGGTACCCACCACCCAGCTCTGCTCTGCAGCCCTGGTTGAACTGGGAGGCCGCCATGGTCTGAGATTGCGACATGGGCTGAACATTTCTGATCTGAATCTGGCCTGAGACACTCCTGGCTAAATCTCAAGTGGACTAAAATTATCTTACTAAACTATCTTCCAGATACATGCAGGAGGTACATGCGACTTGGGTTTTTGCATTATACACACACACACACACACACACACACACACACACACACACACACACTGCAATGTCCTCTTCTGCTGCTGCTGTCCAGCAAGATCCTGAAGGAAAGGCCAGATCAGGTACCACGTGGAGATCTTCCAGGGCCCCTGTCTCTCCCCGTTAGGCTGAATAATTCCTGTTTTATCAGTGAAACACGACCAGGGAGGCAGGCTTCTGCAGGCCTCCGCCATGGCAGCCCAGAACTTGGCAACCTCAGCACCCAGCACTACGCAACCTCGGCACGCTTAGGCAGCGAACCTTGCCTGGGGTCTTTCCTACCCTTGCAGTGCTGTGAGGACTCATCCAAATCCCTTGGCCGGTACAGACCACTTCTGTTCCATTTGCTTGTGAGACTCCCCCAAACAGTGCTCCAACAATAGGCCAAAGTACAAATCCACTATACTCTAACCTGGGGAGCCTACAAGCTCACTGGGCTGACTGACAGGGGGTGAAGGTGGTGACCTAAAGCAGCCTCGCTGCCTACAGAAAGTCTCCCCGGCAGAGGCAAAGCGTCCCCACAGAGCTTGTCGCGATTTCCCTGAATGTTGCTGATAAATTCACAACAAAACGGTTGATGGGAAAAGGGATTTATGCTGTCTTTCAGCTGTCTGGTTACAGTGTGCAGCTTGGCAGGAGAGCTCACAGCCTACTAGGAGCCGAGGGAACTGGCCACTTCGTATCTACAGGAATTACTGAGAGAGGGACAATCTGGGCTCGCCAGAGAACAAAGTATGCTGAAGTAAGCCACAGCACTGAAACAGCTTTCCCCATCTTGCCCACCATCCCGAGGAATGTCCCACCCACCATTTACTCTCCTGCAGGCTTGCTGAGGGCCTTCCCTTAACCACCGCTTCCTCACAGATGTGCCCAGTCCTCAACCTTCAACTGTCAAGTGACACCCTGTGTCTAATTAGAACGGCAGACTAGCTGGAGCCCCTCACATCTTATATCTACTCGGGCACCCTCCTGAGACCGTAAGACCGAGTGTAAAGAACTGTGTACAAGTGGGGAAAAGTGTGGAAGGGTCTGGCTGGAATCTCGGGTGAGGGCCCCGTGGCGTTCCCTGGCCCTTCCTGCTGGAAGTCAGCATCGACAGCCAACAGGTCTCATCCGAAAGTCCCTGACAAGCGGGCCGCAGCTGCTCTGGTGGAGATGGCAAGCGCTGCGTAGAGAGGGTGTGGTTGCTCTGACACAGCAACTCACTTGTAAGAAAATTCATGGTTGCAGCTCACCCTTGTTGGAACGTGTTTCATTCAATTAAAACAACAATCCTGGAAAAAGAGATTTGCTTACAAGGCAGAAATGATCCAGGGTCTGCACGCCGCAGCACCATCAAAGTAAATGAAATGGTGGTGTGGGCAAAAGGAAGCCACTAGGCGAAGGGACAGCAGGAGAGCCAAGTGAGGCCCCGTGCCGCCGCAATGTGACCGAAACTCGCAAGGCTTCCCCACCGTGTCCCTGGGCGGCGTCAAGAAGGTCCAACTGGGCGCTCACAGGAAGCATGGCAGCTAGTAGAGAGCCGGGCCGCCTCGAGGGCCTCCACCCATGGGCTCTCTCTTCCCAAGGTGTCAGCCACAGACCCGGGGGAAAGACTCACAGACTGCAGGGGCCCGATGGTGACCGTCACCCCAGCTGTCTCCTGTCCACAGATGTACCATCCTTGAATGCGCCTATGGGAGATGAGGACTGCTGAGGGAAAAACCCCCATCTCAGCCTCGCTTCCAAAGGAGGCGAAAAAAAGCAGAGAGGCTTTCCCTGGGACGTCCTCCTTAGCCGATGGGTCCTTCCCTCTCCATACAGAAGTCTGGGGCTCCCAAGTCAGACCCTGCAAGGGACAACGTGGGCATGCTTCTGTGTGTCCTCTGTCTCTATAACAGACGTTCGAATCTGGTTCAAGCTAAACATAACACGTCTATTGTGACTCAAGTTCTACAGACTGGAGAGTCCAGGTAGGGCAGCTGTCATCTGGTGAGAGCCTGGGGTCACTTCAGTAGGGGCGACAGTGCAGGGCAAGCCAGACATGGGAGGGGGCATGGGCATTGTAGTTACTTTGCTTTCATCGCTGTGAGACAGAATTCACACAGCTTAGGTGAGGAAGGGAGACTTCTGCTCATGGTTCCAGAGAAGCAGGCCTTTATGGCAGAAATCACACAGCAGAAGGCTGGTTCGGGCCACCACAGCTCTCAGGAGACAGGAAAAACTAGAGGGCAAGAGAAAGCAGGGTGGGGCCACAAGCCTCAAGACCAGCCCCCTGTGACTGGCTTCCTCCAGCGAGGCTCCACCTCTTAAAGGTGCCGCAACCTTCCCAGACAGCAACACAGCCAAGGATGCAAACATGAGCCTGCGGGGGCTGCTCGCACTCCCACCGTGGCAGCAGGGCGTGTGACTTTTCCTGGGAAGACATGAACAGATGTGTGTGTGCGCTCCAGATAGACCGAATTCAAACCTGGAGGACCAATGAGCTAACTGGACTTACACAGAGCACAGGCCTACGGAGCACGAGGTGGGAGGAAGGGGGGAAAGAAGAGGGAAAGCTGCACCAGCAGCCACAAACTCCCGCCCCATAGTGCACATGACCTCACAGAGGCTCCCTTTCTGTCACCTTTCTGCTTTCGGAGCATCCTAACATCTCCCAAGATGCCTTGCAGCTGGGGGAGTGCAAGAAGGATTCAAGGCTAGGTGAAGAGGATCCAGTAACACTCGGTATAGTAGAACGTGCTGAATGACTCCATGGCCACCAACACAGGCCTGGTCACCTCTGTACCGGTCTGTGAAACAGTTGCCATGGCAACCAGGCCAAAGCAATCCCTGCTCCAACATGGTGCTGTTCTACTAGGAAGAAAAAAAAGTCCGCTGCAGCCAGGGGCTCATCTCAGCAATGCGCTCTGGGGTAACAAGCCTGGGTCACAACAGACACAGCCCGCTGGTCAGTCTGTGCCCAAGAGGTCCACGCAGTGGGTCGGAAGCCTCCCACCGGCCGACCCCCACCTCACAGCACTCACTGCTGCCTTGGAGACCAAGCCTTCTCATGAGTTCTGGTGGGAGGAGGGGGGAGGGCAATGCCACCTAAAACTGCCACAGACTGTCAGAACTTATCGATGTGGAGAATGGACCCTGAAGGGCACCTTCCTTGCCCGCATCCACTCACTGGTGGAGACTCAGCTCCCATCGCAGGCCGATGGAGGCACACAGCTGAACATTTATCTCATTCGTTGTATTGCTGCCTTCCTCACAGGGATATGGATTTCACCTAGAAAAATAGAAAACCATCTGAAGGGCCTGGGCTGGGGAGATGGAGCAGCTGGTAAGAGACCACCTCTCAAGGACAGGACCTGAGTTCGACCCCTTGAACCACTCAAAACAGACAGGTGTGGTGATGTCCATCTGCAATCCCAGGGAAGAGGGACACAGGAAGATCCTTGGGGCTCCCTAGCCAGACACACTAGACTGAGCTCTAGGCCAGAGAGAAAGGCTGTCTCAGAAACAGGTAGAGGCTTCTGGGGAAGAACGCCAGGTTGACCTGGTCTACACACACACACACACACACACACACACACACGTACACACATGCTCGTGCACCTGCATGCACACAAACATACCAGGGACCAGAAGGTTCTGATGTAACCTTAAACTTTTTCTTTTTTCATGTGTATATTTACGTACAATATTTCTTTCAAATGCAGTTCCACCTGATTTGTGAATTTGAAAATAACATCACAGTGTGAGATAAACATCATTTCCTGTCAAAAACCTACATCCATATCACCGTTCCATGGCTACGTGACACAACTCTGTATCAATTTGCAGCAATTTATTTAATCGGGGCTAGGGAGCTGGCTCAGTGGTTACAGTCTCTACCTCACAAGCAAAAGGACCTGAGTTTGGATCTCCAGATCCCACATAAATATGCCAGGTAGATATGCAGTGCAGTGGCCTGTCATTCTAGCCCTGGAAGATAGAGCCTGAGAAATCCCAGAGCAAAGCACTAAGGAAGTAAAGCAATGTAGGATGATTGCTGATGTCATCCTTGGGCCTCCACAGGGACACACACTCAAGTGCCCTTTTGGACACACATGTATTCCTCCCCTCATACACCCACACATGCAAACACATATACAACAAAAGAAAGAAAAATTTTATTTAATTGATTTGCATCATCTGCCACACCCAGTTTCTTCAAGTGAAAATGATGCTGAGGTAGACTTTCGGAACATTCCCTCCTCTGTGTATACAACAGTCTGTTATTCCTAAGACAACACTCCCTTGGCTGGAAGGAGGCTATGTTATTTACCTCAACCAGACACTTCTGGAAGTGTCCTTGGCCGCCCAGCACAGGCTGTTCTGCGTGTGGGGAGTGTCAGCGGCCTTACTTATCAGCAGGATTTAATTGGCATTTCTAAGAGAAGACCCGAAGCGGTCCATTTATAGCTCCACCATCATGGGTGCCAAGAGGCAGTTTGAGATGTAGTTTTTACCGTCATTAAACCGCAAAAAACTCTCTCCAGCCTGGAAACGGAGGATAATATGTGCTTGTTTCAAAATATTTGCAGATCAATTCGGATATAATCAACTCCACTGCAAATGTAAGGTAAAATGCACCATCTCTGTGAGAAGGACCACATTACTCAGCCGTGAATATTGCTCAGCCATGAATGTGCCAGGAAACCCACATTCAGCAATAAAGAGTGCTTTAGTTCATGAGTTGGGTGTGCAAAAGAGGCTGACGGAGCTTCTTCCAGATCAGCAGACATTCCAATGAAACCCTGAAGGTACTTCTTTGGGTCTTCACTTCCAACCAGGGACAGCTTCCCTCTTGGGCTCCCCACAGGGACACTTCAGCACCTCCTCTCTCAACTCACTGTGACAAAACGACTGCCAGGGCTCCAGCCGTGATGTTACAGAGCGCACGGGCCTCCCTGAGCCAGGAGGAGCTCTCAAGCTCCTTGCAAGTATTAGGTGGGGTTTGAGGATGACGGGCTCCTGTGCTGAGTGAGGACTTCGTCTCCATCTGATGGGTTTATGGGAGGAGCCTGGGTCCTGAGGAACCCCCCGTGCAGAGGCACATGTTTGAAATCCCAGTGCCAGGGAGATGGAGGGGCAGGATTGGCCTGAGCGTGCGGGCAGCCAGCCCTGGAGCCACGGGTCACGTGAGAGAGCCATCTGATGATGAACAGGGCAAATGATGTCTGAAGAGGGACACCTGAGGAAGACCGCCAGCCTCACGACCATGGGAACACACGCACAGAAGCACGGACACAATGACACACACGAGAACACTCACGTGGGAGCACTCACACCCACAGGAGCATGTACGTGCAGGAATACAGACGAGAGCATATGCGTGGGAGTACAGAGCATGAAACACACAAGGTGAAAACACACACATGGGAGCACACACATACAGGGAACACATGCACGCTGGAGTGCATGGGAACATACATGGAATCACACCCACTGGGGCATACACAGGAACATATGTACACACAGCGATACCCACACATGGGAACACACATGGGAGCATGTGCATTCAGGCGTGCGCGCACACACACACACACACACACACACACACACACTTGCACAATCGCACATTATGATAAAACCCACAAATTTCAAGGCAGCCACAGTTAATGCACAAGAACCAGGAAAATGACACCTCCTGCCTGCACCCCATCTGGAGGACACCCCCACGACACAAGGAAGCTCCTATGACTTGGTGTCTTCCTCTGGCACACGAGAGAGACAAAGCCCCCTGTACTTGAGCAAATAATGAGGTGGCAGAAATATATCACAAGGACGTTGGAAATTGCATTTCAGATGTGATGACATCTAAAGAGGACGAAGAAACAGAAAATTCCATTGCTGGAAAATAGATGAAAAAATCAAAACCAGTGAAGGAAATGAAAGCTGAACAAATGCTAGAGGCAAACCTTTGCCAATCAAATAAATACGAAGGATTAATATCTGAATATCACCTGTAAACAGAGCGAAGGGGGACAGGGGAACGGAAGCAGTGAACCGCTAAGCTCAGCACGGCTTCACCAGAATGACTTGGTGGTGTCTGTTTCGGTTTAGCCTGGGCATAACTCTGGATTGAACGAGCCTATTTCTAGCGTCTCTGTGGAGAAACACTATAAATATCACAGAGGGGCCGAGATGAGGGTGTTAACCGCAGCAGTGGCTGCAGACGACAAAAATAGAAGCGTGTTAATATCCACGCGGCAGACCCGAGACAAACCAGTCAAGCCACATTCTGCTGTGCAGCCTGGAAAATAAAACATAAATAAAATGAGTAAAGAAAGGGGGTCGAGGCCCTTCCACCCACAACCGGAATCTCCAGACGCGCTCTCAGTTGAGAAGGAAAGAAAGGAAAAAGGGGGGGTCGGAGTTGAGCGGTGGACCCCTTGCTTGGCATTGCATGGCCCTGGGTCCAGGCTGCACACGGTCAACGGAAGGGACAGAGGACTTGCAAGATGTGCACACTGCAGAGGCGAGGATATGGCTCAGTGAGAACAACGCTTGGCGTGCAAGTGGGAAGACCAGAGTTCAGATCCCAGCACTCCTATGGTGAGACAGGAAGTGCCAATTCTGTCCACCTAGCACATCGAGACATTCATCAAGAGATGAAATTCAGGGTTTGGGGTGTGCTAGGCCAGTGCTCTGCCGACCGAGTCCAGCCCTGTCCTCCTAGCAAGTCTGGAAGTTCACCCAGGTACCCTGGCCCATCAAGCACACCTCCATCTTCCCGCATAGTTTACACAACCGGATCCACTCGCCTGCATTTCCAGAATGTGCAGATCCTCATGGCTCCACGGTTGGCTTCTCTGAAACCACTTTAGTTTTGGCTGACCTTTGAAGTGTCACTTTTCAGGCTGTTGAGAATAGATGCCAATTGTTGGCTCAGCATTCCACATGCACCAGCATAGACACACACACACACACACACACACACACACACACACACACACACAGAATGAATGACTGAGAACTAAGCAGACAGAAAAGCAAGCCTCATACCCAGAGAGAAATTCAAATGTGAATTAAACGTGAGAAGATACACCAGCTGGTGTGGGGATTCACTCGGAGCACGGGAGGCTGAAGCAAGAGAATAGTGAATTCCTAAGCTACTATGAGAGCCTGCCCAGGAAAAAAAAACATGAAATATACAAATAAAAACTAACTGCTCAGGCACGAAGATAGAATATCTGTTGGATGATCAAACGCAGAATCAGGCTGCTGGGTTTTGGATATAATAAAAGCAAAGATGATCTGGAGAATGTCATTGACAAGACTGAATTAATGAATATTTGTGGTGAATTAGGAGAAATTGCAAGAAACATGATTTTCTTGTGTTTATTTCCCTGTGCTGGGATTGAATCCAGGGCCTCGCATGTGGCCGACCAGAGTTCTTTCATGGAACTACAGTCACCAGCCAGAATACTGCCCTCCTGAAAGGAAGCAACGCAGGTATAAATGATAACACACCACATGCCAATAAATGCACAGAAAGTAATTCTAGAAATCGGGCTGTCGAGTCCCAGTGTAATAAACTCAGGAAGAGGAGGCAGATGAGACATCTGAAGATGACTGACAGGAAACCTGCTTCGAAGAAACTCTGGAGGCAAATGGAAGCAGGGAGCAGAGAAAATTCACGCCGAGGGCATTGGAAAGAAGAGGACAGACGTGTGTACAGGACTTGTTTGTAATTGCGACACAGTCCTATGCTGCAGAGCTGGGGGACCTCCCCCACAAAGCTAAAGACTCTAAGCCTATGTGAAATCAAAACTCACAGGAATAATTGGAGGGAAAATGTGCTTGCAAAAGAAAAAGAAATTCTGTGCATAGAGACACAAATCCTTCCAATTCTGAAAAGGTTTACAATCACTGTAAAGGCTTGGCAAAATAATTATTTGTTTTAAATGTGTGCTGTGTGAAAGTTTCTGCATGTATGTGCATACACGTACATGTGTGCATGAATATGTATATACACGGGTGTGTATACATATGTGTATATATGTGTGTATATTGTATGTGTATTTATATATGTGTATGAGAGAGGGAGGAAGGGAAGGAGGAAGGAAGGAAGGAAGGAAGGAAGGAGGAAGGAAGGAAGGAAGGAAGGAGGGAGGGAAGGAGGGAGGGAAGGAGGGAGGGAAGGAGGGAGGGAAGGAGGGAGGGAAGGAGGGAGGGAAGGAGGGAAGGAAGGAAGGAAGGAAGGAAGGAAGGAAGGAAGGAAGGAGGGAGGGAAGGAGGGAGGGAAGGAAGGAAGGAAGGAGGGAAGGAGGGAGGGAAGGAGGGAAGGAAGGAAGGAAGGAGGGAGGGAAGGAAGGAAGGAAGGAGGGAGGGAGGGAAGGAGGGAAGGAAGGAAGGAAGGAAGGAAGGAAGGAAGGAAGGAAGGAAGGAAGGAAGGAAAAAGGGGAGAAGGTAAATCTTGGAAACTAGACTGTGTGTGTGAGGATTTGCTTCTATTGTCCATTCTGAAGATCTAGGATCAACTGGGAGGCGTGTTTGTGAAGGCAATTTCTAATTTGGGTTCACTGAAGTAGGAAGACCCACCCTGAATGTGGACATCACTATCCCACAGGGGAAAGCGAGCTGAGCACCAGCGTTCATCTCTCTGCTTCCTGGCTGTGGATGCCACGTGACCAGGTGCCTCTCGCTCCTGCCGCCATGCCTTCCCTGCCCTGATGGACTGCACTGTCCAACCGTGAGCTGCAACGTATCTTCCCTGCCTGAGGTTGCTTGTGTCGGGTGTGTGAGCATGACCAAGAGAACAGTAATGCACTGCCACTTCCTTTAAAGTAAAATAAACTATGACTCCACACGATAGGATGAAAACCAAAGAGAAAAATTGGAGAAAAATTAGCTTAAATCCATATTCAACCTAAATATACTGAGAAAACTAAGTATATCAAATCAAACAGGGAGAATTAGACTAAAACACAATCATTCTTTTTTCAAGTTGTATTTTTTTAATTACTTTGCACCAGAAGAAATTTTAAAGGAAAGATAAACACCCACTCAATAAATACAAGTTCCTATCCTGAGGCAAACAGATGATCTTAGAGAAAAAGGCAATTTTATGAACTTAGAAAAAGATGCACAGAGAAGCAAACAACACCAGAGATCCACCCGTGTGTCACGAACACAGTCACAGACCCACACAAATACATTTAAGTGCCTCAAAAGAAGGTAAACTTACCGTCTACAGAATACATGAGAACACATGGGCAGAACTTCTTTGGTTTGTTGCTTTGTGTGTACAGCTGTGTATGTGGGTGTGGGTGTGTATAGAAGAGGGCACTGTGTTTGCTTATAGAGGCCCAAGGATGACATTAGAAATCACCCTGGATTGCTCTATTTTCTTACTACTTTACTCTGGGGTTTCCTAGCTTCTACCTTCCAGCATGAGAATTACAGGCCGCTGCCTTTTCTGCTTGGCATTTTTCTGTGGGATCTGGGAATTTGAACTCAGATCCTTTGGCTTGTGAGCAAAGACTTTAGCCCCTGAGCATATCCCTAGCCCCTTGTGTGCTGTCTTTAGAGACTGGACCTTGTAGCCCACACTGACCCCAAACTCACTACACAACCTGGTCAGCAATGCCATGTTGTCCTGCCTCATTCCAAGTGCTACAGCACAGGTGGGCACCCACACCTGGGTTTCAGCAGAAGTTCTTTCCTAACTGAACAGGGACTCAATTGATCCCCACAGCTCTCATAGTGGAAACAGATAGCCCACTTCTGAAATATATCCGGTGTTTTGACTTTCACATATGTGCCATAATATATAACAGTCTCGCTTTCTCTTTCTCTCTCTCTCTCTCTCTCTCTCTCTCTCTCTCTCTCTCCCTCTCTCTCTGTCTCTCTCTCTCTCTCTCTCTCTCTCTCTCTCTCTCTTTCTGTCTCTCCCCCCTCCTTCTCCCATCCATAAAGAAATAAAACATTTTTTTGGAAAATTAAAGGCAATAAAAATAAACTCTAAAGCTGGGAAAACGAAGAAAATTTATCTGGCTCAATTATAGCCAAAAGATAATTAAATTGGGTCAAGTCTTTGAGAAGAAAGTGAGTGGTTATTGCAAGAGTCATTATGACTGTGGCAGGAAGAATCACCACCTGCATAAATAACATGGAGTAAGTATGCTGAGGGCTCAGCTGCTGGGTTTGCTCCTTCCCACTTCACAGATGCTAGTGGAAGAGCATTCACACTTCTACAAAAGCAGAGATGACCTATGATTCTGTGTCAGAGGGTAGAAGGTCCTGTGTCAACCGAAGACGATCGAGTCACCATGGCCATGCAGGCACGAGAGACAGTACTCACCACATAATGGGAAGTGAGAAAAGTAGAGAAGAAAATGAATTCTCATAATGACTATAGCCTGGAAAAAGTCCGCTTGTTCATATAAGAGATGGGAAGAGGAAAATGGCATGGGTGTTTTAGCCCAAGTCACAACTCAAAGTGAAAATGCTTTTGCAAGGTGTCGCAGTTTGTCTGCATGTCACCAACAAATGTGCAATCAAACAGCTTAGGGAAAACTAGAGGTTTTTATTTTACTTTTTTACAGTTCTTGACAGGAGAGTTCATACCATACCGGGAGCCAAGGGAACTGACCACACCATATCCACAGGGATTGCTGCCAGCAAGTCTGCCAGAGTATTCTGAAGAACGCCATCTTACGGAACCAGCTCCCTACAGCTTATCCACCCGCCCAGGGAATGGTCCCGCCCACCATGGGCCGGGTTGCCTCACATTAATCAGATGATCTCCTGCAGGCTGCTTGGGGCTCGTCTTAGTTATTAATTCTTCGCAGATGTGCCCAGGGCTCGACCTTCAGTTGCCAAGCTGACACCTGCCTATCCAGCTAGCATCCAGGGTACGGGGTGCAAAGCAGGTACATCACTGAGAGCCCCGCCTCTCTCCAGGCCACCCTCAGATTGACAGGGTTGAGGCTAGATGGGAGAGAAGGGGAGCGGCACTCCCCCGGGGATAAGCCCACTGGTACGTTGTCCTCGCTCTAGCAAGTCTCAGACACATCACCAGCAGGACCGCAGATGGGACTTGGTGAGCCACACACACAGGACAGGAGGGTGGGGGGAGACAGGCAGGGAAGGAAAGGCTTCAAACGGGGGAATAGGCGTTGGGTGGGGCAGTAAGAGGCCTAAAAGAATATAAATAATAAATACCCAGTCTCTGGGGCCGGGAGATGGCTCAGCTGGTAGCGTTTGCTGCACAAGCAAGAAGACCTCAGAGGTCCTCAGCACCCATATGAAAGTGTCTGGCATATGCATGCTTACAAACCCCTGGCAGCATTGGTCAGCCCACCCAGCCTCACTGGAGAGCTCCAGGGTCGATGAGAGACCCTGTATCCAAGCAAACAAACAAAATGGATGGTCCCTGAGCAATGACATCTGAGGTTGACCTCTGGCCTGCGCAGTACCCTCATACATAATGGTACACATTGCATACTTGTACACACACACACACACACACACACACACAAACACACACACACACACCTCTAGGAATCATGAGAGATGCTTTCCCAGCAACATGTAACCATGTATAACAAGCAGCCTACAAATCCCAGGGAATTCTCTCAGAATCACCCACGGGGAGGGGCGCTCATGAGTGAGCAGGGGGCCGGCAGATACGGCTAGGAGGACATCGCTACAAATCCAGACGTCATACACAGCCTCGAGGCAGACTTGTGAGGCAGACACGTTTGATGAGGAGGCTTCCACAGCTCAGGTGCGTACCAGAGACATCTTGTCATCGCCACCAGGGGCCCTGGGAAATACCTCCGGAAGGAGCTGATCTTCAACATGTGACAGAGGGTTAAAGCTTTTTGTGCCTTTACTTCAGGAAATCACCAGATTACCCTAGCGAGCTCTGTGTTCACAAGAAGGGTCACAAATAACTCAATGGTTAAACTATTATCTCGGCTCACTAAGAGTCAGAGTGCTTTGTGTCCATGGAAGAGAATAACTTCACTGCAGCCCTAGGGTCGCTGGGAAGAGGATTTGGTATGGATTGTCTTTTTAATCCTCACGGTCTGACAGTATATTATATAGAGTGGACAAATGAAGGGGTGGATGTGGGCGAATGAATAGATGAGTGGTGGATGTGGTATATGAATGAATGGGTGGATGAATGTGGATGGGTGGATTTGGATGGATGGATGAATGGACAGGTGAGTGGATGTGGATGGATGGATGATGGATAGATGGATGGGTAGATGCTTGAACAGGTGAATGAGTGAATGGGTAGACAGATGATAGGTAGATAAATAGTGATGATACATAGATAGGTGATAGATCAATAATATATAATAGAAGATAGATAAATGATAGGTGGCACCACAGATATAGATGATATATACATACATACCTATAGGTGCACAGGTAGATGAAAGATACATACATGGGTAGGCAGACAGATGGTAGACAGATAGATTGATATAAGTAGGTAAACAGACGGTTGATACATAGGTAGGTAGGTGGATGGCAGATAGGTGCACAGACCTGCTACTTTTATAAATAAAGTTTTCTTGAAACACAGCATGCCAACCAGTTCTCTGTCCATCTTATCCATCTGCCCAGAGGATGATCCACCCACTGTAAACTGGGTCTTCTATGTCAATCATGCAATTAAAACACTTTCCTACAGCAGGCATGCTTGGAGCCCTGTCCTAACTGAATAATTCCTCACAGGTGTGCCCATGGGCCCATCTCCTTCAGTGTCAAGTTGACACCTGAAGCCAACGGCCACACACTCACACCCCCAGGCCCAGGTTCTCACCAGTAAACAAGATGCCAGCGTCAGGCTGGGTCTCCAAGGGAAGCTCTCACTTCCCACATGCCTGTCCTTCACCCTCCTTCAGTTCTGAATCCTCTTGTAAAGAGCGTTATTTGACTTAACTATTCAATCCTAGATCCTTTATTCCTCTGGGTTGGAGAGGGAAATAAAAAAATAACTAAACTATCTTGTGACAAACCAAGAAATCATCCATCTGCAAATCCTATTCATCTGAAACCACCTTCCAAGTCTGGAGACCTGGATTTGTTCCTAAACCCTTGTGACTCTGAGTTCTCACTTGCAAAATAAGCCTCCTAGCCCCTCAAATCTATTTTGCAGGGTGCTTTTTATGGTTAAGTGAGTAGACAGGAAAAATGCTTGTTCTCTCTGAAATCTCACAGATCCAGGAAGTCAGAAGGCTGCCTGTCCGGAGGATGCAGTGAAACGCATATTGTCAGCACAGTCCACTCCATGCTATCCTACTGTCTGTATGCTATCCTACTGTCTGCACGCTATCCTACTGTCTGCACGCTATCCTACTGTCTGCACGCTATCCTACTATCCAACTGTCTGCATGCTATCCTACTGTCTGCACGCTATCCTACTGTCTGCACGCTATCCTACTATCCAACTGTCTGCATGCTATCCTACTGTCTGTATGCTATCCTACTGTCTGCACGCTATCCTACTGTCTGCACGCTATCCTATTGTCTGCACGCTATCCTACTGTCTGCAGGCTATCCTACTGTCTGCATGCTGTCCTACTGTCTGCATGCTGTCCTACTGTCTGCATGCTATCCTACTGTCTCCACGCTATCCTACTATCCTACTGTCTGCACGGTATCCTACTGTCTGCACGGTATCCTACTGTCTGCACGCTATCCTACTGTCTGCATGCTATCCTACTGTCTGCATGCTATCCTACTGTCTGCAGGCTATCCTACTGTCTGCAGGCTATCCTACTATCCTACTGTCTGCATGCTATCCTACTGTCTGCACGCTATCTTACTGTCTGTATGCTATCCTACTGTCTGCATGCTATCCTACTGTCTGCACGCTATCCTACTGTCTGCATGCTATCCTACTGTCTGCAGGCTATTCTACTATCCTACTGTCTGCATGCTATCCTACTGTCTGCAGGCTATTCTACTATCCTACTGTCTGCATGCTATCCTACTGTCTGCATGCTATCCTACTGTCTGCATGCTATCCTACTGTCTGCACACTATCTTACTATCCTACTGTCTGCACGCTGTCCTACTGTCTGCATGCTATCCTACTGTCTGCATGCTATCCTACTGTCTGCACGCTATCCTACTGTCTGTATGCTATCCTACTGTCTGCATGCTATCCTACTGTCTGCATGCTAGCCCCAGTGCTAACCTGCGGTCCTTGCTCTCTTCTCTTCTGAAAAGAGGGAAGAGGGAACGAATTGACATAAGAAAGTTATATTCTGACATAAATGTAACTCAGTGTCCAACAGAAACAGAAGTCCCAGATGGGTCTGTGTTCCCTCTTACGTCCTGGGTGAGCCAGCCATTCAGCAGGAAGGAGGCTCTGAGCGACTCAGGAAATGACAAGCAGGCGCTGAATGAGGAGTGGTCCTGTCTTTCTAACAACTGGGTGCTTCAATAAATAGGGGCCAGACTGACCTCCAGGCTGTGAAGGAAGGCACTGGCGTTTATCATGACGGGGTACCTCAGGGAGTGAGGTCCAGCTGGCTCTCCAGGTTCTGAAGAAAGCAGGGCCCTAACATTGGTAGTGACTGTTTCAGTAAGAGAGGCCCAGTCTAAATTCTAGGCTCTGAAGGAAGAAGGGTTGTGATATTTGTAATGACTGGGTACCTCAGGAAATGGGAGCCTGCTTGATCTTCAGGCTTGGAAGAAAGAAGGAGCTGGCATTTGTAATGACTGGGCGTAACAGAATGGTGGTGGACTTAAGGAAGAGGCACCCCAGCATTTGTAACAATTGGGTATTTCTGTTCCTGGTGTTTGTAATGACTGGGTGTCTCAGGAAATGGGGGCCATCCTTATCTCCAGGCTCTGTAGAAGGGCCTTGGCATTTGTAACCGCTAGGTGACTGTTCAGGCTTTGAAGAGAGAAGGACCCCGTGACTTATGAAATCAGCAACGGGGGCAGGTCAGCTCTGCGGACTGAGCCAAGCCCTAGAGCTTCGATATTCACATCCGAACAGGCAAGTGGTCCTCTTGTAAGACCTGAGTCATGTCAACAATTGAGCAGCTGATGAAGGTCAAGATACATTCTGCCAACTGCCAGGGACGTCAGACCTTACAGTCCAGGGCAGCAAAGCATCTCAGGACTAACAACAGCTGCCCACGGGTGGACCATGTGCATGTCACCACACCCACGATGACCTCTGAAATGGAAAGATCCACCAACAGACACTGGCAAAAAATGAGAAGCAACTAGAATGTTCAGATTGTGTGTGTGTGTGTGTGTGTGTGTAGTGGCTTCTGCATGTGAATGAGTTCTGTGTGTGTGTGCAAAAGGGTACTCGAGCGTTTCCCTGCAGAGACCCAAGAGTGACATCAAGAATCATCCTGGGCTCTACTTCCTCTGATTGCTTTGCTCTGGGGTTTCCCAGGCTTCACCTTCCAGGGCCAAAATTGCAGGCTGTCACCACTTCACCTGGCATTTTTCTGTAGGATCTAGGGATCCAAACTCAGATAGATACTTTTCCTTGGAAGGCAAAGGTTTTAACCACTGAGCCCTCTCCCAGAATGTTTGGATTTTGCAAATGAGGAAGGGTAGGTTGATACTTGTGTGAAACTGTTAATCAGTCCGAGATTAAACGTGACTACACTACATAGTAACCCCACACCTGAGCAGGCACATGAAAGAAATGAAAACTTAGGAATGCAAAAGCCTTCCACAAAATGCTCGTGGTAACTGTTATTTACAATAGTTCAAAGTTGGAAATGGTGCAGTGGTAGTCAGAAGAATAACGAATGAATGTTGTCTGGGAACAAATAATTGGTGGTATAGCGACACAAAGAACACTACTCAGTGGGAAAAAAAAGAATACAATTGAACAAGACAATACATCAGAGGCTAGCTCATTATACTCACAGAATTGCCACCTGCAATTTTTGCAAATAAAGTTTTATTGAAATACAGCCATTCTCAAGTCATTTGCATACTGCATACAGTCAGAACAGCAGAGCTAAGCAATTGTTACAGAGCACTAGTGACTGCTAGATCTGCCATATTTATGCTCTGTGCTGTTAAGGGAAAAAAAAAACAAAACTATAGAGCCCCGAGAAAAAGAAATGGAAAATCATGTTGAATGGAAGGAAAAAATAGAGAAAATAAAAACATAAGGGCATTAATGCATGTGCGTGTGTGAGTAAGAAAGAGTATGTACGTGTGTGAGAGAGTGTGCATGTATGTGTGTGTGTGAGTGCATGTGAGGTCTGTGTGTGAGTGTGTGTATGTACTGTGTATGTAGATTGTATGGTGTGTATAGAATGGGTATATGCATTTGTATGTGGAAATGTGTTAGCGTGTGTACATGTAAGTGTGTACATGTTGTGTATATGACTGGGTATGTGAAGGTGGTGCATATATGTGTACACGTATGTGTAGTGTGTGTATGTGTGTACCTATGTGTGATGTGTGTATGTATGTGTGTGTACATGTATGTGGTCTGTGCATATATATGTGGGAGTGTGTATGTGTATATGTGTGTATATGCATGTAGTATGTATGTGCACACATGTGTGATATGTGTGGTGTGTGCGTGAATGCATATGTGGGATGCACATGCTATATGTTTTTGTTTGCATCAAGTTCTAAACAGGTAGAACTAACTAGTAGCTAATGTCAGCACAAGGCTGGGGACTAACTAATAACAGGGCTAAACCTGTAAAGCGCTTGCTGTGCAAATCTGAGGACCTGAGTTCGATCCCCCAGAGCCCATATGAAAATAAACCCCGGTGCTGCAGCACACGCTGAGGAACATCATGTAACGTCAGTGCTACAGAAGCTGACATGGTATCCAGGTTTCCAGAAAAATAAAGTGTACTTCGTGAACTCATAAGTGTATTTTATATTTAAACTAGGCCCCTCCCAGGCAGGCTCTTTCTCTGCTCTACCTGGCCTCATTTTTCCTGACATGTACTTGTGCCCTGGGGCCGGTGATGTGTCCAAAGCTTTGCTGTGGATATTTCAAGGGGTGCAGTGACCCGACTCCCAACAGGAAGCACAACCATCTGTCATCTTCCAAGACAACCTAGGACAGATGCAGCCTGAAATCAGGTCAGGTCAGCATTAACTGATGGCAAGGTGCGAGCCGAGCTCCCAAAGAATTCCACAGATCCTGGGGGGGGTGATATTAGAAAACATTTTACTTTCGTGGTTAGGCTAAAAGAGAACTGCAAAGCAAAATTCCCAACGATGATGTAGTTAGCAAAGTCAACAGAAGGCCGTGTATTCAGGGGACAGGTCCTGAGGCCTCGAGTTCCTCAACATTGCCCCTTTTTTTCTTCCAAATTGGTATGTGTGTGCATGCATGTGAATGTGTGTGTGTTGGTGCATTATATGCATGTGCATGTGTGTGCGTCTGGAATGTGTGTGGAAACCAGAGGACAGCCTCAACTAGTTCCTCAGATTCTATCCACATTGGTTTTATTTATTTGTTTCTCAAATTTCATTTCTATTGAGAGAGAGTCGGGGGACATACCATGGTGCATGAGTGGAGGTCAGAGGATAACTTTCAGAAATCAGTTTGCTCCTTCCACCACTTGGGCTTCTGGGGATTGAATTCAGGTCACCCGTTTTGCATGTAAGCACCTTACTTACTGAGCCATCTCCCCGTGTTGTTTATTTGAGACAGAGTTTCTCATTGGCAAGGAACTTGCCAAATAGTCTAAGTCCCAGGGATCTATTTGTCTCGCCCTCCACACATGAGGCTTTTTTGTTTGTTTTTCTTTTCATGTATGTGTGTATGTGTGTGTGTGTGTGTGTGTGTGTGTGTGTGTGTATGTGTGTGTGTGTGTGTGTGTGTGTGTGTGTGTTTGCACACAAGACAGTACAAGGGTGACACCTGGAATCATGCTGGATTGTTCTACCTCCTTATTGCTGTGTTCTGGGTTTTCCCAGACTCTGCCATCCAGGGCCAGAATTGTAGACTGCCACCATATCTGCCTGGCATTTTTATGTGGGATCTAGGGATCAAACACAGATCCTTTTGTTTGTGAGGCAAAGGCCTTAACCTCTGAGTACTTGGGATCAAACTCGGGTCCTCATCTATGCAAGGCAAGCACCTTATCCACTGAACCAGCTCCCCAGCTCCAAGCTTCTTAGCATCTTTATCTCAGACCTCACTAGGAACTAACCATCATAAGCTATTTACTACACTCAGAGATGACATCCCTTCTGTCATTTGTTGTCTTCACACTGACTGGGAGCCCCAGGTAGATTGGAGCTTTGCTTTAAAACCTTAAGTCTAGAGAAAACAGGTAAAGATGCTTTCCTGTTTAGAGAAGAGAAAGGAGAAAATAAGCATCAAGCTTCTTCCCAGAAAAGGGGTGCCAGGTCACAGCAGCTCAATGGCTCTTGCTTCAGGGCAAGTATTTATTTCCCTCAGGATGGCTTCGGTGTGGAGACGCATGACCGGGTGCTGTGCTCGCTTGCAGGGACCCAAATCCCGCTTTCTCTTCGGTACTGAGTGGAAAGCAGCACCTTCCCATCCTCAGTCAGGGAGAGAGTTTGCAGTTTTCAGAATGTCAAACCCATCTTTCCATCGTCTCCTGGGCAAGACAGTGCAGTGAAGGTCAATGGAAAATTAAAACTAAAAACTGTGCTCCTCGTATGGGGCTTAGGGTTGAGTTCAAGGTGCCTCTCCCACCTACTAGACCCAAACCTGAACTGTAAGCTCTTACATAACCTACCTTGCGAAACCCACAGTAGTCATTGCCGTGGTAATCACCTGACACAAAAAATTCAGGTGATCAGGGGGCTAAATTCATCTTCCAGTCCCAGGTCACGGCAGGCGCAGCATTCACACTAAATGAAATAGGCTGATGTTCACACAGATGTATTTTTTCCTGTCATCTGTGGAATCTAGATTTAAAAAGTAAAGGGGGACTCACTGAGAAGATGGCTTAGTGGTTAAAGACTTTACCTCGCAAGCTAAGGGACTTGAATTTGGATCCCCCAGATCTCACATAAAAATGGTGGGTAGGTGTGACAGTCCACCTGTCGTTCTAGTCTTGGAAGGCAGAGCCTGGAAATCTTCAGGGCAAGCTGGCTAGCCAGACTAACCTTAATGGCGTGCTCTGTGTTTCATCAGAGACCAAGCCCACAACAATAAGGTGGAAGAGCAATGGAGGATGATTCCTAATATCACCCTTGGACCTCCATAGGCACACACACTCAAAATGCACTCCCACATGCCGGGAAAACAGGCAAAGGGACCTGGAACGGGTCCACATGCAAACACATACATACACACACACACACACACACACACACACACACACACACACACACAAGCACATACACACACACACAGGCACACACACAGGCACACACATGTGCGCGCACACACACGCACAAGCACACACACACACACACAAGCACAAATACCCCATTGGAAGATATGAGCAATGTGCAGGTCCAGGCTAATGGTCAGGTTGTGGGCGGCGCCTCACAATCTCAAGACCTACTTGGGAGCTGGGGAAATGGACACAAAAGCTTGGTAACCTGAATTTGGATCACCAGATGCCATTCAAAAGCCTGCCACACTGGTGCATTCCTCTGTAATCTCAGAATGCCTGCGGGACATGGGAGATGGAGGCCCAAGAAGGTCTCGCAGCTGGAGCACCAGCCAGCCTGGCTAACATAGCATGGGTGAAGAGACGCGGCCACGAACGCTGTAGAGACATGAGGAGTAATGCCTGAAGGTTGTAGGTTGTTCCTCAAACAACCTGCACCCATGTATCATGGGATGCATGTTCTCTGTCTAACTATCTATCTATCTGTCTGTCTGTCTGTCTGTCCGTCTGTCTGTCTTCCTATCTTCCCCCTCTCATTCTTTCTTTAACCTTTGTCTCTCTATGTGTGTCTTTCTCTCCCCCTCTGTCTCTCTCTCTCTCTCTAAATAAATAAATAAGTAAAAAGCATTAAACAAAACAACCACATGCAGAAGCCACGGGCTGCTGTACAGCAGGGTGGAGCAGTGGGAGGCCCAGGCACAGCACGGCTGTCCGCACAACAGCGGGTCAGTTCCACGGGAAAAGACACCAGCCGCAGACCACCAGCACCTTCCCAGTCACAGTTCTTCCCCAGTTGCAGGTGTGTCACACATGCATGTATGCCACGTGCAGGTACACATATGTGCCAGTGACATTTGTGTGGATGACCATGCACATGGAAGCCAAGGTGTCCTCCTCAGTCACTCTCTACTTAGTTTTCTGAGACGAGGTCTCTCACTTTTATCTGGAATTCACCAACTCGGGTAGCAAACTGTCCGGCAAATCCCAGGTATCTGCCTGAGATCCATGCTGCAAGCATGAATCCACCTGTTTTTATCTCCCCAGACCATCCAGGTGCCATATCTGGCTTTTTAAAGGGGGCTCCAGGGACGAGAGGCAAGCTGACCAAGTCATCTCCACACCCCTCCAACGCGCTTTGTACCTTGAACTAATTCTACATTGGAAAAGCCAAACCCTCTCTCTGTACATCTGGGCCACAACACGGTAGAAGAATCACAGATTTTCACATGCTCCGTGGTGCCGAACCAGGCTTGCAGTTTACTAGTGTGAAGCACGCATGGTATTTGAAGAAGCCATTACTACTTTTCTGTTTCAGTTCTGTGGCTCAGCTGGAGATGCCTGGAAACATGAACGCCTCACCCACAGAGAAAGTCTTTCCTTTTAAGTCTAAGCAACGACTCAAGATGCTGCTCGACATGTTGGCATGGAGACTAGTGTTGGGTGGCATATGAGGTCAAGATCCTGCAACTCACCATTGAGTAACTGCAAAATCCTAAAAGGATTTTTCATTAAACTTTGCCTGCTGGACTGAGGAGATGGCTCAAGATTATAACCTTTGCCTCACAAACAGAAGGACCTGAGTTCAGATCCCTAGATACCATAGGAAAATGCCAGGTGGATATGGTGGTGGCCTGTAATCCTTGCCCTGGAGGGTGGAGCCTGGGAAACTCCAAAGCAAAGCAATAAGGAGAAAGAGCAATCCAGGATGATTTCAGCTGTCACCCTTGGGCTTCCACAGAGACACACACTCAAGTGGTCTCTCTTGTCCCTGGAGCCCCCTTTAAAAAGCCAGATATGGCACCTGCATAGTCTGGGGAGATAGAAACAGGTGGATTCATGTTTGTAGCATGGATCTCAGGCAGATACCTGGGATTTGCCTGTCAGCTGCTATTCATCTCTCATGCCTATCCCTACGACCTGCCCAGGCTCAGGGTCTGCTGAAGCTGTCAGAACAGGAATAGCATGTTAGAACACACAGTGTTCTCAATGTGTTGCCCGAGAGTCTCCAGACAGCCAGCCACCAGCCCCGGGCTTACGTGAATCATAAAGGTGATTTCCTGCCAATGTTAAACCATGATTGATGATCCTGGAGATGTCTCATGGGCTGTCAATGCAGCAGAAAAGACTGGAACAAAATTCCATTCGTGTATGCTCGGAAGCCAGAGGGCAGGCAAGATGGGCTTCCCCTGGCTTTGGGGAGGTGATGCTTCAGATGTGGCCCAGTGACAGCAGCCTAGGCATGACTTGGTGGGATCTGTCCTCAAAAACAGTGTGATTCAGGGCTGGAGAGGTGGGTCAGGGGTTAAGCCTCTGCCTTGTAGGCGGAAGGTCCTGAGTTCGGATCCCAGATCCCACGTATAGACGCCAGGCGGAAGCGGGGGTGGCCTGCGCTTCTGGTCCTGGTAGGGCGGAGCCTGTGAATCCCGGGGCAGAGTAAACAAGGAGGAGGTGGAGGCGTCCATGGTGGTTCCCAATTCGTCCGTGGTTCTACACACACACACACACACACACACACACACACACACACGCACGCACACACGCACTCACACACATGGGCACAATTGAATAAAAAACAAAACAAAACAGTGTGATTCAGGGGCCAGATGGTGGCTAAGTCACAGCTACCTATCACAGATCACAGAAAATGAGGTGGGTGGTGCCAACTCAACCCAAAGATAAGTTTGTGGCTCAGACTCAGAGATCACCCTGTTAGTCTACCATGAGCTGGTGTATACTTAGGGCACCAGGTTCAGTGGGTGAAAGTGTGGGGCACAAGCCTTGGGACCCCAAATGAGAAAGCTCGGTAGATACATATCATACATGTTCCTGCACACAGCTCTGTCTCTCTGGAAGGAGCGTAGCAGGATGTCTTTATCTCTTCTACAGACACAGCACTTCCAGACAGTGTTGGTGATCATGGTACCTCACACAGACAAATGCAGTCAGGAAATGTTAATTTTGGATGGTGACTTCAGAGGGCCAGTCCATCATGGCAAGGGCTTCTATGGTGGTAGAAGTATGTAGCAGAGACCATTCATGTGGGACAGCCGAAGTAGCACCAGGTACCAGAACCAGGGGCCAGAAAGAGGAGGAGGAGGAGGAGGAAAGGGGAAAGGGAAGAGGAGAGGGAGAAAAAGGAGGAAGAAGAAACAGAGGTGGAGGTGGAGGAGAGGGCGGAGAAGTAAAGAGAGGAGAAGACAGAAGAAGGAGAAGGAAGAGAAGGAGGAGAGGGAAGAGGAAAGAGAGAGGAAAAGGAGAGGGAGGGGAAGGAGAGGGAGGAGGAAAGAAAGAAGAGGAAGAAAATGAGAGGGAAGAGGAGGAGGAGAAGGGAGACAAGGAGAAGGAGAGGGAGGAGAGGAAGAAAAAGGAGAGAAAAAAAGAAACAATAATCCTTTGGTGTGATGCAGCAAATTCCATTCTGTGGGATTCACGTTTGCAAATTGTCCAAATAGATTAAACACCCAGTCTGCCCTCATTTGACATTCCATGATAGCTACAGGCACAAACCACAGAGAATTGGGCAAAATACAAGGCAGTAATAATGAGTGAGCTCACCTCGCTTCGAAACTGGCAGGTAATTGGAAATCAAAATTTTCTAATGAGAAGATTTCTAATGAAATTTAAACTCTCTTTCTAAAGTAATTATTCATACAGACATTCTTTCTCTTTTTTTTCCTTCTAGACTCTTCTTCCCTCAAACTCCCTAAGCACAGCAAAGACAGAAACACTGCAGAAGGCAGGCATGGTGGTGCACACTGGTGAGGAGTTCAAGGCCGTCTTCAGCTACATAGGGAGACTGGGCTACATGAAACTACCTCAAAAAGAGGAGGAGGAAGAAGAGAGAAATCCCACAAAGTCCTGTTTGTAGAATTTTCTTTAATATGTAGAATAGCATGAAATAGTATAATAAAAACGAAGAAAGAAGAGACCAGGATAGGGGACTTAAGACAGCTAAAGAGTAGGTTGTGAGGAGTTCAGGTCCTTCAACTCCAGCAGCAGTACCATAAAAAAAGATAGATGATAGATGAATGGGTAGAGGGATAGAGATGAATACACAGAAAGATAGGTAAACAGGTAGAGATGATAGATTATTGATTGATTGATTATAGATAGATAGGTAGACAGTTGATAGATAATTGATTATGACCAATAGACAGATGATACACATACAGATAGATGATAGAAAGATAGATAGATAGATAGATAGATAGATGATATAGATAATGTGTAAGGATAGATGATAGATGTATATAGAGAGACAGCTACATACATGATAGAGATAGATAAATAATAGGTAGATGATAGATGATGGATAGATAGATAGATAGATAGATAGATAGATAGATAGATAGATGATACAGATAACAGATAACATGGAAGGATAGATGATAGATGTATATAGAGAGACAGCTACATACATGAGATAGATAGATAATAGATACATAGATGATAGATGATGGATGGATAGATAGACAGATAGATAGATAGATAGATAGATAGATAGATAGATAGATAGATAGATAGATAGATAGATAGATAGATAACAGAGGAGATCTAGGACAGATGGTAGCTACTGGAGTCAAGGTCTCCCAGGTCTCTCCTCCAGAAGATGAGTCTGTCCACTATCTGGAATTTGAAGAAATCGCTGTTTCAACATTTGGACAGCAAAGGCTGGGTACAGGATGCCAAAGCAGCTCAGCTTAGCTTTTACTTCATTATGTTTCCTTTCTGACACAAGATCTCACGGAGCCCAGGCTGACTGCCAATTTTTATGGAGCTCAGGCTGGCCTCCAAGTCCCGACCCTCCTGCCTTCACCTCTCAGGGCTGGACAGTACAGGCAACACAGTGAAGCCTGAAATTCGAAACAGGGCGCTGGCCTCCCTGACGGGCCCCTCCTGCAGAAGGAAGAACACGGACTCCTGCATATTCCTGTGAAAATGGACATTTTCATTCGTGCGTTCACCACACAGGCAGCAGTTGCTGTCAATCACCCTCAAATACGGGGCCGTGGAATAAGAGAAGAGCTAGTTACAATGGTCATGACAAAGAGAGACAAAGTGGCTCTCGTGACCCCACCAGAGCCCTCCAGAAGTGTAGGCAGGAGGGTCAGGAGCTCAACATCATCCTCAGATACTCAGTGAGTATGAGGTTAGCCTGGGCTACCTGAGATCCCCCCACACCAAAGACAAGACAGAAGCTAGAAGGAAAAGGGAGAAGGGAAGAAAGGAGGGAGAAAATAAACAGATATACCTCAACCTTAGCATCAAAAGCGAATTCCTCTGGCAGTACACAGGTAAACAGTTTGGAAATTATCTTTTCTTCTGCCTTCTATTTTTTCTGAAACAGATTCACTCTGTAGCCCAGGCTGACTTTGAACTCACTACACAGCTCGGGTTCAGGCCTCCAACTTGTAGCAAGCCCAGGCTGACTTTGAACTCACTACAGCTCGGGTTCAGGCCTCCAACTTGTAGCAAACCTGCTACAACCTCCCCGAGGACGAGGTAGGACTACAGGCACGAGCCACTATGAGGGTCTTTATTTTGCTTTGGTTTCTGAGACAGGGTCTTGCTAGGTAACCCAGACCGGGAATTCTTCATGCAGCCTAAGATGGCCTCAAATATGGGGCAAGATTCCCCCACCCCGCCTCTATCTCCTGAGCATTAGGATTATAGGTATGTGACCAAAGTCCCCACAAGAGACAGTTTTAAAGCCCAAATGGAAGGACATATTTGAAATAATCCACCTCTTTGAGCTTGAAGCCTGGCTGACTAAGAAGTTCAGGGACACCAGCCCCATCTTTCCCAAGCCCTCAGAACAAGGCCTTTTAATATCACTGAAATGGTGAGTTATGGTCCTCGGTGATTTTTTAAGCTCTTCTTATTTTAATATTCATCTTCTTGAAGTAGGTCACTACTTTGAAACCCCAGCTTCTCTTTGAGCTGTCTTCCTTTTTCCCCATCTCTCTCAGTCACAGGAACGTGGAAGGCATTGGGAATGTGAAGCTCAACCCCAGTTCATTTTGTTGATTTCCTCTACAGGTTCTGTTTGTTGTGCAAATTCATGTTGATTTTCAAAAGGGAAAACAAAACTTAGCTTTTTTTCTGAAAAGTACGCCTTCAGAATCAGAGAAAGAGCCACCACAATATTATTAAATTTTAAATGAATGATGCAATATTTAAATTGCTGAAAGTAAACTGGGCTCCAACCCACTTTCAAACACATTCAGCACCCTGGGATGGCTTCCTACCTTCTTCACAGGTGAGGGCAGCAAGGAGAAGATACAATAAGGGTCCTATCATGTTCTCATGCGTTCAGTGTCACTGGACGGCTGCATGGAATGTTTGTCCCGACCTCCTGCCCCTGTGCGAGGTCACATTGAGACCTCATTTCTCCATGCTTCCCGAGGACTGCCGCCTCTGCAATTTTTCTCTTTTCTTTTTTTCCTTTTTCATGTGTCTGTGTGTGCATCAAAGTGAGCCTGTGCACGCTAATTGTATGTGTGTGCACATGTGTTGGTACACATGCCTGCGTATGTGAGGGGAGGATCAGAGGCTGATGGTGGATGTGTTTCATGCACATGTACGTGTTTAGATATGTATGAGTGCATACATCTGTGTATGTGCATCTGGAGGTCAGACGCTGACACTGAATGTGATTCATGCATGCATGTGTGTGCATGTGTTCACATGTATGTGAATGTTCCCCCCTACATGTGTACATATGGAGGTCGAAGGCTGATGTTAGAAGTCTTTCATACATGCCTGCTCACATGTGGACTCAAGGCTGATATCAAGAATCATCTTCAAGTGTTCTTTCCACCTCATTCTCTTAAGTAAAGATTTCTAATTAAACCACAACTTGCTGATCAAGGTATGTCTGGCTAGCCAGTTTGCTCAAAGATTCCCAGGCTCCACCTTCTAGGCTAGAGTGACAGGCAGGTCACCATACCTACTGGACATTTTATATGAGATCTGGGGGTCTAAATTCTATCCATTTGCTTGTATGGTAAGAGCTCTAACCACTGGCCATCTCCACAGTATTCTGTGCAAATACCATTGCTATTAGCCAGGCTGGCCTAGACTAGTCTTAAAGTTTGAATGCTCCTGCCTCAACCTCCAGAGCACAGGTATCACTGTGGACTGAACTCAAGCCTCACACATGCTGGACAAGTGCTCTGAAACTCAACTGTGCCTGGGTTGGTAGGTGAATAGGAAGCATTGGTGAATGGGTGATAGGTGGATGATTGTTTGGGTAGATGGATAAGCGGTGAATGGATGGATGGATAATTGATAGGTGTATAGATAGAGGGATGGATGAATAGATGAGTGGGTAGATGATTAGTAGATGTGTGAATAGAGGGATGAATGGACAAATGGATAAAGGGATGGGGAAAGAATGCATGGATATAAGGATGGATGAGTGGATGATTCATAGATGTGTGCCTGGATGGATGGATGGATGGATGGATGCATAGATGGGTAAATGGATTGATGCATGCATGAATGGGGGATGGGTGGATAGGAAGATGGAAGGTGGATGAGTGGATGATTCATAGATGTGTAGAAGGAAGGATGTATGCATGAGATGAATGAATGAATGCATACATGGGTGTGTGAATGGATGGGTGAATTTAACTTATACACGATAGCAATTATATGCAGAGTACAGTATGAAGGCACTCGAAGGAAATATTCTATCAAAGTGATTCATACTTAGTCAAAGTGTATGTATAGAAATGAAAGGAAAAATGAAAAATATAAACACTGGGGAAAAATCTGTGTACCTTTCCTTCAGGATTGTTACTGGTCTTCAAGAGACAAGCTAAGGTGGGTCTTCCAGTAAACGGCAGGGTGATCAAAGAAAGAAAAGAAAGTAAGCACCTAGAAAGAAGGAAGAGGAAGAGAGAACGAAGAGATAAAAATAAGGAAGAGGAATGTGGTCTTATTTCACACAACATAGTGATATTAGAGTATGGATGTAACATTGGAACAGAACTGGCAATTCCAAGACAGTGCTCAGCTCTGTGTGCCTAACAATAAGGTACACAATGAGAGGACTCCCAGATCAGTGAGAAAGACCTCAATGTTCCACAACTAAAATGAGTGGAAAAGATATGCACAGAACTTCAATCCCCATGATAAGAAAGATTACAAGCAACTGAACTTTTAAAAAAACATAATCAGACAGGAGAAATCTCTCTTTCTTCCCAGAGATAGAATTGGGGGAAATGATGTTATGTTTTAATGTTCTGTGAAAATGTAAAAACTAGGAGTGGGAAGATGGTTCAGTATTTTATATACATACAAAGTATGCAAAAGGACCAGCTCCCCATGTAAATGTCAGGTGGGTACGACAACTCACCTGCCATTACAGATTTGGAAGTCAGAAACTGGGAATCCCCAGATCAAGCTGGATAATCAGGCTAGGCCTGTCATTAAACTCTAATCTGGATTACAGACCCTGTCTGACAAAAAAATAAGGTGGAAAAGGGACTGAGGATGATTCCTAATATCAACCTTGGGTCTTCTCACAGGCATGTGCACTAACACTAGGTGCGCGTGGGCGCGCGCGCACACACACACACACACACACACACACACACACGAAAATGGAAAAAGAAAATGTTAAAACTACACCTCATCAAAAAAATCTCCATAATAAAAAGCTAAGCAGTGAGTTTGGAAAAAAATTTTCCTAATGAATACTAGAAACAAAGATTATTTCCTCCTGACATTAAAAATGCAACAAATCAGCAAGTGAATGAATCAACAGACAGATTCCGTTTTTTCACAGAGAAATCAGAGCCTGAAATTCTACACAAATGCAAATAAATGACGCTTGGGAAAAATATTCCACCTCGCTAGCAATCAAGAAAACGCAAGGAGATGTGGCTGTAATCTGTCAAATTAGCAAGACTTGAAACACTCTAATATCTGTTCATAGTGGAGAAAAATGGGGCATACAAAGCCTTCCTACATGGCTGGAGGAAGGGTGCACCAAATGGAGAATTGCTTGGCAAAATGCAGAGCCCGGACCTTGTGCTTGATAAAAGACAGTGAGACCGTGTTTGGCACAGGACACGGAGCCTTCTACACAGAGATGTGCGCTGGATCATATCAACCCGTGAAGGCAGCAGCCTTTGCCTGCAATAGTGCCGGGAGGGGGGGGGTGAAGGCGCAGCCAAACTCATGAATGAAAATGATGGACAACAGCAAGGAATGCTTGTAAACAGTGAGATGTTGTCATAGTGTGTGTGTGTATGTGTGTGTGTGTGTGTGTGTGTGTGTGTGTGTGTGTGTGTGTGTGAACATATCTGTGTATATGTGTGAGTATATGTGTAATTGTGTGTACATTTGTGACTGTGAGTATATCTGTGTGTATGTGTGAGAGTATGCAAGTGAGTGTACATGTGTGTGCAGATATGTATGAGTGTACATGTTATCTGTGTTCATGTGCTTGTGTAATGTGTATGTATGGGTATTTGTGTGACTATGCATATGTATTTGTATATGCATGCATGTTTTTCATATATATTCACACAAATGTGTGTTTGTGTGTTGTGAATCTGTATGTGTGTACACATGTACTTGTATGTGTGTGCATGAGTGTATGTGAGTTTTCTTGTTGTATACATACATGCATGTATATTGCATTGTATTACGTGCATCTGAATGTGCAGGTGTACATGCTCTGCATATATGGGGAGACCACGGCAGTATGTCAGGTGTCCCCTGTTGCTCTCTACATTACTCCCTTCAGACAGGGTCTCTCATTGTTTGTGTGTATTGTGAGTGTATCTGTGTGTTTGCTGGCCCGCAAGATCCCAGGATCTACTTGTTTGCATCACTCTGTAACTGAGGTCACAGGCATGTGCAGCCATACCTGGATTTTTCTGCAGGTGCTGGGGATTCGAACTCAGGTCCTCATGCTGACAGAGCAAGCCCTCTTACCCACAAAGACATGTCCCCAGCTTCCATGATGGTGTACTGTACCTGTCAATTGATGGATTGAGAGTCATTGGGAATCATCGATGCACATCCCTGAGCATGTCAGGGATGGTGTTTCCAGCAGTGACTGGAGCCTGAAGACTAACCCCCACAGAATGCTTAACTCCTCCTGGATTCATAAAGATGGTGCTGCCGGAAGTGGTGAGAGGCAGGTGGGCCTACTGGGCAGTAGCCACTGGGTGGGGGACATACCTTTGGAGGCTATATCTTATCCATGCTCTTCAAGATGAAATAATGTTCATTGAAAAAAAGCAAAATATTGCTATCTTGATGCTGCCAGACTATAGAATTTTAGTGGGTCTTTTTTTTTTTTGAGTTCTGGGAATTGATGGCCTCACATATGATAGGCAAGCCCTCTCCACTGAACCATATCCTTACTCCAATGCTATAGGATAACAACGTCATTTTGCATTCCCAATGTACTGTGATGAACATGGTAACTTAATACAATGGAATCTCTCTCTCTCTCTCTTTGCCATGTCTCCCTCTATAATTTCTTTCTAATAAGCCAGCATCTCATGCAGCCCAGGCAGGCTTTGAATACAATATGTAACCAAACTTTTGATGTGTGCTATCACCCTAGTATATGCTTTTCTGGGGATCAAACCCATGGCTTTCTGCATGCTTAGCCAGCATCCCACAGTCCAAGAGAAGCTCTTGCCATCAATGCACGATTCCATCCGTTACCCACAGAAACAGCAGCTGCCTGCTGACACCCACCACAGCCTCACGGCTGGTTAGACAGCCCTCCCTCTGGAGAGCGGGAAGCCTGTTTCTACTAGAGACACTTGAGTTGTACACCTGCCAAGAGCGCCTTGTTGATTTCCCCCCAAATCTTCTGATACCAGCTGTGCTTGTTATTGTAATTACATAATTTTATTAAATTACATAAATTGATGACATTATGTGAAGAAAGGAAGAGGGGAATCATTTGAGTGAAAACCCAGTTCAACACTTCAGAAAGATAGAAAAAGAAATGCTTGGGAGAGGCGACCTGTCCTGGACAAGCCTTCAAAGGTCTGGGAAATTCTGTGAGATGAAAAGGTTTCTTTTTCTTTTTTTCTTTCATATGTGTGATGGGATGCAGGCATGTGTATGTGCATGTCTGTGTATATCTGCATATGTGCATGTGTGTTTGCATATGGATGGGTGTACGTATGTGTGAGTGTATGTAAACTGCACTTGCGTGTCTCTGTGTGTCTGTGAGGCCCAAAAGTGATATTGGGAATCATCCTCAATCATTTTCCCACCTTATTGTTGTGAGCCTGGGTCTCTAACTCAAACCCAGAGCATGCTATGAGGGCTAGTCTGATGAGTCAGCTTTCTCCAGGGATTCCCAGGCTCTGCCTTCCAGGGCTAGAGTGACAGGTAGACTGATATACCTTAGAGATGCAAGATGAAGGACCTGAGTTTGGATACTCAGATCCATGTATGCGTGTGCGAGTATGTGGAGGCTGGTGTGTGAACATGTGGAGGCCAAGATGAACTTAGGTCAGGTGTCTTCCTCAAGCTCCCACCACCTTATGTACCTAACAAAGGATCTCTCTCTCTCTCTCTCTCTCTCTCTCTCTCTCTCTCTCTCTGAACGCTGAGCTCACTGCGCATGCCGCCCTACTGTCTCTGCCTCCCTAGCACTGAGGTTATAGAGGTGTACCTCTGCACTCAGTTTCTTAAGTGGGTGCTGGGGATCCAAACTCAGGCTTGTATAGCAAGCAATTAACCCACTAACCATGTCCCCAAGCCCCTAAAAGTGTGCTGTGCAAATATCGGAAGACATTGGAGGTGGGTGGGACGTTGAGTTGTTTGTGATCTATACTAGTAACATAGGTTCACCTGATCTCACAGTTTCAGAGGTTTAGGCACACAGCTGCTTGGCCCCATAGGCCAGTCACCAAGACAATTCTTTCCGGTCGGCAGGAAGCAGAGAAAGCTGACTTCGGGAAGAAGCCTAAGCTAAGGGACCCATCAAGGCTACGCCCCTATGACACACTTCCTCCAGCTAAGCTCCACCTTCTGAAGCTTTCAACGACCTTTCAACAAAGTGTCACCTGCTGGAAATCAGGCATTCAATGTATAAGCCAGTATGCTCCTCCCAGCTCAACCTAGCCATGCTGCGCAGGCATGCTCCCCAGCAGCACTAGGCAAAGACCAAAGACTTGGCTAAAAAGTGTCTGACGATCTTGGCCAACCTAACCCATAATAACCAGGTTATTACGCATAATCTACAACCAATGGCAGGGGAATGGGAGACTTGCCCTAAGAACTCACTCACCACTTTCATATCCATGTAAAGCCTTTAGCAAGGCGCCTGGTACATTAAGCAATTGCTCCCTTAATGTTGCTGATGCTGTATTTATTACCGTCAGCCTTGATGTCAGCACACTTGGCATCAGGACTCATTGTAAAGCCTGAGCTTAGGAGAAAAGAAAAATTCACCTTATTGAGCACTGGGGAGCCGCCCTCCCATTTCAACGGTTGATTGTAATATAACAACTTAGCGATGTAAAACAACAATGATGTTTATCGTTTAATCCACTCATGAGTCTGCTGCCAGGCAGGCAGGTTGGCACATGGTCTGCTTGATGTCAGTTCAGGGAAGCTGTAAGACTGGGGGGTCAGGATGGTCTGAAGTTGCTTTGGGGTGTGTGTGTGTGTGTGTGTGTGTGTGTGTGTGTGTGTGTACAAGAAAACACTTGAGTGTGCATGCCTGTGGAGGCCCAAAGGTGACATTAGGCATCATCATGGATGGTTCTATTTCCTTATTGCTTTACTCTTGGGTGTCCCAGGCTCAGCCTTCTAGAGGTGGAATTGTAGGTTGCCGCCATGTCCATGGGAATTTTTACGTGGGATCTGGGGATCCAAACTCAGGTCCTTTAGCCTGTGGGGCAATTGTTTTACCCTTGAGTCACCTCCCCAGGCCCACAGCCTGATTCTTTCTTCCAGTGTCTCCCAGCTTCAGGTTCATCTCCTGAGAGAGGGCAGGGCAGGGGCTCTATCATCTTTGATACCCAGCCTGGGAAGTCTGAGAAATCATTTCCTCTGAATTCTGCTCGCCAGAAGCCAGCTGTTATGGCCTGACATCATCAACAGAAGGGCGAGTGAACTCCATCTTCTGACAGGAGGAGTTGGGAGAATGTGCAGAGAATGTAGGTCTGGCTGCAAAGATGTCGATTAAAATGCTTACTGTGCAGGAACACGGAGAGAGTGTGGATTCCTAGGACCCAGGTAGAGCCAGGCATAGAGGCCCGTGACTGGAACCCTGGCAGTGGATGAGCAGAGATAGGACACTTCCTAGTGTCCACTACTAGACTACCTACCTCTCGGTTCAAAGAGGGACCCTATCTCAAAAAATAAGTCATTGAAGAAGACATCTGGCATCAATCTCATGCACAAGTGCATATACACAGCAAACATGCATACATATTGACAAGCACATTCATACACACACACACTCAAACATAAACACATACACACACACACACACTTACACGAAACCAACAAATGTGAAATGTTCCACATGGGTTCATGTGATTATGACAAGAGTGTTCAAGTCATGTCTCTGACCCTTGTCTAACACTCCATGCTACTGAACTTTCTAGAAGATTGGGCTTTCTAGAGAATCACCCCTGAAAAAGACATGTGAACTTGAGTTCCAATAAAAATGTGACTCACAACTTGAAATCCCTTGTGAGAAAAAAATAAGAACCTGGAGCAATGAGTAATGTTTTAGGAGTGTGGGGGGTGTCTTTGGGGTTACACTCAAGGGTTCAGGGTAGGGGAACCATGAGCCACTTCAGTTTTGCCAAGTTTAGATCAACGTCTGGAAGATGAGGATGAAGAGTCATAGACATCAGGGAAGCATCAAGGTGTCAGCACAAGAGAGGGGGAGGAAGAGGATGCAGAGTTCCAGGCCAGCCTGGGCTACAGAGAGAATTCCAGGGCAGCCTCAGCTACACAATGAGTTCTGAACCAGACTGCACTAGAGAGTCAGTTCTAAGCCAGCCTGGGCTATTCAGGAAATCTTATCTTTTTAAAAAAAGAGCACTGCTCATCTCAGAGTAATAAAGGAAAGGAAAAAAAGATATTCTATGATATTTGTATTTTCCATTATCGTCTCTGCCCCCTCTTCAAGCCCCCTAGATCAGCTCAATTTCAGGAAGATAGAAAGAATGGAGAAAGAAAAAACATTGGAGGCTTATTCAGAGCAATTTGAAAAGTTAGCAAAGTTTTAATCTCATTAAAGATCTCTTAAATATTCTTCCCCAAACTCTATTTTTATCTTCCAATGCATTCCATTAATTGTTCCAAAAGAAACCATGGGTCTTCAGCAAAAACATAAATGTTCTCATGATTTAAAACACAGCCACAGTGTATGATTTTTTTAAAAAAAAATTGTTAATTCTTAATCTAATCTTTTGGATTTTCTTCCTTCTAAAGACTGTCGACATCACTTGGCTGCAAAAGAGACAGTACATATTATTTAGTGATGGTAACTGTGGACAACTCTGTTGTTTCAATACCTACTACCATGGCTCTGACAAGGAATGCAAGCAGGAGTGACGGTCATCTTTCTGTCAGTTTGTAAATAGGTTCGCTGGAACTCAGAGAAAGAAGTCTGTGTTCTTCAAGCCACTGGCTGAACACAGCAGCTTGCTTAGGAATAGAAGACTTCAATTCTGATCATCGTCCACCACTAAAGTAGATGAATCCCATAAACTGCATAAGATTCCCATGTGATAGAGCAGGAAAGCTTTTAGAGGGATAGATAAATGATCAGCCAGGAAGCTTCCAGAGGATGGATATGCAATCAACAAGATGATCCCCTCAGGCTGCGAATGTTATCAACTGTAATGACCCCAATAGTATAGACTCAGAACCTCAGGGAGGACCCAGGGCAGAAGCCAAGGAGCACGCCCGTCCCCAGGCTGCTGAGAGCTGCCCATTCAGAGAATTCCCTGTGTGCACTCGTCAGCACTCCTGCTTGCTGGGTTCATTTCCTTGCAAATACAAGCAAAGCCTTTTAATTAGCTTCATATCAATTTCACTTTTCTCACATTTGTTCTAATTATGGGCTGGATTTCAAGCACATGCCACATAATTTAGAGTCCTAAAAAGAACGGCTTTGTGACTTTTCACACCGGAGACCATGCAGCTGAGCAAGGGGGTCGTGGCACCACCCCGTGGCTGGGTGGTGGGGTCCTCGCCTCACTCACGGACACTGCTGTCCACAGTCCAGGCGGCTGCCAGAGGGTGGCCACTTGTTCATACCCAGGGCTCAGCAAATACCAGCTGCCCAGAGGGAGGCTGACAGGGGCCACATGTAGGGTCTCCAGAGGACTCGTTCACACCTCTCTGGGGTTCAGTTTTCTAGGGTGTGAATGGGTTTAAAGGGATAAGGAGGTTTGGTGGAGGGGCTTAGGGGGAGGACTCAGGGGTTAAAACTTTTGTCTCCCAAGCGAAAGGACCAGAGTTGGATCCCCAGGTAAAAATGCCTGGAAAGTAGAGCCTAGGAAACCCCACAACAAAGCAATAAGGAGTGACCCCTGATATCACCATTTTCGCACACGTTCAAGTATACTATCGTACACACACACACACACACACACACACACACACTGAATAACCTAGAAACGGTCTCTTGACCCTTCATTCATCCGCCAGGCAGGCTGAGGTGAGCCACCAGCCATCTCCTCCCAGCTGGGTGGGAGCTCTCTGCGCGCTGGCTGGCTCTTTCGTGGTGGAGTGTGGGTGCTGCCGCCCGGCAGGGTGATGGCATTTCTGACTTGTGCCTGGTCAGGATGGAGCTGTGCAGCCAGCGAGGACAGGCTCTCATTGCAAGGGAACGCTTCTCTGTCGGTGCTCAGCCCCATCGCCGCATGTCAGACTGCAAAGATGAGTCGGGGTCTCTGAGGGAGGGGAGGTCTCGCCACATCCTCAGGGGTCTTGCATTTGTTCTAAGTGCCAAGGGAGGGGGAGGGAAATGGGAAGGAAAGAGGAAGGAGAGAGAGAGATAAGAAGACAGGAAAGGGGTGAGGAAAAGAGAAAGAGAAGGAAGATGGGAAGACAGAGGCAGATGCAAATGCAAGTATTTAAACGATTCTTTTTCCTTCTTTTAAATTTTTATTATTATTATGAATTCAACTGTGTGCATATGCGTGTGTATGTGCACGCGTGTGTGTGGTGTGTGTGTCTGTGTGTGTGTAGAACCACGGACAAATTCGGGAACCACCATGGACGCCTCCACCTCCTTCTGCCCCGGGATTCACAGGCTCCGCCCTACCAGGACCAGAAGCGCAGGCCGCCCTCGCTTCTGCCTGGCGTCTATACGTGGGATCTGTGATCCAAACTCAGGACCTTCCGCCTGCAAGGCGGAGGCTTAACCCCTGAGCCACCTCTCCAGCCCATCCTTCTTTTAAATATTGAGAGAAGTCTTGCTCTGTAACAGTGTGGGCCGGCAAGCCATGGACCATTGCCCGCAAACCGTAAGCACAAAGCAACCTTTCTTCTTCATAAGTTGCTTTACCTCAGGTATCTGCCACAATAATATATATATGTATATATATATACACACATATATACACATATATATATAACCACACACATACTGTATGCTGTCTTTTCCTTTAAAAATGTTGTGTGCCTAAGATTTAGCTTAATTTATAAATTAGACAGAAAGAGATTAAAAACAATAACTACTAATTGAAAAAATGATTGTAGTAACAGTCAGTAATAAAAGTTTCATGAATGTGCTTTCTCCCTCTACCTCTCTCCTCTCCTGGCTCTCAAAACATCTCATTGTAGTGCTGGGTGCCAACGTTCTCCAGTAATTAGAACTGCAGAAAAGGAAAATGCTGTTTGGGGGGCCACTGTAGGAGCCTGCTGCGTGGACTGAGATGCAGAAGCAGCACTATTATAACGGGGAAGGAGACACAAGGCAGAGTGTGGCCTCTGGCAGACCTCAGGAGAGACAGGGGCGCCGCTAGATCCGCTCATGCATGGGAGATCGGTTAATTTGGCCCAGTGCAAAAGTGTAAATTCCCTTAAACATTGTGAGAGTGTTTAAGACATCTGTGTGTGTGTGTGTGTGTGTGTGTGTGTGTGTGGTGTATGTGTGTGTGGTGTATGTGTATGTGTATGTATTTATGTGTATGCATGTGATGTGCATATGCTGAATAGTGTTTGATACATTTGTGTGTATGAACATGTATGATACACACGTGTGATATGTATGTGTATTTGTATCATGATACATGGTATGTGTATGTATATAGGTGTGTATGGTGTGTACATTCATGATGTGTGCAGTTGGGGGTATGATAAGTGATAACACATAGGTGTGTAGGATGTATGTGTGGGGACTTGGGCTTGCATGTGGCACAGCATGCATATCGGTCCTGCCTTGCCTGAGCAGGGTCTCTTGTTGCCCAGGTGAGCCCGCCCACCAGCTTCCTGGGCTTCTCCCTCCCACCGCTCCACTCCACTGGGGTGACAGGTGTGCATTAGAGCATGGGGCTTCACCTGGGTTCCAAACCCAGCTCCTCGCATTTGTCCGTCAAGCACTTCATGCACCGAGCCGTCTCTCTGGACCTTTCTAACATGACCATGTGGTTCTTGAGCCTGAACCCTGCAGATGAGCAGGTGCAAGGCTGAAAGGCGGGATGTCCATGGCTGAGCACACCTGCAACCCCAGCACTGAGGAGCTGGAGGAGGGGGATCCTGAGTTTGAGACTAGCCTGGGCTACCCTGTCTCAGAATCAGAAACAACAAAAACATTAGCCCTCAGAGTTCAAGAGACTAAAAGTAAAAGGACCCCTCTTACCTTCTCTGGTACTGACAGCTAGTATCACAGACCCCTGTGCCACATGGACTCACATGGCAAGTGGTCAGCGAGTGCCAGCCGTGGACCAGGGCACCTGCGGGCAGCAGGAACAGAAAGGGACCAGCAAACAGGCGTCTTTAAAATGCTGGCACAGAACTAGTGAGCCAGCTCAGGGGTACGGTGCTTGTTTGCAAACCCAGAGACTGAGTTTGACTGGAAGTCATTCGGGGTGGTTATCCTCTGACCTCTACCCGGCCACCAGGATATGCATGTGTACTCTCTCTGTCTCTGTCTCTCTCTGTCTCTGTCTCTCTGTGTCTCTGTCTCTCTCAAATAAATGACTAAATAAACTATTTTTGGAAAGATGCTGCTATTCCCACAGGTTGAGCTAAACATTATCCCTCCTCTTTGATGCAGTGCACATGTGTGGTGTACATTTGATCGTGTGTGTGTGTGTGTGTGTGTGTGTGTGTGTGTGTGTGTGTATGTTGTGTGTGTGTGTAGGCCAAAGGTCAATCTCAGTTATCCTTCCTCAAGTGCAGTCCGATTTGTTTTTAAAGGTGGGCGTCGTACTGGTCTGGAGTTACCCAGCAGGCTAGGCTGGCTGCCCAGCAAGCCCCTGGGATCCACCTGACTACACCTCCCTAGAGCTGTGATTACAGGTATATACCACATAGCTCAGCTTGTGTGTGTGTGTGTGTGTGTGTGTGTGTGTGTGTGTGTGTGTGTGTGTGTCTGTATACAAGGGGGCACTTGAGTGTGTGTGCCTGTGGAGGCCCATGGATGACAGCAGGTATCATCTTGGATTGCTCTACCTCCTTATTGCTTTGTTGTGGTGGTTTCCCAGGCTCAACCTTCTAGGGCTGAAATTGCAGGCTTTTGCCACATCCTCCCGGGATTTTTACATGAGATCTGGGGATCTGAACTCAGGTCCTTTTGCTTGGGAGATAAAGGATTTAACCCCTGTGCCATCTCCCCAGCTATCCTGACTGGCTTTTTACATGGACTTTGGGGATCAAACTCAGGTCCTTATGCTTGCTAGTCAAGTACTCTACCGACTGAGCCATCTGCACAGCCTCTGTACTCTACATTTTCAATCTCAGCCTATCCGACACACCATAACCTGCCTTACTGCTTGAAAGTGGGGAACTTGTTGAGATCATACCATTCATGAAACCTCCTGAGGCTCCCCTCCCCTCATCCTCTGTGACACACCCTTAAAAACCTGCAGCTGGTCTAATCTCTGACCACCTCCTTTGACTTGGGCCTGACTCTGTCCAAAGTCCTTGTTCCTCATCTTATGACTGGACCTTCTTCCTTCCCACAAAGCACTCCCCCATCTGACAGTCAGCGAAGGTCGAGGGAGTTGGATTTCTCTGGCAGCAGGGGCACTGGCTGCCGCTCTCACTGTCCCTGGACTGGGCAGGTCACAGCCTCACCCAGCTGGCAGGGTCCTGGGGACACACACCACTTAAACACAGACATGTCTGCATCTCAGGACCGTCCAAGGAATCTCCATTTCTCCCTGAGAAGCCAGATGTGACCAGATGTTGAGATACTGGTGGCTAAGGAAGCAAGTTTCCCTCCAGCACCCCTGGCTTGGCAGATCAAACTTCCTTACAGTAGTGGTTGTCTGGTCTCAGGCCTTGTCCAATGCTCAGACAGACCCTTCTGATCCCTCTGCAGAGATCACATGCGCACTGGTTCTCACATGCACACTTAGTCTAAGGCCACACTTCCCTGTGATAGCTTATCTTGCTTGTCAATTTGACTGGACCCGGCATTAACTAACAAATCAGCCATCCACCACTTGAAGAGATTGTCTGAATCAAGATATTTGAAATACTATGACTAACACTGAATATGGAAGCAACTTCCAGTAGCAGACCAGATAAAAGGAAGTGCAAGAAAGAAGAGTAATCTCTCTCTCTCCCTCGCTCTTTACAAGCTCATCTTCTCCACCTCTGCCATTCTTTAATGACATCAGAACCCAACTTCTTCAGCCCTATGTTATGACTGAAATCCACAGACCTTTCGGGAATCCCCCAGCCTGCAGCAGCACACTCAGATGTTGAGATCCGCTCCTGAATTGAGCAGCTATAGGCAGCCATTGTTGGACTACCTAGACCATCTTTGAAGCCAAATCAGTGAATTCCCTTTTTATATATCTCCATTCTACCAGCTCTGTTCCTCCAGAGAACCCTGATTAATACACACCTGAACATGCCCCATCTTGGCTCTCGGATGCATACCCATGCTTCTCTTTCTCCTCTTACTTCATGGCAAATGCATTCCTGCTCTATAAAATCACACCCTAAAGGGCAGCAGCACTGGGCGTGTCTCTGCCATCTACTAAAGAGAAGCTTTCGGGAATAGGGAAACGGCTCAGTGGTTAAAGCACTTACTGTTCCAACCAAAGGATCTAAGTTCAAATCCACAGATCTCACGTAAAAATGCTGGGTGGATATGGCCAGGAAATCTCTAGAGCAGGCTAATGGCGTGCTCTGGGTTTTATTAGAGAACCAGGCTCCCCCAACAATAAGATAGCAGAGAAATGGAGGATGAGTCTCGATATTACCTTTGGACCTCCACAGCCACATGGTCAAGTATACTCCTGTAGATACACTGCATACACACAAACACCTACACGCACACACACGCTACACACACACACACACACACACACACACACACATTACACATGCATATATGAAAAAAGGAAAAATAAATTTCAGAAACAATAAGAGTAGAGATGTGGCTCAGTGGACAGAATGTTCACTTAGCATGCATAAAGCCCCAGCACCACATACATAGGCGTGCAATTCACACTATAGCCCTAGTACCCCCACGATACAGTTAGGAGAAGTGGAGTTCTACAATCCTTCTTAGCTATATAGCTATTTTTAAGGCTAGTCTGAGCTGCATCAGACCTTGTCTCAAAAAATAAAGAAAGAAAAAAATCAGGATCCTGCTCCTCCTGGCTCCACCGCAGACCAGGGAGAGCAAGCGTCCGTTCTGACAGCCCTCTTGGCCCAGACATGTCTGGCACAGGGGCAGGCAGTGTCGGGTCGCTCTCGGGTTACTTGGAGCCCAGCTTTGGCCATAGCTATGCAGCATGGCTTCAAGGGGTAGAGGGGGTGAGGGTAGGACCAGGGTAGGTAATTTAGATTTCTTTCCATTTCCTCCAAGATTTTTCAATTTCCACCAGCCAACCCAGCTTCTATTCAATATCCTTCCTCAAATCTAAATTTGGAAACTAACTCAAATCAATGACATTTTTTCCCCTCTGAAGACAGAACTGCCTTGGGCTTTCGGGAACATGGGCAGACGAATATGCACACTTCCAAGTCACTAAGGGGGACTTTGATGGGGTTGGGGGGCTGGTATGGGGTCTCGCCCCACCCCACAGCTCACTGCAAGGGCGCTGGGTGACAGGAGCATGTGGGATCCACATCTCTCAACTCTGCCCCCTCAGGCTATGCCACGTGGGCGACATCACAGAGGATCCCTGTTTCTCACCTTCTCATCTCTAAAATGAGAGAAATAAATAACTTCCTTAGAAGGTGACAGAAAAGGTGAGAGAAATCCAGAAACTCATGTCCTGCGTTACCTAGGGGAATTCCAACAGCAACAAAAACCCCGTGCGTCTCTGGGTCATGCTGAGCTGGGGAGATGGCTCAGTGCTTATAGTCTTTGCCTCAAAGCAAAGGGGCCTGAGTTCAGATCTCATGCAAAAAATGCTAGGTGGAGCGGGGGTGGGCAGCCTGCCTGCCTTTACCGCCCTGGAAGCAGAGCCTGGGAATCCTCTGAGAGAGCTGACTTCCAGACGACCCTCACAGGGTGCTCAGGGGTTCACTAGAAACTTGGGCTTATAATGATAAGATGGAAGAGGGATCAAGGACGATTCACAGGCACACACACTCAACTGCACTTGCTTACATACACTCGTACACACACATACACCTACATTCATGCAAACATACACACGTCATACATACATCCATACGCTAAAAAAGAAAAGAAATTTTTAAAAAAAAATCTGCATTGCTGTTTTTAGATCTACTTTAACAGAGCTCTGCTCTCTCCCATATAATTTTTCAGTGTTTTCCCCCAAAGTCCCAACATGAATTGATCATGTGCCACAGAAGGAACACGGGACTGTATGCACAGTATCAACTCCCACACTCCTCAAAGAGACTCTGGAGACATGCGACTTGGATGTTGGCCTTTCCCAGCTGCTCAAGGATTCTGGCTTCTTCCACTCAGGACAGCAAAGCCTACGCCAGCCTCAGATGGAGGGGAGGGTGGGGGAGACAGGAGAAAGGAGGTGGGGGAGGAGAGATGAGAAAGGGGAGCTTAGGAAGGGGATGACATTGACACAATGAGGAAAATGGGCCTGCCAGAGAGCTCAGTGGGTAAAGCCACCTGTGCACAAACCTCAAGTCTTGAGTTCAATTCCCTGATCTCAGGATTCAAGGAGCCAATATAGAAGAAAACCAGTTTCTGAAAGAAATTTGTCTCCTAACCTCCTCATGCACACTGTGACACATATGTACCTCTGCCTCTGCCCCCCCCATCCTTACTTCCCTCCCTCCTCTCTCAGGGAAATTTGCGGAAGAGGGGGCGGTAAGAGTGTAAGAGCACAAGGATGGGAGGAGCAATGATTTGCAAGATTCTCCACACAAGTTAGGGCCGAAGCAATCATAATAGGACTTTGCATGCCCTGCACAATGTCCAACACACTCAACAACAACTTTGACCTCACAAAGTCTAGCATTTGCTAAAGGCACCAAGATCCTTGGAGGCAAGGGATTGGCAGCCACAGTAGTGTTCCTATGCTTAAGCGGAACACGGGAAAGGGTTCAGGGAAATACCACTGGGTCCTTGTACGTCATCGGAGAGGAGGCCCCAGAGGAGAGTTAGGCATACACAATAAAGGACTCTCTGGGAATTGGGGGGGAGGCACTGGGGGATGGGGAGGGAGGGGTGAGGGGAGGGAACAAAGGGTTTCGGGGGGAGGAGGAGGGAGGGAGGGAACTGGTGTACCTATTAAGTTTGTATGAGCGGAAATAATAATAAAAAATGTATTAAAAAAAAAATCCAGAGGAAGCAAGATGGCGGAAAGAAGTCACTGGCAAGGTGGCTGCAAGGTTGAGGTTATGGACGTGAAGATCCAGGCAAGCATTAGGAGACCACTCGAGAAAGAGAATTGATGTGTACATTGCAGGAGCCAAGCTGATGGTAGGCACAAGAGGTCCCTGGCAACATGGCAGAGGCCAAAGGTCACTGATAATACTATAGAAGCCAGAGGTCCCTGGTAACATGGTAAAAGCCAGAGGTCCCTGGTAACATGGTAGAAGCCAGAGGTCACTGGTAATCTGGTAGAGGTCAGAGGTCCCTGGAAACATGGTAAAAGCCAGAGGTCCTTGGTAACATGGTAAAAGCCAGAGATCACTGGTAATATGGTAGAGGCCAGAGGTCACTGGTAATAATCTGGTAGAGGTCAGAGGTCCCTGGAAACATGGTAAAAGCCAGAGGTCCTTGGTAACGTGGTAAAAGCCAGAGGTCCCTGGTCACGTGGTAGAAGCCAGAGGTTGCTGGTAACATGGTAGAAGCCAGAGGTCAGCCTCCTCATTGAAGTTCTCCTCCCCCTCCTCTTGCCACATCACCCACATCTTTACCCTGCCTTTGCCTTGTGGAAGTTTTCTCCTCTGCAGCTACGACCTCCCTCTTAAACCAGTCCTATCCATCCATCCATCCCTACAGCTGAACTGCACACATTACAGGAAGGTGCTGGGACAGATGGTCAGAGACAGAGGGGGGCTTTCAAAGTTAAAACAGAGCTCCAGCCCTTCACAAACAATAGCCCTATTTTGGGCTCAAAGGATGACCCGAGAAGTCATGAGGGCTGCAAGCTGGGACTCAAAGGGCTGCTGTCCAACAGCCTCCAGCAGACTCAGGGCAGCAAGAACTTTGCCTACGCAGCATACCAAGCCCCACGCCTGCAGAGCCAGGCTGCAAGGTTGGACAGAATGGAAGAAGGGGAGAGTACACCAGCACTTCCCAAAGACTGAGGCTGTCAGATGGAGGGCTGAAGACCCTGGGGCCAAGGTGTGGTACCTCAACAAGCAGATAGAGACACAGAACATAAAGATCTGCCTGGAGCTGGCTGGGCAGACCCTGACCTAGCCTTGGAATTAGACCATGGTCTCTTTGGACAGAGGAAGCAGATAGATCAATGGACCTTTGGAAATCACTTTTCAATGCAGACAGTTGAAGCCACCATATGCTCAGCAGAGGAGGCAGGAAGCTCAGTGGGCAGAGCACTTGCTAGCATATCAGATGCCCGGGTTCCCCAGCACTGCATCCAACAGGCAAGATGGCACAGGACTGTCAAGCTGCCACTGGGAAGGTAGAGGCAGGAGGATCAGGAGTTCAAGGTTATCTTTGGCTACACAGTAGGTTCAAGACCAGCCTGAGATATGTGAGCTATGTCTCAAAAACAGGAGGAGGGCTGAAGAGATAGCTTAGGGGTAAAGTTCTCACTGAGCAATCATGAGGACCTGAATGCAGATCCTAACCCACACAAAAAGTCAGGCAAAGTATTGCAGTTTGCCTGCATGCTCCTGATAAATTCATGATCGAAGAGTTTAGGGAAACAAGAGGGGTTATTACTTCTTATGATTCTTGGTTATGGTTCTTAATCTAGCTTGGCAGAAGAGCTCATACACAACACCAGGGGCAGAGGGAACTGGCTACACTCTATCCACAGTGATTGCTAAGAGAAGGGCAAACCTCACTTGCCAGACAGCAAGACTGCCAAAGTATGTTGAAGAATGCCAACTTACTGAGCCATCTCCCGCCATCTTCCCCACCCACCCAGGGAATGGCCTCACCCACCACGGACAGGGTGTCCCCCCTCAGTCAGCCTCACACGCACTTGCACAGGGCTTGCCTCAGCTAACTCTTCACAGATGTGCCAGAGCTCAGCCTTCAACTGCCAAGCTGACACCTATATATCTAATTAGCACACATGACGATGTCTACCTATAACTCCAGTACTGGGAAGCTAAGCTAGTTGCATCCCGGGGACTTGCTGGTCAGCCAATTTAGCCAAACGGCAAACTCCAGGTTTGACGAGAAATGCTGCATTGAGATTGACCTAGTGTGGTTGAGAAAGACCCTCTGACTTCCACATACATCTGTGTGGGCACATACATGTGAGCACGCACACACGCCCGCCCGCCCGCCCGCCTGCCAGGGAAGGTGTACACATCTATGAATCTCTCCTGCATGACCACATTAAGAATCCCTATTGGATGGTTTTGAGAAACCTGAGCAACTGTTTGCTTGTTCACAGTGCTGAGGGTCAAACACAGGACTCCTCACTAACTACTCACTTACTAGACAAGAATCATACCATTGAGCTACATCCCCAGACCAACAATGCGCATCATGCGGCATCCTGATGGAAGTCCCCCCTGGCTACCTGTGCCTGCTTCCACTGAGGGACAAGAGACCCTGAGATCAAGTGTCTCCCAAACCCAATAGGATTTTTTTGGTCAACTTTTCCTTCAGATTTCACAAACTAAAGCCCAGTCTTCCTACTTCCTAACCCCACACTCACGATAACCAGGATTTTTTTTGGGGGGGGTCATGTATCCCAGACAGGTCTCAATGTCACTAGGTAACATCCATTTTCCAGTTGCCAAACACATACAGGACCCAACAACCCTAGGATTTATTCTTTCATATGATTCTGGCTACAATTTTCACCTTGGCAAAAGGTTCATACCAATATCAGGAGTTGAGGGAACTGTCACACTAGAGCCATGGGAGACGGGATTTCTCTCTTGCCGAACTGCCTGCATACTAATATGTTGAAGTGTGCCCATAGACCAAAGTCTGCCAAAAAACTTCCATCTTAGCCACTTGCCTGGGGACTGGTTCCAACTGCCATGCGCTGGGTCTTCCCGCATCAGCTGCTCAGGGTTTGCCTCGACTACTAATTTGTTCACAGATATGACCAAAGGCTCAGCCCTCAATGGTCAAGCTGATATGACTGAATCTACTGATACAGTAGCCAAGGATGGCTTTGGTCTTCTGATCCTCCTCTCCCCACTTTCACATGCTAGGAGGGCAGGCATGCCACCTGGTTTGTGCAGGGCTAGGAATGGAACCCAGGACCTGGTGCATGTTGGGAGGGCACTTAACCCATTAATGTGAACCACATTCCCAGCTCCCCAGCCTGGATTATTTTTTTTTCTACAAAGCAGAAGGCAGGGAAAGAGAATCTAGGCTCTTAGATCTTTGGAAAGAAGACTTAGCTTCTTGAGAGCCCTGTTCAGCCAGTTGGCTGTAGAATCTATGGTTTATGCCACTGCTGTGTTAAGTATAAGCAGAGGGCTATCTGGTGGAGGGTCAGGATCTCAGTCATGAGCTTAGAGAGGCAAAGCCCTGGACATTATTCTTGACTGGCTGAAGAAGAGACTCTCTAGGTGATTTTAATGCTAAAGAACCAAGCAGGGGGGCAAAGGAGCTAGGATCCTCCACCTTGAGGTGAGGAGGCCCAGGGTCATTTCCCTGCCCTGACAATTAACTGAGTGACACGTAGCAAGTCACAAGAGCACCCACCTCATAAGGTTGTTGCAAAATAAATAAGTGAGGGTATAAACTAGGAAAACTACACACAAAAGAGGGGCAGGTATGTCAGTTAGTAAATTGCTTGCCTCCCTGCATGAGAACCTTAACTAACTCAATCCCCTGCGTTCACAGAAGATGGGCATGGCAGGATGTATATGGAATCCCAGTGCTGAGGCTTAAGGGATACAGACACCGAACCTCCTTGGCCAGCCCACCTAGCCATAGTGGAATTGGTAGTCCCTTGGATACTGGGAAGACAATGGGTGTCTTACCATGTGTTTAGGGATCTGCCCATGTGCCTCCTGGGGTGACCCAGAGAAGATCAACAGAGAGTAGAAAGAAAACAGTTTGGTGGCATTTCTCTCCCTTCCCAGTCTCCTGCTACCTGCCACAGGGCTGGACTGTTACTCTCATGCAAACAATGTGAGGCACCAACTGTATACAGTGATGACTGCACAAAATAGCTCCTGGATTTCTTTTAATGAGACACCTAATACACCTTGAAAATTAAAAAGCCATAAAGAGATATCTGTCTATAGCCTTGGGGCTGAAGGGACGGCTGAAGTTGGTACTGTGCTTGCCTTGCAAACAGGGAACTGAGTTAAAATTCCTAGGACTTGAGAGAAACAAGAGCCCATTATGGTAGCACATGTTTGTAGCCTCAGTACTGAGGAGGCACAGACAGATGGATATCTGGGGCTTGCTGGTCAGACAGGCTGGCCTAATCAAGGTGCTTGGGACCAATGAGAGACTCTGTCTTTAAAAAAAATGGGGGGTGAGGAGATGGCTCAGGAGTTAAATCTTTGCTTCACAAGCAAAAGGATCTGAGTTCAGATTCCTAGATCCCAGGTAAAAACAAAATTGGGGATATATATGGCAGCAGGATGTAATTCCAGTTCTGGAAGGCAGAGCCTGGAAAATACCACAATAGAACAATAAAGAGGTAGAGTCATCCAGATTCCTGATATCACCTCCAAGTCTCCATAGGCACACACACTCAAGTGCCCTCTTGAATACATGTCTGCATACACATGTATACCTACCCACATGCAACACACACAATGTACCTCCCATACACACATACATGAAAAAGAAAAAAAAGTGCACAGAGCCCGAGGTACAACACCCAAGATGGACCTCTGACCTCTGCATGAACACATGTGAACACACCCACAATACACACACACACACACACCACAAGTTTCCGCCTTGTAACCAAGACCATGAGCTGTGTGGTTAATCGACACAAGAGTCCTAACTCCAAACTTTACTATCAGCAGGACTTAGTAGTTACCCTCCCACAGTCTGGTTTGCTCACATCCCATATGGGGATGGGGCAAAACCTCCTTGGATAGATATGAATGTTCTATGAGATAATACACTTGTTACACCTTTACATGCCATCTGGCAGCCAGCAAGAACGCCATGGTTGCTTACAAAGTGGGACCTACCACTGAGAACATGCAGCAGGATCTTGAGAAGAGAAAAGACAACTGGACTTCAGTACTGACTGCTCAGCTTTGCCATTCACAAGTGTCCCAAGGCCATCAGTCCCTGGAACCAGTTGGAACAGAGTTTATCTAAGCTCCCCCCCATCCATCTCTAAGGTATTCAGAATACTTTGGGCAGGATGGGTTCTGACTCATATTACTAAACAGGAAACTACATTGGAGCTGGCTATACTTGGCAAGTACCTGCTTCCAAGACCCACTTGTGAGCTGGGACCTCCACTGCAAATCCTGGCAGCTCCGGATAAGAAATGAGTGTCCCAATTTGGTTATCCATAATCTAGTGGAACCCCCCCCACCCCGCTTTTCGAATGCAGGCGTCCTGGATGGATCCCAATGGATCACATATGCATGAGGGACATTGGAGTGGGAGGGAGACTGGATGAAAAGGAGACCATATGGGGTAGGAGTGGAGGGGATGAACACATATAAATTCATTGTATCTGTATATAAAAGCTTCAAAGAATTTTTTAAAAAGGAAAAAGGAAATAAGTGTTTTGCCAGCCTCAGAGGAAGAATGCATTCGTTGTGGCTTGGCCTTGCCAGTGAAGACCAGCTCACCTGCCTGCTGCCCACTAAGCCCAGTTCTCTATTTCCTCCCTAGATGCCCCATGCTCCCAGTCCCATCTGGTCTTTTGCTCAAGCTGGAGTCACCAGGGAATGCCACGCGCCACGCGTAAACCAAGAGCCAAATAACTGATACTTTGCCAGGATTAAAAAAAAAAAAAAAAAAAACTTCCAGAAGGGCATGGAAAAGAAGCAGGTAATGGGGTCTTTATTTATTTTATTTTATTTATTTATTTTTTGTAACCATAGCCCCAGATATACTTTGGGCAGGGAACGACTGAGAAAGCCCAAAAGGCAGGTGTCAGTTTAGAGGCACAGCGCGCACATAGGGATCCCTTCTCCCCCTACAGGATCATCCTGCGCCCAGCCAGCCCGCGCCGCGGCCCATGGGCGTCAGAACTCGTCCTTACCATTCAGTTGCCGGTAGACTATGTCCTCTAGCAGTGACAGGCGTTTTAGCACGGCGTCCTGGATGGGACTGGTGCTGTGCGCACTGAGGTTGGCCACCTCTGCGCGCGGCCGGACCTCGTGGAAGGCGTCTCCGCTGCGCACCGCGATGGGCCGGCACCTGGCCAGGAAGATCACGAAGCCGGCCACCGCGATCAAGTTCAAAACGAGCAACACCTTGACTCTCCTCAGCGAAGCCATCAAACGACCGGGCCGGTCCTGGCCCGGGACCTAAGCCTCTACCCGCCTCTGGCTCTGACGAGGCTCTCAGGCAGCTTGAGAAACCCACACACTTGATGACAGGTTGAAAGCTCAGCGACTTCTGGCCCCAAAGTGCCAATGATACTTCTGGGAGGAAGGACCGAGTGAGTTGGTCGGGAACACAACGTGATCGCTCACATGGAAAAATCTCTGATTTGTAAAAGTGGCCCCAAGATGCTCGGTCCACAGAGCTCAATCTCTTCCAAGAGTGGAAGCCACAGACCAGGGTCCTGAGGTTATGTCTGTCCCACCAGCCACCAGGTCGCCACTGGACCTTGGACCTCAGGAGATACGTGATGAGGTGGTGATGTGGATGCTCGGGAGACGAGTACCAGTACCGAGTGGCGCGCAGGTGCGGAGCTCCGGCTGCTCTGCGTCCACCGGCGCAGGAGCGCAGCACTCCTGAAGCCACAGGGCCACCACCCTCGCTCACCGGCGGCCGTCGCGGCGGGGGAGACCAGCACTCTTCAGCGAAGGACCCGCTCCTGAGGCCGGATGTCTTTGTTCACTCACCGACCCGCTCCATCACTCTGAGTGGAGGAAAAACCCACGACGGGCGCCCGCATCCTCGCGGCTCCGCAGTGACGCTCAGATCTCAATGACTCTCTCAAAGTGGGGGGGACAGTAGGAAAGGGGGCGGGAGCAGGGAGCCTAGTGCGACGTCCTCTCCGTCCCCACCCCGCCCGCCAAACTCACCAGCGCGCACAGCGCCACCGGCTTCCCGGACACGTTCCAAGTCCCTCCGGCGACACGCGGCGAGGCTGGGGGGTAGTGGTGGCTGCTGTACGCACTGGCCTGTCTCGGGAGGTGGCGCGTCACGAAGTCTGCCAGGGGTTGGAGGGTAGGAGAGAGTCGGATCTCCAAAGTCACACCAGTTGTCGCCGGAGAGGGCCGTGCGCGGCTCGTCCCGCGGCCCCAGGGAGCCAAGCGCCAAGTGTCCCAGTAGTCAGACGCAGGGATGACCCCGCCGCTGCGGCACCGGGAGCCTACTCGGTCCCCGAGGGGGGGACCGTGGAAGGGTTGCTGAACAGCCAGGGAGCCTGGGGAGGACGCGCAGGTGGCGATGGAAGGCGGGGCGCGGCCCCGAGGGGAGCGGCTGCGGCGCCGGCTCCTCCTTCACCTCCTCCGCGGTCCCCCAGGGCCACCCTCTTCCCCGAGAGCCAGTGGCCCCCGCCGCCGCCACCCGCAGGCAGCCGGGCGGAGGGCTCCGCGAGGTTGGCCGGCTTGTGCGCGCGCAGCCCGGAAAGGGTGGGGGTGCCCAGAGAGAGTGGGGCGCTAGCGGGAACGAGTAGCGGGGGCGCGGTCAAGTCATGTTGGCTGCTCAGGGCTCCGAGGGGACCCTTGGCGTCCTCAGCGCTTTTGGGGCAGGCGGGTGGATTCCATCCTGGTTGGCTATGAAGACATCCCTTTCTCCGAGACTAGCAGCTTGGCTGTGCGTGGCCCGGGACTGGCTAGAGGGAAAATCCGGCGTGGAGTCTCGGATTCTAGCGGTTTCCAGTGCCAGGCCAACCTTCTCTCCCGCAAAGGCCTGGGAGACTTTTTGGGTCACCCAGAGTCACAATTTCTGTGACACCCACGCCTTTTCAGCATCTTTTTCTAATTCGAACGCTATGGTGCATCCAAGTCTCCGGCAAAATGCTCATTTTCTCCAGACCCAGAGTTGCAAAGACTGGAATGCAAACAGGCTTGCTGATCCCTTTAATTCCTCAGGCCTAAGAAAGACACCAGGCAGCCAAGAAATAGATCAGCCAAGAGTGGATTCAGTGGCTTCCACCTCGCCCTTCCCAGATCCTTAAAGTTTGTCCTGGCTGGTTTCATTTGTGTGGTTACTCTGGATTTGGGTTTGGGACTGGGGATGTAACTCAGTTGGTTAGAGGGCTCACTCAGGTAAGGCTAGGTTGAATTCCTCAGGCTTCATCAACTATGCTTGGTGGTACAGACCTGATCCCTGCACTTTGGGGAAGTAGAGGCAGGAAATCAGGAGGTAAGGCTATCTTAAATAGCAAGTCCTAAGCCAGGCAGCTTTCTGAAAAGCAAACAAACTTGTCAGTTAGGTTCGTTTGAGGGCCCCACTTAGTGCAGCCTGCCCCCTCTCTAACTCCCCATCCTCTTGCCTTCACCCCCCCCCAGGTATTCCAGACACACAGGCCCAAGCTTGCCTCTCATTCTCATCCAATTTTTTAAAAATTTGTTTTTCTGTTTCGTGCTTGTTTGAGAGCAGGATTGTCTGCCTTTTGCTTTCGTGTTTGCTGTGTTAACTATTGATTTATTTAACACACACACACAAAAGCACATGCACTGCCTATCCTGGTACAGCAAGTTTCTAGTCCCAACTGCTTAGAAGACTAGTGAGGGAGAATTTTAAATTCAAGGCAAAGGGAGCATAAAGATGGCCTGGACTATTTAGCAAGATCTTTTTCCCCCTAAGTGTAGGCACAGAGTACTTACCTCACATGCATGAAACCCTGGGTTCTGTCCCAGTGGAATGAATGGAGATGGGGAAAGAGGGACAGGATCATAAAAAAAAGTATGAAACGCTAAAAAGAATAAAAAGAATACAGCATTCTTGCTTCTTCAGAGCCTGCTCAGCCAGTCCTTAGGATTCTACATTTGCATAATCTTCAGGGAAGTGGGTACACAATAGTTACATAAAAAAGCCACATTGACATTCATCCCAGAGACATTTTTAAATCACATATGTGATGCAAGAGGGAGGTAGGATGGGAAGAAACCAGGCTCCTTTGGAGTTCCTAAAGGACAAAAACTAGGTCTGCCGAGACACCAGCAGCCATTACAAATAGAAGATGTGGCTTAGTGGTAAAAAGGTGTGATATCCAGGTGACCCTTCATAAATGTCAGTCATCTCTGGCACTTTTTTTTTAAATTACAGAGGTAAGTTAATAAGATCAATATAACAAATTCACTTCATCTAAGTTTTGCATAGTGTGAGGAGTGTAGAGATAGAGAGACTTGCGCTTGGCTTAGTTGGATGAGATTGCATAGGGATAGGTTTGGGGTTTGATCATTTTCTTTTTATTCACTTATTTGATGTGTGTGTGCGCGTGCACGTGTGTGTGTGCGCGTGCGCGTGTGTGTGTGCATGTGTGTGTGTGCATGTGTGCGTGTCACAGGATGCATGTGAAGGTCAGAGCACAACTTAAAGGCGTTGGTTCTGTCCTTGCATGTTTCATGAGTGTTCCAGGGAATCAAATTCAGATCACAGGGCTTAGAGGCAAGCGCCTTAGCCCACTGAGCCGCCCTGTCAGCCTGGCTTTGATTGACAGACACAGTCTCACTATGTAGCCCAGGATGGCCTAACATTTGTGATCCTCTCTCTTAGCCTCCCAAGTGTCATCACTACCAGCTTGTAAACTGTTTTCAGTACTTACTTCGTTTATTGATTTTTATTTTCAAGAAGGGGAGAAAGACAGGGAGAGACAGAGAAGGGGCATGAACATGCATGTCATAACACAATAAAGGAGGTAAAGCAATCCAGAATCATCCCTGAAGTTGCTTTTGGGCCTCCACAGGCACACATACTTACGTGTCCTCTGATACAAAACCACACACCAAAACAGAAAAAAAAAATCCTCACAACTAAAGAGCTTAGGGAAACAAGGTTTTTTGTTTGTTTGTTTGTTTGTTTGTTTGTTTTAATAATTCTTGGGTACAGTTCTTAGTCCGGCATAGCAGGAAAGCTTACACCAATACCAGGAGTCAAGGAAACTAGCTACACCATATCCACTGGGTTGCTGAGAGAGGAGCAAACCTCATTTGCCAGACAGCAAGACTGATGAAGTGTGCTGAGAATCCCCCTCCACCAGCTCCCTCCATCCTATCCACCTGCCCAGGGAACGATCCCACGCCATGGGCTGGCTCTTTTCATACCCATCAGGCCTGCAGGCTTGCTCAGGGGCTAGCTTTAACTACTAATGCTTCACAGACATGCCCAGAACTCACCTTCAACTGTCAGGTTAACACCAGGAAGTAGGACTGAGCTATAATGCTCTAGCCCAGCCCCTACAGAACTATGTCTGCCAGCCAGGCACTGGGTACAAACAACATCAACACTGTGACTAAGTATTTTAACACATGAGCCTGTGGGGGACAGTTCACCTTGGAGTCATAAAAAGTACTTTATGTAAATTGATATAGTATTTTGCACCCTATAAGGGCAAAGTGGAGCGAGATGGAAAAGAAACCCCAATAACCTTTCTCGCCTTCTGCATACACCCCCCCATGCACACACATGCACATAGACACACACACATACTTGACACATGCACACAAGGGCCAAAAGATGGCTCAGCACCAAAGTGCTTGCCATACAAAAAGAACAGAGGTGAGATTCTGGATCCCACGTAAAATGTCAGGCAAATGTGGTGCCTTCTTTGAAGGCATAGCCTGAGAATCCCCAAAGAGCCACATTAGCCATATGGACAAACTCTAGATCAAAGCCCAGTCTCATAAGGATAATGTGGAGAAGCAGTAGAGAATGGTTCTCAACGCATATGCAATCACATGTATACACAGGCATACACACACTCATGCACCTCTACACACATACATGCATATCCTGCATGGATATTTGCACTTGAAAATGGAAAATATAAATAAAAAGAACTCTTTTTAAAACAAAGAATGGAAATCAAGAGTGATGTAACCAGATCCAACTGTCTTGTGGATTTGGAGACAGTACTTGCATCGCTGTGCAAGTGCCGTCAGCAAATGCACCCTTCCTCATGCATTAATAAATTAAGTGAATCAATAAAACATTCCTAAGTGCTACTGTCAGCTTCCCACCCAGAAGATGGTTTGTACTTTATAGGACAAAGGACACAGGGCTACCCAACCTCTCACTGTCAGTACTGGAGACATTCTTCTGTTGCTTGCTGATCTATTCTGAATCTTCCCCAGGCTCAGAGAAATACTCAGATAGCTTGTGTATGGAACAGATTGTTTAGGGGATGGTGAAAGCTAGAGACTGTTCGTCAATTGGGCCTATCATATATATCAGTGCAATAAATACCTACGATCATGTGTAAGTGTGAAGTGTGTAGGGGAGTGTGCATGCGTGCATGTACATGTGGGTAGGTGTGTTTATATGAGAGTATGTGTGATTGCATGAGTTTTGGGTGAATGTATGTGCAAGTGCATGTGTATGTGAGTGTATATGTGAATGAATGCATGTTAGTGAGAGAATACATATATATGTGTGTGTGTGTGAATGAATATGTGAGTGTGAGTTCATGTGTACATAAGTGTGTAAGTGTGTGTATAAGTTCATGTGCAATTAATAGTGCATGTATGTTGTTATAGTATGTGTATATGAGTGCATGTATATAAGTGTTTGTATATAAGCATGTGTGTTTTAGTTACTCTTTGTGCTGCTGTGAGACACCACTAAAGCTCAAACAACTTAAGGGAAGAAAAAGGGAGATTTGTCCAGTTTATGATTCCAGAAGGGAGACACAGTCCTTTATGGTGGAAAAGGCATGGCTGACTGGAGATGACCTAAGTCACATCCAACAAAAAGGTTGAGAGCTGCAAAACTTTAAGTTGCAAGAGCAGATCTCTTCTGGAAGTAAAGTAGAGCTAAGCAACCTCAAGGCCCACCCCTTGTGACTGTCTTCCTCCAGCAAGGCTCCACCACTTACAGGTGCTGTGACCTTCCCAAACAACTAAAGATTCAAACATATGAGCATGTGGGAGACGATTCACATTTCATCATGACAATCCACCTCTGGCTCTCATGGGCTCATTGCCATCTCATTATGCAAATCATACGTAGTCCAATTTTAAAAGTCTCATAGACTTCTTCAGTAGTTCAACACAATCCAAAAGTCCAAAGTCTTCTGTAAAATTAAAAGACAAGTTACATACTTCTAACACACAATGCCACAAAATAAACATTCCCATTCCAAAAGGGAGAAATATCCAGGAAAAATTGTTTATAACAAGACTGAAAATCAACAGCATATCCAGGAAAAATTGTTTATAACAAGACTGAAAATCAACAGGACAAACTCCAAATTCTGCAGCTCCAAGTCCAATAAATGAACTTTCTGTTGAAATCATTTTGGATCCAAAATACTTTAATTCCAAGAGGACTGGAGTGATGACTCAGGGGTTAAGACTCTGTCTTACAAAATACTTCAGTTCCATCTCTCCCAAAGCTGCCCATAGAACACATCATTTTCTTGGGGTGGCTTCTTCCATAGTATACAATTCTCCTTGGGAGATGTCTCACATTGACTCTGACATCTCTAACATCTTCACTTCTCAATGATAAATATGCTTTAACTCCACAGCACACAATTCCCTCCTTGGACTTCTTGGCAGACTTTTCAATTCTGCTACAAGTTGCCTGACTTCTGCCGTTCTCTGAAACTTTGAAGGAAAGATCCATGACCTCTTATCTTTCTCATCTTTGATGCCTCTAAAACTAGGACAATGTAGACAATTTTGCCAAGTTCTGCTCTAACCTCCACATGAAGATTCTTCCCCTTGAGTCACAGTTGATTCAGGTTATTTGTACTAAGGCTGGAAAGAATCTCTCTTGGGCAGTTGCTTCAGAGTAGTAAAAGATCTTTCCTTTGGAACTCTGCTCTTTGGCTCATTTCTTCTAAAAGAATTTACATTCTCCATGGGCAGGAGCTTTCTCAGAGGATCTTGCCCTCAGATAATAGACTCTTCTATTATCCAAATTGAAAACAGGCTTCGATTCACTTTTGCTGCTAATCTTTTTAACAAGAACCACTGTTTTACTGTCTATAGTCTCTTTTAACTTGTCTTTACATTTTTCATTAAATTTCACAACTTTTGTCTCTGCCTGATTTCTTGCTCTTTTTTCATAACTGAACAAAAGCACTAAAAAGCAACCATGCCACACTGTCAAGAACTGCCTTGAAATTTCCTCTGCCAAACACTGAAATTTAACTTCATGCAAGTTTTCAGGCCAAAACTAATCAAACTTTCTGCCAACATATCACTCTATTTGCCCCTTGTACAGTTCCAAATACAGTCTCTGTTTCCCTCTGGACCATCACAAGCTGGGCTTCCACTATCTGAATCTCTAACAGCATCACTCTCTTCCAAGCTCTCACTAGAATGGACCTTTGGGCTATCTCTAATACACAAAAAGGCTTTTCCAGCACAAAGTCCTAAAGTTCTCCATATTTCCCCACCAAATATTTCCTAATACATATAACTCCATTATCAGCAATGATCATATTTCCTTACTTCTCAGTACCAAATACTAAAGCTCAAACAAGGGAAGAAAGAGGGAGATTTATTCAGCTTATTGTTCTAGAGGGCAGAGACAGTGCTTTATGGAAGAAAAGTCATGGCTGACTGGCAGAAGCTGGAGAGGACCTAAGTCACATCCAACAAGGAGGCTAAGAGGTGCTCAAGTTGTAAAAACAGACCTCTCCTGGAAGTAAGGTGGAGTTAATCGACCTCAAAGCCCACTCCCTGTGACTGCGTTCTTTCAAGACTCCACCTCTTAAACAACTAAGAGGTTAGAAATGACCTTCCCACACAACTAACGATTCAAACACATGAGCCTGTGGAAGGCAGCTCACATTTCAAACCATGATACTGTGTATGTGTGAATGTATGATTTTTAGTGTGTGTGTATGTGTGTATGTGTGTGTGTGTGAGAGAGAGAGAGAGAGGCATGTATCTGATCGTGTATATGATGAGTAAGAGTACATGTATGTGATGGTGTGTGAGAGTGGATGCATGTGATAACATGTGTGTCATGGTTTGAAATGTGTCTCCCACAGTTTCATGTGTTTGGGAAGGTCATGGCACCTTTGAGAGGTGGAGCCTTGCTGGAGGAAAGTGGTCACAAGGGATGGGACTTGAGGTGGATTAGTCCCATCCTACCTCCTGTTTTTATAACAACAGTCTTGAAGCTCTCAACCTCTAAGAAGTTTTCAGTGACCTAGACCTCCAACTTCTGCCAGCCAGCCATATCGCCTCCTCCATGAAAGACTGTATCTCCCCTCTGGAACCTTAAGCTGAATGAATCTCCTTTTCTCCCTTAAGTTGCTGACTTCGAATGCTTTCTCACGGCAGTTACTCTTCTCTGTTGCTGTGAAATAACACCCAAAATCAAGCAACTAAAGGGTGAAAAGGAGGTTCATTCAGCTTATGGTTCCAGAGAGGAGAAGCAGTCTTTCGTGGTGGAGGCAACATGGCTGGTGGCTGAAGCTGGAGGTAGGCTAAGTCACTGCAAACATACTGGAGAGTCTAAGAAGCAGAAAGTCTCTCTTCAAAGTCTTCTGTTCTATGGTTTCTTTATCTGGTCTGCCACTGGGAGGTTCTAATCAGATTTTGGGCTGGTCTTTATGTTGGAATGTATTGATCTGGATAATCTCTTCAGGTAGTCTGACAGTTGATCTTAGTTAATGCCAGGTGTGATCAAGCTGACACCAAGATTAACTATCACACCATTACAATGTGAGAGTGCATATATATATGATAGTATGTTGAGAGTGCATGCATGAGATAGTATGTTACAGTGCATATATATGATTGTACATGAGTGCATATGTATGACAATGTGAAAGTTCATGTATGTTGTGAGAGTGTTCATTTATGTGAGAAGGCATGTATGTGATAGTATGTGTGTGAGAGGGCATGCATGTGATAGTGTTCATATGCATAAAACATTTCAGCACTGTGTTGATGACTTCCACAGCTTGGTGGATAGTCCCATACTGGTCACATTGCAATTATTTGTCATAATGTGGTCACTGTGAGTTCCTTGCTTCCTTATTGTTGGTGTGATTTAAACTCCCCCACAAAATCAACTTAAGGGAGAGAAGGCTGATCCCCACTCACAAAGTTTCAGTGGAACAGAGCCCAGCATGGTGGGGAAGGCACAGTGGCAGGATGTTGGCTGCTCACTTGGAAACAGAGAGAGAACCTCAAGTCTCACCCCACTCCACCCCACCCCCAGTGACAAACTTCCTCCAGTAAAAGGCTCCACTGCCTAAAAGTTTCACACCGTCTATCTGCTAGAAAACAAGTGCTCAAGCATATGTGCCGGTGGAGAAAGGTCCCCATTCTAACCACAACAGTAACATAACAAGTTAAAAGACACATTCTGCAGTTGGGTAGTGACTTCACAAATGAACTTTGGCTAGAAAAGCAATTGAGTTACTAGCTAGAGATGTACATGAATAGGGCTGCGGAGCTGGCTTGGCTTGGTAAAGGACTTGCTGTGCCAGCATGAGGGCCGAATTTGGTCCCCAGCATCCATACAAAAAAGGTGGGAACAACTTTAATATTAGTATTGGGGAGGCAAAGGCAAGAGGATCCTTGGGGTTTTCCAGTTAGCCTATCCTGCTTGGGGAACCCCAAGATCAGTGAGAAACACTCTCAAACAAGGTAGACAGAGGCTGAAGAAGATGCCTGATGTTATGTTTTGACAGCCATACACAAGAATGCACAGGTGAACATGTACACACAGATACATATAGGGACTCACATGCAAAGCAAATATGTAATCCCAGCCCACATTCCCAGCTCCCCTGGAGACTAAGGCAGGCAGATAGGATGTTCAAGGCCAAAGTGAATTCAAAACCACTTCAACAACATAGTGAGACTCTGTCTCAAAACAGTGTTTTTTTTATTAGAAATAAATAAATAAAGGACTAGGGACTTAGCTTACCAATAGAGCACTGGCATAGCATATGTGAGGACCTGTATTTAATCTATTGTGCAGCAAAAGAAGAAAAGAGAACAGGAAGGGAAAGAAGAGGAAGAGAAGGGGTAGAGAAGTGGGAAGAGGGGGAAAGGAAAAAAAAAGGAAGGAAAGAAAAAGGAGATGATGCTTTTTCTGCCTTGGACCTGGACCAGGGTGGACTCCTGCTCCTAAGGAGGTGACCTTTAGTACTAATCAGGATGGAGCCAAGGGCAGTGCAGGAAAAACAAAACTGAAAACAACAACAAACCATAATTCAGAACACCAAAGACCCTACATTATTCACCTGGAACAAGACCAGCCGAATCTGTCCCCATCCTAAAGCTCAGGGAAACTTGCAGAAGAGGGGGCGGCAAGATGGTAAGAGCCTAAAGATGGGGAGCACCAACAAGGTGGAAGATGTTCCATGTGGGGTAGGGCTGCAGTAGCCATAATCGGACTTTGCATGACCTGCACAAAAACTGTCAATGACCCCCCAAAGTCTAGCATGGATCACGGACAGTGGGATCCTTGGAGGCAAGGAATTGCAACCATAATGGTGCTCCCATACTGACAGGGAGCCCAAGAGGGGGCTCCCAGCTGTGCTGATGAGTCCTTGCATCTCACTAAGGTGGGAGGCTCAGAGGGAGTTTTGGCATTCACACAGGAGGATGGGGGAGGGGAAGGCACGGGGAGAGGGGGAGGGGTGAAAGGAAGGGGGAAGGGGAAGTGCATGGGGGGAACTGGGGAGGAGTGGAGGGAGGGAGAGGATAGGGTGCCTATTGAGCTTGTATGATTAGGGAAAAAAGGAAATAAAAAAAGGAAAGAAAAGAGAGATGATGGGAGATAAAAGAAAAGATGGTTGGCAAGATGACTCAATACATAAAGGTGACTGCACAAACGTGATAATCTAAGTTCTATCTCTAGTATTTGTTCTCTCCTCTTCATTCTCTCTCTCACACACACTCTTTACTCTCTGTGCCTCTTTCTTAGTTAAATAAATAAAATATATTTTTAATTTTTAAAATTATTTATTATTTATTCAATTGTGGGTATATGCATGTATGCGTGTATATGTGTGTGTTTAGAACCATGGACGAATTCGGGAACCACCATGGACCGCCTCCACCTCCTCCTTGTTTACTCTGCCCCGGAATTCACAGGCTCCTCCCTACCAGGACCAGAAACGCAGGCCGCCCTGCTTCTGCCTGGCGTCTATACGTGGGGTCTAGAATCCGAACTCAGGACCTTCTGCCTGCAAGGCAGAGGCTTAACCCCCGAGTCACCTCTCCAGCCCCAAATAAATAAAATATTAAAAACTGTTTCAACAAACAAGAAAAAAGGCTTTGTAGATTTGGCTCAGCATGTGCAGATGCCTGCGCACAAACCAGGTGACTTGAGTCCTATTCACAAGGTACTTGTGGTGGGAGGAGGAAACACACTTCTGAGTCTTCCCCATCAACTAGACAATCTCCTGCAGATTTGCTTTAGACTTAACTACTAATTCTCTACAAATGTGCCCAGAGCTCAAACTCTCAACCATCAAGTTGACACCTGTACCTAACTATGAGAAGCCAGAAAATTCGAAAGGGACCAATGAATGGGAAGGTGGGAAGGAGTGGTTAAGGTGGAACCTTTTAAAAGAGGAGATTTAGGATAACACGGCAAGTAGAATGAGGGAGGGAATAATTGGGAAAAATACCCGGGGGGGGGGAGGGAACATGAGGAGCTGAGATATAGGATAGACAGAGAGAGAGAAAAGCCCTAAGATTGTAGGAGGTAACCCAATAGGAACCTCATATACTAATAATATGTCAAAAAAATGTCTTTTAAAGAAAGGAGCAAGATTTGCTGCTCCTGCAATGCCCTTCACTCCATCCTGATGGGTATTGGATGTCCCCCCCTGGCCAGAGATTAAAAAAAAATCAACAAACCATAATCCAGAACATCAGAGACTCTGTATCAACTACCTGGAACTAGGCCAGCTTAATCTTTCCCCATCCTGAAGCTCAGGGAAATTTACGGAAGAGGGGGCAGTAAGATTGTAAGAGCACGAGGATGGGTGGAGCAATGATATGCAAGACACTCCACACAAGTTAGGGCCAAAGCAATCATAATTGGACTTTGCATGCCCTGAGCAATGTCCAACACACTATTGACCCCACAAAGTCTAGCATCTGCTAAAGGCACCAAGATCCTTGGAGGCAAGGGATTGACAGCCACAGTAGTGTTCCTATGCTTAAGAGGGATACAGGAAAGGGTTCAGGGAAATGCCACTGGGTCCTTGCACCTCATCAGAGAGGAGGACCCAGAGGAGAGTCTGGCATGCACATTAAAAGATGCTCTGGAGATGGGAGGGGGAGGTACTGGGCGATAGGGAGGGAAGGGGAGGGGGGCGGTGGGAGGTTGGAGGGAAGAAGGGGACCAGTGTACCTATTAAGTTTGTATGAGTGGAAATTAAAAAAAAAAGAATTTAGGATGAGTTTTAAACACATGTGCTAAAATAAAATATAGAAATTGTTATAAAAAAAAAAAAGAAAGGAGCAAGAATGGCAAGCATAGAGTGAGGAAAACAGGGCAAAACAGCAACAAAAGAGCCCTAAGCTGATCTACTTAGTACCCAGTGACAATCAGAGATATACTAGAAAAAATAGCAAGCATGTGACACTTCCTGATAAAGTGTTGGTCAGAGAGGTCTCAAAGGCTCTCAAACAATATACATGTTTGCCATTTCTCTTGGTTGTTCTCCAAAAATGCTGTCACTAAGACCCTATTACTGAAGATGCAACACAAATGGATCATAGAACATGGACAAATATATCAAATGAAATTGGTGCGAGAACTTCCTCCTTGCTGGACAATTTACACAATATATACCAAGATATACTATAGAAGCTACTGGAGAAGAGAAACAATCACAGGCCTCATCGACTCATGAGATCTCCAAGTTCCAATAAAAAATCACTATGGCAACAGGTAACCACCAATTGAATAGTGGCATGAGTATCAAAGAGACAACTAGCAGCTTTCTGATTGAACTCGAGACCACTTGTCAGAATGGAACATATTCCTGTTACTGTTAGGTAGAACAAGAACCTAAAAAGGGAAGGAAGTAGATTAATAGGGAAAAACAGCCAATGAACCTGTAGGTAGGAAGACTTCTCTGTAAATAGCTACGATTATACTTAGAGATTTGAAGAACACTAAGCACTCAGCTTAAAAATAGAAGTAGAGAATCTCAGCACCCTGACATGATAGAGCCTAGGCCAGTAGAAGAGCAGTGAAGTGGACAACAACAGAATATCGTCACCCTGGAAATGCTCATCCAGAATCATGCCATCCTAATCTCTCACCATCCTAAGGCTTAGAGAACCTCATAGAAGAGGAGGCAGTAGGATTGTAAAAACCTAAAAATGGGGGGTCCACCATTGGACAAGACATTCCATTTAAGGCAGGACTGCTGCATCCAGGAACTCATTACGACCTGCTCCTAGACTATCGAGGAACTCAAGAGATAAGGACACAGAGTGGGAACCTTAGGGATTAGAGCTAGATAAGTGAAGGGAAATGCCTCTACAGTGGGGTAGTACGAGGAAGGGCAATTTGGTATACCACAGAGGCCTGAACCCCCACAAGAGTAGACAGGCCAGAAGGAACCCTGAGGTCCATAGATAAATGGCCAGGTAGGAAAGGTGGGAGGAGTAGGATGGAGTGATGAGGGGAAGGTAATGAAATGGGACAGAAGGCATATGGAGGGAAGCAGGGATAAGTACTCAATATGCTTGTAAAACTTTAGATAGATAGATAGATAGATAGATAGATAGATAGATAGATAGATAGATAAGAGAAAAATACAAGACTTAAAAGAAAATACATCAATGTGGATATTTAGGTCATGAGCTTGACCTGTGGTGTGTCTTGTTTATGTTATTTCTCCCTGAGATGCAGAATATTTATGGGAAACTCACTTCATTTGACACTATATACAAAGACTCTGATATCTATAAATAAAGGAGTGAAAGAGATGCTCAAATCTGATAAAAGGAGTGCCTGGGAACTTGTACAGGAGAATATCTTTATAGATTTGACGACTCCTCCTCCATTGAAACATCTATCTTGTCTTCCAGACTCATAATCTCATTATGAATCTCAAAGTATACAGGCATAAATACATCCATAAAAATCATCTAACCCAACATTTTCTGAGTTCAGAAACCACTGGTTTTCTTTACATCCCCTATTGAGGAGGTCTTGGGGCTCACTTATAGGCTGACAGGTGTAATTTCATCTCATCATCCCGTATTGTTTCTACCTCAGCTCCCTCCCATTTCACTCTAGGATTTCCCAGGTGCACTAGGGCTGAAAGTATAAGCCACCACCATGTCTGCCTGGCATTATTACATGGGACCTGGGATCCAAACTCAGGTCTTTCTGCTTGTGAGGCAGAATCATAAACCCTTAGTCATTTCTCCAGCCCTGAGTTGATCTTGTAGGCAACCCATGGTAGTGCTTATTTGCAATGAGAACTTATCTCCATATCCTTTCATAAATAGAGGATTGGGGGAGGTTGGCAACTTTCTTTGTGAAGGATTAGAGTCAGTTCCTCCAGATTAATAGGATGTGTTCCTTAAAGGTAGGGTGTTTTCCTTCAGAGTAATCCTAGCAGTGGGAGATGACCTTCAAAAACCTTCAAAGATGGTCCCAGCATGGTTGCTCTAAAACTGCCTAACTTCCTTAATACATAGTTCCTAGGAAGACTGTCATTCCTTAGGTAGATCATTGTCGGAAAGGGCTCCCCTTCTTTTTATTTAAACAAGATGTGTATATAACATGTGTAATCCATCTTTTGGGGCTTCTGGTTCATTACTAGCTTTGACCAGTGAGCCAGAGCCCTTTGGCCAGAGTATTGCATTAAATCGGCTTTTTTTGGTGTTTGTAATTAGGTTTCATTCCTGGCCATCACACCATAACATTTTGGGGGCTCCATTCAGGATGGCCAGGATGTAGCCCCAGACACTGGTTCAGCTCTGGCTGGGTCCTGCTGCCCAGCCAGGTGCTGGTTCAACTTTGACTGGACAGGAGGTTTCCCCAGCCAGGCATGAGTTGGCACTGATTGGGCTCCACTTAGTCAGGTGCCATTTCCCAAATCCAAGTCCCCTAAACATGAACTAAGGGGATGTCTCCCCATCCTAAATACATGGACTAACCTAGTGACAGGCATGATATCCTCTGTTTCAGATGAATATCTCCAATTCCATCCCTAAAAGGAGTCTCTTCAAATGCATCCTCAAGAATAGGAGCATGTCTGGTAAAGGCACCAAGAGCCTTGGAGGTAAAGGATTGGCAGCCACAGCAGTGTTCCTATACCTAAGGGGAACACGGGAAAGGGTTCAGGGAAAGGCCACTGGGTCCTTGTACGTCATTGGAGAGGAGGGCCCAGAGGAAAATCAGACATGCACAAGAAAAGACTCTCTGGGAATTGGGGCGGGAGGCACTGGGGGATGGGGAGGGAGAAGGGTGGGGAGGGGGAGCAGGGGGTTCGGGGGGAGGAGGAGGAAGGGAGGGAACTGGTATACCTAATAAGTTTGTATGAGCTGAAATAAAAAAAAAAAAGAATTGCTTCCATGTCATATCAAAAATTTTAAGTTTTTATTCCCCTATGATGCCTGGCTGTGTTCAAAATGGCAAAGAATACCCTTGAAGATCAAAATACTGTTGTCTATTTAAAAATGTAATTCAAGAGCACATATCGAGTTAATGGAGTAGGACTTCTGCTTCCTGATTCAGTTTTGACTGGGAGGTACCTGATGTGCTGCTATTATCTTAGTCATCCCATAGGACATAGGTGTAGGGTGCATGAATCTCATCCAAATGGTAAGGCTGAAGCAGGAAGAAAGTGAGTTTGAAGCCAATGTATCTGGAAGATGTATTGAGACCTTGTCATACAAACTAATAAACAAACAAACAAACAAACAAAAGAATAGGAGCATGTTTAATCCTACTAACTTGAAAAAGAGCCAACTTGTGATATTCTGTTCTCAGACATGGCCTCAATACATCTTAGATGATGAGTATAGATGATCCCTGGGAGGATCTTTAAGTTATCATACAATCTTCCAACTAGACTATTCTGCTGAAGAGCAAGCAAATGGCAGAAAGTTCCATATGGTCAAATTTTCTTTTATCTAAGAGACCAGAGAGATCTCTGTCAAAAGTACCAGCTAGAAGTTCTGGAGAAAACCTGGTCTTCCAAAACTAAGATGGAGCAGGAATTTCATCCCTCTTATCCAGGACCTTCCATCTCAGCCAAACACTCCTCCCTTGAGACTCAGCAGGGTCCATGCAGTTTGGCCCCAGCATTAGTCTGCCTTTTGCAAGAGATGCCAGGTGCATTTGGGTCAACTCAGGTCTATGTGCCCTTTTCCTTGCAAGACCTAGCCCACATTAAAATGGCTTAGGGAGTGTCTCTGAGAACCGAGATAAATTCATAGATGTTTCTCAAACTGAAAAAAAATCCCTTCTGACAGAGAAAGAGAAAATAATGTTTTAAATATAGCCAGGCTGAGCACCTAAAAAACTGTCCCAAGCACAAAAAGCTTCCATTTGGCCCTTGTCCAACTATGGCAATCTCCATGGAAGGAAGGATTGCCCCCTGAACTCCAGAACATAGGAGTTAAGCCCTTCTGTCAAGGACCAATGACTCACAACGGCTGGATGATGGGGCCTGAGGTTCTTGGCTTTCCTGAGGCTCTTGAAGGGGGGGAGAGAGAAAGTTTGCAGCTGATACACAGTAAAGGAGAGCCCAAATGCCAAATTGATATAACATCTTGAGAACCTCGGGTTAATATGCAAGCGAGGAGCCAATTTGTTCTTCTTTTAATAGATAGGGAGAATGATTTTCAATGCTCAAATTTTCTTTCTCTACCCTTGTCAACCTCTGATTTACTTGAAAATCCTTTGTTTACATACCTGAAATACCCTATAAATATCCTAGGGAGGGATTTAATGAAACTTCTTAGCACTGTTATATGAATGCCTTCCTATCCATGGGATAAAGTTTTCCATGTTATGCTTAATCAGGCTATTCCAGAGGTTATTTTATTTTTTAAAGGAAGGAATTCATTAGGCAGTTTTTTATATTTATTTATTTATTTATTTAGTATGTGTGTGTGTGTGTGTGTGTGTGTGTGTGTGTGTGGTCAGAGGGCACTATGTATCCTTGTGGAGGATCAAAGGTAACTTTGGAAATCATCCTGGATCACTTCTACCTCCTTCTCCCTGCACTCTGGGATTTCCCGAGCTCCACCCACCAGGGCCAGCAGTGCAGGCCACCACCTTTTCTGCCTGGCGTTTTTATATGGGACCTGGGATCCAAACTCAGGACCTTCTCCTTGTGAGACAGAATCTTAATTCCTGAGTCATCTCTCAGGAATACAAGCTCCCTCTCAGGTATGGACCTCATCCCAAAACATGGGTTGAGACATAACAGCCTCCCCAGCAAAGATAACGCCCAACTCAAGACCCATGCACCAATTCCAGCCCAGTGACACTGCCAAGATCAAAAGAATCCCTTCACGGATCTTAAAACCCACCCGGAAGGGGCCATTTTAAGCTCTGAGCTAGCACAAATGACTTGATCTGCTGGGCCTTGTTAATAGTCCTGTTAGACTTTGTATCCCAAGTCAAAAGTTTGCTATTGTACATGTGAGGGTCATGTATTTTAAAGATACAAATTTTAAAGATTGCTTAATGCTAAGATAAATAAGTAAGCTGACATTCTAACTTTATTAACAAATGATAAGCTTGGGCAGGAGCTATAAAATGTTAGATTGCAAGGTATATATTTATCAATAACTGTATGTGGTTGTGTATTTTCTACATATGATTAGGTATTTATGTCTGTAGATTATAAATGCCAAGGAAAGCCCAAATCTTTATTTCTTTTAAAGATGAGATGTACTGCTACAGCCTCTTTTTTAAAAAAGACGTGTTCTTCAAGGTCTGTCAAAATATAATAAAAGAGACAGGAACCACCAACTAGAGAGAAGAAAATATGAAGGTTATAGATATATGTTGTTGATGAGAAAAAAAATTTGTTCCAAAAGTGGAAGTAGATGACAATAGACTTAGAAGGTTAAAGTATGTTATAGGATGTTTTCAATATGAAGGTTAAATGACTGTATGTCACAGAAAAAAAAAATTGAACTTCAAAAATGGACATGGCTATGAACATAGGATTTTAATTAATGTCAAGCTGGCCTGAAGATACATGCTACAAATATAATGCTTGTTTCCCTCATCATTTCCACTAGGCCAGACAATGCAGTTGATTGATTTTATGTGTATAATATCTCTAAGCACATGTCACATGCAAATGTTATTTCAGATACAGAGGATGAAAAAATACATATATGTGAGAAAAAGAGAGAGAGAAAGAGAAAGAGAGAGAGATTTGGGTCATTATGGCTAGTAAACTTAATATGGTCCAGGAGTTCTACAGTAATGGCTCTACCAATTAGCTATCTCTCTCTCTCCTGAAGACTGTTCCTCTGCCTGCTGCTCAGCCTCATCTATGTGAGATACTAGGAATGAGCCTTTCTAGCTATGTGGGACATATATGGCCAATTATATGGCCTCTACATGCACAGAATCGTGAGGTTTTAACCAATGGGGAAACTGAATGTAAATTCAGGGAAAGATGCTGTTGCACTTCTAAGGCTCTTGACTTGATTGAAGCCTCCAACAAAGTGTAGAAATGGAGAAACCTGGAATGTTACAATCCAGAGCCAGATTATCTTGGGCCCATTTTAGTGCCCTAATAGCCACTTATTGCCCTCCTCTGATGTGAGCTAGCATCCTAGTGACTGTTAATTGCATGATTTTATGGAAACAGTATAATCCCCTAGACCAGTGTGAGTCCATGATTTGACTCATGTCCATAGAGCCAGTGGGGAATGAAATAGGATAAAATATTAACAAAAGCTTAAACTATAGGTAGCCTGTCTTACTGCCACCCCAGAATGAGACGAGAGGCTGCTGTGAGGAAGCTCACAAAGAAGGAAAGTTCAAGGCCTCCGCTCTCCGCAAACATCAGTTCTATGGCATCTAATTACCTCAGTACCCTGTACTTGTCACCCTTCCTTAACAAATACTTTCCAAGAAGACTGCCATATTCCTTAGGCTCCCTTCTTTTTATTTAGACAAGATGTGCATATAACATATGTAACCCATCTTTCTAGACTTCTGGTTCATTGCTGGATTTGACTGGTGAGCCAGAGCCCTCTGGCCAGAATATTATATGAAATCTGCTTTTTCGGTATTTGTGTTATTCTAGTCATCACCCCATAACAATAGGACAGTAGAAGCATCCATGACCCAGAAACTACAGTTCACCGGATCCTAGCTACCTCATTTGAGAAACTGCCCAAGAGTTTTTGCCTCTAACTGAATAATCCTCCAATTTCCTTCTCACTATAATTTTTTAAACCGCTGAGTTTTATGGGTCCCAGAACATGATGAGCCGACCACTGTATGTCTTTTTAATTAGATCCTTTACATGATAATTAAAATCTCACTCTGCACCATTCTTCAGTTCTGCTGCCACTCGCTTCCTGCTGCTGGGGAGCTGACCATCTGGAAGCCATAAAATACCTTAACCTCAAAATGCAAATGATCAGCTAGAGATCCCGCAGATGAGACCTATGTGTGCCCACAGCAATGTATAAATGCTGGGCTTCCATCCTTTACTCTGTCCAATTGAAAAGCTCCAGGAACTCTGAGCTGGGGAGAAGCTGTTTGCCACTCAAACAGCAGGACCTGACTTCTTATCCCAGAACCGAAGTAAAAAAAAGTCAGGTAAGGGCTGAGGGGGTGGGTGGCTCAGAGGTTAAAGCCTTTGTCTCACAAGCAATAGGACCTGAGTTCAGATCCTGGATCGCGCATGAAAATGCCTGGTGATTGTGGCAGCGGCCCATAATCCTGGCCCTAGAAGGAAAAGCCTGGGAAACTCCAGAACAAAGCAACAATCCAGGGTGGATCTCCACAGGCCCACACACTCAAGTGCCCTCTTGTACACACATGTATACACACATGATACCGAGCCTCACAGCTTTTAGAAGTCACCTGGACAGTCTTCCTTCATTTTTGTGGATCTAGTCAGGACCAACCTCCTCTGTAATGGCCTGAGGCATGCTGTTTCCTAGGAGGAAATTCCATGGCTGTTCTGGGAAACATCTTCCAACTTTTTTTTTTTTTTTTTTTTTTTGATTGCTTGGGACTAGGAAGCAAGCCTGACTTGGGAAGCAAATGTGGGGTGGAGGGGGACAAATACTAGCTGGATTGGAAGAAAGAGTGACCAGGGAAGGAGTGGCAGGGGGGAATGTGGGATACAGAGAAGGGGTGGCAGGGGAAAGTGTGGTTACAGAGAAGGGGTGGCAGGAGGAAGTGTGGCACATGGACAAGAGGTGTCAGGAGGAAGTGCGGGATACAGAGAAGGGGTGGCAGGAGGAAGTGCGGGATACAGAGAAGGGGTGGCAGGAGGAAATGCGGGATACAGAGAAGGGGTGGCAGGAGGAAGTGCAGGATACAGAGAAGGGGTGGCAGGAGGAAGTGCGGGATACAGAGAAGGGGTGGCAGGGGGAAGTGCGGGATACAGAGAAGGGGTGGCAGGAAGAAGTGTGGGACATAGAAAAGGAATGCCAGAAAGAAGCAGCAGAATGAATGAACAAACAGACTGGGGGCCCAAGGGAAAGAAGGAGGATTCCTGGGATATGGTACTCACAGATTCTGGCAATGAAGCAAGGCATGGTGACCGATGCCCGTAATCTCAGTGGAGGACCCTATAAAAGAGAGCAACAGAGCAGGCCTCCACTGGGGAATTTACAATCCTGGTCCTGAAATCCCAAACAATGGCCTTTGGAATGCTATACACTGACACTACAGAGCAGCGAACCAATCAGAGCTACCTTAATTTGCATGGTGCTGCTTTGCATATCCCTGGGTTACGTGGATCCATTTGCATTTCAGCGAATACTAAGACCTCAGACCTATCTCGCATCCCTGTACAGCAGTCAATCAGGACTGCCCTCTTTCCATGATGTAAAATGCACACCCGGAAACTGAGCTCAAAGACACTCACACTAACAGATCAAGCTTTGCTTTCTATACCCAGCTCATTCTAAATATGCTCAGTTACTGGACAGTGAATATCAGCATAGTATTTACTTTTCTCAGCACTGTGACAGAATTCCTGGCAGAAGCAACTTCGGGGAGGAAGGGTTTGCTTTGACTTAGTATAGCAGAGGAAAAGGGATAGGATGGTCCACAACAAGAAAGCATGACTAGGGAAGTGTGATACATAATAGTGATAAACTCAGATTTCTACCTCCAGGTACCTATCTCCATCACCCAAGACCCCAAACAATGCTACCACCTGGAGACCAGATGTTCACATGAGCAGGCAGCAGACATTCACATCCACATCTTAATAATCTGCCTATAAACTCCAAATATAAATTCTCAGAAGTTAAAATCAAAATTCAGTCCCTCCATTGTACAAGCCACATTTCAGTGCTTAATAGCCACATGTAGCTGGAAGCCACACTTCAGGCAGACCTGAAGCTAACCTCCAGTGAGAAGAAAACACAAATGATGGAGTTGGCTGACACCCCAGGGAAGCTCTAAGGCAAACTCACATAGTAGCATGTTCTAGAAGACACATGAGCTGGCTGGACTCTTTGAAGAATGTCGACATTTCAAAGGAGCCAACTTCATTAAGGATTAATGGGCAAAGTAAATAAAAGAGATCAAAGAGATATCACAATGGAGGGCAGAGTGTGACTGTTAATCTAAAGGAAAATAAAACTGACAGGAAAAACATTTTTAGGACATTTAAAGAAAGTGAGACTGCAATAGGTGAAATTCCTCGGCCATGAGTTTTCTTGAGGATGGTGGAGGTGTTACACGAGAGAAACGTTATGTGGCATCTATTATCAATATCTAGCACCAGCATCTAGCTCTAGCTATCATTTACCCATTTATCATCTATCTACCTATCTTCTCTCTATCTAACATCTATCACCTGTTGCCTATCTATCATCTGTGTATGTATGTGTATATACATATGTAGCAAGAATGTAGTGTCATACTAACACTAAATTAAACTAATTTAAATTCGTGTATTACTTTAATAACTGTCTCAGGTATTTATTATCTTATTTTGACAGTACTAGAAATTGAACTCAGGGTCTCTTACATGCTAGGCAAGCTCTCTACCACCAAGATACATCCCTAGCCCTATGTGTGCTGTTCTTTTATGAAAGCTCACAATATACTTTTTAAAGCTAATCATACAAGTTCTTGGAGATGGTCCAATGACAAAGTACGGCTGTAAATGCAAGAGGCCCAAAGTTCAGATCTCCAGATCCCACATAAATGTGAGGTGGATCTGGTAGCCTATGTAATTCTAATCCTGGAAGGCAGAGTCTGGAAATTCCCAGAGCAAGCAGGCTAGCCAGACTAGCCCTAATGGTGAGCTCTGGGTTTAATTAAAGACCCAGACTCACAACAATAGGGTGGAAGAGCGATATAGGATGATTTGTGATATCACCCTTGGGCCTTTACAGGCACACGCACTCAAGTGTACACACACACATATACACACCCCACAGAGGACGATGAATCTAGTAAAGATCTATGCTCATCCCAAACAGGACCGAGCAGTCTTTGACTATCATATGATAGGAAAAGTGTCAACCTTCCTGAATGTTGTGTTGTCTTCCTCCCGGGCTCCCTGACTCCAAAGCAGCTGTCTCACACAGAAGGTGGCAACAGAGAAGTTGTGTTCATTTTGAAAAGAGTTCTGGAGCCCCAGAAGCATGTGGGTTGTACAGCAATTATTCCATGGTAGACAGCATGTGCTCCAGCAAATTACTCCCTTTTTGTCCCTCATCATGCCAGGCAGAGGGTCACACCCATGACTCACATGGATGATGCTACCAGAGGCTCTGTTTGTGCTGTGTGTGTACATGTGTTTCATGTTAAGTATACTTTCACAGAGTGTGCACACATGTTATGGTGTGTATGTGTATGTTTATGTTCAGGGATACAGTTATAGTGTGTGCTCGGTATATATAGAATGTGTACACATGTATATGGTCAGGTATATATGCATAGTGTGTGTGTTCAGGAATGCAGTCATAGTGTGTGTACATATATGTAGTATGTGTTTACATATGTTCAGTCTATACATGATTAGTGATTGTGTGTATACACATGTGTTCAGAGATATATTCATTTTGCATGTACATATGTGTGTGTTCAGATATACATTCATGGTGTATGTTGTGTGTGTTCACATGTATGCTCAATTATTTATTCACAGTGTGTGTCTGTGTATATATGCATACATATATGTCAAGCTATGCATACATAGTGCATGTGTGTATACATGTATGTTTAGAGATATATTCATAATGTATGTACAATGTGTGTGTTCAGGTATGCTTGCATAGTGTGTATGTATGTTTCTATTATGCATACACAAACATTTGTGTTTAGGTATACATAGTATGTATATGTATGTGTTCAGGTATGCAAGCATAGCATATGTACACATGTATTCTATATATATTCCTAGTATGTACACATGTATGTTCAGTATGCACTCACAGTGTATGTACATGTGTATGTTCAGTTATACATTCATACGGTGTGAATACAAATGCATATTTAGGTTTTCATAGGATGTGTACACATGCACAGTGTGTGTATACACATAAGTGTGTATGTTCCATGCAGAGGTCAATGTCTTTGTTCATTCTCTGCTTTAATCTTTGAGACAGAGTCTCTCACTGATTTGGAACTCATGATCTAGCTTGATCCAGCAGTCAGTGAGCTGCAGGGATCCTCCTATCTCTGCCCCCAGTGCTGAGGCTACAGGCTCAAGAATCCTGTCTATTTTTTCACCTGGGAACCGGGGATCAACTAAGGTCCTTGGGATTGTGCAGCAACCACTTTACTCACTGAGCCATCTCTTGGTTCTTTTCTTTCTTTCTTTCTTTCTTTCTTTCTTTCTTTCTTTCTTTCTTTCTTTCTTTCTTTCTTTCTTTCTTTCTTTCTTTCTGCATGCGCAAGCACCTGTGTGTGTGTGTGTGCATGTATGTGTATATGTTTTTCATGTAGGTATATGTGTTTATACAAGAAGGCACTTGAGTGTGTGTACCTTTGGAGGTCTAAGGGTGACACAGGGAATCACCCTGTATTGTTCTACCTCCTTATTGCTTTGCTCTGGGGTTTCCTATGCTCTGTCTTCCATGGCCAGAACTGCATGCCACTACCATATACATCCTGCATTTTAATGTGGGATCTGGGAATCTGAACTCAGGTCTTTCTGCTTGTGAGGCAAAGCCATAACCCCTGAGCCATCTCCCCAGCTGACACCTCGGCTCTTTGTCCCATGCTGTATCCACTTCAGATCCTCTTCTCTCCTGCATGATTTATGTAGATGTTTTAAAATCATTTCACTCTTATTGTTCACAGTGAATTGTTCTAATTGATGTTTTTGTGGTAGAATAGACAATCCCCTGACCTTGCAGATAACATAAGGTTAATTATTAGTCAGTGCTTAGGACGTAGAGATAAGAAGATCAGAAGTTTGAGGTCATCCTCAGCTTTATAGCAAGTTTGAGGGTAGCCTGTGTTGCAAGAGACCCTATCTTCAAGAATAATTATTGGTCACAATGACCCACTTTCTCTCCTTTCTCTCTCCCTTCCTCTCTCTCTCTCTCTCTCTCTCTCCAATTTTTTAAACAGGATCCCATTCTGCAGCAAGCTTCCTGCCTCAACCTCCCTAGGGTTGGCATTACAAGCCTGTACCCACATGCCAGGCTTCTGACCCACTTACAAGGGTTGAATTTGATGACTAATCAAATTAGGAGCTTTGTGCAGACACAAGCCAAGCATCCTGGGGAGAGAAATGTCACAATAAGAAATGGCAATGACTCCAGCCGAGAGTCTAATGTGCCTTTCTCCTGAGCCACGGGGGAAAAAGCTTACATTTTCTCAAATGTGCTGCCGTCTTGGTGTCTAATGAAACCGACTTTAATACACGCTACACAACTGAACTCCGTTAACACCCAGGACGCTTTCGTGCACTTACTGATCTGATCTGCGAAAACAATGTGTTGTCATCAGCTTTGGAGCTTGCTCAGGGTGTACCAGTGGGATGGGATATGGGTTTTTTCAGGGGGTGGAATAATTGCTTTAGGTACTTACTGGGATGGTGGGGTGGCTATATATGCAATCGCCTAATCTATCTCAACATGCTAAGCAAATCTTTTGTGCATAAATGCATGCATATGTAAGTGTGCATGTTTCGTGTGTGCAAGTGTATGTGATTACATTGACCAGAGGAGGATGTCGGGTGCTCTGCTCTATTGTTCCCTGCTTATTCTCCTGAGATAAGGTCTCTCATTGAGCCTGGAGCTAGGTTGGCAGCTACCCTCAGCAATCCTCTGTCTCTGCCCACACAGTGCTGGAGTTACAGGTGCATATGTGACCGTGATCAGTTTTTTTATGTGGATGCTGGAGATTCAAACTCAGGTCCTCGTGCTTGTGCAGCAAGCATTCTTGTCCACTGTGCCATCTCTCCAACCCTAGCTTAAGCAAATCTTAAAAGCCACGGAAGGATATGGAGATGACTCCATGGTTAAAATGCTTGACACACAAGACCTAAGTTCAGATACCTAGATCCCACATAAAAATGCCAGGTAGTTATGGCAGCCTGCCTAGTAATTCCAGCCCTACAAGGCAGAGCCTGGAAAATGCCAGAGCAATCTGGCTAGCCAGACTAGCCCTAATGGCTGTTCTGGGTTTTAATTAGAGACTCAGGCTCATAACAGTAATTGAAAGAGTGATGCAGATGATTCTGCTGTCACTGCTGGGCCTCCACAGGCACACGCACTCAAATGCACTCATGTACATTGACCTGCACATACATATGCCCACAAGTGAACCCTGCATACATACATGCACATACTCCCACACATATACATGAAAAGAATAAAACATGAAGAAAATCCCTGGCCAGTGGACCCAAAGACATGGAGAAGATCCCTGGACAACACAGCAAAATCTCAAACCAGAACACTCCATTAGTGCTCCATCTTCATGGAGTTCCAAGATCGCCAGGAAGATTATTGAAAATACAGATGCTCACCCCAATTTGTTCACTGAATTTGACAGGGCAGTCTAGGCAGCCAGACTTTTCGCAAGTTCCCTAGATAGCTTCCATCCCCCTAGCACTTGAAGATCATTAGATCCAGCCTTTCAGGAGTTTGATCTTGCTCTGCTCCTGGGGCAAAAGTCATTCTCCTGGCAGCCTGTCCAGCCACCCCGAGGAAAACTGCAAGGCATGGCCCTGTAAAGTGACCCCTATGGTGCCAAAGACCTTATGCAAGAGCCACATCTCTGTCCTTTCTGTGAAGACCCCAGTAGAAAAGAAAAAAAAAAAAAGACTTAGATCCACAAGACCAGAAAACTCTGGTTTCTCCTGAGGAATGAATTTCCTTGAAGGAGAAATCCATTGACACGGTGAAGGCTTGGAATAATTTGCCATCCTCAGATGTATGTCTCCTGATCCAAATACTGAATTTAGGATCTGACCACCTGCATGAATGCAGATGCAAATCCACCATCCACCCTGTGTGCTTTCCTGACAGTTTTCTTTTCTTGTTTGTTGAGTGAATCTTTCCTCTCCCTGGGAAGTCACCAGAGGGGGATAAGGACTCCACGGTGAATGAGGTGGACCAAGGTGAGCTGGGGACAGAGGGAATGAGGAGATGCAGCAAATTCACAGGGTCATCTGTGGGCTTGTGCAGGGTATGGACCCGACTGTGCCCATGAGGACAGCCGTTTGCTCCACTGCCCACTGTGGCACACAGAGAGAGCACTCACCCAGCACAGAGCTTTGTATGAACAGACAATTAATCAGTCAGGATCCCTCCCTATGACAAACCTCATAGATAGTACAGATGCCTGTACAGACAGGGCTCTGCAGCCTGGGCCAGCCTCGAATTCACTCTGTAGCCAGACTGGTCTGAAACTCACTGTGTGGCTCTGACTGGTCCAGAACTCATTCTATAGCCCAGGCTGGCATGAACCCCCCATCCTCCCGCCCCACATCCCACCTGCTGGGCTCACAGTTGTGTGTCCCCGTGCCAGGCTTTTCGACTGCCTTCTTTAGGGGAAGTGGGATGCCTGCTCAGAGAACAGGCCGATGGGGAGATTCATGTGGGGTGTGCTTCCAAGTCAAGGCAGACACATCTCCTTTTCCCACTTTACATTTAACCAGTAATAAAAAGCACAAGTGTCAACTTGACTGTTGAGAGTTTGAGCTCTGGGCACATTTGTAGAGAATTAGTGGTTGAGTTAGGCCCAGAGCAAACCTGCAGGAGATTGTCTAGCTGATGGGAAGGCCAGCCATTGGTGGGTGGGACTAGGCCCTGGAATAAATCACGGAGAGCTGGTTGAGAGAGTTGGCATCCTTGTGTACACTTGGCCAGACATGCTGATCTGGGAAGTAAGGATTGTCCATCTCTCAGCTGTAATGTGGTGATGGTGTGGCTAGTTCCTCCAGCCCTGGTATTGGTGCATGCTCTCCCTTCAAGATGGACTAAGAGCTTTAACCAGGAATCGTAAGACAGAATAAACCCCTTGTTTCCTTAAGCTGTTTGATGGTCATTTATCAGCAGCCATGCAGGCTGACTGCAACAATAATAAAAGAGTCAGGACTTAAATCTGAGAGGAGTGGCTTCTGACCATAGTCCCCTTACTGTGGGGACTGAAGCAGGGGAGGTGCCGTGAGTTTGAAACCACCCTGAGCTACATAGTGTGCTCCAGATCAGCCTGGGCTGCAGAGTACAACCTTGTTAATCAATAAACAAACAAACAAACAAACTGGAGATGAAGTCAGTGGGTAGAGCACTTGCTTTGGTCACATGAGGGTCTGGGTTGCATCTACAGAACTACAGACACTAGGTTATATGGTTCATACCTGTTGTCCCAGCACTCAGTGGGATAGCAGTGGCTCAGTCATGCTGTCCTCGAGCAGGTCGCATCTGGTGGAGGGGGTTCTTGTACCTACGAGTTGGCTGTCATCAGAAGACATCAGAGTGGCACTTGTCTGTGCCAAGCAGACTGCTTTCTGCTGCTGTGTTAGCATTTCTTGGAGGATCACGAGTTCAGAGTTAACCATGGCTACATGGACAGCCTAAGACACATGAGACTTTGTCTCTAAGGAAGGAAGGAAGGAAGGATAGAGGGAGGAAAGGAGAGAGAGAAAGATAGAAAAAGAGAAAGGAAGAGGGAGGAGAGAGAAAAAAAGAAAGAAATTGAGACAGAAAGAAATTGAGAAAGAAAGGAAGGAAGGAAGGAAGGAAGGAAGGAAAGAAGAAAAAGAAAGAAAAGAAAGAAAGAAAGAAAAGAAAGAAAGAAAGAAAGAAAAAGAAAAAAGAATTAAGATTGTTTGAAATCATTTTGCTTTTTTTTTTTTTTGCTTTTTTTGAAATCATTTTGATTTTTTTTTTTTTTTTTTTTTTTTTTTTTTGCTTTTTTTCTTTTGGAGTGGAGGAGCAAAGTCTCACAGTAGTCTAGGTTAGCCTGAAATCCACTATGTAGCTGCCAGTGACCTTGAGTTTCTGGTCCCTGCTTCTGCCTCCCTGGTGCCAGGATCACAGGGCCAGGGCACTATGCTTGGCTGAGTGGGATTTTCAAAACTCAAAAATGTATCTGTTTGTTGCCTGTAAATGATCTGACTTCAGAGTTCATAAGACAAATGGCAACTCGTAAACATCGTGTTAGAAACAACGATTTTGGACATGATTGTTTCTTTCTTTTTCTCTCTCTTTTGGGGAAGGCACTAGTTCTCAAGCTATTTGTCTTCCCTAAATTAGCCATGCGACAACTCTGAGCTATTCATAACCACTCCCTGAAGCCCTTGAGAGAGGGCAGTGGTGACTACGGGAGAGGAAGAACCGCCAAGAAATGCTAGCACAGCAGCAGAAAGCAGCCCGTTTGGCACAGACAAGTGCTAGCCTGATGCCCTCTGACAACAGCCAACTTGTAGGTACTAGAAGGAGTCCTCCAGATGTGACCTGTCCGGGAACAACATGACTGAGTCACTGCCATCCCACTGATTAGAATCCACATGACTGATGGACCCCACATGTGTCTATAAGATGTGGGCATGTATATGTATGTGTGTGTATGTGTATGTGTGTATGTGTGTGTTTGCATGTGGGTGGGCACACATATACAAGTGCACGTGTGTGTGTGTGTGTGTGTGTGTGTGTCTTTTGAGGCCCAAATATGATATCAGGAATCATCCCTCATCACTCTTTCCACTGTATTTTTATGAGCCTGGGTCTCTAGGGCTAGTCTGTGGAGATTTCCAGACCCCACCATCCAGGACTAGAATGACAGGAGGCTGTCACACCACATTACCACATTGCCTCTTCATGTGGGAACCTGTATTTGACCTCAGGTGAGATGAGGCAAGAGCTTTAACCCCTGAGTCATGTCTTCCATCTTTCTCCAGCCTTTCAATACCAACTCTTACCAGACATACAGGGACTGACTTCTCCAGGCCACAGCTGCTATGAAGGGGCCTATGGGGTGCTCTCCCTCCATCTCCAGACTGAAACATAAGACTAATTTGCTTTTCCTGTGTCAGTGAAGATTCTCTCATGACCTGGGGCCAAACCAGAGACCCCAGTCGATTAAAACATTTGTGTTTTTTAAACTACTGCCTAGAGTTTTATATTAGCACAGATCATTGGAGCAGGGGCTAAAATAAGATTTCCCTCCTCCTCTTTCCTCCCTTCCTCCCTCCCTCCTTCTCTTCCTTTCTCTCTCCCTTCCTTCCTCTTTCTTTCTTTCTCTTTCTCTGTCTCATTTTTCCCCTCTCTTTTTCTGTTTTTGAGACAAGATCTCAATATGTAACACTAATTGGTCTTGAACTTTTGGATTTTCTATCTTCCAAGTGTTGGGATTACAAGCATATGCTAACTACACCCGGCCCCTCCTACTCTCTCAAGAGTGACCCAATGTAACATTGACTGTGATCTGAATGTAGACAGAGAGAATATATATGCTAAATCACCTATATCCCCAAGTTAGTCTCTCTATATATTCAAATATGGAAGAATCCTGTGCTCTCTCAGTATTTCAGTTTTCTTATCTGTAGCTATGAATATATATATGTGTGTGAGTGTGTGTATAAGTGTGTGTGTGTGTTTGTGTATGTATTTGTGTGTGTGCAGACAGATAATAGCTAAACATCTATAGATAGATCCATATCTGTAAATTGATAAATAGTACATACACATACAACTTCTATATAACTTATGTATAATTTCTATATATCTAATTTCAATATATACACTTTATTTGACCATTCATGTTTGCCTTCCTTCCATTTAGGCATGGAATGGATGTTTCTGGTAGCTTGATGCGACCCAAGATAACACTGTAGCACTAATTATGGGATCTGAACACTATCAATATTCATATATATATATACCCTTGAACTTTGAACCACATCCTCCTTAAAGTGACTTTTGTCAGGTATTTTGTCACAGTGATGAGCCATAAAGCAAGGAATTCCCAAAAGCCTTGGAGTGAACTTGAGTATTGTGTCTAGAGGGCACACGAACAGGAATAAATCCCATAGTATATGCATACACACACACACACACACATATACACCTCTCTCTCTCTCTCTCTCTCTCTTCTCTCTCTCTTTATATATATAATTTATATACATATATTTGTAAGCTGTGAATATGTATTACCAGTATATATCCATACAATTGATCAATTTAGGCATAATTTTCACAATATATATTCAACATATGCAGTTCATATGAAAGTGTGTGTCTATCTTCCTTGCAGCTAGACATGGATAGATGCCCCTGATAACTTAAGATCTACACACAGACTTGGAGAGAGGCAACAGCTGCAGATAGGTGTAAGCTAAGCAGCACTTAAATACTGGTTCTAATAAATCTGATGGTATCTTCTATGGCAAAGCCAAGGATCTGGTTTTACTTGAGTTGAGGTCCCTAAAAGATAAAAGGCACCACTTAGAATGCTGCTGACCATAGCGTGAGGCTGTGATGCTTCCCTGAAACTGGAGTTTACACAAGGAGTGGCGAGGATAGAATCAACTTGTGAAAAGGTCTTTCTTGGGCTGGGGAGATGGCTGAGGGATTAAAGCTTTTAACTGGTAAGCAAAAGGACCTGAGTTCAGATTCCCAGATCCCACATGAAAATGGTGGGTGGATATGGCAGCTGCATGTAATTCCAACCCTAGAAATCAGAGCCTGGGAAAGCCCAGAGCAAAGCAATAAGCAGGTAAAGCAATCCAGGATGATTCCTGATGTCAGTCTTGGGCTTCCACAAGCACACACATTCTTGTACACACACATACACGCAGGCATATGCACCCACACAGAAAAAAATCTATCTCTGAGGAGAGGCTAAGCTTTCTCACAAAGGCCAAATAACTCAAGAAACCCAGAGTCTTGGATTGTTGTCAGACAGGAAAGAGTCCCTAAAACCATGTCTTCAGCCCTCTCCAGTGCATAGGATAAAGACATTTACAATAACCTTCTGGGATGAAATGGAAAGCACTTCAAATGTCAGCCCAAGCTGATAAGAGGAGTTGTAACGTGAGCCCCTGCTGTTTCTGTAATGGACAGAGTTTTATAAAGGAAGCATTCATGAGGTCCGATCATAAAATATGGTACAGTGACAGAGAATCACATTCAATTTGCAGTGCCAAAGCTCCCGTTAAGGCAGTGAAGGGTTCTCCTTAGGAGTTAATAAAATTGTAATGGCCAGGCATCAGGGTTCCTTAATGCTCCTTCAGTAGTTGAAGCATTTGCTCTCCGAGGAAGTCTACAGAGCCACCTCAATCCAGCCTTTCATTTCCCTTCCTGGTAGAGTGATAATTGTCATTCTTTTAAAATCCATCCCTTCTGCTCCATTTCCTAGCAGAGTGATAATTACCCTTTTCCTTGGATACCTCATGTCTGATCTCTCGTTCTATGTCTTTAGACTAGTATCCAACCTCTTATATAGAAGTTAAAGTAGAAGGCACTTGTTTGCTCAGACTCCCTTGCAGCTAGACTCTGGACCTATGACTGGCCTCATCCCAGCACAGGCTCTTGCCTGCACTCTAAGTCAGAAGTCAGAGATGTGAAGGAAAAAGACCATGAGGGAATCACTTTGCACTTGATATCGTCCTGATTCCAAAGATTATACATGTGGTATACAGTGACAGCCATATCTCTGTGGAGCCATGGTACCAGGAAGCTATGGAAATTATTTTTGTTCATGTGTTCTGTAGCAATTAGCTTTCATGGTTGCTGATAAATGACCATCAAAAGGCTTAAGGGAAAAAAGGGGTTTATTTTCTCTCATTAAAACTTCAGTTGCAACATTTTTTAAAAGTTCAGAGTTTTTTAACCATTAAGAATCTATCAGAGTCAAAATAAGCTAAATACTTTGAAAGAGATTAAAACATCAAAATGGAAGTATATAAGAAATATCACAATAAGAAAACATCAAATTAAGAGCAAAGTCCAGCAAATCAAACACGGCATCCTTGTGTACACTTGGCCAGACATGCTGGTCTGGCAAGTAAGGATCAACCCTCTCTCAGCCATTGTGTAGAGACGGTGTGGCCAGTTCCCTTGGCCCTGGTGTTGGTGTGAGCTCTCCTGTCAAGCGGGACTAAGAACTGTAACTGAGCAGAATGGAGTGAAGGGAATTGCAGGAGCAGCAAAACTGCAAAAGAAAATCAACAAACCACAATCCAGAACTTCAGAGACTCTATATCAATCACATCGAACTAGGACAGCCTAATCTTCCCCATCCTGGAGCTCAGGGATATCTGCGGAAGAGGGGGCGGTAAGATTGTAAGAGCAAAAGGATGGGAGGAGCAACGATTTGCAAGATTCTCAACAATAGTTTGGGGCCAAAGCAATCACAATGGGACTTTGCATGCCCTGCGCAATGTCCAGCGCACTGTTGCCCTCATAAAGTCTAGCATCTGTTAAGGGCACCGAGACCCCTGGAGGCAAGGGATTGACAGCCATAGTAGTGATCTTATGCTTAAGGGGAACAAGAGAAAGGGCTTATGGAAATGCCACTGGGTCCTTATATGTCATCGGAGAGGAGGGGACCCAGTGGAGTTAGGCGTACACAATAAGGACTCTCTGGGAATTGGGGGGAGGCACTGGGGGAAGGGAGGGGGAGGAGGGGGGAGGGAGGGAACTGGTAAAAAATTTTAAAATGTATAATTAAATTTTTAATAAAAAAAAATGGACCATATCTCCTCTGGACCCTCAGGCCAAATAAATCTTCCCTTCTCCCTTAAAAAAAAAAAAAAAAAAAAAAAGAACTGTAACTGGACAATCATAAGAGAAAATAAACCCTGTGTTTTCTTAAGCTGTATCATGGTGATTTGTCAGCAGCCATGCAGGAAAACTGCAACATGTCTCCTGAACAAGGTCCCTCCAGGGCTATGATTGAGTCTATTGATTTCTTGTTGCTGTGACAAAACACCTGACATAACCAGCTTAAGGCAGGGACAGTTCATTGTGGCTCACAACTCAAGAGTGCAGTCCATTGTGTCAGGGCAGACATGGTGGCAGGACCCTGAGGCACACAGCATCCATGGTCAGGAAGCAGAGAGATGAATGCTAGTGCTCAGCTTGCTTGCTTCTTTGTATTCAGTCCAGGACCCTAGAGTGGCTCTTCCCACCTCAATTAACCCAACTGGAAATTCTCTCACAAGGGGTTAAAGAATGGCTCAGTCCACGATCTGAGTTTGATTCCCAACACCCACGTAGAAAGCCAGGTGTTATCGCAATGTTCTACCACCTACCCCTGATTTTGGAAGTCCCCAGGTCCACAAAAGCATAGGACACCCTTTCAAAACAATTAAGGAATCCAAGTTGTGATCCAGCCTTTTTCCTCCAGTTCATTCCTCCTCGCATTTCCTCTCATCTGGAACTTGTTTTTGCATCAGTCCTCTCATTGTAGTTACTGCTCCATCACCGTGAGACGGCACTCGACACAAGTAACTTAGAGGAGAGAAGGTAGTATTGACTAGGCCTACAGTTTCAGAGGAGATAGTCCATTATGGTGGGAATTACATAACAGAAGGTATGATTGGAGGCAGGGGTAGGAGGAGGCCGGGTCAGGTCACTGCAGCCATCAGGAGGCAGAGAGAGTAAGAGCCTGGTAACTAAGCATCACGGCTGCTCCTTGTGATGAGCCTTCCTCCAGCAAGGCTCCATCTCTTAGACCGCCTTCCCAGACATCAACACCCGCTAAGGACACAAACACAGTGAGTCTGGGGACAAGGAGGGAACTCACGTTCAAACCATGACATTCATCTACTTCCAAGCAGATCCCAGTCTAATAGGAAGAAAATGTTCAAGGACCTTATCTCCCCCTTATCCCACCAACACATATCCACCTAACTCCCTCAGCTTTCACCCTCAGACCTCATGCTCTCCGGAGCTCTCAACTGGCCCAGATATGTTAAGTACCCATCCCTTTGCTACTACATACCGTAGTAATGTTCCCTCCCACTTTACTCTCCCCACTAGTAGAATGGACTTTACTTTGCATATGTGTGCGGTGTTGAGTGCAAATGTATGTGCACAAGTTTGTGTGTGTGTGCTTCAGGTATACATGCACAAGTTTGTGTATGCAGGTGTGTGTGTGCATGTGCGTGCATACAGGTATATACATATACATATGTTGTGTGGCGGTTACTTGCACAAGTTTGCATGTGTGTGTGATATGTGTGCCTGTGTTTGTGTGTAAGTATATGTGTGTGTGTGTGTGTGTGTGTGTGTGTGTGTGTGTGTGTGTGTGTTTGTACATGCATAGGATTGGGTTGAACCTAAGGCCTCACACATGCTAAGCAAGTTGCATCGCCAATTTCATTTTTCTTTCAAACTTTTCATTTTGAAACAGGGTCTTGCTGAGCCGCTCAGGCTAGCCTTGGGCTTACAGAAAGGCCTCCTGTATTTTCTATCCTCCTGCCAAGCCTCCCAAACCTGGAATGACAGGCCTGGGCCTCATTTGTCCTTTAAGACACTCTGTCCAGTGCAGTGTCCTGATGCAGAGAACAGCTCTTGACATGAAGACGTACATACTCCATCCTGGTAAGAATGGGCCAGTGAGATGATTCAATAAGTAAAAATGCCTGTGTGCAATGCTGGTGACCTGAGGCTAAACCCTGGAAGCTGACATGGTGGAAGGAGAGAACTGACTTCTGAAGATTGTCCTCTGTCCTCTGCCCATGTGCCATGGCATGCGCATCTCTCTCTCTCTCTCATAAAAACACAGTTTTTAGTGAGAATACACTCCAATGCTGATCTGCTGACTAGAGGACTGTGGTCACCAGGACGACTGCAAGGAAAGAATGACTATCGGGGTGCTTGAAATAGCAGCCCTCAGAGTTGAGAATGGGAAAAGGAGGTGCACGAACAATCACAGCCACATGTAGGCAGATACTGCTGGGTCTTTTCCACTTTCCACTGGTCATATGGAAAATCCACCCAGTGATTTTCACGTTACAGCGATGCAGTGTCAAACATCTGTTCTCTGGCAGAGAGCTGGTAATTGAAAGCAGTATGTGTTTGAATTCCAAAACTGAAACAAAGCCTCGTCAGAGATCTCTCTCCAACGCCCACCCTCACCCTGGAGCCCCGACCTTCTGCCACAAGACATTCCAGGACCCCTCTCCTGGGCTGCCAAAACCAGACATTTGGCTTGGGAGATTTAGATGTCTGGATATAGAGATGCTTGTGTTTATCCAGATGTTTTGGTCACCAAAACAACACTGAAGGAAACAGTACGGAATTTCTAACCTCACCCAAGTCTGCATGCCTGAGCCAGCTAAACACTTCCTGCTCAGACACACTGGAAGTTTCTTACAAGGTCCACAACTCCGTGGCATGTTTACTTTGCAATTTGATGTATTTCATTTTACTTCAGCAAGACCCTGTTTCATTTACTTCATTTAACTATTTTCAATGTCGGAGCTGAAACCCAGAGTTATCTGTATGCTAAACAAGCACTCTACTACTGAGCCACGCCCCTAGTCCCTCACTGGAGGATCATAGGCTAGTGCTCTATCACTGAGTCACACCCCCAGCCCCTCACTAAGGATTCTACTAGCTAGGTAGGTACACTACCACTGAGTCACACCATCAGCCCCTCACTAGGGGATCTAAGCAGAGTAATGTGATATACCTGACATAGACTTTTAGAAATGAAAAAAAGTGTGTGTGCCTGGGTGTGTTTATGTGTGCATGTACATATATGTGTGAACATACATGCAAGAGGGCACTTGAGTGTGTGCCTTATTGCGTTGCTTTGGAGTTTCCCAAACTCTGCTTTCTAGAGCCTGCTGCCATGTGCTTCAGGTATTTTTCCATGGAATATCCTTTTGCTTGTGAGACAAAGGTTTTTAACTCCTAAGCCATCTCCTCAGCCCTTACTTTTTACAGCAGGGTCTCTCACTGAACGTGAACATCAGTGATTAGACATGCTGGCCAGAGAGCCCAAGGGGTCCTCCTGTCTCTGCCTCCCTAGTTCTGAAATTAAAAGTGCACACACCACTGCAGTTAGCTCTGACACGGGTACTGGGATCTGAATTCAGGTCCTCATGCTTTCCCAGCGAGTGCTTTACCCACCAAGCCCTCTCTCCAGATTCTCATCCCACAGCTTACACAACCCTTCCCCTGGCTCTCTTCTCTCCTGACCAACATACGCACTTAGCAAGCAGGCTGCATACTTCTGGCTCTGCTGAGGCTCTGAACCATGCCTTAGATTTGAAGAAGAGATGATGAATTCCAGGCAGTAGGGATGACCTGATTCCAATTCCATCCCTGAGTCAGACTCAGAAGCCCTGCGGGTGGAAAGCAGATGACAGAGGTGAAGGATGAGCCCAACAGGGACACGGACAGCTCAGTGACTGCCTGGGCACCCCACATGTTAACAGGACTCACCTGATATGGCAGCTCGTGGCCCCCTAAAGGACACCTGGGATACGCTGGTCCGTCCCATTCCTTAGCCAAGCATGGCCCTAATGTTTAAAGAACTCACACGCTTCTTGGTTATTTTAGCTCAGCTTTTTTTTTTTTCTGTTCCTTAGTCATCTTCAGGTGCGATAGCTTCTGTTAAGAAACCAACATAATAAGACATCCAAGCCTTTCTCTAAACCATCCAAAGGAATGACCAGTCATTGGAATCGTGAGTGTGTGTACATGAATATGCATGCACGCATGTGTTTGTGTGTGTTTGTGTGCATGTATGTGTTTGTGTGTGTGCAACTTTAGGTATCAGAGCCCATTACCTTTCTCCCTCCCTTTGTCTCTTCCCTCCTTCCATTTCTTCTCTCTCTTTTTCTCTTTCTTTTCTCTTTCTTCCCTCCCTCCCTCCTTTCTTCCATTCCTTCCATTCTTCCTTCCTTCTTTCTTTCTTTCTTTCTTTTTCTTTCTTTTTCTTTCTTTCTTTCCTTTCTTTCCTTCCTTCCTTCCTTTCTTTCTTTCTTTCTTTCTTTCTTTCTTTCTTTCTTTCTTTCTTTCTTTCTTTTCTTTCTTTCTTTCTTTCTTTCTTTCTTTCTTTCTTTCTTTCTTTCTTTCTTTCATCTCTCATTAACCTGAACCTTACATAATAGGCTACACTGGCTGCCTAGCAAGTCCCAGGGATCTCCTTTTCTCCACTTCCCCAGCACTAGGATTACAATGCCCTCTTTTTCTTTTTTTTTTTAACATGGGTCATGGGGCCTTGAACTCAGGTCCTCATGGCTGCAAAGCAAGCACTTTCCTGACTGAGCTGTCTCCCCACGTTCCATTGTTTGACCTCTCTGCTGTGGCAGGCACTGGCCAGGTGCCACCTTCCTATGCACACCAGCACTGCACTGGCTAGACAGTGATAACAAAGCCCATAATTGTTCCTCTTGTGGGAAGAGAAGCATCCGACATTAACTTATAAATGAATCTAGTTGCAAACACTGAACGTGCTACTAAGGAAGAATCAAGTGCTGTTTTCAGCAAATTGTTTTCATCCCCTTCCCTCCATGCCAGTGAGATGCTAGTATCAACCGAACAGTTGAGAGCTGAACCTTTGGGAACACCTATGAAGAAATAATTTGTCAAGGCAAGTCTGTGGGAGATTCTAATGGCTATAAGAAGATACAGCTCATGGGAGGTTGGATTATTCCCTGGGCAGGTAGACAAGACGGAGAGAAAGTACTGGTTGGACTTGGCCGACTGGCAAGTATGTCCTCTCTTAGCTCTTCTTGTGGGTGTCATCAGTTATCTCAGTTCCTGCTGTTGGTGTGAACTCTACTGCTGCACTAATGAATATAGCCAAACTCTTAAGCTAGAGTAAGTCTCTTGTTCCTCTAAACTGTTTGGTCATGTATTTATCAGCAACAGAAGAGTCACTGGAATAAACACAAAGGACATGTTGGTTTTGCTTGTCCCAGGAGCCATTGCAAGTATCATTCAAGTTCAAATGGTTCATCCTGGTGTAGCGAGGAACTTTTGTCTAATAAGCCAATATGCCTGTTGTGCTGTGACATCAGGGACATACAGGCAGGAGAAGGTCAGGGGAGAAAGACACAGAGCCAGGCCTAGTGGTACACACCTGGAAACCCAGCTCTTTAGCAGTGATAGGAGGAGGATCCGGAGGTGAAGGTCATCCTTGACAATATATTGCATTTGACATTCACCTGGGCTACATGACAACTTGTTTCAAAAAAAAAAATAGATAAAGAGGCAAAGCGCATGTGTGTGTGCGCGCGCACGCACGCGCATGTGTGTATGTGTGTGTGTGATGTATATGTGTGCATTTGTGTATGTGTGTAGATCTATATGTGGGTATGTGGGTGTGGATGTGGGTGAACACGTGCACAGTTTAGAGACTTGAAGTCAACATTAAGTGTCTTCATCAATTATTTTCCACTTTATTTATGAAAGCTTCTCAGTTGAGCCCAGGACTCACTGATCGGTTCGTCTAGCTAACAGACTTGCCCAGAGGATCTGCTGGTTCTGGTTCTTAATGTGAGGGTAACAGACAGCTGCCACAACTGCCAGCATTCACATGGGTTTTGAGGGTGAGAAAACTCTGGTCGTTGGCTGGGGAGATGGCCAAAAGGTTAAGGTCTTTGCCTCATAAGTAAAAGGACCTGAGTTTGGATTCCCAGATCTCATAGAAATGCTGGTCAGATATGGCAGTGGTCTGTAATTCCAACTCTGAAAACCCCCAAGCAAAGCAGTAAGTAAGTAGAGCAACCCAGGATAATTCCTGACGCCAACCTTGGGCCTCTATAGGCACACGCTCGAGTGTCCTCATGCACACGCACATGCACGAAGAGCAGCTCGGGGAAATCTCACTGTGTTTTCAATTCACTGCTGACCTTACATTCTCAAGAGACACTGTAAAGAAATGTCAAGCAGCTGGGAGTCCTTGCTGTTTTTTCTTAAGTGATTTTTTTTCTTTCTTTCTTTTTTAAAAGAGAAAGGTTTTGAGTAGTCCTCTCATCTAGTGACTCTCTGCCATCCTTAAAAGTCCCTGGAGGTATCTCTTTTAAACAGCTTTAGTTTTTGGAGGCTCTTGCCAAAAGCCAAATAGTAGTTTTTGGAAGGAAAAAACTGTAGTCAAGAGAGACCGTAACAATCTTAGTCTCTGCTGTGCATTAACAGTCTCAGCGGAGGAACGGCTTCATGCTATCTAATCTTCAGGGCTAGGGAGTTGGCTCAGTGGTTAAAACACTTGCCCAACAAGGAAAAGAACCAGAATTTGGTTCTCCAGAAACAGTTTAAAATGCCAGGCCGACTGCCTATAATTGCAACTTTGGAAGGCAGAGCCTGGGAACACCTAGAGCAAGTGACAGGCTAGACCAATGCTTTTGGTAAGCTTTGGGCTGATTAAAGACTTGGGTCAGAAGAATAAGGTAGAAAAGTGATCAGGGATGATTCCCAGCATCAATTTCTCCCCTCTGTTACATACATACATATGCATACATTGCACCTGTGTGCACACACATACACACACATGCCTGTACACATGCAAACATATATGCATGCCTCCCCACATGAAAATGGGAGAGAAACTACACAACAAAATGTCATTTTTCATTCACTGATTCATTATATTTATTTATTTGAGACAGGCTGGCCTTGTACCTTCAGAGTGGAAGGCCCATATTACTCATTTTTATGATTTTTATTTGAAACAGAATCTCAGAGTTGGAGAGATGGCTCAGGAGTTAAAGACTCTGCCTCCCAAGCAGAAGGATCTGTGTTCAGATCTCCAGATCCATGTAAAAAAGCTGGACAGAAATAGCGGTGGCCTGTAATTCTGGCCATGGAAAGGATAGCCTGGGAAACCCCAAAGCAAAGCAATGAGGAGATAGAACAATCCAGGATTTTTCCCGATGTCACAGGTACACATGCTCAATGTTCTCTGTGCCAAGCCTACACACACACACACACACACACACACACACACACACACACACACACAATGAAACAAGATCTCACTGTTGGAATTTGCTGCAGATCCTAGGCTATCTTTGAATCCAAGTCTCCCAAGCGTGCACCACAACTAGCTGAAATACTATCTTTCCAACACAGAATAACAGAAAGGAAGAGTCTTTTGGACCAGTTGCCTGGAGGCTCTGGGACAGATGTAAACTAGTCTGGCTGACTATGGAATCCAGAATCATGCCCATCATTTCTTGTGGCTCTTAGGATGGAACCCCGGGCCCCAAGCATGCAAGGCAAGCACTCCAGCACTGAGCTAAACCCAGCCGTTCATATGCACTGTAGTCAGCCCTGGACACAGGGACCGCTGTGCAGAGCACAGGACTGACACTTTTCTCGGGGTCTACTCTCCGTGTCTTTCAGAGGCTCCCTCTTCCCATTCCCAGTCAAGGCCTTGCCCAGCTACAGCAATGATTTTCTCCCTTGTGACCCTCTCTTTGATTCAGCACATTCAATATTCCGCAAGTGCTTCTCATCGATTCGACCCCGGAATGGCTGTGATGAGGTCTCTGACACTCCAAAAAGCCCGTGACAAGCACGTGAGGCCTGAGCAGCCCGGTGAGCACAGTTGGGCTATCAGCAGGTGAGAGACCAAGACAGGAATCGATGCAGCAGCTGCTCCCCTTGGCATTATACAGACAAGGTGCAGGGCCCTGAGAATGCTGATCAGATCCTGGGGAAGGCATCTCAGATCTGTTACCTGTTGTGTTTCTTTTGTATGTGTGTGCACGCATGTGTGTATTGCATGCGAGTAGGTATATTGCATTAATGATTAGAGTGCCCTCTTATACACACAGACATACACAAACACAGACGCAGTCATATAGGCACACATACAAGCACACACAGAGGCATGCGTGCACGCACACACACACACACACACACACACACGTACACATGCACACACACAGCATTGGAATATGTGTTTTCTGATTGATTGCAACAGCCAGCGTTTGAACATCTCTTTATAAGCCCAGAGTCATACAGAATAAATCTTCAACTCCTCTGGAAGCTAAAGCCAAAAGGAAGAACCTTGCAACCATTTCTCTGCCTTGCCCACACCTCCATAACATTTACCCAGAGCTCCAGCCATGTCCCTGATCAGATAAAGAACCTCTGACGACACAATGACAGTAGTGTCACGTGTAATTTTTTTCTCTTAACCTTATCAAATATGGACAATGATGCAATTGTGTGTCCATTAACATCACATTGAATTATTTATGGCCACTCCTAAGCATCATTAATATCTACCTTTCATTGGACTGAAAAGAAAAATCTAACTAGGCTTCCGGGAAGAAAATACAAGAGATTATCATTCTCTACAAGGGAATTGCATGAATAATTAATTGGCAGACTTTTAATAGATTTCATTCACCAACATCGTGGTTTGCTGCAAGTTGTTAACTCAAGCTATAGGGCTATTGTTTTTTCAAATTAGAAATGAACAATGTTTTTACAGAGCTGGCCATGGGACCCGGGGTCTTGTATATATTAGACAGGTGATCTGCCAAGCCATGCACCTGGCCCCTTGCTCAGGGATTCTAGACAAGTGCTGTCACTGAGTCACGCCCCCACCCCCTCACTGGGAAATTCTGGGCAGGGAATCTACACTGAGCCACGCCCCAGGCAGTCTATCCTCCCAGTACTGGGGTTGCAAGTGAGCTCCCCATGTCTGGCTTTTCTACGTAGGTTCTGGGAATTGAACTTAGGTCCTCATGCTTGCACAGCATTTCACCGACCGCAGTAGCTCCCCGCCCTGGAAGCTTCCCAGTGCAAAGCTGGCCTCTTTGGGGAACTTCAGCTAACAGAATTGAATCAGGGCACTAGGATGAATGACGAATGGAGACTGGGGAGCAGCAGAGTCTCCCACACATGTAAGGATAGCTCAGAAGTGGAGCACGGTGAACCATAGGTATCTTTGTAACCATGGGAAGGATCCGAGGCCACAGACATGTATGAATGACCAGAGACTGAGGCACCCAGGGACATCTCCACACATGCTGTGTGAAAGATGACACATGAAGCTTCTCGACCTGTCCTCTCTCACTCTGCAGACCTGGCCCTTGACACAAGTCACGGAAACCAGAAGCTCTAGTTTGAAAAAGAAAGCCTTCCTCCCACTAAGCTTCATTTAGCAGTTAAATTTCTAGCCAGGCGTGGTGGCACTCACCTGCAGCTACTGCTTCGGGGAGGCTGAGGCAGGAGGATCAGGAGCCCAAGGACCACCCGGGCTGCCTAGTAAGACCTCGCTTAAAAAAAGAAAAAAAAAGCTGAATTCCATTGTCAAAAAATGGGCAGGGGTTGGGGAGATGGCTCAAGGGTTAAAGCCCTCGCTGGCAAGAAGGAGGACCTGAGTTCAGAACCCCAGATCTCATGCAAAGATGCTGGGCAGGTGAGGCAGTAGCCTGTCACTCTAGTCCTGAAAGGCAGAGCCTGGGATCCCCAGAGCATGCTGGCTGCATAGGCCAGCTCTAATGGTGAGTTCTGGGTTTAATTAGAGACCCAGGTTCATAACAATAAGGCAGACGAGTGATGGAGGAGGATTCCCAATGTCACCCTTGAACCCCCACAAGCACTTACACTCAAGCGCACTGTATACATACACCCACTCACATGTGCCAACCCACATTCTAATATATACATAAATGCATACATACACACATGCAAAACACACAAACATGCATGCAAACCATACACATACATGCAGACAGACATGCACACTTGCACTCCATACATGAAAGGAGAAAAACTGCTGCTCCTCACAGTCAGAATGCATCGCTAGCTTTGTATCCGCCGCAGGGCGCACCTGTGGCAGTGCGTCCGGCCTCCTGGGGAAGTCTGTGCATTGGAGTTGGAATAGTCATTTTGCTTTGCAGGGCTGTGTCATTTGTCAAAATGACACGGGCTGGGAACCTGAGAAGCTGCTGGGCACAGGAGAGGCACAGAGCGGGAGTAGAAGAAGGCTATCCGAGCTCCCAGCTCCCGCATCCGGTCAGGGACCAGAACAGGACTCCAGCTGCAGAGGCTCCCTCCTGTCGCCCCTGGAGACTTGGCACAGGGTGCTCTGGGCCTCCCAGATCCAGACAGTAATAGAACTTTGTCCATGCTGCATCCTGGGGCGCTGAGACAGGAGGATTGCCAAGATCAAGCTCAATCTGGCTGCACAGTAAAACTGTGCCTCAAAGAAAAAACAAGCAAAGCTAAAAGGGGGGGATAAGGGAGATGGCTAAGGGGTTAAAGCCTCTCCTCATAAGCAAAAGGACTTGAATTCAGATCCCCAGAGCTCACATAAAATTGCCAGGCTAGCCTTGCGCTTCTGATCCTCACGCCTTAGGCTCCTAGTATTTGGGATTATAGCTATGCACCAACACCATGGTTGTTAATAGTTTATTTACTCATTTGTAAGAGAGAGTGAAAATGAGAGAGAAGAAAGAAGATGAGGAGGAAGAGCAGAGGAAGGAAGAGGAGGAAGAAGAGGAAAAGGAGAAGAAGAGGAGAAGGAGAAAAAGAGGAGAAGGAGGAGGGAAGAGGAGGAGGAGTACGTGTGTCAAGGCATACAGATATCATAGAGCAACTTTAGGAAGTCAGATCTCTCCTTCTACCATGTGGGTTTCCAGGGATCAAACTCAGGTCCCCAGGTTTGCAAGCTGGAACTTTACCCACTGAGCCATCTTGCCACACCTTCATACCCATATTTTGCTTATTTGTTAGATTGATTGGTTGTGATTTGTTTTTGAGACTGGGCCTTACCGTGTAGCTCTGGTTTGGTCTGGAACGTACTACGTAGCCCAGGCTGGCCTCCTGCACCTCCTAGTGATTATAAGCACTAGCACCCATATCTAACTGTTTCTATCTTTGAGACAGTGTGTCCCAAGCAGGCTCTACACTAGTAATCCTCCCTGCCTCAGCCTTCCAGAAGGGGATTACAAGTGTACCCCACTATACCTAGCTCACGGAGGAAGCTACAGGCAAGAAGAAAGGCGAATAGGGAGCAGCATCTAACCAAGGCTGTGCCCGGAGCAGCCCAGGGTGCTGTTCTTGCAATCCTGGAGTGAACACCTTCCCAGAGCCTGGCAGCCAACCCTACAGGAAGCTCAGAGGAAACCCAGAGACCGGAGCTTCCAGACGTCCAGTCCCTTTTTACAGAGCATAGATGCAATTATTGAGGCCATTTGCAGTTAGCTGCTGGGAGTGCGCCTTCCATTTCCTTTGCTTGAAGGCTCAGAGCACTGAAGACGCTGGGCTAGGGCGGTGTGATTGGTTTCTACTGCAGGGAGGAGGCTGCAAGGTTTCTAAGTGTGTTACACTCCACGGGAAAAGCAGTGGTGAGTGACATCATCGCCCCTGCTTCCTTTCCTGGCTGCTGTGAACCTGTGGGGGGGGATAATGATATAGGACCCCCTCACCTAACATCACATAAAATAAGACTTCTGTCCTTCTGAATGAGGGACGTCAGCTCCCAGACAGCATGGGGTACAGTCTCAAAACATCTGATGGAGAGGTTACAGGTTGCCATCCTAATGGGCAGCATTAGCATTTTTTGTATGGTCTTTGTAGGTCTTAAATATGCCAGTGTGATACAGGGGCCAACTTGACAGTGGAGAACTGAGCCTTTAGGCACACCTGGGAAGAAGATTTAGTTTGGGCAAGCGCCTGAGCAAGCCTGTAGGATGCAGGAAGACCTGGTTCATGGTGTGCAAGACCATCTTTGGGCAGGCGGATAAGATGGGAGAAGCTGGCTTGCGGATGTGGTGCAGCCATTTCCTGGGGCCCCTAATGTTGCTAGGAGCTCTCCCGCCAAGCCGGATTAAGAACTGCAGCAGAATAGCTGTAAATCAGAATAAAATCAGTTGTTCCCTTAAGCTGTTTGGTTGTGAATTTCCCAGTGGCACACAGGCAGACTGCCATAGCTGGGGGCCAGCAATCCCTAGGGATCCCCTGTCTCTACCTCCCCAGAGCTGGGGTTACAAGGGTGCCCCCCCAGGACCTGCATGTCCTAGGTTTTGAATTCAGGACCTCATATTTGCAAGGGAAGCCCTTGACTGACTAAACCAAATCCCCAGCCCCTCTCCGAGTCTTTTGAGCCAAAGCCCAGTGTCTTCTTTTCTCAACGAGGGCGTAGAGAGCAAATCCATCCGCAGCTCCTCCCTCCAGCCCACGTCCTCAAACAGCAGCCTCCCACACACCCGCTCTGATATGCAACCCGTGGAGAAGTGGCGAGAGAGGCTAAAGAATTCTCTTTCATTTCAGCCTATGAATAACTGAACAGCACTGTCTGAAATATTGATAGACACACATGCCTCGAGTGCATTCTAGGCAGAACAAGGTTGTGGGCCGGGGTAGTTTTCAAAGAAGCGATCCTACCTGAAAGGATAGTGAGGAGATCAGGAAGAACCAAAGAGAGCGGGGTGGCCCCAGGCCCCTGAGACCTGCAGTCTTGGCGACCCAGGATCCGAGGGTCACCACGGGCCGCTGCTCCGAGGTGGTCCAGGGGTGCTTCCTCACAGCACATTCTGGAACACTTGCTTCCACTCAAGTCGGAATCTAAAAGGTTCCTCATGCCCACGTGGGCATGTTTCCAAGCTTGTTCCCCAGCTGTGAAGTTTGGTGAGAGGAATCAGGTCACAGGGAAAATGAAGGTGCCGGATGGGTCTCTGGTTCTGCTCTAGTGTGTCCTGCCTGTCTCTGTCTTCTTCTATCTCTCCATCTCCATCTGTGTCTCTGCCTGTCTCTCCATCTCTATCTCTGTCTGTCTTTCTCTGTTTCTCTGTTTTTCTGTCTCTCCCTCTCTATCTCCATTTCTGTTTGTCTCTCTTTGTCTTTATCTCCCTCTGTTTCTCCGTCTCTCTTAGTCTTTCCATCTCTGTCTCTGTCGTCTCTGTTTCTCTTCCTGTTATTTTGTTTTTGTCTATTTCTTCTCTGTCTCTCTGTTTTTGTCTCTCTCCATCTTTCTCTCTTTGTCTCTCTTCCCCTCTCTGTTTCTCTCTCTGTCTGTCTTTCTCTCTTTGTCTCTGTCTCTGTCTCTCTCTCTCTCTCTCTCCCCTCCCTTCTGGTTCTCCATGATATAAGGAAGCCCATCTCACACATTCCCATCACCATCCACCATATGTTGCCCACCGGCATGGTCTGGAACCCTCTAGAACCATGAGCCAAATCAACCTTTTCTCCCTGAAATTCTTTCTCTTAGGTACTTTTTTGTCACTGTGACAGAAGAGAAACTAAAGCAGTCTCACTCCAGTACATTGATACCTGACAGGGAGGACTATCATGTCACGCGTGAAGGTGTAAAAAATGACCATTGGGCCCAAAGGACACTTTTTAAAGAAGTTTCATTGAATGACTAAACATAGATAAATAGGTGATAGATAGATGTAGATATAGATATATGCAGAAACATACGTATACGTATGTACATGTATTCCTCCATGCAGACCCTTCTACATTGTCCTTCTCTGGAGAATGTTACCCTCAACTTGCTCCTTGTTTTACTTACCCTCTCTGCTGCTGTGAGACAGCACTCTGATACAACTGATTTAGGGAGAAAGGGAGTTATGCTTGAATATGGTTCCAGAGGGGATAGAGCCCATTATGGTGGAATTGCACAGCAAAAGGTATAACTAGAGGTAGAAGCAGGAGGCTGGTTCACATGACTGCAGCCATTCGGAGGTAGAGAGAGCACGAGAGCCACAGGAAGCAGACCCAGGCCACCAAACCTCAAGGGCTGCTCTTCTATGAAGTGCCTTCCTCTAGCAAGTCTCCACCTCTTAAAGGCGCTGGCTTTCCTAAACATGAAAGCAGACTCAGGATGAGAACACATGAACCTGTGAGGACCCTCACATCACACCCTGACACTGATCTCATGCCCTGTTCTCAGCATCTATCTGGGGGAAAGAATCACATCTGGGAAGACCACTGACCGAAGTAAGCCCGATCACAAATTCTTGGGTCTTTGCTGGAAAGTTTGTAGGAATGATTTTTAGCAGCTGGACAGAAGGGAGTTCTTGAGGGTGGGCAGCTGGGCTGGGTTTGCAATTAATAGTCTGTAGTCAAGGTTTACACTGGGCTGTCTCCATTCTTCAGGGAAAGCACTGGCTTCAGATCAGCAGGACCACCCTGTGTCCTGAGCATGCGCGCCTGGTGTCGGGCCAAGGGGGCCTACAGGGCTGGTCTTTGGCTCAAGGAAGACAGCTGATCTCAGCATCCTGAGTCTGCAGCAGGGTGGGAATGGAATATTGGGGCCAAGCAATCACTTTTCCTCTTGGCTGACTCTCAGCCTTGCTCTGGTATTTGAATTTTAAAATGCAGAAAGAGAGACCAATATATTTCCTCATTGGGGCTGATGTCCAGCAGCTGAACCTACCTGGAGAAGATGGGAGACGTGCCCTTTGGAAAAAGCAGTAGCTCTCCACAAGCTGGGGTTGTGGGAGTTCCCAGGGCAACCAGAAGAGCAAGGTCCAGCCAGGCCACCTAGACCATTACTCACAACGACAGGATGAGCAGAATGGGCGGTTCCTGGGAGGGTAGCCAGACTGATCTGCACAGGACATCACTGCTGCAGGAAGCCCCTTCCCCCATGGGCATTTTCCAGAGCCTCAGGGATGCTAAGAGACTTTCCCAAGGGCACTCAGAAAGGGGTAGGCTACAGGGCTAAGGATGTGGTACTCACCTAGCACACAGGAAGCCCTGGGTTCCATCCCCAGCGTTGCATAGACCTGGGAATGGCACATACCTGTCATCCCAGCCCTTGGGAGGTAGAGGCAGGAAGATCAGGAGTTCAAAGTCAGTCTGGGCTGTGGACCCCATTGAAATAAAGGTGAGGAAGGGAAAAAATAAGGTGACACGTCCCCCCAGTGGACAGCTGTTGGCATGGTTACAGCAGCTGTCCAATGTCTCCCAGTAAGCAGCTGGGGTGTAGCTCAGTAGTAGATGACTTGCTTAACAGTTGTGAGGCCCTGGGTTCAACTCACAGTATGCCTCCCCAAATACGGGAGATGGGGTCACCAAGATGGCTTGGTTGGTAAAAACACTTGCTGTTGAGCCTGAGACAACCTGAGTTCAGCCCCTGGAACTTATCCAGTGGAAGGAGAGGATGATTCCTTCAAGTTGTCCTATGAATTCCACATATGTGGAATGTGTGTGTGTCCCCCCAACACAGAGATAAGTCGGTGCAAAATGAATGTAATGCTGGAGCTGACTGGTTCAGTTATTTTTCTTATTGCTGTTACAGATATACCTAACACAGACCTTTTAAACTATTTTTACATGTGTGTTCATGTACATGTGGTTCATGCGTGTATACACATGTATATGTGTATATACTAGAGATTACTGGAGGATGTGTGCCTGTGAGGTGGAGTGTGACATTGGGAGTCATCCTCGATTGCTTTACCTTCTTATTGCTTTGCTCCTGAGATTCTCAGGTTCCACCACTATATTTTACACGGGAGGCAAAGCCTTTAACCACTGAGTCATCTCTATAGCTACTTTAAAAAAAAATTTTTTTTGAGACAAGCTGTATTCCGTATTCCAGGATGTCCTTGAACTCAAGCAGAAAATTCTCTGATCTCAGCCTCCTGAGTGCTGGATTTGCAAGTACGAACCACCACACCTAGTTCCCCGACACAGATGATTTCATGAAGGAAAGACGTCTCTGGGTGAATGCTTTTAGAAGGTCTCGTCTATCCTGGCGTGGTAGAACAGCTGCACCAGCGGTGGTGGTGATAGGAGGTGGTAGCATCACATGGGCCAGAATAGGAAGGAGAGAAACCGAGAGTAACCAAAGGTGGGTGCAACCAACCTGCCATGTTTGCCCTACCCAGCCTCCTCCTTCCCAACTTGTGAAGACTCTGTGTCCTTCAAAATAGGACACTAGGCGAGGTGCAGCAGGGAGGAGAGGGACACAGCGTGTTAAAAGCACAAGCCTGGGACAACATGCCAGCTTCGGATCGTGCCTTGGATGTGTGTGTAAAGAAGCTGCTCCTCATCATGCAGCTTGGGAGACACACGCGCATCAGAACAGACTGAGAATGCTCGGAGCTGCATTGGTATTCAGAGCTGGGGCTGGAAGCGCTCCAAATGTCCCTCAGTGCCAGATGGATAACCAGGTATATTTGTGAACTGTAATCCTCTACAACAACAGAATGAAAGAAATGCTCTCTCCGTCTGGTTTAGACAAGGCAATCTTACAAAACATAGCATTGAGGGATGAGGGAATGGCTCCACGGTGGAAGCACTTGCCCTGCAAGCAAAAGGATCTGAGTTCAGATCCCCAGATCTCAAGTAAAATACAGGATGGGTGTGGCAACCCACCTGTCATTCTAGCCCTGGAAGGCAGAGCTGAGGAATCCCTAAGTTGTCTAGCCAGACTAGCCCGAATGGTGGGCTCTGAGTTTACTTAGAGACCCAGGTTCCAGACCGTGCAGTGTAAGAGTGATCAAGATGATGCCCATTATCTTCCTGGGGCTGCCACACTGTCATATTAAGACACAGGTGTCAACTTGGCAGTCAAAGGCTTGGAGCTCTGGACACATTTATAAAGAATCAGTGGTTGAGTTCAGCCCCCAAGAAGCCTGCAAGAGACTGTCTGATTGATGGGGATGCCCAACCTGTAGTGGATGTGGCTGGCCCCTGGGAAGGTAGGTAAGATGGGGAAACTGGGCATCCTTTGGTATCTTTGGTCAGACATGCTGGTCTGGCAAATAGTCTTTCAGCAGTCCTGTAGGTATATGGATTTGGTGTGGTCAGTTCCCTCAGTCCTTGGTGTTGGTGTGGGCTTTCCTACCAAGCTGAACAAGGAACTATAACCAGACTCTCATAAGCCAAAATAAAAAAAAAATCCCTTGTTTCTTCATAAGTAGAAGAATTAAATATTAGAATCCAAATTCAAAGACACCAAAATATCCTTGTGGATGTGTGGCCAGCCACGTAGAGTTGCAGAACAAGGGCCTGTCTCGGACAAGAAAGAAAGATAGGGAAAGAGTAAAGAGGAGAAGGAGGGAGAGGAAGAAAGGAAAGGAAGGGAAGATGGGAAGGAAGGAAGGAGGGAAGGAAGGAATGAAGGAAGGAGGGAAGGAAGGAAGGAAGGAAGGAGGGAAGGAAGGAAGGAAGGAGGGAAGGAAGGAAGAAGGGAGGGAGGGAGGGAAGGAGGAAAGAAGGGAGGGAAGAGGGAAGGAGGAAGGGAGGGAAAGAAGGGAGGGAGGGAGGGAGGGAGGGAGGGAGGGAGGAAGGGCAGATCATCCCAGGAAAGACATACCTCCAGTGACCCACTTCCTCCAATCAGACCCCTAAAGTTCTTCATTTCATCAGAGCAAAGCCAGGGCCTCACGCATTCTGGGCAATGTCCTGCCAACTGTGCTGCTTCCCTGATTCCAAACAGCCATCTTGAGACCAGCATGTGTCTTTCACGTTTTCTTCCATTCTAATATTACAGTACAGATTAGAGATGTGCATGATTTGAATAAACCTGTGCAGTCTGCATGAATTTCATAGTTTTTTAAGGTGCCCAGATCTCAGCTCCCTAGAATTAAACTGTGGCTTTTGAACAGCAGGTATTGTCTGCTTAATGAAATTATCATAAACGTATTGAGCTTGCTTGGTAATAAGCAATCACAATCAATTGACAGTGACGTGAAATATACAATCGCATAATTGGGAATAATTGAGTTGAATGACATACTTAGGCTCCTGATTAAAAATAATTGTGTGACTGAGACAACCTCAGAATCCCAAACGGAAGTAATGAAAACAGCGGCAGGTAAAGAAAAAAATCAATTCCTTCCTCGTGGCTGTCCAAGAAAGAGCAATATTTTTATAGCCCATTTCTAAACTACATTAAGAAAAAGGGTGACGTTGTGACCAACAGAGAGCTGCTTCAATGAAAAGCAGAGCCAGGTTAATTTGAACAGGCAAATATTGAACCTTTCTTGAGAAGAGAATCATTTAATCTGGGAGCTTTGGGAGGCTTAAGTAACTAATTGAGGATTTGGGTTGGAGCAAAATATCAAGCAGCACTGTACAGAGATGATGCATGAACGTGTGTGTGTGTGTGTGTGTGTGTGTGTGTGTGTGTGTGCACACGCGCGAGCATGCATGCATTAGCATGTGTGTGTGTGGTACAAGAGTGCACTTAAGTGCGTGTGCCTCTGAGACCCAAGAGTGATACTGGGAATCATCTTCCATCGCTCTTCCACCTTATTGTTGTGAACCTGGGTCTCTAATTAAACCTAGAACTTACCATTAGGACTAGTTTGACCAACTAGTTTACTCTGGGGATTTTCAGGATCTACCTTCCAGGACCAGAATGGCAGGTGGACCATGCCACTTCCATCTGGGATCTGGGAATCAAACTCGGGTCCCTTTGCTTAAAAGGCAAAGACTCTAAGCCCTGAGACACTTCTTCAGCTCTATGCTGAGTGCTTTAAGTGATAAGTTTATCACTAGATTTCATAGACTGCAGTTTAGGCCACATAGCTAGTGCCTGCTCAGCTAACACGGCAGCTCCCAGAGACACGGAGGCCTGAGATCCCCTGTGTGGAAGCTCTTCAGTCTTTGGCATGAGGAGAAATAACTTAAGAGTGTTCTTAAAACGCTGATGGAGGCCAGAGGAGAGCACTCAGTAAGTCAAGTGTTTGTTATGCAAGTGGGAGGGCTCAAATCTCCCAAGGTAAAAGCCATGTGTGAAGGATGGGAAGAAGACTCAGGGATTAAAGACTTTGCCTCCCAAACAAAATGCCTGAGCTCAGACCCCCAGGTAAAAGCCATGTGTGAAGGATGGGAAGAAGACTCAAGGATTAAAGACTTTGCCTCCCAAACAAAATGCCTGAGCTCAGACCCCCAGATTACACATTTAAAAAGGCTTGATGGATATAGCAACTGCCTGCACTTCAGGTTCTGGAAGGTGAAGTCTGGTAAACTCCAAAGCAAAGCAATAAGGAGGTAGAGCAATCCAGAATGATTCCCGAGGACACCCTTGGGCCTCCACAGGAGTCAGCACATACATGTAAACTTACCCACACATGCATGCATGCACACTCGCAAGAAAGTCAGGTGTGGCCGCGCACATCTGTGATGCTCCTGTGATGAGACGAGAGTGAAAAGCAGGAGAATCCTCAGACATTTCTGGAACAACTACCCTGGTCTACGTGGCAAGAAAAATAAGAGAGACTGTGTGTCTCAAGCCAGGTAAAAGGAAAGAATGAACAACAGAGACTAACCCTTACTTGTCACGTGTATACCAGAATAACACACACCTGCAGTCACATAAACACACACACACATACACACATATACATATATCATACATGCAAAAATCAAAAGGATAAAAATAAAATCAATACAGATGGGGAGGAGCTGGCAAGATAGTTCGATGGTTTAAGTGTGTATCATGCAAACACTGAAAATCTGAGTTGGAATACTCAGGACCCATGTAAAAGTTGGGCATGGTGACATGTGTCTTCAATCCAATGACATAGGAAGTGGAGCACAAGAATCCCCAGATACCATGGTATACACAATGGTGAACAACTAAAGGAGAGACCCTGATTTCAAACAACTTAGAAGGAGAGTCACCCCCAATACCCAAGGTTGTCCTATGTCCTCTACTTGTATGGTATAGCATGTGTAAGATTCTGTGTCTCTTTCTCTCTCTCTCTCTCTCTCTCTCTCTCTCTCTCTCTCTCTGTCTCTCTCTCTCTCATATGCACAAACACAAATTAGATTAAAAATACAAATAAAAACAGATTGATGTAATAAACCAAGGAGACGCCTGGAGATCTATGTTTCTAACAAGCTTCTATAAGACAAGATGTATTTTGAGGAGCAAGGTCTGGAGTTCATTCTGCTGTGGTGTCTACCCTAGTTTCCAGCATTGTTCCATGAGGCAGGGAACAAAGTATTAGAGGTTCCCTGGACCACAGTTCTGAGCAACACAAGTTATCGGTCAACTATGGCCTGTCTCAAAAAATTTAAGGAGACAGAGAGACAGATGTAGACAGACACATAGATAGATAATAGATAGATGGATGATAGATAGATAGATAGATGATAGATTACACATAGATGAGAAAGGTGATAGATAATGGAGAGGATAGATAGATGATAGATAATATATGATAGATAATAAATGAATGATAGATGATAGATTGATGATAGATAAGTAGATGAGGGATAGGTAGATGACATGGACATATATAGATGACAGATAAATAGATGGATAGATAGAGATATGATAGATAGATAGATGATGGAGATCTAGGCATGGTGATGCATACTTGTAATCCCAGCTCTCAGGATAGAAAGAGAGAGAGAGAGAGATGATAAAAGCAGAAGCATCAGGAGTTCAAGGTCATTTCCTAGCTATATAGCAAGTTCAAAAACATACTGGGAGTTTATGGAACTCTGTCTCAAAGAGACAATGGAGACTTCATGTGCTATCTGCACTGAGAACCAAGCCTGGGAGTTCAGAAGTCGACATAAGCTGTGCACCAAGGGACCGCTGAGCACACCGAGGGACCGCTGAGCCGGCACCGCAGCTGCAGGTACTCAGCTCACATGAGTGGGGGACCCTGATGAGACAGTCATAACCCCACTACCTTGAACCACAAACTTTCCTGACTTGCAGAGTACACCTTCTTTGCATTACCTTCTCCAAATCAAAGATGGTGTGTGGGTGCAAGGTGTGATGTCTGAGTCATGGGCCATCTGAGCCAGAAAGACAACATGGAAGCTTAATAGAGAGAGAGAAAGAGGAAGAGAAAGAGAGGGAGAGACAGAGACAGACAGACAGAGAGAGAGACCATGGAAAGAAAGGAAGCCTTCAAGGCTCAGGGTTCAGGTTTATATTTTGTAATAACCCATTTTTGGAAGTTCTGCTAAGAGTCTCATTCTGTTCATGTCTTCTAAGCGCAGGTCTCCATCCCTGGTGATCTGTCACCAAGAACAACTTCCCTAAGATTCCACTTTGGCAGTTTTAGAGCCGCCATGCTGGGAAGGTTTTTGAAAGTCCCCCACTGGTGGGATTTTCCACTTACTAGTCTGGAGGAACTATGTCTAATCATTCACAGAGATAAAAATGCCAACTTCCCCCAACTCTCCGTTCATGAAATGATGCGGAGATACGTTCTCCATTGCAGATAAGTTAGGTTCCTTAAAAGAAACTGCTCGACTGTGAGGTTGTCATGAGATCAAATGGGTTGGGCCCCAGTGTGAGATATAGAGGACCAAAAGTTTCGATCAGGTTTGCAGAGACTGGAGCTTTCCTAACCCAATAAATACTCCTGACACTGGCAGTCATCTTTGGTTTTTCTCTTGCCTTCTCATGGATTCCATGTCTATAGTCTGTGAATTCTTCCCTTCTTGTCCCTTAAGGAATCCATGTCTGTGAATTCTGTTCTTTCTCTCCTGTAACAAAATTTCCTTTTAATCCTTTTATGCTGCTTTCACTTCAATCCTCAGACACAAGAATGCAACATGTTGGCCCAGCCTATCAGACGGCTCTCCCGCCCCTCTTGGAATCTGTGTCCATGAGTTCCGTTCTTTCTTTCCTCCAATTAATTCTTCCTTAATCCTCTACGAGTTTTGTGGTTTCAATCTTTGACTCCCAAATATAAGAGCCTGGATGTTAAAAACCTTCCCCACAGCACCACTACCTCTTAACTTTACTGAAGCTGGAGTTTGGGGGTTTGGGGTTTTGTAATCCAGAGCTGAAGAATGAAAGGAGAACACGTTGAGAAGTTAAAGCAGGTATTTTGTTGAAAATGAGAAAAAAGGAAAGAAGCCCTTGAACTTGGACACTGGGCCCGAGGGAGGCAAGGAGGAAGCATAGCCTTCAGGCGAGACAGCAACAGAGCAGAGGAGTTAGCTGAAGGTCAGAGAGAGCGGGAAGAGTCACTATAAGCATGTGGTGCGAAGACAAAACGGCCAGACATGACCACGTGGCAGGAAAGCAGGAAGAAGAAGGAGGACGGTGAACCGCGGTCCTTTATAGTCTCGTGTATTGCTGAGGAGTGGCTCAGAGTTATTAGAGAAGTGAGGTAGAAAAGACTGAAGGAGTGGTTCCCACAAAAACAGACATTCCTAAATTATCCTGCTGTTACCACACCGCAGACTAAACATGCAGCACGTGAAAATTTTAGGGGGCACATCTCAACTACATGGAAGCCACAGCACTGTGATGGCCACTGAGCACTACCCAAAGCCTTCCAGCATCTGAATCCTCTGTCCATGTCTGTGGAGTGTCCCATCTTCTTAGTGTCTCTTGGTGGTTAGTCCATCCTCACCAAGAAGTGTGATAGGGTGGTTTTAGTCAGGATTTTCTGGCACAGGGGTTTACTTCCCCATTTGCTGTCCTTCTTGTACATTCAGCACAGCATGAAATGAATGGCAGGAGTGAGCTATTTTTCAAGGCTAATGTTATGGTGATGCCATTATAATGAAGCAAAGAACAATTTGTGGAGCCATCTTGAGTGGCCATTTTTTGGTCCCAGCTAGATTTATGGTTTTGGTGATCACATTGTTAGGGGATTCTCTCTGGGGTCCAGGTTCTTATGTTCCAGAATTGAAGATTGAAACTAGAACATGTATAAAAGATTAAGATAGAGTTTATCAGGGGGCTGGAGAGGTAGGCTCAGAGGTTAAGCCTCTGCCTTGCAGGCGGAAGGTCCTGAGTTCGGATCCTAGACCTCATGTATAGACACCGGGCGGAAGCCAGGACGGCCTGTGTTCCTGGTCCTGGTAGGGCAGAGCCTGTGAATCCCGGGGCACAGAAAACAAGGAGGAGGTGGAGGTGGTCTATGGTGGTTCCCGAATTTGTCTGTGGTTCTACACACAAACACACACACACACACACACACACACACACACACACACACACACGAGCGCACACGCACATACGCACAATTGAACAACAACAACAAAAAAAAGATAGAGCTTATTAGAGGAAAGAAAGTATGGAACTCACAGACATGAATACACAAGGGGCAAGAGAGCCACCAAGAACTGACAGATCCAGGCATGGAATCCACGAGGGGCAAGAGAAATGAAAAGAACTCAGGGACTCTAGGCATGGAATCCTATGCAGGGCAAGAAAGCCATAGATAGTTGCTAAGGTCAGAGTTATTTATAGTCTTAGGCAGACTCAAGAAAAGTGGCTTTTCCTCATTGGTTAGTTCCAATTTCTACAAACCTGATTAGAGCTTTTGGTCCTCCACATCTCATTGGTCTGTTTATCTTAGGGCCCAACCTAGATGATCTTGTGCCTGACCTCGTGGTAGGGCTTATGGAGAACTAATCTCCATATCCTTTCATAAACAGAGGATTGGGCCAAGGTGGCCACTTTATCTCTGTGAGGAATTAGAGTCAGTTCCTCCAGATTAATAGGGTATGTTCCTTCAATGTAGTCCCAGCCCTGGGACTGACCTTTGAAGATCTTCATAGACGGTCCCAACTTGGCTGCTTTAAAACTGCTTGAACATGATGGTTTGCAATAACACAGATGTGATGCATGAGCCTCCAGTTACCATTGAAGTTCCTCTTCTCCCCCACCCTCTGCCATCCCAACACTGTTAGAGAAACTAGCTCTCGAGGCAACCAGGCCCTAAGCAGAAAGGGCCCTGAGCAAGCACCAGGCCCAGTCCCCACAGTAATGGACTGTACCTTGCGAACCACAACACTGTCTTCAAGTTGTACGGGTCATATAGTAACCGTATAATAATGACCCTTGCCACAAAACCTGATACACATGCAGCTCTCCTGGGTAGAAAAAATGCAAATGGTTGAGTAACTGCTGAGCATTACTTGAGATGGAAAATTATGGAAATCCCAAAGGCAGTCAAATGAGGACTTTTCAGAGACACTACCCTACTCCTATAGTTTGTACCTGATGCTGACACCTTGGGTCCTCTAAGTCTGCTTAGTAACCTTTGTGTTTGCTTTTGGAAAGACCTGCTTGGTTTGCTCCACTTCTACTGTGTTTTAATACAAAGTGAAAGTGTAAACTGAACTCAGGGCTGCAGTCCTTGGAGTGATCTGAGCTCCAGACCGCTGGTCTCCATTCTTCCACTCTAATTTGTGTCTGAGGAATTATTCCAGAGTAATGCCAGTGACCCTTTCACCTCAATCACAGAGCACAACTCATATGTTAACTAGTCTACTTTCTCATTGTGCAAGACCAATTCTAACCAAGGAAACTTAAAAAGTAGACACCTTGTTTTGGGGTTGAAATTTTCATTCAGATCTCCCTCTCTGCTTCCTGTTCCTTGTGTTAATGATCTCTTGCATGAATGATGTTCCATTCAGTGCCTCTCTTTCTCCTCTTTCTCTTCTTCCAATTTCTCCTCCTCCTCTTCTTTCTTGCCTCTCTTTCCCTAAAATCTCTCAAACACCAAGTACAAAATAAAATAAAAGTTCCTGTCCTATATTCAAGTTCAGGCCCATCCAAAAAGAGCAATGAGCCCTTTGGCCTGGTGGCTCCATTGTGGTTTGCCTGCGTGCTGTCAGTAAACTTACAATCCAAGAGTTTAGGCGAACAAGGGGTTTTGTTCTTTCTTATGAATCTCAGTTGTAGCTCATAGTCCAGCTTGGCAGGACAGCTCACATCAACACCAGGAGCTGAGGGAATTAACCACACCATATCTTCAGGATTGCTGAGAGAGGGACAAACTTCACTTGCCAAATTGCAAGTTTATCCAAGCATGCTGAAGAATGCCAATCTATTGAATCATGTCCCCCCCATCTTACCACCTGCCCAGGGGATGATCCTACCCACTGTAAGCTGGGTCTTCCACATCCATTATATACTCTCTTCGAGGCTTGCTCGGAGTTTTCCTTAAATACTAGTTCCTGTGCCAAGAGGTCAGCCTTCATTCGTCAGGTTGACACGTGTGTCTAACTAGCTCATTCAGGGACCATGCAGCCTGCCTGGGCCTGTTCTCCAGAAGTTCCATCCATGGTGCAGTACTAAGCAGAGTCGAGCCATCCAGAAAATTCGTCGTTGATCCTGGAAGGGAGGGGTGGAGATGAGCTGGTGTCAGGCTGGGTGGGCCGGGGGGATACTCCTCAGAGGACTAAAGTCCTTCCTGCACAGTTGGGACGCACTTCCTAATGTTCAACTACCCTGGCTGGCTGGGGAAGCTTTGTTGAATGGAAGCCAATACTCATCAGGCTCCTACCCTTGGGGAGCCCAGGCTTGCAGAAGACTGACTCTCACCTAGGCTTTGAAACCCACATCCCACTTCAATACCTTTTGACTGTCTTTTGAATAACAATGCAATCCACTAAGCCAGGCTAATGGGAAAGTAATCTCTCTCTTTCAAAGCTATTGCTCTGTGAAGTGCTTACCAAATAGGATATTTAAATAGGAGAGCCAAACTCCATTTGGGAACTAATGCCTTTAAAACCCAGCTGGAAACGCCTCCTTTTCCAAGGCAGGAACTGGAATCCTCAGCTGGCCACAGTTTCAGTGGGAACTGCAAAGAAACCAGAAGTGTCAGGTTCTAGCAAAGTGCGCCAGGGATGAGAGGGTGGGGGATGGTGGGGGAGTGGGAGGTGGGGGGTAGAGGGGGTGGTGGACGGGGTAGGGGGTGGCCTTGCCCAGAGGAGCTCCTGCCAGAGTTTGAAAGCTTTCCCCAGAAACTGGCCTGAAGTCCCAGCCACCCCTCTCTGGACTGATAGGACTCCTGGTCCCCCATCGCCTGTACTCAGGGCGGAGCTTCTGCCAGATGGTCACTGTCCCCTAGTGGCCAGTTGGCACTTGCAAAGGCCCATGCTCACCTGATCCTCAATGGACCATACTTCCTGGACTGGGCAAAAGACCCAGATATCACCTCCGGATCCTGCCCCTTCCACCCACTGACCGACCCTGAGATTATGAGCCCCCCATTCCCCTCTTCCAGGCCGTTCTCTCCTTTTTCCTACAATGGTCCCAGTGGTTCTGGACTCCATTGACACTCCATCTAGTCCTGGCTGTGGGCGTTTTGTGGGTAATACTTTACATGGACCAGTGAACCAAGCCAGATTGAAGGGAGATTGCAGTGCTCCGATTATAGGCATTAGCTTCAGGGGCTAGGGAGATTGTTCAGTTAGTAAAGAGTCTACTTTTTTGTGAATGGGAATTCCTGAAAGAAGTGGCTCACCTGCAAACTAATTGATACATTAGAGCCTGAGTGAGGTGGAGTCAGCTGCAATGTTGCAAGTCCAGAGAGTTTATCTTGGGCCATCTTTAGCCCCCTTAATTGCCATTTATTGCCCTCCTCTGCAGGAGACCTAACATCCTGGTGATTATTAGATACCCTTAGGATCATTCTTTGGCATGTCCAACCAGACTCCTGGTTTCCACCAACCCAAAGGCTAAGATCATCATTAGACAGCATCTGCCCATGGCAGAGAGGGTCCTACTTTGCCGGAGCCTGACTATCTGATGTTTCCAACAATGCATTTGAAAAGTGTCTTAACTTGTGGTTTTCATTGATTCTGCGATTATGAAACCCCAAGAAATTGTTACTATAGCAGAACATGGAACTTGGGAAAACCTGAATCTGTGCTCCAAGGCCATGGTCATTCATATTTGGCTCTAAAATAAACTACCTTTTGTCCCTTTGAGAGTTGTGATTTTTCCATTGATGCTTACAAGGAAAAGGACCTGAATTCAGATCCCCAAATGCACAATAAAACAAATAAACAAACAAATAAAATACCAAGCAGAAATGACAGTGACCTGTAGTTCCAGCCCTGAAAGGCGGAGCCTGGAAATCACTCAGTAAATCAATAAGGAGGTAGAGCAATCCAGCGTGATTTGTGATGTCACCCTTGGGCCTCCACAGGGACAAACACTCAAATGTCCTCTTGCACACACAAGCAAACAAAAATTTAAAAAGTAATAATAATAAAGAAAATAAGTTCAATTTAGAACCGAGGGGCTGGCAGCCAAGGGAACCATAGTTTAGCCTTACGGTGGGAGAGCTTAAAGTTGGAGAGGACAGGGAGAGAGCCACAATGGATGGCGGCGGGAGGAGGAAGAAGAGGGAGAGGATGGAGAAGCCAGAAAGTTTGAAGAGCAGGAGAAGGGGGAGACTCTAAGCGGAGGCACAGCCTGTTTTGGTCCCAGGAAGTGCTGAGGAGTTGCCTGGGATTCCAGGGGCAGTGGGGCAGTGGGGCAGTGGGGCGGGGCTAGGATGCTTGGTCTCTAGGGATGGACATCTTCCGGCTGAGGTGTAGGCTTTACAAAATGGTGGCTCCAGCTAACATACAGTATGTGCGTATAATCCCAGCACGGGGAGGCAGAGACAGACAGATGCTTGAGACTCACAGGCCAGCCACCCCTGGTCTGCTTGATAAGTTCCAGGACAGTGAAAGACCTTGACTAAAAAGGAAAGTGGACCGTGCCTGAGGAGTGACTGCCAAGGTCTCTGTCACAGTCTGTCTGCATGTCGCCAATAAATTCATGATCAAAAGTCTTAAGGGGGTTTTACTCTTTCTTACAATGTCAGTTCACACTTCTTAGTTCAGCTTGGCGGGAGAGTTCATACCAACACCAGGAGCAGAGGGAACAGGCCACACCGTATTCACAGAATAGTAATTAAGCCCAGAGCTTATAGGGATAGTGTGGCTAGCAAGTTGCTCTGGAGATTCCCGGACTCTGCTTTGCAGGATCGGAATTACAGACCATAGCTAACTGACATTTTTATTTGAGATTTAAGTGAGGCAAAGGCTTTAACCCCTGATCCATTTCCCCAGCCCCTCTAGAAGCTTTCTAAGAGCAAAACTTTCTCTTCTGTATTCATCTCTAAACTTCTAAAACTTAAGCTCTCCCTAATAGTTAAGACTTTTCTTTGTTGCCCTGACAAGTCTATTTCTAACTTTGTATCCTAAATTACCTACCTCTTCCCAAGATTCATAGCTGCTTGGATCCCAGTCTCCCACCCTATTGTTTTTCTATTTTATTTTTAGTTGTGTGTGTGTGTGTGTGTGTGTGTGTGTGTGTGTGTGTGTGTGCCAGAGGTCACTGTATGCCCCTGTAGAGGACCAGAGGTGACTTCAGTAATCTCATACTGGATTGCTTCTACCTCCATTTTGTTTTGCTCTGGGATTTACTAGGCTCTTCCCACCAGGGCCAGAAGTGCAAGGTCACCCCCTTTTCTGCCTGGCACTTTTTGCGGGGGACCTAGAATGTGAACTCCTCAAGACCTTCTGCTTGTGAGGCAGAGTCTTAACCCCTGAGCCATCTCTCCAGTCCCTGCTTTTCTATTTTAAGATAAATATAATTATTCAACTTTTTTGCTGCCTGACAGTTATTTCACAGAGAAAACGAACCCGTATCCTTGGACTGCCTGTATTCTTACCACTGTTCTCCCGCTACTTAAGCCTGAAGCTTGTGTTCACACCTGAAGATGAATTCAGAGTTCCTGACCCTCTTCCTCTTGCCAATGTGTATTGATACAGTCTCTGTGTCTCCATCTCTTCCCTTCTTTCTCTGGCTGGGGATGGAGCCCAGGACCAGTGTGCCTGCTAAACACACTCTTCCACTGGCTCTTCCCCCAACCTCTCTGCAGCTCCTTTTCTTTCTTTTCAGTTTCAATCTTCTCTCCATCCTCCTAGTCCCAGAAAGCCTACAACCCTCAGTCTCCTGCCCAAGGAAGAGCCAAATATGGGGTGTGCATGGACTGACTGCAGGCGAGTAGCATTTACATCCACCGAGAGAGCAGAGAATCATCAAGCAGAAAGATGACTGAATTCTTTTGTGTGTGTCTTTTATCACAGAACAAAATCACCATCACATTACAGTGACTTGTCGGGAGCTGGAGGGAAGAGGAAATTGAATGCGTGCTTGTCTAAGTCCTGAGGTATCGATTAGGGATGAATGGAGGGAAATGGATAAAGAGGCTAATAGATCAGGTAATTTATTCTCAAGTAAGATGGTAGGAAAGCCCCAGCTGGGCATGGCTTATTCCCATATGAACTCTAATGAGGTTAAAAAAAAACCTGGAGACCCAAGTGTGTAAATGCTCTATGTCAGAGGGTTATCAGACCAACATATAAATCAAAAATGTATGTGTGTGTGTATGTGTGTGTGTGTGTGTGTGTGTGTGTGTGTGTGTGTGTGTGTACCAAAAGGCACATGAATGTGCTTACAGGCCATGGTCATTTCTACCCCACAATTTAAGTGGAATCTGAAATCGGAACTTTAGCCTTTTTGCTTGTTAGGCAAAGACTTTAACCCCTGAACCATTTCTCTAGCCCCTTGCCCAACATTTATATGGATTCTGGGGATCCATTTCTGGTCTTCATGCTTCCACTGAGCCAGCTCTCCAGCCCTGTTGTGTTTTTTGAGACAGGGTCTTCTGATGTAGCTCAGGCTGGCTTGAAACCCCTAGTAATCCTCCTGCCTCCAAGTGATGAGATGCCTAACTGTCTACCATTGTTTTTATTTGCAGATGAAAACCAATTAAACAAACAAGCAAGTAAAAAATTAGTTGCACCCTGAAATGAGTCACATTTCACAAGTCACATGGAATATATTATATATTTTCTTTTGAACTTATTTTCACAATTTTTTTTCCTTCTCCAAGATGACAAAGGATTACAGTAAATGTCTGACTCCTAAAGACAACTAGTTTCTGGAGCTGACAGATCCTCCCTCGGGTTAGTAGATGGTGGACTCCCATGACACAGGTAATTTCTCCCCAAGAATCTTATTCTGGGGAAAGGAAAGGCTGAGGCCTAGAACTGGGGGCGGGGGATGAGGAGGTCTCTAGGAAGAGATGTTACAGGGCTCTGACAACTCCTCAGCCCACCTTGCAGGAGAGACTGCAGCTAACACAGAAAGGGTGAGAGATGGGCGGGGCAAACCTCGACCAGCACTGCTGAGCTCTGCAAACCCCTGGCCTCTATTTAAGCCTGAATCTTATGTCAGGTCCTGAAGATGGACTTAGGGGTCACTGAAGCTCTGTGTTCCTCTTCCCCATGTGGCCACGTTGGAAAAAATCCCCTTTCTCTGCTATCCACTGATATCGTCTTTCTAATTGGCCTGTGAAGGACAGCGGCTGAGCCTGGCTGTTGGGCTGCCAGCACCCCGACTTGGGCCCTCACAATTCTCGTAATAAATGGGAAGGAGGGATGTTAGCCACAGCCACACCATTTCTGTAAGGTTCCTCCATTTTGATGGGCCTATGGAAGTTCCCAGAACTGAGCATGTTAATTAAACAATAATTTTCCTTGGAGCAAACCTGTGGGTCTCTTTAGATGTGTGCTTGCCTGTCTACCTCCCTCCCTCTCTTCCTTCCTCCCTCCCTAACTACCCTCAGGCAGCCGCGCCTCCCTAATTAGCCCTACCGCCGCCTACCAGTGGCTCACCGGAAGCCCCAAGCACAGTTCTCTTCCCCATCCTTTTCTTTGGTGTAATGACTCCACATCTGTAAGAGTGAAACTGGGTGCCGGGGTTCTGGTTCTGATACCAGTCTCCCTTCCAAAGCTTCCCCCCCCCCAATTAACTAATCTCTCAAACTTGCAAGAGGAGGGAAAAAAGGAAGGAAAAAGAGGAAGGAAGGATAGAAAAAGGGAGGAAAGGAGGAAAGTGAGGGAAGAAAGAAGGAGGATGAGCGAGAGAAGGAGAAAGGAAGAAGAGAAGAGAAAAAGAAAGAAGAAAGATAAAAGAACGAGAAAGAAAGCAATAAAGAAAGAAAGAGAAGACAAAGCAAAAGAACGAAAGAAAAGAAGAAAGAAAGACGGGTGGAGAAGAAAAGAAAGGAGGAAGGGAGAAAGAGGTGGAAAGAAGGAAGTTGGGTGGAAGGAAGGGAAGGAAGAAGAAAGAAGTCAAAAGAAGGAAAGGGGGAGAGGGATTACATATTTCAACATCTACCAATTTAGCCTTCTCTTTTTAGATACCATCCAAATGTCCCTCTTAAAACCAGCGTTAAAGTTTGCTGCAGCCAGCTAAGCGTCTCATGACAGAGGTCTACTAAAAGCAACGGCAACTTCTCTCAATACCATCTGAGTCTGCGTCTGCCTCTTTCTATTTTTACCTCTGTTCTCACATTTCAAGGCTGATTTCCCAGCTCTGAAAAGACACAAAAAGAAAAATAAGTACAGATCAGTAAGATATGAAAGTGAATGTAGGTGTGCAAAGAAAGGAATTCCCAAAATCTTGTTTAGCCTCTGCCACCCTAGTTTTTAAAGCACTTCTCAGTGCAAAAGTCCTGGGAGTCGAGGCAGCTGTAATTTGCATATGCAATTAGCATCGCAGTTTCGCACTGAGTTTTCAAAAGTATGCCAGCTTTTAGAGAGATTGTCTGAAGGACATAGAGCCTCTGGGATACACATAGCCCAGGAGCCCAGAGCTGTTTCAGTGGGAGCAGGATGCACCAGATGTTAGGGCCCAGCATGCTGGAAATGCTGAACTCCGCCCCAGCACCACAGGCATGCACACTTAGGTAAGTTAGAATGAAGTGCTAGTAATTGGGCCTGGTGGCTTTTGGGTAGAAGAATCGCCAGGAGGACAGCCTGGGCTACCTGTATATGAGACTCTGTTGTCTGAGTCCTGAGTTCACAGCCCAGGCACTGACAGACCAGGGAAGCTGGGCGGGGTCTCCTGTCCTCAGTAGGCCAAGTAAACAAATAAGCGAGAAGGGGAAAAAAAATTATTCACTGTGGCCACATGAAGAAGAGAAACAGAGAGGTTCAGTGACCCCCCATTTTCAGGCCCTAACATGAGGTTCAGGTATACAGAGAGGGCCAAGGGTCTGTGGAGCACAGCAGTCCGATGAAGGTGTGGTCCCAACTCATCTCTGACCCATCCTTGTCTTGGCTCCAGTCTCTCCTGTAAGGTGGGCTAAGGAATCCAGAACCATGTGACATCTCTTCCTGAAGACAGGCTCCCTCTCTGGCTAACACCAGACTTTAGCCTGTCCCTTCCCCCAGGCTGAGACTCCTGGGAAAATTCCACTTCTTTCCAGATCATCTTCTGGACAGTGTGGTAGTCAGTCAGACAGAGGGGTGCATTTCTTCAGAATATCTTCAGTCCTGTCGGTCCTCTATCCAGGTGCTTACTCCGCCTAGAGTCCCCCAGAGAGGGGCTGGGGCGAGGCGTGAGAGAGCATGCCTGACTGCTAGGAGACCCTGTGTGCAATCCCTGTTGCTCACAAGGAATTGGTGGCTGAATTACAGCACAGAAAAATGCATCTCACAAAGTAGGATCACGTTCGCCCCTCTGTCTGATACTGCAGGGAGAGTCCTCTTGCTTTGCCTGTTGTGATCCGAGCTACAGCGCCGTGAGCACGGCTTCTCAATTTGACAGGCTCTAATATCCACCTAGGCAAGAGGATGGACGGCTGGAGAACAGCCACAGCTGCACAGTGAGTCTTAGAACTGATGGAAACTTCTAGTCCCTGAGATTTTTTTCATATTGGTTGGTGTGGTGTGCCCCCTGGTGGCTGAAGTGATCATTGCTCTGGGTGCGCCTCAACTCCAGAGAGGGTTGACGGCAAAATAACTGCCTGGGCTCTGCATCTAAAACACCCTTCCCAAGGTTTCCACTGCTGTATTTGGCTTGTTCTCTCCCTCTCTTACCTTTTCCTTTGTCCTATCCTACTGGAAATGTCCTGCTCTTTGCTTCCAGGAATTCCCTACCTGTTTTCTCCCTGCCTCCTTGCACCTCCCCATCCCCGCCTTCTGCTCTGCCCACCCTGATGCTTCACCCAACTGATTAACTTACTTCTGGAGGACTGAACTCCTAGCTGGGACAAAGCTGAAAGTTATCTAAACAAGGGTATCTGCTGGTTGCAACCCACATTCCACCACAGACTACTTCCTCTCAGTTCCAAGGGTGTTTCTGTGGATATCAAACTGCAGTGTTTAGAGCACCTTTCAAGACTGGAGAGATGGTGCAGGGGTTAAGCTTTTTCCTCCCAAGCTAAAGTACTTCAGTTTGGATCACCAGACCCCATACAAAAACATTGAGTGGATATAGTTGCAACCTGTATCCCAGCGTTGGAAGGTGAAGCCTGGGAAACCCCAGAGCAAAGCGATGAGGAGGTAGAACAATCCAGGGTGATTCCCACTGTCACCATCGGGCCTTCCCAGGAACACACGCTCAAGCTGTCAACTACCCAAATAAATAAAATAAAGACACACTTCAGATTTCTTAATGTGGAGTCCCGACAAATGAACAAGTTAGAACAGCGAGGAATCTTCAAACTAGGAGAGAGGAAAGAAGGGGAAGTGGGAGGGAGGGAAGAAGAAAGTCGAAGAAGAAAGGGAGGGCAAGCAAGGAGTGGGAAATAGGTTACTTGTACCTGTTGGCTTGATCTGAGGAGACCTGGCCTCTACACACAACCTCATCTTCAAAGGTACATCTTTACTTTCTGGAAACTGCACTGAGGTGTCTACTGAGCCCAGACACCTGCTGGTTCAGCTGAACGCTCTTCTCACCGCGCCCTCTGGTGTCCGGAATGCGAAGCAGCCGGGATCCAGAGCTCTGCATTTAGCAGTTGCCTGAAAGCAGATCTAGGTCCCTCTGGCTTTGAAGGCGGCTCTTCCCACATTCCCCGCAAGGAAACCCATCGGAGTAAAAGGCACAAACATTACTCTCAGGGTAGTTACACAGCCTAAAAATAACTAATATAGTAAAATAAAAAAAATAAAAGAGAAAAGGACTGAAATGTGGCTCTGGGGTAGAGCAGGGGGCTTGGCTTAGTGTAGACACCAGCCTAGAATTCTGTAGTGAGCGGCTGACAGGAGCGGCTCAGTGTTAGAGGGACTGGCATAGAGGGCTCTGAGTTCCATTCTCAGAATTGAAATTCACCAAGCCTGATGTCCTTGAGTGTCTCAGATCTCAGCTATCAGGGGCGTAATCCTCCAGGGAAAGCCTGGGCGGCCTTCCAATGTGGGGGTGAACCCAGGCCAGCGCTGAGAGCTGCTGTGGGGGGATTCTTGTTGAGAAGTCTGTTCTGAGGACTTGCGATGGGGCTGAGTGGGTAATGGATGCTGGGCAGGTCCGAAGTGAGCAGATTGCGGTGCGGGAGGTGTCCAGGAATGTGGGGTGCACGGGGGGGGGGGCGCGGAAGCATATGGAGCCGCTCTTATTGGTCCAGGTGACCTGCTTGTTCATGCTCCCGCCGGGGGGGTCCACGGCCAGCAGGCGGTGGCAGTGATGGTTGTCATTGTATTTCCCCGTCCCAAAGGAGCAGTCAGCCACATACAACCAGGGTGTGTGGGCAGTCTGTGCAGAGGGCCTCTGCCTAGCGGGTCTCTGCAGTGCACATCCAGTCTTGGTAAGGATCCCTCGGGGTCCCTCTTGGGGGTCCCAGTAGAAAGAGGGGAACAGAAAGTTTTCCCCCTGGGGTGGGGTTCAGGCTCACGCAGTCCTGTCCAGACTCCCGATGTTGTTCACTATGTGGGTACCTCCATCTTCCCCAACTATCATAGGCATGGATGCCAGGGGCAACGGGTGCCTTTGATGGAGGAGGTACATGGAGGCTGCACCTCTGAGGTCCGGGGCACCTACGGGACGTCCGCTGGGAAATCTTAGTCTTCTCTGCATTCTTCCTTCACCTTGACCTCCGTGTCCCTCTTGGAGTTCTTTTTTTTTTAAATTTTTTTATTATTATTATTTATTCAACTGTGCGCATGTGCGTGTGTATGTGCGCGCGCGCGTGTCTGTGTGTGGGTCAAACATTCTGGCCAGTCATCGAGCTCCAGGTGAGTCCTTGTCTCAAACAGTAAGGTGGACAGTGACTGCAGAAGACCTGACATCAATCTCTGATCTCTAAACACAGATGTATACATATATGCATTCCTGCACACACACGTGCACCACACATGAACACACACATGTATATACAAGCATATGCATCTGTATGCACACATATATATTTCTACATGTCCACACACAACACATACATGCATTTACATAACTGCATGCCCATGCCCTTGAGTACTTGAGTGTAAACACTTATGTATCTGCATGCACACATGTGAACATGTACACATGTGCACGTGTGTATATATTTATATCACATGCACATGCTTACATACACGTGCACACATATACACACAAGCACATCCTCATTTGCATAGATATTCAAGCACAAACACATGTATGTGCACACAGCACATGCATGCATTCGCTTACACACAGACACCTACAGAATACTTACATTGTTAGTGAGCATGGGAGGAGGCTGGTTTGCTCACGACGATATTTTTCAATGAAGCATTCGAAACTGCCATGTGCTCAATCCCATTATCTTACAATTTTTCTATGAACAAAGTGGTAGTTACTTTTAGAACTCCTGACTCGTTAGCAAAAGATCAGAAGACACTCGACAGAGATGTTTATGCTCTGAATTGTGCAAGCGCAGCTGAACTACTCTCACAGTACAATTAAGCAGCTGGCCAGGTGTCCAGAAGATGCTGTCCAGAAGCATCTTTGCAAAATGCGTGGAAGATGCCTGTGATGGTCAGGACAGAATTCAGAAACTGCGCGCACAGAGGGCCTTCAGAGCCAGAGAAGCAAAGAAGGAAGCTTTCCATGCTTTCCTTTGTGATGTCACTCAGCAAGTGATATTTTGGGCCTTCAATTCCCTATGTGACCCAAACTGGTCTTGAAGTTTTAATACTCCTGCCTCAGCCTCTAGAGCACCAGTGTCATTGTGGACTGAACCCAGGCCTCGCACATGCTGGACAAGTGCTCTGAAACTAACTGTGCTCCAGATGTGTAGATGGCGGGTGGGTGGATAGATGGATGGGTCGGGGATGGATGGATGAATGGAGGATGGGTGGATGGATGGATGGATGGATGGATGAATGATTCATAGATCCATGGATGGAAGGATGCATGCATGGGGAGATGAACAGATGGATTGATGCATGGATGAGGGATAGATGGATGAATGAGTAGATGATTCGTAGTGTGTGGATGTATAGATGCATGGATATGTAGGCAGATGGATGCGTGGTTGGGTAGGTAAATTTGATTTATACACTGTCACAGATATTCATGGGAAATATTCTATCAGAGTGATTCAATACTTAACCAAAGTATATTTATATAAACTAAAGGAAAATGTAAAAGTAAATCACTGGAGAGAAAAAAATCTGTGTACCTTTCTTTCAGGACTGTTATTAGTTTTCAAGAGACAAGCTAGTGGGGTGTTGTAGTTCTCCTGCATGGTTGCTGACAAATCACCATCAAATGGCTTAAGGGAACAAGGGTTTTATTGTCACTTATAATTGTCTGGTTACAGTTCTCAGTCCAGCTTGACAGGAGAGCTCATGCCAACACCAGGCTGAGGGAACTGGCCACACCATCTCTATGTCTCTATGTAATGGTTGAGAGGGACGATCCTTACTTGCCAGACCAGCATGTCTGGCCAAGTATACACAAGGATGCCAGCTCTCAACCAGCTGTCTGTATTTTATTTCAGAGCGTTAATCCCACCCACCATGGGCTGGACTTCCTCATCAACTAGACAATCTCCTGCAGGTTTGCTCTGGGCTTAACCCAACCACTAATTCTCTATAAATGTGCCTAGAGCTCAAACCCTCAACAGTCAAGTTGACACCTGTGCCTAACGATGACATGGGGAAATTCTAGTAAATGGGAGGATGGCCAAAGAAAGAAAAGAAAGTAAGCATCTAGAAAGAAGGAAGAGGAGGAAGAGGAAGAAGAAAAGAGAAAGAGAAAAGAAAACAAGGAAGAGGAATGTGGTCTCGTACTTCATACAATTTGGTGATGTTAGCATACAGATGTAACTCCAAAAGAATTCCCAGCTCTGTGTGCCTAACAATAGGGTACATAATGAAGGGGATCCCAGATCAGAGAGAAGACCTCAACATTCTACAACTGAGTGGAAAAGATATGCATATAACTTTATATGCTGAAATCAACTGAATTGTTTAAAAATTAAACCAGACAGGGAAAATCTCTCTCTTTTTTTCCAGATACAGAATGAGGGTAAATGTTACATTTAAATGTTCTGCGAACATATAAAACCTACTTTTGGGGAGATTGCTCAGTGGTAAAAATGTAAGCAAAAGGGCCAGCGTTCAGATCCCAAGATCTCATGTAAATGCTAGATAGGTGTGGTGACCTGCCTGTCATTCCAGACTTGGAAGCAGAGATGAGAATCCCCAAATCAAACCGGATAGAAAAGACTCGGCCTTTCAGACAGCTTTGGACTGGATTACAGACCCTGGCTGACAAAGAATGAAGTGGAAGAGGGATTGAGGATGATTCTAGATATCAACCTCGACCTCTGTACATGTATACCCACACACATGTACACACGCATACACACACAAATGGAAAATGTTAAAACTATACCTTGTCAAAAAATCTCCATAATAAAAAGCTAAACAGTGAGTTTGGAAAAAAAATATTCCTAGTGAATACTGGAAACGAAGATTTTTTTTCCTCCTGACATTAAAAATGCAACAAATCAGCAATTGAATGAATCAACAGACAATCTCTTTTTCGCAGAGAAATCAGAGCCTGAAATTCTACACAAATGCAAATAAATGACGCTTGGGAAAAATATTCCACCTTGATAGCAATCAAGAAAACGCAAGGAGATGTGATTGTAATCTGTCAAATTAGCAAGACTTGAAACACCTTGTTATCTAATGAGGCACATGAAGCCGTCTCAAGTGACTGGCGGAAGGGCGTGACTAATGGAGACCTGCTTGGCAAAATGCAGAGCCCAGACCTTGTGCCTGATAAAAGGCAGGTGAGACCGTGTCTGGCTTGGGACACGGCGCCTTCTACACAGAGATGTGCGCTGCGCGGTTTCAACCGGTGAAGGCAACAGCCTCTGCCTGCAGCAGCGCAGGGGATGAACGCGCAGCCAAATTGATGAATGAAAATGATGGACAGCAGCGACAGAGAGCGTGTGTGTGCGTCAGAGGGCACTGTGTGTTTCTGTGGAGGCCCAAGGGAATCATCCTGGATGGCTTCTACCTTCTTCTTGCTTTGCTCTGGGATTTCCCAGGCTCCGCCCACCAGAGCCAGAAGTGCAGGCTGCAGTCGTTTTTGCCTGGCATTTCTTTAAAAATTATTTATTTATTTATTTGTTTGTTTGTTTATTTATTATTTATTCAATTGTGCGTGTGTGCGTGTGTATGTATGTGTGTATGTGTGTGTGTGTATGTGTACGTGTGTGTAAAACCACGGGTGAATTTGGGAACCACCATGGACGCCTCCACCTCCTCGTTTACTCTGCCGCGGGATTCACAGGCTCCGCCCATCAGGACCAGAAACGCAGGCTCCTCCCCCCCCCCCCCCCCGCTTTCGCCAGATGTCTATATGTGGGGTCTAGGATCCAAATTCAGGACCCTCGGCCTCCAAGGCAGAGGCTTAACCCCTGAGGCACCTCTCCAGTCCCTCTGCCTGGCATTTTTACATGGGATCTGGGATTCAAACTCAGGACCTTCTGCTTGTGAGGCAGAGTCTTAACCCCTGAGCCACCTTTTTCTGATTTCTCTCTTACAGTATCTTACAATGTCTCCCAGCTTCAAGTCTGTCCCCAAACAGAGCACAGGACAGGAACTCTATCACTTTCGACACCGATGGACGTCAGGAGAAATCATTTCCTCTGAATTCTGCTAGCCAGAAGTGAGCTGCTACATCTTGACATCATCAGCAGAAGGGAGAGTGAACTCCACTTTCAGACAGGAGGAATTGGGAGAATGTGCAGAGAATGTTTTGAAAATGACCCGGTCTGGCTGCAAAGATGTCGATTAAAATGCTTCCTGTGCAGGTACAGAGAGAGAAGCATGGATTCCTAGGACCCAGGTGGAGCCAGGCATAGAGGCCCGTGACTGGAACCCTGGATGAGCAGAAACGGGACACTCCCAGGTGTCCACTGACCAGCCCGTCTACCTTCCTGTTCAAAGAAGGACACTGTCTCAAAAAATAAGGTGGACAGCAATTGAGGAAGACACCTAATGTGAAGCTCATGACGTGAATGCACAGAACACCCACATACACACTGCACATGCACACATACATATGTGCTTTCACACATACCACACACACACACACACACACACAAATTTGTCACCCACACACACCACATTCAGAAATGTCAAATGTTCCACATGGACTCCTGAGGTTACAACACTAACTAAGCATGTTAGGTCACGTCTCTGACTTTTGTCTAGCCCTCTTGAAGTTTCTAGAAGCCAGGCCTTTAAAGGAATCGACCCTGAAAAGGACACATGGGCTTGCATTCTAATGAGACTGTGAACTGCAACTGGAAGTCCCTTCTTGTGAGAAATAAAATAAAATTAAAAGATGGATGAAAACCCACAGGACTCAAAAGAAGAATCTGGGATGATTAGAAAGAAATGCTTTAGGGATGCAGAGGAAGATGCGGGGGGGGGGGCTGCAAACCACTCACTAACTTCAACTGCCAAGGTTAGACCACTGTCCAGAGGACCAGCATGAAGAAGTGATAGGTGTCAAGTGAGATCAAGGCTGTCAGCACAGGAAGGGAGGAGCTTGAGGAAGGGAGGAGGGCAGGGAAGGGAGGACATGGGGAAGAGAAGAGGGTGAATTCCAGACCAGCCTGGGCTACAGAGGGAGATTAAGACCAGATGGGATCTTGTCATTTTTTAAAGAAAAAAAGTTGAATCTCTCCTCCAGGGTCTTTATATTCAGCTCTGAAGAATAGTAATCCGAGTTTAACCCTAACCACCCATTCTAACCATCATTTTAGCTTTTGTTTTTGCCCCAAATAGCTTGGACAAGTGTGCGAAGCCCAAGGGTTCTTATATCTTCTCAAATGTCCGTCTCAGGCCAATAAAGGAAAAGGATGGGGGGAGATACCCCATGAGATTTGCATATTGCATCATTGTCTCGACCCCTCTCAAGGTCCCTGGAGCAGCTCTTGAAGGAAGATGGATAGACGGGGAAAAGGGTTAAAAAATTGTGGTACACTTCCAAGCAGCGGACAAGTTATCGAAGTTTTCACCTCATTAATGAGTTCTTAAATATCCTTTCCCAAACTTCATTTTCATATTCCCATACATTCCTTTAATTGCTCCAAAAGAACCATGGGACTTCAGCGCAAGCAATATTCTCATGATTTAAAACACAGCAACAGTGTGTGTGTGTTTTAATGCTAATTCTTAAGCTAATCTTTTGCTTCCTTCTGAAGGCTGTGGACACCGCTTGGCCATAAGTGCATATTATTTAATTGTGGTAACTGTGGACAACTCTGATGTTTCAATCTTACTGCCATGGCTCTGACAAAGAATGCAGGTGGGAGTGACGGTCATCTTTCTGTCAGTTTGTAAATAGGACTCTAGAACAAAGAGAAATAAGCCTGTGTTCTCAAAGCCAGTGACCCAATACACAGCCAGCCAGGAAGATAGGACTTCAATTCTGATCATAGTCCACCACTAACTGAATCCCATAAACTGCATAAGATTCCCATGTGATAGAGCATGGAAGCTTCCAGAGGGATGGATAAATGATCAGCCAGGAAGCTTCCAGAGGATGGATATGCAATCAACAAGATGATCCCCTCAGGCTGCGAATGTGATCAACTGTAATGACCCCAATAGTATAGACTCAGAACCTCAGGGAGGACCCAGGGCAGAAGCCAAGGAGCACGCCCGTCCCCAGGCTGCAGAGAGCTGACCGTTTGGAGAATTCCCTGTGTGCACTCGTCAGCACTCCTGCTTGCCGGGTTCATTTCCTTGCAAATACAAGCAAAGCCTTTTAATTAGCTTCATATCAATTTCACTTTTCTCACATTTGTTCTAATTATGGGCTGGATTTCAAGCACATGCCACATAATTTAGAGTCCTAAAAAGAACGACTTTGTGACTTTTCACACCGGAGACCATGCGGCTGAGCAAGGGGGTCGTGGCACCACCCCGTGGCTGGGCGGTGGGGTCCTCACCTCACTCACGGACACTGCTGTCCACAGTCCAAGTGGCTGCCAGAGGGTGGCCATGTGTTCATACCCAGGGCTCAGCAAATACCAGCTGCCCAGAGGGAGGCTGACAGGGGCCGCATAAGGAGTGACCCCTGATATCACCATTTTCGCACACGTTCAAGTATACTATCGTACACACACACACACACACACACACACACACACACACACACACACTGAATAACCTAGAAACGGTCTCTTGACCCTTCATTCATCCGCCAGGCAGGCTGAGGTGAGCCACCAGCCATCTCCTCGCAGCTGGGTGGGAGCTCTCTGCGCGCTGGCTGGCTCTTTCGTGGTGGAGTGTGGGTGCTGCCGCCCGGCAGGGTGATGGCATTTCTGACTTGTGCCTGGTCAGGATGGAGCTGTGCAGCCAGCGAGGACAGGCTCTCATTGCAAGGGAACGCTTCTCTGTCGGTGCTCAGCCCCATCGCCGCATGTCAGACTGCAAAGATGAGTCGGGGTCTCTGAGGGAGGGGAGGTCTCGCCACATCCTCAGGGGTCTTGCATTTGTTCTAAGTGCCAAGGGAGGGGGAGGGAAATGGGAAGGAAAGAGGAAGGAGAGAGAGAGATAAGAAGACAGGAAAGGGGTGAGGAAAAGAGAAAGAGAAGGAAGATGGGAAGACAGAGGCAGATGCAAATGCAAGTATTTAAACGATTCTTTTTCCTTTTAAATGTTGAGAGAAGTCTTGCTATGTAAGCAGTGTGGCCGGCAAGCCACGGACCATTGCCCGCAAACATAAGCACAAAGCAACCTTTCTTCTTCATAAGTTGCTTTACCTCAGGTATTTGTTTCAGTCACAAAAAGTTAATTGTATAAATATATACATATATATAAGACATACTGTATGTCTTTTCCTTTAAAAAAGTTGCATGCCTATGATTAACTTAATTTATAAATTAGGCTCAAGAAGAGGTTAAAAACAATAACTATGGATAAAAACAGAATGACTGTAATAACAGATGATAATAAAAGCTATATTAACATGCTGTCTCCATCTCCTCCCTCCTCACTCTCAGAACATCTCACTGTGTCGCTGGGTGCCAACAGCCTCCAGTACTTAAAATTGCAGAATAAGGAATATTCTGCAAAAGGCGGGGGTGCTGTGAAAGCCTGTCCTATGGACTGAGACCCAGAAATATCGCTATCAAAGCAGGGGAGAAGGGGGCACAAATCAGAGTATGGCCTCGGGCAGGTCGCAGGAGGAAAAGGGGAGCCAGTTAGACCTGCTAGTGTGGGACCCACAGCACGGGAGAGCTGTTAATGCAGCCCAGGGCAAATTCACTTAAACATTATGAAAGTCTTTGAAAAAACCTTTGGGTGTATTATGTGTATGGTGTGCATGTTATGTGTATGTGTGCTCTGTATGTGTGTTGTATATGTATGTATGATGTGTGTAGGTATATGTGTATTGTGTATGACATAGGTATGTGTATATGAAGTATGTATGATGCATGATGTATGTGCATGGCATGTTCAAGTATGTAAGTTGTGTGTGTGTTCATGTATGTATATATTGTGAGTGATCTGAATATGCTAATATATGATGTATATGATGTGTACGATACATGTATACGCATAATGTATCTGCATGTATATATGTGTGATGTATATGTATGTATATATGTGTATGCATGTGATGTGTATGTGTTGAATAGTGTGCGATGCATTCGTGTGTATGAATTGTGATGTGTGTATATGCATGTGTGCATGTATGATGTGGTTATGCATATGACATGTGCATATGTATATACGTATGTGATGTATGTATGATATGTATATGTATTTGTATCATGATATGTGGTGTGTGTATGTATATAGGTGTGTATGGTGTGTACATGCATGATGTGTGCAGTTGGGGGTATGATAAGTGATAACACATAGGTGTGTAGGATGTATGTGTGGGGACTTAGGCTTGCATGTAGCACAGCATGCATATCGGTCCTGCCTTGCCTGAGCAGGGTCTCTTTTGCCCACCAGCTTCCTGGGCTTCTCCCTCCCACCGCTCCACTCCACTGGGGTGACAGGTGTGCATTAGAGCATGGGGCTTCACCTGGGTTCCAAACCCAGCTCCTCGCATTTGTCCGTCAAGCACTTCATGCACCGAGCCGTCTCTCTGGACCTTTCTAACATGACCATGTGGTTCTTGAGCCTGAACCCTGCAGATGAGCAGGTGCAAGGCTGAAAGGCGGGATGTCCATGGCTGAGCACACCTGCAGCCCCAGCACTGAGGAGCTGGAGGAGGGGGATCCTGAGTTTGAGACTAGCCTGGGCTACCCTGTCTCAGAATCAGAAACAACAAAAACATTAGCCCCCAGAGTTCAAGAGACTAAAAGTAAAAGGACCCCTCTTACCTTCTCTGGTACCGACAAGTGGTCAGCGAGTGCCAGCCGTGGACCAGGGCACCTGCGGGCAGCAGGAACAGAAAGGGACCAGCAAACAGGTGTCTTTAAGATGCTGGCACAGAACTAGTGAGCCAGCTCAGGGGTCCGGTGCCTGTTTGCAAACCCAGAGACTGAGTTTGACCCCTGGAAGTCATTCAGGGGTGGTTATCCTCTGACGGCCACCAGGACATGCATGTGTACTCTCTCTGTCTCTGTCTCTCTCTGTCTCTTTCCCTCTCTATCTTTCTCTCTCCAAAATCAATTAATAAATATTTCAAAGATGCTGATATTCCCACAAGTTGAGCTAAACATTACCCCTCCTCTTTGATGCAGTGTGTGGTGCACTTGCGTTTAATGTGTGTGGAGGTCAAAGGTCAACCTCAGCTATCCTTCCTTAGCGCAATCCACTTTGTTTTGGGGGGCAGGTCTTCCACTGGCCTGGAGTTCAATCAGCAAGCTAGGCTGGCTGCCCATTGAGCCAGACTCCACCTCCCTAGAGCTGGGATTCCCAGTATATACCACATTGCTGAGCGTGTGTGTGTGTGTGTGTGTGTGTGTGTGTGTATGTGTGTGTGTGTGCCTACGGAGGCCCAAGGATGACATCGGCAATCATCCTATGTTATTGCCTCCTTATTGCTTTGCTCTGGGGTTCCCAAGCTCCGCCTTCCAGTGCTGGAATTCAGGCCACTTCCATTTCTGATTGACATTTTTCCATGGGCTCTGGTGATCTGAACTCAGGTTCTTTTGCTTGCAAGGCGAAGGGTTGAGCTCCTGAGTCATCTCACCAGTCATCGTTGAGTGACTGTTTCTGCGCGTTCTGGGAATTGAACTCAGGTCCTTGTGCTTGCAAGGCAAATATCCTGCTAACCAAGTCATTTGCATAGCCTTTTATTCTACATTTTCAATCTCAGTTCATCTGACACACCACAACCCACAGTACTGCTAGAAAGTGGGGCCACGTGTCCCACCCAGATCATGTCATTCACATGAAACCAGATCTGCCTGAGGCTCCCCTCCCCCACCCTCTGTACACACCCTTAAAGACCCGCAGGTGGTCTAACTTCCAACTGTCTCCTTTGACTTGGACCTCCATGTGCCCTCAGTCCTTGGGGTGCTCATCACCCTTGGCTCTTGTAGCTGAGCTTTCGTCTTTCCTTCCCACAAAGCAACCCCCCCATGTGAGGGTTAGCAAAAGTCCCAGGAATTGGATTTCTCTGGCAGCTGTGGCACTGGCTGCCTCTCTCAGTGTCCCTGAGAACAGAGATTAAGAATGACTCTCCAGATCACCCCTGGGCCTCCACGGGCACACACAGGTAAGTGCACTCCTATATATCACCTGCACACAAATGCATACACCTATCCACATGTGAACACATACACATGCACACACGCACACACACTTGCATGTATTCCCATATACACATACATGAACAAGGAAAAAAATAAAAGTAAACAAAAAAATAAACCTGAGCAGGGCTGTGGCTCAGTGGGTAGAGCACTGGCCCAGCATGCACAGAGCCCCAGCGCCACACGCAGATGTGGGATTGACACTCATAACCCTGACCTCCCATGCTGGAAGCCATAGTCCTCGGCTACATAGTAATTTTTAAGGCCAACCTGGGCTCCATCAGACTGTCTCCAAAAAAAATTTTTTTAAAGACAGAAATGAAAGAAGGAAACAAAACAATCAGGATCCTGCTTTCCTGGCTCCAGCTTGCAGACCAGGGGGAGCAAATGTCTCCTCTGGCCCCTCTGACAGCCCTCTTCCGCCCCTAGACATGTCTGGCGCTGTGGCAGGCAGTGTGGGATTGCTCTCGGGTTATCTGGGAGTCCAGCTTCAGCCAGCATGGCTTCAGGGTGGGGAGGGGAGGTAGGACTGAGGTAGATAATTTTGATTCCTTTCCATTTCCACTAAGATTTTTCAATTTCCACCAGCCGACCCAGCTTCTATTCAATATCCTTCTTCAAATCTAAATTTGGAAACTAACTTGAATCAATGGCATTTTTTTCCCCTCTGAAGACAGAGCTGCCCTGGGCTTTCCAAGGACACAGACGGATGTGCACACTTCCAAGTCACCATAAGGGGGACTTTAATGGGGTTGGGGGGCCGGCATAGGGGTCTCACCTCACCCCACAGGTCACCACAAGGGTGCTGGGTGACAGGAGCATGTGGGATCCACATCTCTCGACTCTGCCCCTCTCAGGCTGTGCCACGTGGGCGACATCACAGAGGATCCCTGTTTCTCACCTTCTCATCTCTAGAATGAGAGAAATAAATAACTTCCTTAGAAGGTGACAGAAAAGGCGAGAGAAATCCAGAAACTCATGTCTTGTTACCTAGGGGAATTCCAAAAACAATGTCAAAAATCCCGAGCAGGGGGATGGGGGTGGGGCTGGAGAGGTGGCTCAGGGGTTAAGCCTCTGCCTTGGAGGCAGAAGGTCCTGAGTTCGGATTCTAGACCCCACGTATAGACGCCGGGCGGAAGCTGGGGCGGCCTGCGTTTCTGGTCCTGATAGGGCGGAGCCTGTGAATCCCGGGGCAGAGTAAACAAGGAGGAGGTAGAGGAGGTCCATGGTGGTTCCTGAATTCGTCTGTGGTTCTACACACATACACACACACACACAATTGAATTAAAAAAAAAAAAAAAAAAAAAAAAAAAAGAAAAACCCGTGCGGATCATGCTGCGCTGGGAAGATGGCTCAGTGCTTACAGCTTTTGCCTCCCAAGCAAAGGGGCCTGAGTTCAGATCTCCAGATCCCACTTAAAAATCCAAGCTGGTGCAGCGGCTCACCTGTCACTCCAGCTGGAAGGCAGAGCCCGGGAATCAGAGCAAGTTGGCTTTCAGAAGACCCCGCAGTACGTGCTTAGAGGTTCACTAGAGACTCTCAGGGGTTCACTAGAGACTCTCAGGGGTTCAGTAGAGACTTGGGCTCAAAACAATAAAATGGAAGAGGAATCAAGGATGATTCCCCACATCACCTCTGGGCCTCACAGACATACATACCCAAGTGCACGTGAGTACATACACTTTCGCACCCGCATGCACCCGTGCGCGCGCACACACACATTTGTTCAAACACACACACTATATATGTATACATGAAAAAGGAAAAGAAAGAAAATCTTTGTGTCTCTGTTTTTAGATCTACTTTAGCAGAGCAAAAAAAAGTTTTTCTTTTCTTTCTTTCTTTTTTTTTTTTTTTTTACCAAATGTTCCATGAATTGATTGTTTGCTACCTAAGGAACACGGGACTGTATTCATAGTAGTAAGTTCCACACCCCTCACAAAGACTCTCTTGGCACCTCGCCTGTCTGCTGGCTTTCTATTTCCCAGCTGCTCAAGGACTCTGGCTTCTTCCATTCAGGACAGCAAAGTTTACATCGGCCTTAGATGGAGGGGAGGCATAAACCTGGTGACTTAAGTTCAATTCCCTGACCCCAGGATTCATATACACAGAGAACCTCCACATGCACCCTGTGTGATCCCTCTCTTTCTCTCTCTCTCTCTCTCTTCGTTCTCTCTCCTTACCTTCCTTTTCTCTCTTAAAAGAATAAATAAACGTAATTTCCTTTTAAGCCAAAGGAGGCAAGATGATAGATCAAGTCCTTGCTCATCCATTCCAAAATATGCCCAGTGCCATCTGCCCAGCTGCCCTAGACCACCGTTTAGTACTGTGAGACCAGCTTTCTCACAGGTTCCACAAGTCAGGTCATGACAGCTGGATAAACACATTTTTTTGCCGGTGTCTGTGAAGGCTCCTCTAGGAGGAATTCAGCATTTGATTTGTTGGAGTTGGAGAAAGCAGATTTCCTCCACAACGACCAGTGAGGGTCAAGCCTACTAACAATGCTGAGGACACTTGGATTCAGTGGTCTGAGTTGCAACACTTATGCCCTTCTGCTTGAACTCCTTGTTTTCAAACCTTTAGACACCAGCTGGATTTCCCCAGCTCCAGCTGCAGGCCTTTAAGCTTCCTTCTCTAGCCTTTACTCTCCAGCTTCAAGAAACCAGACTGTGGAACTTCTCAGGCTCCATATCAAATGAGTCAGTCTTTGTAACAGTTACTCTTTACTATTGTTGTGAGAAAACACCCAAATTCAATCAACTTAAGGGAGAAAGGGAAGAGGAAGGGACAGTCTCTCAAAGCAGAGGCGGCATGGCTGGCTGGCCAAAGCTGGAGGAGGCTAAGTCACCGCAGACATCTTGGAAGCTGAGAGCTGCAGACTGCTTGCAGCAAAGGCAGACTTCTCCTGGAGGTAGGGTGGGACTAATCCACCTCAGAGCCCATCCCTTGTGACTGCCTTCCTCCAGCAAGGCTCCACCTCTCAAAGTGCCATGACCTTGCCAAACACATGAGACTGTGGGGGACACATTTCGAACCATCACATTCCACCCTTGGCCCCCACAGGCTCATTGCCATCTCATTATGCAAACCATACTCAGTCCAACTTTAAAAGTCTTCATAGACTACAATGGTAGTCCCAACAGTCCAAAAGTCCAAAATCCAAAGCCTCCTGTAAAATCAAAATACAAGTTACATACTTCTAACATACAATGGCACAGAATAAACATTACCATTCCAAAAGGAAGGAATGGGGGCATATCCAGGAAAGATCGGTCCATAACAAGACTGAAAACCAGCAGGACAAATTCCAAATCTTGTAGCTCCAAGTCCAACAGGTGAGCTTCTTGTTGAAAGCATCTCAGTTCTGAAGGGCCTTGGTTCCAACCCTCCAATGCAGCTGCCCATAGAATACGTTGCTCTCTTGAGCTGACTTCTCCCAGGATATACAGCTCTCCTTGGCAGGTGTCCCATGTTGTGTCTGGAATTTCTAATATCTTTACTTTTCAATGGTACACCACAGCACAAACTGCTCTTCTTGGGCCTCTAAACTGCAGGCTTCTTGCCTCATGATGCCTGGATTCTGCCAATTTTTGAAATCTTGGAGGAGGACTCTATGATCTCCTCCCTCTTGCATCACTGATGCCTCTAAAACCAGAACCACGTGGACAACTTTGCCAAGGCTGGCCCCTCTGAATCACAGCTGATTCTGCTTCTCCATGTTGACCATCTCTTTCACTTCTGGGCAGTTGCTTGGTAAGAGAAACCAACTCTTGCTTTGGAACTCCACCCTTTAGCTCCAGTCTTCTGAAAGGATTTGCATTCTTATGAGTGGGAGCCTTCCCTGAGGATCTTGCCCTCGAGCTAGGGCCTCTCCTATTATTCAAATGGAGAGCAGGCTTTGATTTACAAATGGAGCTAATCTCTTCAACAGCCATTTTGTTCTCTGCTTCTTCCTGGTTCATCTCTTTAAGTTTGCCTGGTTTGCCACTGTATTTTTCATCATTGGATCTTACAGTTTTTGCTTCTTCCTGCCTGATTCTTTGCTCTTTTTCATAACTCTACTAACTAAAAGTAACTAAAAAGTAGCCATATCACATTGTCAAGACTAGATTGCTTTGAAATTTCCTCTGCCAAGCACTCCAGCTTAATTTCAGGCAAACTTTCAGGACGAGGGCAAAACTTCACTAAACTCTCGGCCAACACATGGCTCTATGTGTCACTCGTCCAGTTGCAAACACAGTCTTTGTTCCCTTCTGGACCATCACAAGCTGGGCTTCCACTGTCTGTGTCTCTAACAGCATTGATCTCCTCTGAGCTCTCACAAAAAAGGCCCCTTTGGCCCAACCGCCAAGACTCAAAGACTTTCCCAGTACAAAGTCCCAAAGTTCTCCCTATTTCTCCCAACAAACAGTTCCAAAGGCACACTAGCCACATCACAGCATCAGCCATACTTTTGGGTACCAACTTCTCTCAGCTTCACAAACAATTTTACGTTGTAATACCAGCTGTTTTTAATCTCATAGCAATACCCCACTCCTGGTACCAATTTCTGTAACAGTTACTCTTTACTATTGCTGTGAGAGAACACCCAAAGTCAATCAACTTAAGGGAGAAAGGGAAGTTTATTCAGCTTACGGTTCCAGAGGGAAGGGATAGTCTCTCAAAGCAGAGGCGGCATGGCTGGCTGGCCAAAGCTGGAGGAGGCTAAGTCACCGCAGACATCTTGGAAGCTGAGAGCTGCAAACTGCTTGCAGCAAAGGCTGACTTCTCCTGGAGGCAGGGTGGGACTAATACATCTCAGGGCCCATCCCTTGTGACTGCCTTCCTCCAGCAAGGCTCCACCTCTCAGAGTGCCATGACCTTGCCAAACACATGAGACTGTGAGGGACACATTTCAAACCATGACAGTCTTGTTTAAAAAAACAACCAAAAACCTCTTCCTGCGTGTGTGTGTGCATGTGACTCTTGTTGGTCTGTTTTCCTGCAAACCAACTTGGGGAAATGCATGAGTTTGGAAAAGGATCCAATGGACTGAAAATTGAAATTAATAGAATTTTCTCAGGAAAAAAATAAGAAAAGACATGTTGTCTTATGTGGAAATATCTGAAAAAAGTTGTTACTCCATTTGTATTGTTTCTCCAAGAAATGAAAAATGAAAGGGAAATACTAATTTCTTTTGCAGGATCAAATGTCCCTTTCTAAAATTTAACTATAGATATTTATATTGTTATAGCCAAGTTAAAAAAAATAGCCATCAGCCTGCTAAGTTAGACAGGAAAAATACAGTTGACTGCTTAATGTAACTGCCCCCACTTACTGCAATTCTGGGAAAAACAATTAGGGGTGGGTCTCCCAAAAACTTTCTTGTGATCATAGTTTAATCAACACTCAATGTTAGGAGAGTCCTGCTTATGCATAACTGCTAAAGTCTGGCTTCTGTAAAAATTGCTTCCTGCTTCTTGTTTAAGATGTGTTCTTTGCCTTTAAAACCCACATGAACCACTTCTCTGCTCTCCGGTGCATGGTGCATGGTTGTCGATTAGCTTCAATAAAGCTTCCCCATTTGTTAAAGTTTCCGGTGTCAGTGTGGTGAAGTCCTAAGCAGCCCCAGACCTAAAACAATATAGAGCTTAATAGTCATAAACTGGTTATAGCAATTATATGCTATGACAGGCTATTGAATGTAATAATTAGCTACTATTAATAACAAACATTTAATTAAATCTTCCCATGCATGCAACATGGTTTTCCAGAATAGAGGACACACATCTTGGGAATATGTTTCTGCCTGCAGAGAACACTTGATCTATTCCAAGAGATAATCAGTCTTGGATAAGTGAAGAGTTAAGTTTTAGAGCAGTCATGTTAGGAAGGAAGGCCTTTAAAGGTCACACGCCATTTCTAGGATTATTTTGAAGGAATATACACTACTAATCTGGAGGATCTGGTTCAAATCCTCCACAGAGATAAGGTGGTCAACTTTCCCCAACCCTCTGTTATGAAAGGATATGGAGATGAGCTCTCCATTTTACATAAGCTCTACCGTGAGATTGGACACAGGATCAACTGGGCTGGTGAACAGATCAATGAGATGTGGAGAACCAAAAAAACTGGAGTTTGTAGATATTGGAGTTAGCCAGTAAGGGAAAGCCAATTCTCATTGTGTTCTCCCATCTCCCGCCACTTGCTTTACCCTAGAAATACTTTGACCCATCTTAGGCTTTCTTGCCCTTCCTGGATTCCATGTTTGGAGTCTACGAATTTTTTTCTGGCTTTCTCTTGCCCCTCACGGATTCCTTGTCTGGAGTCTGTGAATTCTTTTTCAATTCCCTTTTGACGTCTGTGAGTTCTGTTCTTTCATTCCTCTGTTAAACTCTGTATTAATCCTTTTACACTGCTCTCCTGCTTTAATCTCTGAATACAAGAACACAACTGTGTGGTGCAACCCATCAGATGGTTCTCTTGCGCCTCATGGAATCCATGTCCATGGGTTCCGTACTTTCTTTCCTCTAGTAAACTATGTCTTAATCCTCTGCACGTGTTCTGGTTTCAATCTTTGACTCCCAAACATGAGAACTTGGACATAAACCTCTCCCCCCAACACTCTGATAAGTAGGACTTGGTAAGCATTCAGATTTTCAGAGTGTTAAGCACGCTAACCTACTTAGCCCTTGATAGTTGAATTGGCTTGAAATATTGACGCTAGATTTGAAAAGCAGATTAGTTATCTGTTGCTGTGTAAGAAATGATCCCTAAACTTACTGTATTAAAACAACATGTTTTCTGCTGGTTGGGAGTCCAGCTGCAGTTTAGTGGAGTAATCAGGCTCAGAGCCTTAACAGGCTCTTCAGATATTAGGTAGGGTTCAGGGCTCATCTGAAGGATGAAATGATGAACTTATGCAAGTCCCATCAGACACAGAGGAAACCAAAAGCCCCATCAGGTTTAAAGAAACTAAAAGTCTCCTGGACATGGCATAGTTGTGATACACAAGATTTCATGTCAGAGAGGTATACTTACTCAAGAATCGCACGGGAACTGTCTTATCAACATTTCACACAGCATCAGAAAGATCTCAAGAAGCTCCACACTCCTCCGAGAGACTGATGAGGACTAATGCTGATGGGGAAGTAAAGGAGGAGGCTTTCCTCCAGGTGTATCCGCTGGTCTAGGATGTTTGCTGGAGCATGAATCAGGTCAGACATAAGTCATCACAGACTAAATGAAATACAGTGGGCCATGCAAATGATAAGACTTGAAAATAAGGAGTCTGGGGGCTGGAGAGGTAGCTCAGGGGTTAAGCCTCTGCCTTGCAGGCCAAAGGTCCTGAGTTTGGATCCTAGACCCCACGTATAGAGGCCGGGCAGAAGTGGGGGCGGCCTGTGTTTCTGGTCCTGGTAGGGCGGAGCCTGTGAATCCCGGGGCAGAGTAAACAAGGAGGAGGTGGAGGCGTCCATGGTGGTTCCCGAATTCGTCCGTGGTTCTACACACACACACACACACATGCACATATGCACAATTGAATAAATAAAAAATAAAAATAAATAAATATAAATAAAAAAAGAGAAAGAAAAGAAGGAGTCTGGCAGGTTGTAAGGGGAAAAGAAGAGGAGATGGGCTTTGAGACTAAGGGTTGAAACATTATGAATTCACTATATTCATATATGCAACATTAAATAAAAAATTAAACAAACAAAAAAAGAAACTAAAACTAATTAATAAGGAAAAGCCACTTTTCCTGGGCCTGCCCAGTCCCGTAACTATCCCTGACACTGCCTTGAGACAGCTCCCTTGTCCCTTGCGGACTCCAAGTCCACAAGTTCCTTTCTTTTCCTCACTGAATAAATCTTGTCTTAATCCTCTGCATGTGTTCTGGTTTCAGTTTTTGGTCCCAGAATATGAGAACCTAGGCAGAAATCCCCACATCAGTTACATGGCAAGTTTGCTTTAGCAAAGTCCCCAAAGGGCCTGGGGTTATAGTTCAGTGGTACAGTGTATGTCTAGAATACACGAGGCCCTGGCACAATCCTCAGAAGCTACTCTAATCATGGTAGTGATATCAACACCTTTGTTCTAGTTTAGAAGCTAGCACCATGTCCTCTAGAGGATGGATTTTGCTAGTCTGTGTCTACTGTGCCTGACTGTATACCAGGTTTGCAGAGAAAAGATCGGCTCTCCGAGGATTCCAGCCCAGGCAGAATTGTGGAGGTTTGGTCGCTTGTCGGTCTTGTCAGACCAGGAACAGGGACCATGTGAAAGAGTCTGATCATCCTGGATAGGAGAACAGACTAGATAGGAGAACAGATCAGTCGTCAGAGAGCTTGACTGATATGTGGAAGCGGTGCATAATCCATGTGATAAGAAACCAGTAAAGCACATGTGTGTGGTCAGCTATGATCGTGCACACATACAATCCCATCCAACACCAGAGAGGCGAAGCCAGAAGAATGAGGAGTTCAAAGTCATTCTTGGCTTCATGAGCCCTTGTCTCAAAAAACTGTAACAAAGTAAATTAATTTCCCGTTTGTCAGAAATAGTAGGGGGCAAAATAATGGGTGAAATAATTTAGAAAGGAACATTCTGAGAAAAACCCTCAAGGCCACTTTCCATGATCTAGCCGGGCTTCTTCCCTCAATATCTAGCAAATGCCCCAAGGAAACATCATGGTGGTCGTGTGGGGAAGGAGGGAGATGGGCTAGTATATATACAAGCTGTATTTAGATCTTATTTTACTTTTTTTTTCCACATCAGATGGGTGATATGCTAAAATTTAAAAAGGTCTGAGGGAGGCATATGTCCTAAGATGGTGTAAAACCCCAGTGATCACAGCTTTGAATCACAAAAAGACCTAGATCCTGATTTTAGAAAAACAAAGAACAAATGGGAAAACTTAAATGTAGCCCAGGCAGTAGAGTACATCTGAGAGCTATTACAGTTGTTAGGTATGATAATGGAACCATAATTATAGAGGTGAAGCATGGTTGTCCTTTTTGAAGTCTTGGCTAAAAAAAAAATTCTGAAAATTCCAAAAACAAAGCTTAAAACTGCTGTACACTAGGTGCCAGTATGCTGCATGCAGCATAAGCAGGACCTTCTGCTTATAGCCAGACTCCCGCTGTTAGAAAAGATGAGAGGAAAGAGAAGAAACAAAAACCTACAACCACAAAGACAAGGCTATTCTGAATTCCAGCGAGGGAGCAGTGATTTCCTCACAAGATGGAGCTGAGGCTGTGGGATTTTTAAGGGTTAAGGTGGGGGAGGGGAGGAATATTTTGGTTTGACCAGTTTCTTTGCTTCCTCTTATCAGTTTCCTCAGGATGACCAGCATTTGTCCAGTTGGTTTGTCTATCTTTATCAGATCCTGCTAACAGTTGTTGGTAGAACAATTTTGTTTTTTCTCTCTGGTTTATGGTTTTGTGGTTTCTGATCCATCAAAATCAGATTTATGATGCTTAAAAAAGGAAAATGGACAAGATTAGGAGAAACTGGGAAATTGAATTGGGGGATGGGAGACCTGGAGATGAGAACACAGGATGATGAATCTCTCTGAACTGCTTCTTACTGCTGAGGGGCTTCATGAAGGTTGCTGAAAGGCTCATAAAGGAGAGATGCTGCACAAGCAGAAACTCCTGAGTTCAGATCCTGAATCCCATGTAAAAACATCAGCCAGAAATGGCAGTGGTCTATACTTCTGATCCTGGAAAGGTCGAGCCTGGGTAATTTCAGAGCAAAGCAAGAGAAAGTAGGGCAATCCAGGATGATTCTCAAAGTCACACTTGGACCTCCACAGGCACACACAGTGCCCTCTGATACACACACACACACACACACACACACACACAAATGTGGTTTTTAAAAAGGTCATAAGGAGATGAAGTGAGGATTAGTTAATTGAATGTTATGGATGTGATGTCTTTTATTTGATAAGAGGGTGCAGCAGGGGAGATAAAGGGCTAGAAGAAGAATAAAACAAATGGCTGCTAGTGGACCTAGAAGAATAAGCTAAGGCCTTATTCCACTAGTGAGGGGCCATGTTGAACAGGAGGTTCAACAGCCTGTTCTTGTATTTCTTTTATGTTATTTAATATTTCCCCAGACTGTTTTGCAATGTAAAAACATGCTTAAAATAGGAAGATACCATTTCTTCCTTTTTGACAGTAAGGAGGTCTAGGGCTCTTCGATTTTGTAGGACCACTTGGCTAAGTAGGAGAGTGTGCATGTAAAGCCAGTAGTGTGTCTTCAACTCAAAGAAAATCTTCTGTGGTCCTGTATGAGAGTAATTGATATGAAATTATGCTGTAACTGATTCCCATTGCTCTTAGGATTGCCCCTGCTGGTGCATTAGCCAACCTAAGTCCTACCATGAAGGGAAGAGGATTGCTCTCTTTTGTCTAGAAAAAAGAGTGGAAAATTGTTGTGAATATTGGAGGAAAAACTCATTTTCAGAATAGAGCATTATATTTGGGGTAAGGAAAACAGAAATAGTAGAAGAAGTAGAATTTGGTAGTAGGCAGGTGTACAGCTTATTATCACAGGGGAGAAAACATTCATTGAGGAATTTAATCCAGTGGAAGAAAGCATGTGAAGTGTAATTACGGATACACTGATAGGTAGTTGCAGAAACCTTGGTGGATGCAAAGCAGGGTTTAGATTGATGGAGGGAGTTCGGCAGAGAGAGAGAGGAGAGGGAGAAGCAGGAAGATTCTTGCAAAGGGTCTTGGAGAGGTCTTGGATGAGGATTGCTATGAGGGGCAGTATGTCCAATAAGATCATAGTTTGTAAGAGATAAGGTAGGGAGGAAGTTGAAGGAGAGGGACTGAATATTTGACTACTTCTGTGGGGAGGAGCATTATATATACAAAGAGAGGGTGGTGAAGTTTGCATGATTCTCAAAATTTCCATTGGACCCCAAGCATTGTGGGCTGAGAAGGCAGCTATTACACATTCTGCTGCCTTTAGTCTGTGCTCTCATTTAGGGCTCCAGAGGTCTCAGATAAGTAGGAAGTGTCATTGTTGGGGCTCCACGTACTGGGTAGGCTGTTAAAAAATGAGGTCAGGCTGAGCAGTTGTAGATGTAGGATCAAGAAAGGAGAAGCCTGTTTTTTTGTTTCATTTTGCTTTGTTCCCTAATAGTCCCAGGCGACTTTGAGGCAGACACATTTGTCACATTGGCTACGAGGAGCGTCCTCACCAGCAGTCCTGGGTTGTTGTGCCTGGCAGAAGTCAAAGGTTAGTTCAATGGGAGAGGCACAGCCAGTGGAAGGACACTTGATGACATCAAGGAAGATGAAGGGGTGGATAAGGTCCACACCAGAAATTGCCAGAATAGTTTGGGGAGAGAGAGAGGAAGAGAGAGAGAAAAGTAAATTTCGGTGTGGTCAGGAGTGAAATTCAGGAAGGTTTCCTGAAAATAGACATCATCAGTTGCATTGAGGAGGGCCTGCAGATCTTCAGTGGGAAGAGGGATGATTCATCTGTCAGTCCAGAGGGCATTCAGGTACCGGTAGAAGGCATCAGCGGAGAAGAGCATTGATCTCTTTCTCAGTGCTTTCTTCCTGTTGCAAGATTGGGGTGGCGGTGGTAATCAGGTTTTCTTAGGGGGGGGGGCGGTTGTTTTGGAGCTGTATGAGAGACTTTTTTGAGTTTAGTAAAGTGGACCTATGAGAGAGGCCTTGAAGGTTTGCTGCAGTGAAGGCCCCTCCATTTAGGCTGTACAGAGGAGTTAGTGGGGAGTTTAGATAGTAGGATTCTATCCCCTATTGTAGTGGGAGTGCTTTAATCTCTGGGAGGTAAGAATAGGGGCAGGGGAGGAGTAGATTATCTAGGATGATCCCAAAAGGATATGTTGGAGAATGACCAGAAGGTTGCGGATGATAAATGATAAAAACGGGGTTTGGGGAGAAAGACTTACGGGGAGAATAGGCTTTCCAAACATGAGTTTGAAGAGTTTGAAGGGGCTTTATATTACTAGATTTTTTTGTTGTTGCTTTGGTTTAGTTTTTTTTGGGGGGGCAGGGAGCAGATTCTGAGGAAAGCTAGCAGTAAGAGTTTAATCCAGTCAAGTTTGTGTTCTAGTGTGAACTTAGTGATTGTTTTTTTGAGAATACAGTTAGTTCTTTCAACTTTTCCTACAGATTGGGATGATAAGAGATATGGAACTTCTAGGGAATTTGAAAGGCTGATGTTAGGATCTGAGTGATCATGGAATTGAATTCAGGGTTGTTACTAGATTGAAGAGAAGAGAGAACTACAAATCTGGGGATAAGTTCAATTAGGAGTTTGTTTGCAACAATAGATTTGATAGATGTAGGGAAGTCCTCTGTCCATCCTGAGAAGGAATTTACAAAAACAAGGTGGTAATTGAATTTACAGAGAGCATGTGGGTGAAGTCAATTTTTCAGTATGAGGTGAGGAGAAGACCTCTCACCTGGAGGGTAGGAAAATGGGAGGGTCTAAGGTTGGACTGAGAGTTAGTTCAGTGGTATACAGCAGTCTCGTGAGAGGCTTTGAAGAAAATTTTCATCTTCAGATTGAAGGGAGAAGTGAGTTTAGAGAAATTTTAATAAGACAGAGGAGTTGGGATGAAAGAGAAAGTAGAGATGGGAAAGAAGTTTCTTAGAAGGTAAAGTGAGTAGTGATGGGGAAGGATATAGGCTCCTGAACAGAAGGTGGAATGAGTTAGAGGGATGGATGGGTGAGAGAGACCTGATGAGCCAAGCTATTGGCACGGTTATTGGACCTGGAGAAATAAGTTTTATCTGTCTGACATCCTTTATAGTGGAGGATGGCTACTTCTGTGGGGAGGAGCTGCTTCTAGGAAGGATTGAATATAAGTGTGTTAAGGATGGGGAATTCCTTTTGGGTGAGAAATTCTCTCTGTCTTCAAGTGAGGATTTTATAAGCATATTTAGAGTCTATGTAGATATTAGTTTTTGTATTTTTAGATAGGGTTAAGAGCAATCAGTTCAACTTGTGGAGAGGTTGTGTGAAGGGATAAGGATTGTGCTTCAATGAGTGCATAGGAGGAAGTGGAGATGGAGTGTCTGTAAATGATGGCATGGCCTGTGGTGAAAGGGAATGATTTGAGGAGCTGCCATTAATGAACCAATCGGTGTCTGCAGTAGGAAGGTGTCATGATATGTTGGAATGGGCTAAAAAAGTGGGTCAAGCAGGAGGGGAGAGGATATAATCAAGGATGTAGGGGGTTGAGGGGAAGTAGAGGGCAGGCTTAAAGGGGGAGAAGATTCAAAGACAGTGGGTGTAACAGATACACATGGAGTGTGTGAATGTAGGATTATGGGAGGGAAAGCAGTGTTTTGTGGTTAAGTCTTTTGGAGAACAGGTAGAGAGGATGTGGAACAGGCTGTGGTACAATAGTTTCCTTGCTTCGAGGACAATGACTGATGCTGCCACAAGGATCTGGAAGCAAGGAGTCCATCCCCTGGAGACCTCATCTAGTTGCTTAGAGATGTAGCAGAGGAATGCAGGTGTTCCCCATCTTTTAACAGATGATAGGTAGAGCATATCCCTGTATAGCATGGAGAAAGAGGTTTAGTTTGGTTGGGTGAAGAAATGGTAGAAGTTCATGAGAGAAGGGATTTGAGTTTAATAGCAGTTGTGAGAGAAGCAGGATTGAAGATAGATTCATGCAAGGGACCCTTAGATGCCTGATACAGGAAGTGAGCAATTTGTGAAAAATTGGGAGTCCAGATGTGGAAGGAATTGAAGAGTTCCATTAGTGTCAGAAGCTCCCTCTTGGTGTGAGGAAGGGGAAGTAGGAAAGAAGTTGCCAAACCCTGGATTTGAGGATGGCTTTTCTGTAAAATGTAGCCCCCAATAAGCCATGCCATGGACAAGGGGTGGAAGAAATTTATTGGCGATTATATACTGCTAGACTGATTCCTGAAGAAGCAAGAAAAAGCAGCATCTGAAGGAGGAAGGGAATTTTTAGTCTTTGGGCTTGAGGACAGGGTGAAGGACAAAGGAGAATTAGTTATCAGTCCCTGTCCTGGTCCCTGTCACTGTGAAGCATGTGACTAGGGATCATATAAACACACTTGCTTTAGCAAGTGATGGCCGTGAGGAGGTAGTGAGCAATACGCAGAAGTTCTGCTCTGCATTGCATATGGGCGACGGAGGAAGCCTTTATTAATGATAAGAATAATGCATTTGTTCTTGAGTACTTCCTGCTGAATGGGGTCATCATGGGAAAAGTTACAGGCTGGAGTGATAGAGTCCCATCACTGTGCTCCCATGGTGAAGAGAGGCATTGAGGAAACAGCAGTCAGATATCCTTGAAACAAGAACCATGAATGAAAAGGGCCATGGTATATTCTAAATTCGATAGGACTTAACCTGGAAGAGACAAAACTGAAAAGAAGGTCAAGAAGACAGGGTCCACATATAAGGACTGAAAATATTATAACTGAGGGTTCAATCCGGGGGCATTACATACCTAGGAGAGTAAGAGGGAAGAGGCTATGTTGAGTTTGCTAAGTATCTGGTTTAGCTTATCCAGTGATATTCTTAGCCTTCTGGTTGATGGAAACCAGGGGTCTGCTTTTATGTTCCAAAGAATATAACTAATAGCCATCAGAATGTTAGGTCACATGCAAAGGACCTGTTACATTTATTTTTGTCCTCTGTACCTGACAGAACATTTACATATGATTTTTGATTAGAAATATTATACAAAATTAAAGAAATGAATTGCATTGTCTGACCTATTGAGATGAAGATAATAAGGGAAAAAAGCATAAAGATTTGGGCTTTCTTTGGCAATTGAAATCTATATACTTATAAACTAATTTGGTACCATGAAAATGATATAAATACATAAATACCCAATCATATGCAGATCCATACATAGCCATTTATAAATATATATTTTAAAATCCAAGATTTTTGTAGTTCTCACTCAGGCTTATCATTTGTAAACTAAATTAGAATGTTAAATTATATTTACTCTAGCATTAAACAATCTTTAAAGTTTGTACCTTTAAAATACATGACCTTTATAAATGCAGTAGAAAACTTCTGCTTTAGAACTAATGTATCTACTGATAAGGTTAAAAAAACAGATTTTTGTGCTGGCTCAGAGTTTAAAATGGACCTTTTTTCTTTCTCTAGTTTCAACTGATCAAGTTAAAACCTTAAATTTGAATGTTATTTTAAATCCCATTTTGAAAAAAGAACTTAACATACATATATGTACTACTTTTTTTAGTACTGAATGCTTGATTTTAATATTTAAGAGAACATTAGCACTGACCCTTAAGATGTCTCAGCAGTCACAATTACAGACTGAGAAAACTGATCCTGATATCACAAAACAAAGTGGTTATACTCTCAATTTGGAAGACAAATATGTAATTTCAGAAATAAAAATTAAACATCAGAATTTCATACCTTGTGCCAGCACGTTAAATTCCAAGAACAATGCTATGTGGTACAACTCCATGGCTTCTTCTGCTCTGGTCATGTTCAGCTTTCCTGTGACGAGAGCCTGAACTTCACTGAGACTCCCCACAGAAGGACTACAGTGCAAAACGGAGAGGTCCACCACGTCTGTATACATATAGTGTAAAATCACTTTTGCATATTTGTTTGGCATAAGTGGACTCATCTAATATAATTCTTGTGGGAGTTCTCAAAGTTCGGTCTGTGATTTCTTCACCAGTCCGTATCCTCCTTTGTAATAAGTTTTGAAAAAATGGGGGCCATGCAGAAATAATAGCCTTGTGGGCTTTGAGCTCTTCATCTCAACAATTCTGATTTCCACCAAAAGCTTCAACCAGTTCAGAGTCAGAAGAAAAACTAAGGGCGACATGTAATAACACATGTAATAACACATGTAATCAAAAAGTCCACGCATATCTATATCAAAGGAATTTGGTGTTCCAAATTTTTCACTAAGCTGAACAAGGATATCAACATTTTGAAAACTTGAGTCCTCCATTCCAAATTCTCCCGTATAAGATAGTGTGACAAAGCAGAAAACATGGGCATATCAATACCAGCTGTATTGATGTCCATTATTATTTCTGCCCCATACTCAGGTGAGGACGAAAGCAGTGTTTTAAAAAATGGACACCTTGCAGCCAAAATGGCATGATGAACAGGAAAACAGTTTTCTTGAAATATTAAGTCTACATCAGTACAATACTTTATATTCATAAAGATCAGCCATATCTTTCTGCAGTGTCCGGGCTTCTGGTCTGGCCAAACTGGCTTGTAGAGAAGTCTGGCCAAACTGGCTTGTACAGAAAGCTCCTTTAAGGCTGACGTTCCCTCATATTCTTCCACTAATGCATTAACATCTCTAACATCCCACCCAGAGAGGAGTTCTCGTGTCTGCTTGGCATGATCAGCAGACCTACTAGATTTTTGGCGCTTAATAAACTTCTTTTTGAGGGTGGCAAGGCCAGAGGTTCTTTTTTTCTTGTCTTGTGGTTTCCCATGTCCGTGGTCAAAGCTAAACTTTGATTCACAGCCATAGCCTTGTTGAGAATAGGATGATGTTCCTATGAAAGTCTGCTGCGCCTGTGAGCTTCCCCCTGCCCTTGGGGAACATAAGTGAGGATAGTGAGCTGCATTAGCACCATTTTCTTCAGTCGCCCAGGCATTGCATCTGTGGGTTCTGCAGAGCATAATCCCAGAGGCCGTTACGAACCTTCAACCCTGAGTCCAGCAGCCTCTTTTCATCCATTTCTTTCTCGGAAGGTGTCTCTGAGTTCACAGTTCCAAGACAAGTCTAATCACAGCTGCTTAACTGTTACCCATCCTTCCTCCACACTTCACGAAGCCCGCAACTTGTTTAATTTACGCGATCGCGGAGGCTCCTCCCGCCGCTGCCGCTGGGACCGCTGCCGTCGTCCCCGCCGCCGCCAGCCCCTCCGACCGCACTAGCGCCAGCCCTCGCGGCCATCCTCCTGCCGCCGCCGCCCTCGCCTCTGCTCCCCTGTCAGCGGCTCAGGCTCCGGGACCGCTCCGGGCTCCCCTGCCGACATCTTGACTCCTACAGGGAGCAGCCATATATGTACTATTATTTCACACTTATAAAGACCTTACATGCAATTGTAATATTTTAAATATCTTTTAGAGCCAAATGTACAGAGTAGTTGTGGTATAAGTTATTAAAAGTTCTTTTAATTGTGTTTTGCCTAGTTTAGAGGGTGCACATCTAAGTAGATACCAAAACACTATCAAATATTGAATGAACAGGCAGCAGATTGTTGGGTCCCAGACCAGCAATCATGAGGACAATGACAGGTGGGCCAAACAGAAACAGTTTATTGATCACAAGAGAATGACTAATCGATCAGGGATGCAGTCAGGCTCAGGGGCTGAAACTGTGATCCCGAGGGCATGGAGGGTGGTTCTTTTAAAAGCAAAAGCCACAAGCAGGTGTGCAGTCTAGGAGGGATTAGGGAGCACTGGTGACATTTACTGTGATTGGTTGGTGCTAAGAGAAAAGGTAACTTTGGTATAAAACATAACCATTTCAGGATGTTTGGCAGCGATTCTAACAGTGTAGTTATGTGTTCTGGTCGCTGATTGGACGGTGTTGTTCTGTGGTTTTTCCCTGGAACAGGATGGGGAATTTTCAGTTAGGGCAGGGCAGGTGAGAGAGGCAGCAAATGGGCAAAACGGAGTTGCTTCTGTCCTTTCATCCCCCCTTTAGTTTTGAAATTGAACTAAATCCTTGATTCACAGAAATCTTTGATAACGAGGGGCGAGTAATGGGACGAAAGGACTAATAGTCTAATAGCTGAGATGCGTTTTTTTGAACAAAGTTTACCAGAGTGTTAATTACACAAGGGCCAAAGGTTAAAAGCAGAAAAAGCAATATTAAGGGTCCAGCAAGGGCAAAGGGAGAGTTGTCAGCCATTGGGACCAATTAAAAAGTTTGTGATACCAGGAATAGGATTGTTCTCTCTCTTTTTCATGTTTAAGCAGGTTTGTTTTTTAATTCCTGGAGTGTATTCCTAATGATCCCTGAGTGGTTAGTGTAAAACTAGCAGGTTTCTCTTAAGGTGGCGCAGAGCTCCCCTTCCTCCTTAAGGAAGAGAAAATAGGCCTTTCCTATTTTGTAAGACGTTTCAGCTAAGGAGTCTACTTGAGAGTCTAAGTAGGAAGTGACTGTAGGTAATGGATTGAGATCCCAGTCTATAATAGCATTAAGGTGTTGATAATTAAGTTCTCCCCATATCAGTGCGGCTGTACCTATAGCTGCAGAGCCAGCCATACCTATCCCAATCAGTGCAGGAATGAGTATAGGATTGGCTCTTTTCATGCAGGAGGGGAAGTAGGTGACTTAGAAATGTTGGCATCCCTCTTCTCCTCTGTAGAATTGTAGCTGGGGGGAGGATATGAATTAGGATACAGAGTTCAGGTTTCTGAGGGTCCCGGAAATATAAGTAAATCAGACAGGGTGTGAGCCCAGAGATGCAAGCAAACCATGTGCCAGAAGTTGATGGAAAGTTATATATCCTGGTCTGGACTGCATAAGAAATATTGGGGCAGTAGACATGAGAGTAGGGGGAAATAGGAAGGGAATATTTCTGAGAGAAGAATCAGTTGCTATTTGTCCAGATGTCCCCAACAGTAAGAGAGGAGTCCCAAAGGCAGGATTGGGTGTCATTGAGAGGAACTGACCTTAGTTGGAGTGTGGGAAAGGGTCTTGTAAGGTGACCCCAATATAATATGGGGGTCTCAGATCTACGCATAGCCAGCAGTCAGCAGTTAAGTTGGGAGAAAGAGCATTTGTGAGGGAGTGGACAGCTTTTGTAATCTGAGCAGTAAGGAGGTTGTGTGTGCCTGGACATCAGAATTGGAGGTGGGGATCAGGGGGCTTATAGTGAGGGAAGAGGGGGTTGGGAGGTAGGTGGGAATTGAGGTCAGGGCTTTGGGGCTAGGGGCCCAATAGGAACAGGATAACGGAGGTGTGGGGGATCCAGACATTGGATGGTAAAGGAGGTGTCTGGATCAACCCCCAAGACATTGGCCCGAAGGCCTCAGGCTTTTCCTTTCTCCCATTTTGAAGGATCATAGGGGACCAGGATCGCGGGGTGATCAGTATGGGTTGCAGTGGTCAGTTGTGTCAGGGCTGCAAGAGGTGTCTGTCCATAAGGAGGACATCATATCTGGATCTGGGCATGAGATGTGCCAGGATGTTTTTGCGGACTGAGATTCACAGCCGCAGTGGGCACAGTAAATTGTCCCTCTCCAGCACAGAGTGGACCCTGGTGGGCCTTTCCAGCAGGACAGAGGTAATAAGTGTATGTCCCTAAAGTCCGAGTCCCACCTGGGAGAGAGCCCTAAATCTTGAAGTACAGTTGGCCAGAGTTGGACCAGATTTACAAGGAAACTCAGGGAGACAGAGGAGGAGGAAGAGGAGGAGAGAAGAATTTGCTTGAAAATTTTGCCCATTTCTAAGTTGGAAAGGCACCAAAGGCACATTCAGGGGGCATATGCATTTGGGTGCTGGGAACAGAAATTAAATCAGATGTGGGTAGAATTATAGAGGAACTCAATCCAAGGTATAGTTTACCCTCTGTCATTAGCTCAGACAATGGACCAGCTTTCACATCCCAGGTAATACAGGGACTAATTAAATCTGTGGGGACCAATTGGAAACTACATTATGGTTACGTCCCCAAAGTTCAGAACAGGTAAGGAGGATGAATCAGACACTCAAGGAGACTTAACGAAATTAATCCTTGATGCTGGTAAAGACTGGACGATCTTTCTACCCTTCACCGTGTCCCATGTGTGGAATCATGTATGGGAGTCACCCCAGTCCTTTCCAAACTTAGACCCGAGATGTATAAGGATGTATAAGAAGGCTGTACAGCCTGAAAGTCTTAGCTTTAAGGGGTCCATCAGGTGTCAATGAGTGCACCATTAATATCCTGGTGTTTCGGCCAAGGTGGGTCGGTGTGGGAGTGTTGCATCCAAGTCTGGATTCTACCATGAGAGTGGTTGGTGTAGTCAAAATGACAGAGTGTGGTCCCTTCCAACAGGGGACAAGGTTTTCAGTCTGGTGTCTTTGTACCCATACTAGGTCACCAGGTCTGAAGTTATGAGGCTTGGTAGGGGACAGGCAGTAGATGTGACTTAGGAGAGGGAAGACCTGTTCTTGGGCTATCTGTAGAGACTGGATAGATTTGAGAAAAGAATGATTCCTTATGTCTGTGAATGTCTCGGGTCTAAGTTTGGAAAGGACCGGGGTGACTCCCATACATGATTCCACACATGGGACAGGGTGAAGGGTAGAAGGATCGTCCAGTCTTTACCAGCATCAAGGATTAATTTCGTTAAATCTCCTTGAGTGTCTGATTCATCCTCCTTACCTGTTCTGAACTTTGGGGACGTAACCATAATGTAGTTTCCAATTGGTTCCCACAGATTTAATTAGTCCCTGTATTACCTGGGATGTGAAAGCTGGTCCATTGTCTGAGCTAATGACAGAGGGTAAACTATACCTTGGAATGAGTTCCTCTATAATCTTCTTGATTGGCCTCTGATATGTTTCCTTCTTGATTGAGAAGGCTTCTGTCCAGCCAGAGAAAGTATCTATAAAAATTAGTAAATATTTACAACCATACTAACCTGGTTTGACTTCAGTGAAGTCCACTCCCCAGTGGGCACCTGAAAAAGTTCCCCTTTCCCTCTTGTTGGGAGGGGGTTGAGTGTTAGAAGTCTTTGGGATCATCATTTGACATGCAAGACAGTTGGAGACACAGTCCCAGATTAGTTGTTCAAGACCAAAGGTTTTTTAATTTGAGTCATGAAAAAGTTCTTTCATTTTCTTTCTCTGAGGTGGGTTCCCTGGTGAAGTTGATTATTAACTAAAGTTTTAGTTAAAGCTCTGGGGAGGATGAGACGTCTGTCTGTGGTCAGTCTCCAGTTGTTTGATCTTGGGTTGGGCAGGCTTGTTCATTGTAGTGGATTCTATTATCTTGTTCATATAGTGGAGTGTATCCAGTAAAATCAGAGCCTGTGGAGTCAGCAGGTATTGCCTAAACCAGACAGGTTTTCCAGAGGTTTTTAAAGTCACAAGTATAGGTGCCTGATGTGAGGCCAACCTGGGGGGGGGCATAGTTTCTGCCCAGACATTGGGGATGTCTCTTTGCAGTTGAGCTAAGAGGGTCTGAGATTGAGGAGATGGAGTAGTAGGGAAAAGCCGGTACTCTTCCTCCAAATTGAGGACAAAGACGATCTCCCCAAAGGAAGACATAGTATCCCCTTCATCAGTAAAATGGATTTGGGCTGGCATCTTGTGGAGGAGGTCTGTCCCCAGGAGTGGATATGCCTGTGTTCAGGTCCACAGTGCGTTTTGTGGTCCATGGGTACAAGTTGGTTCCAGTTTTCCCTGAACGCAGGTTTGTTGCCCTGAGAGAGGTCCAAGAGCTATTTTAAGGACTGAATGATGAGCTTCTGTATCTATGAGAAAGTCTATTGGTTGCCCTTCACATTCAGGGTCACCAAAAGCTCTTAGAGAGGTGATGAGCCCCAGCCCCTTCAGTTGGTGAGACTTAGGGTTTTTATGGGTTTTCAATTAGGGTGGTCCAGTCAGTTGCATCTGGGGCAGTCCCCTTTCCAATATCCAAGTTCTTTGCAGCAAGCACATTGGTTTCTCAAGAGGCAAGCCCCCCACCTCAGTTCCGAGTTCTCTGGGATAGCCCCCCTGAGATAAAGAGGGCTTTTGGGCATGGGAGGGAGTTGATGCTCCTCATGTTGGACATTAAGAGGATCTTAGCCAGTCCTTTGGCTTGTTTATCTTCTGAGCTCTCCCTGTTGTTATAAGTTCTAGTAGCAATTTCCTTAAGTTCAGAAAGGTTCTTACCTTCAAAGCCCTCAATATGTTATACCTTTTTCTGTATGTCAGGGGCATATTGACCAACAAAGGGCACATTAATGGCCCTCTGATTTTTGGGTATCTCTGGGTCAATTGGAGTGTAGGTCCACTAAGCATCTAATAGTCTCTCAAGATAGGCAGTGGGAGACTCATTTTTGTCCTGAGTAATCTGGCTAAATTTAGATAAATTTGTGGGGTGTCTAGTGGTGGCCTGGAGACCCCCCCATAAGAATCTGGAGATAGAACTTCAGATGCTCCCTACCTTTTGGAGAGTTGGGGTCCCAGTGGGGCCTGACAGACTGGAAGTTTTCCTTAATGGTGGCCAGATCATCGGTGGGCCTCCCATCTGGCCAGGGGATGAGTTTGTGACATTCTGGTCTTAGGCAGTTTCTCTCTTCCATAGTGAAGAGAGTCTGGAGCCGTTGCTGGATGTCTTCCCAGAGAAATAAGGGCTTGGGGTTTTTCAGAAAAAGGTGGATTCTGAAGTTTCCAGTTATAGAGATCACTGGTAGAACACAGATTATAGGAGGAGAGAGAGAGAATGTGGCACTGTTGCAAGAGAAGAGAGGCGGAGAGGAAACTGCTGCAGAGCAAGCGCTGTGGAAGGGGAGAGAGAACTGCGCCTTGGCAGGAGGGGTGGAGAGGGAACACAAGGGTGGGAGAGGAGAGGAATGTAGCCACAGCGAGGGGAGGTGCAGAAGGGAGAAAGGGAACACAGTCAGCCACAGAGAGGGGCGGAGAGGAGAGGGAGAGAGAACTGCACTGAGGATAGAAGAGGAACAGGAAATTTGGTCTGGGGGTGTCTGGGACTGCTGAAGATGACGTCTTAGACTCAGGGATCCCTCTAAGGGCCAATAGACCTGAAAATCCGACCAATCCAGTGTGCGGACGTCCGTGTGCTCCTGCAGCCTCCTGAAAGTCTTGAAAATGAGCGATCACAAGGTCGAGGGGAGAACTGGGCTGTGAGGAAGACGGTCTCATAAGTGAAGAGGAGAGGAGAGAGGAGACAGGCCACTAGGAGGAGACAAAGGACAAAGAATAGAGAGACGGGAAAGGTGGGCTCTTAAGGAAGAGGGAGGGGCACTGCGCAGCAGTTCCCCAAGAAAGGGGACCTAAGACAAATGGGTACAATTCAATAAATTGTTGACCCCAGGGAGGATCGAGGCATCCCTCGATTTCCTCCAGCTCCAAGACCAATAGCATGTCCGCTGTTCTCTGTGGAATCCCAGATTGTCTAGACACCAGAAAAACCAGATGAGAGCTCTCTTTGACTCACCATTGGGCTGAACCCCCTGTTTCTCAAATACGCCCTGGCGTTTCTCCTCAGATTGCATAATCCTAGATGAACCCCCCAGGATACTGGGTCGGAGACCAAGGCAATCATAAGGACGACTCGTGGGCGAAACAGAAACAGTTTATTGATCACAGGAGAATGATTAATCGATCAGGGACGCAGTCAGGCTCCGGAGCTGAAACAGTGACACCGAGAGCATGGAGGGTGGTCCTTTCAAAAGCAAAACCTGAAAGCAGGTGTGCAGTTTTGGGGGGGTAGGGAGTGCTGGTGACATTTAATGTGATCGGTTGGTCCTGGGAGAAAAGATAACTTTGGTATAAAACATAACCATTGGGCTGAAGAGGTGGCTCAGGGGTTAAGCCTCTGCCTTGCAGGCGGAAGATCCTGAGTTCAGATCCTAGACCCCACGTATAGACGCTGGGCCAAAGTGGTCTTGGTAGGGCGGAGCCTGTGATTTCCCGGGCAGAGTAAACAAGGAGGAGGTGGAGGCGTCCATGGTGGTTCCCGAATTCGTCCGTGGTTCTACATACACACACACACACACACACACACACGTGCACACATGCACAATTAAATAAATAAAAAAAATTAAATAAAAAACTTAAAAAAAAAGATTGAGATCAGCCCTGGGGACGACCTTTAAAGACCTTCAGAGACTGACCCAGCATGGTGGCTCTGAAATTGCCTACGTATGAAGAGAGCAAGAGAAAGTCTGTAAGAGTCCCTGGCCGGCAGAAGTACAAAAGGCTTCTTCAATACGCTAATTAAAGCAGAGACCAGAGACCGAGAGGGGTATCTGTGTTGTCACAAGGTAGCATCTACCCTGGAACATAGGCCAGTCCGGTGGGGGGGCACAGAGCAAAGTTGGCCTGTTGGCATGACTGAAGGAGACTGAAAGGCAAGGCAACCTCCCGGATGAGACTGTATGCAAAGAAACACCCCATGTGCCACTAGGTGAGTAGAGAGGTGAGACCCCATCAGATCCCAACAGGCCAAAAGCAAAAGCAGAGAAGGAAGGGAAGCCAGCATTAGGCAATTTTAGAACAGGTCATGCTGGGAAGGTCTTTGGAGGTCTTTGTTGGGATCATCCTGAAGGAATACACTAATCTGGAAGAAAGTGGCTCTATTCCCTCACAGACATAATGTCATCAACTTCCCCCAGTCCTGGGTTCAAGAAAAGATACGGAGATGAGTTCTCCAGTGCAGATAAGCTAAGAAACAGTTCAACCATGAGATCAGCCACAAGATCAACTAGGCTGGGCCCCAGCATGAGCAGACCAATGAGATGTAGCCACCAAAAGTCCCAGTCAGGTTTGCAGAAACTGGAGCTAACCAATGAGGAAGTCACTTTTCCAGGGCCTGCCTAATCCTATAAATACCCCAACCCTGCCAGTCATCTTTGGCTCCCTTTCCCCTCATGTATTCCATGCCTGGAGTCCAGTGAGTTCCTTTCACACCCCTTGCTCTTCATGGATTCTGTGACTGTGAGTTCTATTCTTCCTCTCCTTTTATAAAATCTACCTTAATCCTCTACACATGTTCTGGTTTTAGTCTTCAACTCCCCAATACAAGAATCTGGACATAAAACTACAAAAAGCAGGGATACAGGGGAGAGAGAGAGAGAGAGAGAGAGAGAGAGAGAGAGAGAGAGAGAGAGAGCTTCATACATTGAAATAACCTGGTGTTGGATAGGAAGGTCAGCAAGGGGAAATGGATACGTCCATTCATGTTGGGGTCCAGACCCAATGTCTGGGACCATAGAGACTGGACAAAGGGGTCACAGTGAGAGAAAAATTTTGTCAGGTAGCTTAGAAAAGGACAAAGTGACAAAGTAGAAAGGCTGCTGGGAAAGTCTTTATGGTCTCGCTAGAGATAAGGACCCAACTTCCCTCAGCCCTTTGTTTATGAATAGATTGGGTATGAACTCCACAAATGCAGATGAAAAGGAGCTCCTCAGATAAATTTAATAAATTAAATTCCTCAGTTCAGTCAAGAGGTCTGGCCTGATGGAGATGGGCTGGATAACAGACCAATCAGGTTCACAGAAACTAGAACTCACCACTGAAAAAGTCACTCCCTACCTTATTTCTTCCCCCAGGGTTGACCAAGTTTACAAATACTCTTGATCCTATTGGCCATTTTTGGCTCTCTTGCCCTTCATGGATTCCATGTCTGGAGTTCATGAGTTCCTATGACTCTTAACCTCACGGACTTCATGTCCATGAGCTCCATCCTTTCTCTCCTCTAATAAAATCTGTCTTAATCCTCTATGTGTGTTCTGGTTTCAATTTTCAACTCCTGGACAAAAGAATCTGGACATTAAAAACCCCACAATAACAGGTACCTTAACTTGTCAATGTAATGGGTCTGGGGTCGCTCAGTGAATCATCACTCTGACACCTGATAAATTTTTTAAAAGGGGAAAGGTTTTATTAGCTGATCAGTGATTGCACCCCAAGGCCGGGACCTCAAGATGCAGCACCAAGCTTTGTTCAATCCAGTCTAATAAAGGCAAAAATAAATAAATGGATGAATGAATGAATGAATGAATGACCCCACTAACAGTTACAAGAGGCAAACAGGTTATAGAAGCTAAGTTTAGCAATTATCAACTATCAGCATTTATCTTGCTCAAACAGCAGTTATTTTTAAAACTCTATATCTTAAGGAGATGACTACTAGATATTCCAGGAAGGGGTGATCTCTAGATGTTCCAGGAAGCTACTTATTTTTCTGAAGCTTTTACAACAGTCAGTGGGTTTTGACCCACTGGTCAGCAATTTTCCTGCTGTGGCAGTTTCCTCATTACAATTTTTACAACATAATGTCCCAACATTTTATATTATGTTAGGCTATCACATTTGTTTCATCAAGTTATGGTACCATTAATGTAAAGTAGCCCCAAACAAGTCGCACCATGGACAAGGGGTGTTCTGAATATAGGGGATGGAGGAAAGGGAATTCTATCATTTTCCCTGGGGGAAGAGGAAGAGAACAAGGTATGTGGAGGTTGGAGAGCATAATCGGGCCTTTTCCCTGGACACTAGATCTCTCCAGGAGACAAAGATCATTAAGGAGTTGGATGGTATGTTTGGGTACATGCAGTTTTGGATAGACTACAAAGGAGAAGATCATCTACATATTGAAGAAGATGACTAGGAGAAAGATTAAGGAAGAGGAAGTCCTTTTGTAGGGCCTGTCTGAAGAAGTGGGGGCTGTCTCTAAAGTCTTGGCAAATGACCATCCATTTGAATTAGTAGGAAACTAGGGTGTTTGGGTCCTCCAGGTGAAGGCAAATGAGGGTTAAGAGGGAGAGTGAAATGGGATGATAAAGAGTATCTTTGGGATCTGAGACAGAAAACTGAGTAGTTTATGGAGGGATAGAAGATAGGAAAGTATATGGGTTAGGAACAACAGAGGTGTTGGGAATAACAGTCTCATTAATTTGATGAAGCTCTTGGACTAAACAGAAAGTGTTGTTAGGATTTTGGGGGGGGGGCTTCCAGGATTAGGTTTTATGAGGAGGGGGAATGAGTGGGAATTAGGAGGTTGACTTGTAAAAGTAAATGGTCAATTGGAGTCCTCTCCTGATGGAAGGAGCTAAAAGGTATTTGGCTTGTGAGAGGAATTTTTTTAGATGTATTATAACTGGTAAGTGGTGTTTAGTGATAGAAGAGTGTGTCCAAAATGGAAGGGTTAATCTGAGACCAAGGAGTAGTTAGGGAGGGAAGTGAGATTGGAAGAAGAGGTGACAAGTCAAGGTTCTTTAGTTAGAGTAAAAAGATAGAAGTAAAAAGATAGACCTTAGAACGGGGATGTGGATGGAGACCAGGAGATGTTTTTAAAAAATCTTTCCCTAGGAGAAGCACAGGGCATTCAGGCATAACAATGAAGGAGTGAATTAAGGTGAAGTCACTAAAATAGCATAGGATGTATGTGTTAGTCTGGAGTGCAAGGGACATCCCAGTACCCTAGTGAGGGAAAAGGGATAGGTGGGTTTATGCCATTCAGTTAACAAAGAGAAACTGCCCCCCCCCACCATATCCAAGACAAACGACACCTGCCAAAGTCACCTCTAAAAGAGTTTGGATGAACTGGTTGCATTGCCAGTTGGTGTCAATGAATTTGAGCTTTTTCAATGGAAAAGCTATTGTCTAAATCATTTGAGGGAATGGGGTCAGGGGAGAGGCTGTGGAGGGGCTGTTGTCCTGTCGAGTAGCCCATCTTCCAGGGACCCCATTGCTCGAAGGAGGCTTGGATTGAAGCACTTTCTTGCCCAGTGTCTGGTTTGATTGAATTAGAAACACAGTTGGGGAGGGGCTGACTCCATTTCCATGTACGACTTGGGAAGAGTGATGATCATCTCTGAAGGGTGGAGGCTAAGAGTTGAAAATGGGCATGACACTCCTTCCAATCCTCTTTTTCCTTCTCCCTCTCCTTTTGACTTCTTCTCTATTGTTAGAAACCTTGAGCGCCAGTTCAAGAAGTTCTCCCTGAGGGTTGAGAGGCCCTTTTTCTGATCGCTATAGAGGTTTTTTTTAGGTGTCTGGTGCCAACTGGTTCTGAAGTAGACATGTAGAAGGAGAGTCCTTCAGGGGAAGATAGGGCTATTTTAGTGAATTTAGAAATGGCTTTGGTGAGATGTTTAAGAAAAAGGGTGGGGTTTTGTTATATTCTGAGTAATTTCTTTTAGTTTTTCCATGTTAACCAGAGAGCAAGCATTCCCTCTGTCAGGCAATTAATTCATCACTGGGGATGCATTCTGAGCCTGAACCAGTGGTTTGGTAATTCCAGTTTGAATTCACAAGAAAGACTGCTTCTTCTCCACCTGGAGATTGAGCGTCCTGCTGATGTAACTGATCTGCATATTTCTGGGCCACTTCCAGATATGAGTTCTTTCATCTGCCATAAGGGCAGATGTTAAAATATTGTGAATAACCTTCCAAGTTAAGGAGTAATTTGACATATGTGGGTAAATTATTTTGGGAAGTGAGGATTTTCTGAAAAGGATCTTAGTTTTTTTTCTCAATCTTCCTATCTTCCAGTGACCCCGTTGCCCACAGGAGGGGTAGGGCTTGGGATTGAAGCACTTTCTTGCCCAGTATCTGGTTTGGTTGAATTGGAAACACAGTTGGTGGGGGCTGACCCCATTTCCATGTAGGACTTGGTAATGGGACGTGAACCCTGGTTGGGGCATCTCTTCCTGCTGCCTTATGTAATGGGAACATCTGAGCAGTTAGCTTTGTGAATGTGGGAACAAGTAGTTGTGGGAGAAGGGGGGCAAGGGGAGGGTGGTTGAGGAGGATTCTCAGGAGGAGGCATGGGAGTGAAGGCTGGGGGAGGATGCTGAGGAGGATTGAAGGGTTTTAGAAAGGGGTAGCTGGAGCAGGGGAGGGTTGGGGAAGTAAATGGCAAAGGTGGGTTATAAGGTGGTGGTTCATCAGCTGGGTTAAAAGAGAGGAGGGAGAGAGAATGAGACTTTTGGGGGGTTTGAGTAATGGGAGGTCTTAGTACAGAGAAGTATCTGGGCTGTTATGCAAGAGGTGCAAAGAGAGGGCGATTATGGAGAGTGAAGAAGACAAGAGTATAAGAGACCTAGGACCACTTGCCATTCTATCCGAGGAAGTTGTTTAAGTCTCTGAGAATATTAAAACTGAAAGTGTCAAACCAGGCTAATGGCTGCTATTGTCTAAATCATTTTGGGGTCAAATTTGGACTGATAGATGAGTTAGTGTAGATGGTTGGATGTCTCCGAATTAGAATTCCTTTAACTGTCTCTTCAGACAAGCTAAGAGCCTTTGGGGACAGATAACTTTTGCCCATGTTGGGGGTTATAAAAAGAAACCCAATTTCCCAGGGCAACAAGCATCCCCCTTGTTTCTGGAAGAGCCGGGAGGAAGGACTCGAAGAAAGAGCTAGAGTCTAGAAGGGGGTGTCCCCAGCCTCACAGACAATAGTTACGGAAAGACTGAGGAGGAGACTCCCAGATTTCCCACAATCTCAATCAGGATTCCCCAGTTCCTAAAATCTCATCAGGATGCCTCTGAAAGAGATTGCCAATGAAACTACCTTATCCAATGAATAGGCATGTGCATGTGTACAGGTAATTCAAATGGCAAGTGACCTCTAAGTGAGAGCTCCAGGTTGTGTGGAAAGGGGGAAAAAGGAGGGGAGAGAAGATGAGCTGATGAGCTGGGTTTGGGCTGAAGAACAATATGGCTGCTTGTTTCAGCACATCCAATACCCCTAGTCAAGTCTGTAAGCAATCAGGACATGTGATCACTGTTTAGGACGTGTAGTAGGCTGAGCCTATGATGGAACATCAGCAGATAGAGGGAAAAGGAAGGGGCTGGGGGTAACCTTGGGAGATGGGTGTGACCACGTAGACAGTTCCCAGTCAGGGAACCACGTATTAGAAATGATGAGAGGAAAGAGAAAGAATACAAGCCTGGGCTACAACCACAAAGACTGAAGTTTATTCCAATCTCCAGCAAGGGAGCAGCAATTTCCTCATGGGATGGAAAACCTGCTGTTTTGGGGCTCAGGATGTGAGGTTTTTAAGAGTTAAAGTGCTGGGGGGGGGGAAGGAATTTGATTTGACCATGTACTGGCTACTCTTTTCTATTGCTAGGAGAAGAAGGGAGAAAAGGGAGATTAATTCAGCTTCCAGATCCAGAAGGGAGATACAGTCCACTGTGATGGGAAAGGCATAACTGGCTGGTAGAAGTTGGAGACAGCCTAAGTCATGTTTATCCAGGAGGATGAGAGTTACAAAACTGCAACTGCAAGAGCAGACCTCTCCAGGAAGTAGGGTGAGACTAATCAACCTCAAGGCCCACCCCCTTTCACCAGCAAGCCTTTCTCCAGCAAGGCTCCATGACAGACTGGTTTATTTGCTTGCCTTTATCCATTTCCTCCAGATGACCAGCATTATCCAGTTGGTTTGTCTGTTTCTTTTATCAGATCCTGCTAATATTTGTTGGTGAAACAACTTAGTTTCTTGTCTCCAGTTTATGCTTTCGTGGTTTCTGATTTTTACTCACTCTGTACTCCACATATTCAGTTGATATTGTTCATTTTGCATTCTGTCAGTATACTGGGTAATCAGGCTTGCAACAGGTACAGCTTTCTTGAACATGTATTATGAGCATGTGTGCGTGTGTGCGTGCGTGTGTGTGTGCGTGCGTGTGCGCGCGCGCACGTGTGTGTGTGCATGTACATATGTTGAATTGCTGTGTGTGTGCACATGCACATAGGGTCCAGAGGAGGGTACAAGGTGTCTTAGTTTCATATTTTATGTCTGTAAATAATGCCTACCTAACCCAAACAATTTAGGGGAACAAAGAAATTTTTATTGTAACCATGATTCTAGGTTACAGTTGATCTTCATGGTAGGAGAGTGATACCAGCATGAGAAAACAAGGGAATTTGGGAATTAGCTATGCCATATCCACAGAACAGCTGAGAAAGGAGTAGGGACTAATGCTGCTTTCTAGTTTGCCAGTCGGATAAAACACTAAGTCCATTTTATTCACATAATGAGGGAATAATCCCACTCATTATCTGGGTCTTCCCCCATCAATCATGCAACAAGACAATCTTCTACAGACCGAAGTGTTAAATTAGCAGCTGAAACTCACAAGGTGTTACAGTCAGCCCGCATGGTTGCTGATAAATGACCATCTAACAGCTTAAGGGAACAAGGGATTTATTTTCTCTTATGATTTTCTAGTTACAGTTCTCAGTTCAGCTTGACGGGAGAGCATGCACCAACACCAAGGCCGAGGGGACTGACCATACCATCTCTACATAATGACTGAGAGAGGGACAATCCTTACTTGCCAGACCAGCATGTCTGGCCAAGTGTACACAAGGATGCCAACTCCCTCAACTAGCTCTCTGTATTTTATTTCAGGGCCTAGTCTCACTCACCATAGGCTGGGCCCTCCCCATCAGCTAGACAATCTTGCAGGCTTGCTCTGGGCACAACTCAACCACTAATTCTCCACAAATGTGCCCAGAACTCAAACCCTAAACCATCAAATTGACACCTGTGCCTAACTTCGACACAAGGTTAGCTATATCACTCTCCACTTCTCTTGAGACAAGGTTTCTCACTGAACCTGAAGCTTCTCATTTTCTGGGTTGGCTGGCTGGCTAGCAAGCCCTAGTAAACCACCTGTTTCCTCCCACTCCAAGCTGGGGTTACAGATACATATATTCACAACAACGTTTTAAAAAGTGGGTGCTGGGGATTTGAACTCAGGTCCTTATGTTTACACACTAAGCATTATTACCCACTGAGTCATCTCCCCAGCACTTGAACATGTCTTGTCATTTGTTGAGTGACTATTTAGATAGTGTATTAGTCAAGGTTCTCTGAAGAAACAGAGTCTATAGAATATAATATATATAAATAAATTTATTGAAAAATAACTCATAATAAAAATAGTGTCTTTCAAGGTAGCTGCCCGCAGTAGCCTCTTTCCTGGCTGGAATGTTCCACAAAGCCAAAAGATCCTGAGAAGATCTCAAGCCTTTGCTCCTCTGGAGAGTTGAAGACGCTGGGTTCTGACGTGGGTGGAGAACAGCTGGGCTCCGACGTTGGCCATGAACAGTGAACAGCTGCAAGGCCTAGAGACCAGGCTCCAAAGGCAGCAGGAACAGCAACAACATGATGGAAAAACAAGTCAGCCAAGGACGGAGGCAGCAGCAGCAGCAGCAACAAAGAAGGCCATACGCTTTAAAGGGGAGCAATGTGCACACAGAGTGGACTGCACAGCAAGTCGACACAGGATAAGGGAAGAGCAAGTCCCTTCTCCTTGCACCTCCTATTATCCGGTCCACCCCTGGAGAGTACCACCCACTGTGGGCTGGGTTCTCCACAGCAATCAGTCAAGTACCTGCAGACTTGTTCAGGGGCCATTCCAACCATTAACCTTCCACAGCTGCGCCCCAAACAGTCTACAACTGTCAAGTTGACATCAAAATGCAACCATAAGAGATGGCTTTTCATTTTCTTAGGCATTGTAAATAATCTAGACATGTGATAAAGGATGTGAGGGTTATTTGCAAACACTACATTGTGGTCCTGAGTTATCTGCAGAGAGGTTCTGTATCAATGTCCCATGGATACTGAGGGATGACTGTACCTTAGGTTTGGAAATGAATGATGAGGTACTTGGGGATAAAGTGTCAAGAATGCGGTAACTAAACTTTCATGAAATAAAAAAAGAAGGAATACTCCCAAATTCTTTCTATGAAGTCAGTATTAGCAAAGATGCATCAAAAAAGAGAAAAAGATCAATCTCACTAATGAATACAGATGCAAAAATCCTTAATAAAATACTGTGAACTATATCCAGAAACATATCAAAAAATTACATGCCATGACAAAGTTGGGTTCATTCCAGATATACAAGGATGTTTTAACATACATAAATCTATAAATGTGATTCATTATCTTTTACAGACTTAAAGACAAAAAATGGTTATCTCAATAAATGCTAAAAAGGCCTTTGACAAAATCTAACATTCCTTCATGATAAAAAACCCTGTAGAAAACAGGAACGAAGAGAACCAACCTCAATATAATAAAGGCTATATACAATAAACCTAAAGCAAACAGCATTTTAAATGGCAAAAAACTTGAAGCATTCCCTCTTAAATCTGGAACAAGACAAGGCTAGCCACTTTTACTATTCCTGTTTAATATCATGCTCGAGGTTCTAGTCAGAGCAAAAAGACAAGAGAAGGAGATGAAAGGGGAGAAGTTAAAATACCCTTATTTATAGGTGATATGATTTTATACTTCAGAAATCCATATTGTTCCACTAAGAAACTACTTGAATAATTAATAATTTTTGGTTCCACTAAGAAACTACTTGAATTAATTAATAACTCCAGTAATGGGGCAGGCTACAAAATCAATATACAAAAACCAGTAGCTTTCCCATATACCACAGAAAGAAAGAAATGAGAGAATCAATCTCTTTCACTATAGCTTCAAAAATTACCTTGGAATAAGACCTATATAATGAAGGCCATAAAATACTACTGAAAGAAATGAAGAAGATACTAGAAAATAGAAAATTTTTCCATGCTCATGGATTGATGGGATCAAAATTGTGAAAATGACCATTTTACCAAAGCAATATACAGATTCAATATAATCCCAATGCAACTCTTCACAGAACTGGAAAAAAAATCTCAAAATTAATATATAAAGAGGAAAGGCCCCCAGATAGCCAAAACGATCTTGATCAAGAAAAATAATGCTGGAGGTATCACTATACCAGATTTCAAAGCTATATTACAGAGCCATAGTAATAAAAGAAAGAAACTCAGCATGGTGGGCTGGAGAGAGAGCTCAGAGGTTAAGACACTGTCTTCTAAACAAAAGGTCCTGAGTTCAGATCCCAGGTCCTGTGTAAAAATGCCAGGTGGAAACAGTGGTAACTTCCAATCCTGGTGGGCAGAGCCTGGGAAACCCAGAGGGAAGCAAGAAGGAAGTAGAAGCAATCCAGGATAATTCTCAGAGTCACTCTTGATCCTCCACAGGGACACACAGTGCCCTCTGATACACACACACACACGCACAAATTTTTTTTTTAAAGAAAACAGCATAGTATTGGTACAAAACCGACACATTAGTCAATGGAATAGAACAGAGGACTTAGATATAAGCTCCTCATCTATAGCTTTGGTTTTTGACAAAGGTGACAAACATACGTACTGGGGAAAGGACAGCGTCTTCAACAAGAAGTGTTGGAAAATTGGACATCTATATGTAAAGTTGACCATTGTCTCTCCTTCACTGCACAGAAGTGAATTTCAAGTGAATCAGAGACCTCAGCATTAAACCTTAAACTTTGAAACTTTTGGAAGACAGAAAGAAATGCACTTAAATTTATAGGCCTAGGTAAAAATTTCCTGAACAGAACCTCCACATGTCCAAGAACTAAGACCAATTGTCAACCATGGGACTTCATGAAATTAAAAAGCTTCTGTTTTGCAAAAGAAACTCTCAGTTGCATAGAAAGATAGTCCATAGAATGAGAAAATGCAGGCACCTGTGCACTCACTTCAAAATCCTGATAGTTACCAGAGTGGGATCAGCAGGAACTGAATCAGGCTGGGTCAAGAGGGAACATGGAAAAGCCAAAAGCCAAATTGAGTTTATTATAAAATCTAACCCCTTATATACCACAAAACGGGGGGGTGGGGGTGGTGACATCTATACACTGTGCAGAGAGGTGGTGTCAATTGTGGCAGATAGACTACACATGCAAGGTCAACAATAGATAGGGTCCCACCAACACTACAGCTCTGCCAATCCTTAAACATGTTAATATGCCCTAATGGCCTCATTCTTTGTGGGGAAAGAACAGGCTACTATTATATACAAAGATAAGCAACATGTTGATACAATTAAATATCAATAAATAACAATAAAGTCCTGTGCCCATCTTTTAGATGTGCTAATTAATGTCTGAATGGCTTTCAAGAAATAGAAAGAGATATGAAGGAAACACTTCTGCCCTCGGTCCTGTTTAGAGACAGGATGAGATCCATCCCTGCCCTCTGTGGGAAAGTTTATAGGAGTTAGTCTCTACCATTGCTAGCAACAGGCACACTGCTACTACATGACTGCAGAGAATGTTCTCGGTATCTGTTCAAGAATTGGGGTCTTGAGCTTCCGTGCTCCCTACAGGAAAAGATCTTTGTGGTCTATGACTCTGACAAACAACTCAAAAAAAAAAAAAACACCAAGATAGTCAACAACCCAATTGAAAAATGGGCCCTGAAGCTAAAAAGGAACTTTTCCAAAAAAAGAGGTTCAAATGTCAAACAAATACCCTAAAAAAAAAGTTCAACTTCCCTGATCTTCAGGAAAATTCAAACTAAAACTATCCTATGATGCCATCTTATCCCAGTTAAATTGGCTAAGATCAAAAACACAAATAAGAATGAATGTTTTGTAAGGATTAGAAAAAAGGAATAATTATTCATTGCTGGTGGGAGTGTAAACTGGTATAGCCACTATGTAAATCAATATGGAGTTTCCTCAGAAAACTAAAAATGGAACTACCATATGACCCAGCTATACCACTACTAGGAATATTCCTAAGGGAATCTATGTTTTACTACAAAAAACATTCTTCTTCCATGTTCATTACAGCTCTCTTTACAATAGCAATAAAATGGAATCAACCAACATGCCCACCAATAGATGAATAGGTAATGAAACTTATACTTGGGTCAACTGACAAATTCTACAGTGTGGGATTCAGAGGTAGGGTTATGTATGTTGTGTTCATACACATACAGAGATGGCCAAGGTTTTGGTGGAAGGTGATAATGCATGTAGTTGAGTAATGAGTTCTGCTTACTGTGATGGAAGATTCGTGTGGTGGTTTGATCATCATAGCTGGGAACTACGGATTTGGTTGGGTTTTTGAATGGAGTAGGGTCAAAAAAATCACAAAATTTATTTCTGTCTTTGTGTTTTATAAGATTCTCTGTAATGTTGCATTTCTACTTGTGGTTTGGGAAATTTATTTCCAACACAACTTTTTATAAAATGTCCTATTTTAAATTATTTGAAATAATAAAGTTTTGATATTTAATAAAAGAAGGCTGTATATTATTTTGCAATGGCCCAGGAAAATATGTACATAGTCTTATGTTAGGAGGTTTTAAATAAAAATAAAACATACCAAGACCTGGAATAGATCCAACAGGTTTTCTTCTAAATGGTAAGTATCTGGCTTACCGTTGGTCTCAGTCAGCCTGTGTCTCCCCTGTATCAATGTTCACCTGAAAATCTGCTCCCTGACTCCTTGTTGAATTGGAAGTGTGCAGAGACATTTAATCTTGTCCTGGCCAACATGCATCCTTAAGGAAGGGTTGTTTCTCATATGACATCTCTGAAGTCAGCATTTCTGGATCAGCTCTGCTGTTCCAAGACACTTTCTGGAACCCAGGACCTGGTGCTGCCCCTCTGTCTGGCTGGGAAGAAGGTCAGATTCCTATCCTAGTGCTTCCGTCTGCAAGCGGACACAGCAGCCTTCAGCAGAAGCAGAAAAGACAGAGCGCACAGCTCACACCTTTCTTTCACAAGCATCCTGAGGCCCTTCAGTGCTTCAGGGTGGCACATGGCCTGGGAAACCAGTGCTTGGTGACTCCACCCTTACCGGGCAAGGCAAGGGAGTAGGGGCTAGGAATTGGGTTCTAGGTAAACTAACAAACAGATTTTGTTTCTAACCAATTCTTTCAATGTCTAGGTGTGCTTCCAAGCAGATATACCTGCAAACATTTAGAAAAACCTGAAAAATAAATTGGAAGTCACTGAATTTACTATGCATCATAGCACTAAATTTGTTTTTGTAACTATTTAAAAAACCACAGATTTACACAATTATATAGTACATGCTGGGTTAAAAGTCCACTTGTACAAAGGTGGACTCTATATTTAGAATCAACAGGAGAAATAGGATTGTAAATAGTTACACATTGTGACAAAAAGATCCTACAAAGACAAATAAGCAAACACTCTGGGCTGCACGGAGACTCAGGACTGTTGCAGAGAGGGTGCAGGCTCAACTGTAGGAAGAGGAGGAAAACTGGTGCAATTGAGCTCTTGAGAATGACATTGGTCACCATCTCACGCAAACCTAGATTACTGAACATTCCTAGTAATTACTAAACATTACTAGAAATTCCACTTTTTGACTGCAGAAAATGTGCAAGACAACTTGGAATGAAAAGTCTTCTATGCCATCTAGATATTACACCCACACACAGTGGCTGGTCTTTGTGAGGTTGTTTACAGCTTCATTAAAATGTTTTTACTTAGAAAATCATGTCTGGGAGCCGTCATAATATTTATGGAGGAAAACAGGTGACAGCTGAAAGAAATGTAATAAAAATTTGAACATTTAAATCTACTTAAAAAACACTAATATTCTGTCATTTTAATTCAGAGCAAAAAGAATGAGGTTTTAAAAGTTCTATGATTTCTATATGCTAAATATTGGCATCTTTCATAGAGGGAGATTCAGGTAAGGGGTATTTTTTCAGTCCTAATCTGTTATTCCAAGAATGCCAGAATAGTGACTAGCAAAGGAAGGAAAGTAACTTTTCTTAAGTTGATTAGATATATTCAAACAGATAAGTTGACAGGTGGGTAGGTGGACTGGTGGATGGGAGGAGATAAGGATTGACTGGCAGAAATGGGGGTTTAGCTTGATAATGTTTTCAATTCTTAGAAAGCAGCAACTTTCTATCTTCAACTACCTTTCACTAGTTCAACGTAACCTTTCTCATGAAAATGAATACACAGGGCTGAGGGGCATTTATTCAAGGATTTAGAAAAAAAATGAGTTGCTGCCTTATGAAGACCTCAAGGGTTTTGAAATGTAGTGTGAAAGCTCTTTTTGTTCAATTTGTTGAGCAAATATTACTGTTCATTCTAAACCAAGGCCCAGCAGAATTTTCTGCCCATTGCACATTAATTGGTGGTTCATTCTCAATCCCATTCACAGGCTCTTAAATGACACATCCTGTGACAGAACAAGAAAGTATTAGCCAAGTAAGGGAACTCATGCTTGTCGTCATTCCAGCACTCAGGAGGGTGAAGCAGGAGATTGCAAAGAAAGCTTAGACCGTATTTTGAGACATTATCTCAAAAAGCAAAACAAAAATAAGTAAGTTTCCTGGAAATAATTCACCAGACAATAATAAAAGATTCTGGTAGCTGAAAGAAAGTAGGCAAGAGAGCACAAGACTTCAAGAATGACAATGTGATGAACTCTTTTGCTTTCCTTTTATCTCCCATAGGACTCCAGACTAGATGCCAGAGAGGTCTGAATCTTCCATCGGACTTAGACAAGCAGACAGACAAGAGATGCCCCCCAAGACACAGAGAGGAGGGGGAACCTGTTTTGCTTTTACATCCCTGCTAGGCTGGACCCACCCTCCCTCCACAGCTGGTAATCAGCAAATGCGCCAGCGGCCCACGGAAGCAGCATCAGCAGAGCCCAGCACAACCATATTTGCATTCAATTGCACCAGGGGACCAATGACTTGACTCCTTCCCATCGTCATGGAGAAAGGTGGCCTTGCAACACCAGCCAGGACAGAGAACTTTATTCTGTTCCTCTGGCAGTGCCATCATAGAAGGAGCGAGGGCCTCAGAAATGTCAGAAGGATGAGGTAAATAAGCATTTTTGTAAGAGTCCTGAAAACTAAACTGCTTAGGACCACACCACACAAAGACATAAAACTCATCTTTTACATACAAAGGTGCATCTCTGCTCACATAAGAGATTTAAGTAGCAATGAAAGTCTCCTAGCACAATAGCCGAAATGTCCAGAATGTAAAAGAAAAAAAAATCCTCTTGTTCTACTACAGATTTAATGGGAAGAAATATATGGATGCAAGAACTGCTTAGAACATTTAATAAGGATCTTAAAAGTATAGCAAGAATGCTTCAATAAGCAATTGCAAATTCCCTTGAAACAAAAGGAAAACTACAAACCTATAACTCAACAAAGGAGTAGAAGCTATAAAAAGATCCATATGGATTGTAGAACTGAAAAATACAATTGAAATAAAAAAGGCAATGGATAGACAATACCAAAGCAGAGACAACAGAAAATAGAACCTGTGAGCTTAAAAACAGATCAGTAGAATGCATTCAATCTAGAAAACAGAGGAAAATAAGCTTCAAACAAAGCAAATCAAACACCTATACCCTCAAAATATACCCACTTAAACATCTAAAATATCTGACACATTATCAACATTCCAGAAGGTACGGATGAAAAGACCTCAAGTAAATAATGTATGACAGTTTCTCAAAGTTGGCAGAGATATAAAACCTCAGAATCATGAAAATGAGAACGTTATTCGGGAAAAAAAGCTAACTTTTCAAGATCAAATGAAATTAGTTAGAACTAAAACACTGGCAAATGTAACAAAAGACAGATGCCGACCACCACTATCAAAATGAAAGACGCTTACATGGAACAGCTCTGAGTCTTACAAAAGAAAGACTAACAGAACCTCACCAACGGTCAACTCACAAGCCACCAAACTCTCAGCCAGAAAACAGGCAACATAGACTGTTGAATTGTTAAATACAAAGCAATTGTACTTTGAAAGCTGCTGAAAGAAAAATTCTCAGGTTTCAGATGGTTTTAAATAGAAAGCTTTCCCAAATGTTTAAAAAACTGACACCATCTTTTGTTTGTTTGCATGTTAGGTGTTGAGGACAAAACTCAGGGTTTCGTGAACAATTAGTGAGTGTACAAGTTTCAAAGGCTCTTCTATTATAACAAAATGGCAGAGAATATAATCTAATTTATCAAATTACTTTGGTATCAAAACCAGGCACAGACAGCATGTAAAAGTAGATAAATATGAATGTATATACAAAAATTCTCAGCAAAGTGTTTGTTAGAAAAGAGGAAAGGAGAGCAAGAGCCCAGGCCCAGAGTTCGTCCACAAAGACTGAAGTTTATTCAGGGAACTCCATGGTAGGAGTAACAAATTCCCTGTGGGATGAGTGTCAGTCACTATGACCACTCCTTTTGGGGATAGGAGTTCAAGGCTTTAATATTTGGTATGAGGGGGGCAAAGGTTTTATGTTTGGCCAGTTCACTTGCTCCGTTAGCTTGCTATTGGCAATTTCTTCAAGATGCCCAGAATCTGCCAGTTTGTCTGTCCTTATCAGATTCTGTTAACATTTTATTGTTATCGTTTCTCAAATTTGTGGTCTGGTTCTGATCTATCAAATGGATTTTTTTTTTTAAAAAAAAGGAGAACTAGAGAGATGGGAAGATGGAAAATTGAACTGGGGAATGGGGAGATCAGGGACAAAAAATCTCTCTAAACTGCTTCTTGTGGTGGGGAGCATTATGAATGTTGTTAAAGGGCTCATAAGAAGATGAAGTGAGGATTAGTTGAGTGACTGCTTTAGACATGTCCCTTATGTCTTGCCTCCTCCCTTGGGTGCAGGAGAAGAGGCCAGAGGCTAGAAGGATGAAACAGAGAGAAGGAAGGAGTCATAGTTCTGTACCATTGGTGAAGTGCTCCACTGAGTTGATTGTGGGAGAGGAGCTTTATTTTTTCTTAGTGGACTTCGTGGTGGCTCCTGGTAAGTTCTGGATATGCAGGATGTATCTTCAGTTCAGTTTTCTAGTATACACGCTGTCTTACACATCGGCTTGTGGCCTTGATCTCCTCTGGTCTCCCTCTCTCATCTCATTTGTCTATGGAACTCTACTATATTTCTGTCTTTTGCGATGCTGACAGTTGAGGGAAGAAGGACATGACAGATCTTAACTGATTCCTGATGAAGAGGGTCATAGAAAGAGAGTAATAGTCAAATATCCTTGTTGCAGTTCACCTGCATAGTTGCTGATAAATGACCATCAAACAGCTTAAGGGAACAAGGGTTTATTTTCTCTTACGATTCCTGGTTACAGTTCATAGTCCAGCTTGACAGGAGAGCATGCACTAACACCAGGGCTGAGGGAACTGGCCACCATAACTGGCTGAGAGATGGACAATCCTTACTTGCCAGACAGGCATGTCTGGCCACATATACAGAAGGATGCCAACTCTCTTAACCAGCTCTCTGTGATTTATCCAGGGCCTAATCCCACCCACCATGGGCTGGGTCTTCCCCAGCAGCTGGACAATCTCCTTCAGGTTTGATCTGGGCTTAACTCAACCATCAACTCTCCACAACTGTGCCCAGAGCCCAAACCCTCAAAAGTCAAATTGTGCTTAACTACGACAATCCTCACTACAAGGACCAGAGGAACCAGGAGTCATGGTGTGGGGTTTAACCCGGAAAAGACAAAACATTAAAAATGTTATAATTGAGGGTACAATCAAGGGTCATAAACTAATTTGCCCAGGAAGGGTAGAATAGAAGAGGCTACTTTGAACTTGTTAATTACCTGGTTTAGTTTAGCTAATGACATGCTTAGCCATCTGGTTGGTAGAAACCAGGGATTCTGTTTATACATTCCAAAGAACGTAACTAATAATCACCAGGATGATAGGTCACATACAGAGGATGATAATATATGTCAATTAAGGGCCTAAGGTAATCTGACTCTGGACTTGCAACATTCTAGGTCTCTCCACATCATTGAAGCTCCTATCAATTCAATCAGCCCTTAAGATGCATCAGCTTTGTTTTCAGAAATTTACATTCAGTGGTAGGTAGGAAGGCACATTCCTAGTATCTGAGACAGATGAGGCTGAGTAGTTGGTATGGGAATAGTTTTCAGGAAAGAGAAATAGCTAGCTGGCAAAGCTATAAAGAAAGAAATCCCTGACATATTTAATATATTAGCCAGAATGATTCAGTTCTGCTATATTTTTTGACACCTCCAACAATGTTTCTATTACTTAGGATTTTTTGACAGCTGATATATTTAGCTTATAATATGAGGTAAAAGGAAAAACAGTTCTCCTTAATATTTTATACTGCTATAGTAAAATATTTGAAACTTCAGTGGACTTTTAAGAGATTACATTTCTCAAAAGTAGTAATCAAGTAAACAAGCTTGAATTCTTCAGTTGACTTTTTATCACAGGAACAAGCTTTAAAAGTTACATAGATTTCAAAGCCAAGTTTTCATTATTGCTGATATCTTTAGATCTGAAACAGTGCTATGTCATTCGATATCTACTAATGCCACTTCAAAAATGAGTTTTGAATTTGGTGGAATTTTGGCATCAGACTGTCCTTTCCTCCCATAGTCCCATTCTGGCTCAATCTCCAGTTGTGCTTTTTCTCCTCATAGTTAAGAAAGTTTCATCCCATCCTCTGATAACCTTATGTACTCCAACATCAAAACTTAAAGGCTTGGCATTTTTCTTCTTTTTTGAACTTGTTGGAGCATTAGTATAAAAACAGTTCCATCTTGGTGTTCCAGTACACCAGCAGTGAACAACATCTCCCTTTTGGGGAAAGTTGGTTTTATCTCCCTTTTTTTAGAACTGACTTTGTATATTTTGGTGGACTCTGCTTGCAAATCTGGCAACCTGAGCTAGATCCGTAGAAGCCCATGTGGTGGAAGAGAACTGACTTCTGAAAGTTGTCCTCTGATCTTTACCCATGTGCCATGGAATACAAATTCTATTTTTAAGTAAGTTGCCAAAAATAAAAAAATGAAGCAAAGATCATATTTAACTTATTCTGAGATACTAAAAGACTAATTAATTATGCAAGTTTATTCCTGTGTTTTGCTAGAAGAAAGAAAATAGAAGACAAATGAATAACTGAACTCATCATTGCACTTAAATTTGACCTGTGATATATTACTGGCTGAATTTAAATACAATGCTATATATATGTACATATGTATATATATGTACATATACTCTATATGTAGATACAAGTGTAGATATAGATATGTATGAATGAACAAGAGTGAAAGTGGCTAGCCAGAGGAAGTAAAGAGGCAAAAGTTGGTTTCTCAGGTAAACAAACTTTCCCTAACCTCTAACATATCATTTGTCACAAAAGGCAACAGAGATTCTGCTAGACAACATGACATAATAGCTGTAAATTTCCCCAAAATTCAAGACCTATTTGTAAATCATTGTGCTTGAGAAAATTTTCACATAAGGTTTTGTATTTATGAGGAGATCAGTGACTCAGAAACATAACCAAGACAGAACCTGGTGGAAACACCTATTCTATGCTGTATTTTTTTTCTCTGTATCTAACATAACATTTACATGTGACTTTTATTGTTTGGCTTAAAGAGTATTTAATTTGGGGTCAGTTTGATATTAGTTATAATTCATAGCATTGTTCTACCTTTCAGCAATTTTGTCTTGTCCTATGAAGCAAGTGATTAGATCTGTTAGGAGTTAGGATTGGATAAGCCTTGTAGGTATAACCAAACCTTTGCTTAATCAAGATACATTAGTTTTTAATATGTGGAACAACATACATATTGTTATTATCTATATTATACTGGAATCAATAAGGAGAAAATTTATAGAAATAGTAAAATATTAATAAAATATAATGCTCAATTCTTAGCAGATATGTTTCTGAGGCTCAAATGTTCTACAACATATAGTCTTTTTAACTGTCACAATCTTTTTATAACATCCTTTAACCTTCTAAGTTTTGGAACAAGCCTTACCTTGCAAACATAGTTCTTTCTCATCCAAAAGCATTTTTCTTTTCAACTTTGTAACTCATATTCCTTGATGGTACCCTTCTGTTTTATCACATTGAGATAGACACATTGAAAAATGTGTCTTTTGAAAAGAGGCAGTTGTGGGGCTGGAGCGGTGGCTTAGGGGTTAAGCCTCTGCCTAGCAGGCAGAAGGTCCTGAGTTCGGATCCTAGACCCCACGTATAGATGCCGGGCGTACGTGGGGGCAGCCTGCGTTTCCGGTCCTGGTAGGGTGGAGCCTGTGAATCCCTGGGCAGAGTAAACAAGGAGGAGATGGAAGCGTCCATGGTGGTTCCCGAGTTTGTCTGTGGTTCTATCTACACACACATACATACATACACACACGCGCACACATGCATACATGCACAATTGAATAAATAATAAATAAATAAATAAAAAATTTAAAAAAAAGAATGAAAAGAGGCAGTTGTATCTCATCTTTAAAAGTAAACCTCATCTTTAAAAGAATTGAAGAGTTGGGCCAAAAATACATGATCTTGCATATAAGTACAGTAGAAAACTTCTGACTTGGGACACAGGGTGTAATGTTACTAAGGCGAAGGAGACCAAGCTGCTCATGCCTGCTCCGAGTTCAAAATGACCCTTTTCCCCTATATTTTGAATTGGTCTACATAATAACTTCAAATGTTTTTTCCCAACCATTTAAAGATTCAGCATGTCTGTAATTTTTGAGGGGTTGCCTCTGTAGAGAGACAGGCCTGTCTGTAGAATGAAGGGCTCAGGTTCAGACGCCAGTAAAGCTGACTGAGATGGAGAGGACTTATAGGTATAACCAAACCTTTGCTTAATCAAGATACATTAGTTTTTAATATGTGGAACAACATACATATTGTTAGTGAAGCCGAGAGAGGAGGAAGAAAGAGAATGGAGGAGCCGGGGAGGTTGAGTAGTGGTGATCTTAGTACACAGAGAAACATCTGGAAGAGAGAAATAAGAGATCATAAGAGACCTTGGGCCACTTGCCATTCCATTTGAGGGAATCGTTCGGTCTCTGAGAATATATATTTTTTGTCTCTGAGAATATTAAAATTGAAAGTGCCAAATTCAATGTAATGCTGCTGTTGTTTAAATCATATTGAAACCAAAGTTCAACCCATAGACCTGTTAGCATTTTCTAGGTGTTCCTTCAGACAAGCTAAGGGGAGCAAGGAGTCCAGGCCTGGATGGCTGCAGTGGCCAAGGCACTGCAGGATGAGCCGCAACCACCTGTTACAAGCCAGTTAAGCATACTTACTGGTGACTTGCTCAGCCCGGCCAGACGCCCTGTGTGCCTTCGCAAACCCCCTGCCTCTCGGTGTCTTAATCACCCCATAGATTGGTAGTCCCCCCTTGAAGAGTTTCTACATATGTGACTCTCTCTTGGTGCATGGCTCCCCTGTGGACGTGCCAGCGGCTGGCTTGGCCAGCTCCCCATATATGAGTTTTTGTTCCTGCACAATAAAGTGGACATCATCTTTCCCCCACATGGTGTCTCTGGTGCCTGTTATTTGTCTGCATCGTGGTCCTCACCCCTGTCCTCCCCCACGCATCATTCCGCAGTGGCATCATCCGCCAGCAGCTCTGCCAGATAGAGATAGATAATTTTTTGTCTATTTTGGGCGTCTGAATATGGCAAACAAAAAATGGAAGCTCATTTTCCCAGGACCATAATAGTCCCTGTGTCTCAGAAGGAAAACACAATTTCTGGGGGGTGGTCTCCCACCACTTAAACAATCAGTTATGAAATGACTAAGTTGGGGGTTCTCAAAGTCTCCCCCAATTTCAATTGTGATGGAGTGGAAAATTCCCAGAATTTTGCACTCTCCACACAAACTGCATGGGGAATTCCCTTCAACCTCAGCTGGGCAAAGAGATTGCTAAATGAACAAGTGGCAAATGACCTCTAGTGGGCTAGTTGGGCGGACCTTCCCATGGAATATCATGAGAGACAGGAAGAGGGAGAGAAGTTTGGGGACAGTTGGAGGGGGAGAGAATAAGGAAGGAGGTTTTAGGGATGGTCAGAGATGGTTAGAGGGGGAGAGAGGAGAAAGAGAGGTTAGGGAATGATGGGGGGGTGTCATAGTTAAGCACAGGTGTCAACTTGACAGTTGGAGGTTTGGGCTCTGGGCACATTTGTAGAAAATTATGGTTGAATTAAGCCCAGAGCAAACCTGCAAGAGATTGTCTAGCTGATGGGAAAGGTCCAGCCCACGGTGAGTGGAACTAGGCCCTGTAATAAAACACTGAGAACTTTTACACTTTTGTACACTTGGCCAAACATGCTGGCCTGGCAAGTAAGGATCGTCCCTCTCTCAGCCCTTATGTAGAGATGGTGTGGCCAATTCCCTCGGCCTTGGTGCTGGTGTGAGCTCTCCTGTCAAGCTGGACTGAGAACTGTAACCAGTAATTGTAAGAGAAAATAAGAGGGGAGAAATGGAGAGAGGTTCAGAGATGGTTGGGAGTGACCGCTGGAGAGGCAGGGGTACTCAAACATACCGTTTCTGGTCAGAGGAGAAGTTTCTGTTTGACCTGGTTCACTCAGTCCACAAACTTGGTTCTCATCAGTTTCCTTAGAACGACCAAAGTCTACCAGGTTGCCTGTTTTCTTTATCAGATTCTATTAACAATTTATAGTGGGGTAATTTAGTTCCTCCAGTTGTGTGGTCTGATTCTGATCTATAAAAACCAGACCTTTGATGCATTCAAAAAAAGGAAAGTTGAGCAATATTAGGAAAATCTGGGAGATGGAGAGATGGGAAATTGAATTGAGGGATGAGGGATGGGAAGATGGAGGGATAAATCTCTATAAACTGCTTCTTACTGGAGAGGGGACACTGCAAAGGTTGTTGAAGGTTTGTAAGGAGATGAAGTGAGGTATGATTGAATGTTTAGACATGACGTCTCTTACTCAACTCTGGGTGCAGTGCAGTAGACAGGTGGCTAGGAGGATAAAACAGGTAACTGTTAGTGAAAGAAGAGGAAGGAGCCATGGCTTTATGTCATCGGTGAGGCTCAAATCATAGACTCATCTTGGTCTGCAGGTTGTAACTAACAGTCAGCAGGATATTAGGTCACATACAGAGGAGGGCAGTAAACGGCATAAGAGCTAAGATGGTCCAGAATGAGCTGGCTCTGGACTTGCAACATTCCGTGTCTCTCCACGTCATTGAAATTCTAAGTAATTCAATCAGCTTTACAAATGCAGCAGCTTCTTTTCAGGAACTTTCTTTCCCAGTGGCCAAACATCACAGTTTTGTGCTTGCAGAGGCCACATATAGTCAGAGTCCACGTAGTCATGAAGGTGAGGTTGAGTCACAGGTTGGAAAGCGATCTTCAGGAAAGAAAAACAGCTAGTTGGCAGAGCCATTAAGAAAGAAACTCTTCAAGCATATTAAATCTACTAGATATAATGATTTGGACTTGATTTGGACTTGCTGTATTTCTTTTGTTCTCTGTGTCTGACGTAAAATATACATGTAATCCATGATCAAAAATATTATATATAAAATTAATCAATTGCATTGTCCAGCCTAGTAAGGTGAAGGTAATGTTGAGGGAAATAAGCATTATTTGCAGCATTTACCTTCAACTTGACCTTAGTTGAAATCTTATGTTCATAAACAGAATCAGATCATGTTCATTTTTTTGAGGCTCAATTCAAATCTGTCTTTTAGAACATAAAAGTTTTTTAACCATCACAATCTTTCTACGACATACTTTAACTTTCTAAGTTCATTCCCATCAATTTCCATTTCTAGAACAAGCTTTACTTTTCATCCAAAAGCATTTTTATCAACTTTATTTTTCATCTACAACTTTTATATTTTCTTTCCTCTACTTGATGATTCTCTTATGTTTTATTATGTTTACCATGAAAATGATGAAAGTATATAAATATTTAATCACATGTAGACAGTACACATCCATACATAGTCATTAACAAAATTATACTTAAAATACAAGATTTTGTAACTCTCACCCAGGCTTATCATTTGTCAATTAAGTTAGAATGTCAGTTTATCTATTTACTCCATCATTAAGCAATCTTTAAAATGTGTACCTTTAAAATGCATAACCGAGACTGGAGAGATGACTCAGAGGTTAAGACTCTGCCTTATAAGAAGGTCCTGAGTTTGGGTTCCAGGTCCCAGGTAAAAAATACCAGGTAGAAACAGCAGCAGCCTCTACTTTTGGCCCTGATGAGCAGAGCCGGGGAAATCCCAAAGTGAAGCAAACAGGAGGCAGAAGTAATCCAGGATGACTCCTGAAATCACTCTTGGGCCTCCACAGACACAGATACACACACACACACACACACACACACACACACACACACACACACACACACGAATAAATAATAAAGTTTAAAATGTATGACCCTTATAAAATAAATACAGTAGAAAACTTTTGACTTAGTATATAAAGCCTAACATGATTATTGATGAGGCTAAACAGACCAAGCTGACTCAGTTTAAAATGGACCCTTCATTCCAGGTGGGCTCTAAGGGCTGTGAAGGAATTCTCTTTGGGACTGGAACTGGTACATTGTTCAGAGTTGGGCCATGGGTCTGTCCTGAAGACAGTATTCTGGATGGCCCTCTAAGCCTCCTGTAGCACTGTAGTGTCTTTAGGAGGGAATAGTTAGCTATTTAAGCCTGTAAAATATGCCTTAGTTATGGGAGGATGGATGGGAACTTCCCAAACATACATCTGACTCTTAGAGGAGCAGAGGGAAGGACGGTGGTCCAACTTACATCTGTTTTAAAGGTTTCCTTTAGAGTCTGGTTCATCTTTTCTACCTGTCCTAAGTTCTGTGGTCAGTAAGCATAATGCAATCTCATATACATATATATATAAATCAATGCTCTTTTTAAACTTTATCTTGTGCGTGTGTATGTGTGTGTGTGCGTGTGTGTCAGAGGGCACTGTATGTCTCTGTGGAAGCTCAAGGGTGACTTCAGGAATCATCCTGGGTTGACTCTACCTCCTTTTTGCTTTGCTCCAGAATTTCCCAGTTTCTGCCCACTAGGACCAGAAGTGCAGGCTGCTGCTGTTTCCATTTGGCATTTTTTATGTGGCACCTGGGACCAAACTCAGGACCTTCTGTTTATGAGGCAGAGTCTTAATCCCTGAGCAATCTCTCCAGCCTTCCAATTTATATTTAATGCCTTTGTCACAATTTGAAAGATCTTAGTCATGAAGTCTGGATCATTTTCAGACCGCCAGAGAAAGAGACAATCCAAACCTACATACTAGTTCTGAGTGTGTGTGTATCAGAGGGCACTGTGAATCTGTAGAGGACCAAGGGTGACTTTAGGAATCATCCTGGATTGCTTCTATCTCCTTCTTGCTTTGCTCTGGGATTTCCAAGGCTCTGCCCACCAGATCCAGAAACACAGGTGTAGTAGTTAGGGTTCTCTAGAGTCATGGAATTCACAGAATGAACATATATATATATATAGGAAATTTATTACAGATATGGCTGAGGTAGTCCACTGAAGGCTTCCAGTAGCCGAGGTAGTTTCAACGATGGCTGCCAATAGCTAGCTGCTCAGTTTGGTAGTCAAGTAGGTGATGGCTGAAGGCTGGAGAATTCTAGAATCTTAGTCTAGTTGAAATCTAAAAGGTCAAAGAAACCGGGCGGCTGGAAGGAAGAACAATTCCTAGCACAGCTGCAAGAAGACATCTGTTTCCCTGGTGGCTCCTTTTTATATGATGTAGTATTGGGAGAATCCTTTGAGAGCTTTGGAGTTCTGATAGGATCTGGGGAGTGTATAATCCTTCAAGTAGTCTCAGTTGATCCTTTCCAGAGGTGGTCTCAGCCCAGCTTAGTTAATACCGGGTGTGTCAAGTTGACACCCAGGCTTAACTATCACAACAGGCCACTGCCATTTCTGCCTGGCCTTTACATGGGACCTAGGATCTGAACTTAGGATCTTCTGCTTGCAAGGCAGTCTTACCTCCTGAGCCTAACTCTAGCCCTAGGTACCAGTTCGTCTAATAACTTTTTTGTTACTATAGAAACTGTTTCTAACCTGGTGGGAAATGCTTCTACCCGTTCTGAGGTTGTGTCCATAAATACCAACAAGTATTTGTAGTCAAATGTAGTTGGTTTTACATCAGTAAAGTCTCGTTTTCCAATATTCTCCAGACAATGTACTATGGGCCTGGATGCTTTCTGGGGCTTTCTTACCTCTCATCTGGTTTATGTGTGTGCATGTGCTACATCTGGATACTAGGTCTCTGGCTACTTTGTCCAGCTGTGGGATGTAATATTAGAGTTAGAGAAGCTCTGTCATTTTTGTGCACCCTTGGCGAGTGGCTTAGTGGAACTGATTTATCATTTCCAGAGGGATTATCGGCCTTCCATCTGGTTGTATCTATCATCCCTTATCCTTTGAAGCTCCTTCAAATGTTGTGTCCAGTTTTCCTTGTGGCTTGCTTCTGGAACAGTCATTAAAATCTGAAGTGACCCCACTGAATTTTGGGCAACTTCTTGTGCTGTCTATTCCATTGCGCAGTCCCTTTGGGCCCCAGGGAAATCCCCTTTTTCCCCATCTTGAGGTCTGTATTAGGGATATGAATGAAATTACCTGCCTCTTGTATTGGTACAGCAGCTGCTGCTACAGCTTAGATGCAAGCTGGCTATCCAGATGACACAGGATCCAATTTCTTTTTTTTTTATTTTTTTTTATTTCAGCTCATACAAACTTATTAGGTACACCAGTTCCCTCCCTCCCTCCTCCCCCCCGTACCCCCTGCTCCCCTTCCCCACTCCTCTCCCTCCCCATCCCCCAGTGCCTCCCACCCCAATTCCCAGAGAGTCCTTTCTTGTGCATGACTGATTTTCCTCTGGGCCCTCCTCTCCGATTTCGTACAAGGACCCAGTGGCCTTTCCCGAACCCTTTCCCGTGTTCCCCTTAGGTATAGGAACACTACTGTGGCTGCCAATCCTTTGCCTCCAAGGATCTTGGTGCCTTTAGCAGATGCTAGACTTTGTGAGGTCAACAGTGTGTTGGACAATGCGCAGGGCATGCAAAGTCCAATTATGATTGCTTCAGCCCTAACTAGTATAGAGTATCTTACATATCATTGCTCCTCCCATCCTTATGCTCTTACACTCTTACCGCCCCCTCTTCCGCAAATTTCCCTGAGCTTCAAGATGGGGAGAGACTAAGCTGGCCTAGATCTAGGTGGTTGATATAGAGTCTCTGAAGTTCTGGATTATGGTTTGTTGATTTTCTTTTGCAGTTTTGCTGCTCCTGCAATGCCCTTCACTCCATCCTGGTGGGCATTGTATGTTACCCCCTGGCCAGAGACAAAAAGCTGTTAAAGAGTCTTGTGATAAAAGCACATTCAAAGGGAGATGTAATAAAAGTGGGAAACCACAGTGAGGGAGGGGTCTATCACCCTTTTGCAAAATTGTTACTTTTTATCTGCCAGACTATATGCTCTCCTCTTCTGGTGAGATCACTCCCCCTCAGTAGTAAATGATCAGGAACAAAAGTCTGTGAACTTAATCAGATGTCTCATTACTTATTTGGGTCCTTGGTGGAGGCCTATTTTCCCTGCTGTAACATGGTCCCTTCTCTCCTTGTTTCTGGTGTGGCCCTCCTACCCCATTCCTCCCGTTCATAATCCTTGGAATTAATGTCTCTAGGTGGGCTGGGTGGGTTTGGTACTAGGAGCCACCTATTAGGGAGTACATACGGCGCTTAATTTTCTGGGTCTGGGATACTTCACTTAATATAATTGTTTCTAATGACATCCATTTCCCGGCAAATTCCAGTAATTCATCATTTTTGATGGCTGAGTAGTACTCCATTGTATAGATGTACCACAGTTTCCTTATCCACTCGTCAACTGTTGGACATTTGGGCTGATTCCATGACTTTGCTATTGTAAACAGTGCTGCTATGAACATGGTTGTGCTTGTGCTATCGAGGTGAACCTCTGCTGTATGGGGGGTTATTCCCAAAAGTGGAATAGCAGGGTCATATGGCATTTCAATCTTTAATTTCTTTAAGAATCTCCAGACGGCTCGCCAGAGTGGCTGTATGAGCCTGCATTCCCACCAGCAATGTAGGAGAGTTCCCCTCTCTCCACATCTTCTCCAGCATTTGTCGTTGTTAGTGTTGTGGATTTTTGCCATCCTGACCGGGGTGAGATGATATCTCAGGGAAGTTTTGATTTGCATTTCCCTGATGGCTAAAGAAGTGGAGCATTTTTTCAGATATTTGTTAGACATTTTAATTTCATCCCTGGTAAAGTTTCTTTTAAGTTCCAGGGCCCATTTTTTAATTGGGCCATTGGTTTCCTTGGTGTTTAGTTTTCTAAGTTCTTTGTGCACTCTGGACAATAGAGCTCTATCAGATATGTGGTTAGTGAAGATTTTCTCCCATTCTGTGGGTTGCCTTTGAGCTCGCGTTACAATCTCTTTATCTGAACAGAAGCTCTTTAATTTCACAAGATCCCAACTGTTGAGAGTTGGTAGCAGTGACTGTGCCATTGGATGTCTGTTTAGGAACTGTTGGCCTAGCCCAATCAGCTCGAGGGAGTTCCCTATCCTTTCAACTATGGTTTTTATAGTCTCTGGCCTGATATCAAGGTCCTTGATCCATTTGGAATTAAGTCTTGTACATGGTGACAAGTACGGGTCCAGCTTTAATCTTCTGCATGTGGAGATCCAGTTTTGCCAGCACCATTTGTTGAAGATGCTGTTCTTTTTCCATTGGATTCTTTGGGCCCCTTTGTCAAAGACCAAATGGCTGTAACTTTGTGGGCTTATATCTGGGTCTTCAATCCTTATCTATTGATCTGTGTGTCTATTTTGGAGCCAGTACCAGGCTGTCTTTGCAACTATGGATTTGTAGTATAGACTAAGGTTTGGTATGGCAATACCTCCAGCTGTGTTTTTGTTACTCAGGATTGTTTTTGCTATCCTGGGTCTTTTGTGCCTCCATACGAACTTTGAGATTGTTTGGTCAACTTCTTTGAAGAATTGCTTTGGGATTTTGATTGGTATAGCATTGAACCTGTATATTGCCTTTGGTAGGATGGTCATTTTCACGATGTTGATTCTGCCAATCCAGGAACAAGGGAGGTCTTTCCACCTTCTGGTGTCTTCTGCTATTTCTTTCTTTAGGGTTTTAAAGTTTTCATTGTAAAGGTCTTTTACCTCCTTAGTTAGGTTTATACCAAGGTATTTCATTTTTTTAGGTGCTATAATAAATGGTATTGTTTCTCTCAAGGCTTTTTCACTTCTTTCATTCTGGGCATATAGGAAGGCCTCTGATTTTTGCACATTTATTTTGTATCCTGCCACCCTGCTGAACTTCTCAATTAGTTCCAGGAGCTTCCTGGTGGAGTTTTTGGGATCACTCAGGTATAAGATCATGTCATCTGCAAATAGGGATAGTTTGACTTCTTCCTTGCCGATTTGAATCCCTCTTATGTCCCTTTCTTGTCTTATGGCTTCAGCTAAGACTTCAAGTACAATATTGAATAGAAGTGGTGAGAGTGGACAGCCTTGTCTAGTTCCTGATCGAAGTGGGAATGCTTCCAGTTGTTCCCCATTGAGCATAATCCTTGCTGTGGGCTTGTTGTATATAGCTTTTATTATATTGATAAAGGTTCCTTCCATTCCTACTGTCTCTAGCGTTTTGATCATAAAAGGCTGTTGGATCTTGTCAAAAGCTTTTTCTGCATCTATCGAGAGTATCATGTGGTCTTGGACTTTGGACTGGTTTACATGATGAATTACATTTATTGATTTGCGTATGTTGAACCAACCTCGTGTGCCGGGGATGAAGCCTACTTGGTCCCCATGAATGATCTTTTTAATATGTTTTTGAATCCGATTTGCTAAGACTTTGTTGAGAATCTTTGCGTCTGTGTTCATCAGGGAGATCGGCCTATAGTTTTCTTTTTTAAGCGAATCTTTATTAGGTTTTGGGATTAAAACGATATTAGCTTCATAGAAGGAATTTGGTAGTGTTCCTTCCTTTGCTATTTGATGGAACAGTTTAAGGAGTATTGGTGTTATTAACTCCTTAAATGTCTTGTAGAACTCTGCTGAATCCATCTGGTCCAGGACATTTTTTGGTGGGAAGATTTGAGATTACTTCTTCAATTTCCTTATATGTTATAGGACTATTTAAATAATTCACAACTTCCTGATTCAATTTAGGTAAGTTGTGTTTACTTAGAAATTCATCCATCTCTTTTGTGTTGTCAAACTTCACAGAGTATAAGTTTTTGAAATATGATGTTATAATTCTCTGGATTTCTTGGGTATCAGTAGTGATAACTCCATGTTCATTTCTAATTTTGTTAATTTGGGTTTTCTCTCTCTTGCTTTTGGTTAGTTTAGCTAGGGGTGTATCAATCTTATTGATTTTTTTCAAAGAACCAGCTTTTTGACTGGTTGATTTTTTCTATCGTTTTCTTAGTCTCGATTTCAGACATTTCTCCCCTTATTTTGCTAATCTCCTCTCTTCTACTACTTTTGGGATCAGATTGCTCTAGTTTCTCTAAAGCTTTAAGCTGAATTGTTAAGTTGTTTATTTCTGATGTTTCCATTTTTTTGACGTAGGCATTAAGAGCTATGAACTTACCTCTTAGAACAGCTTTCATTGTGTCCCAGAGATTTTGGTAAGTTGTATTTTCGTTATCATTTACTTTCAGGAAATCTTGAATTTCCTTTTTAATTTCTTCCTGAATCCATGTCTCATTCAGCATCATAGTGTTAAGTTTCCAGGAGTTAGTGTATTTTCTCTTGTTTGATGTGTTGTGGATGTCCAGCTTTAGGCCGTGATGGTCTGATAGGGCACAGGTTAGAATTTCAACTTTCTTGTATATGTGTAGATTCGTTTTGTGGCCCAATATGTGATCTATTTTGGAGAAAGTTCCGTGTGCTGCTGAGAAAAATGTGTATTCTTTGGTGCGTGGGTGAAAAGTTCGATAGAGATCTGTAAGGTCCATTTCTTTCAGGGTTTGATTAAGTTCCAAAGTGTCTCTGTTAAGCTTTTGACCTGTTGATCTATCCCATGTTGAGAGGGCGGTGTTGAAGTCCCCAAGAATTACCGTTTGGGGGTTGATTTCTTGCTTTAGACGCTGTAGGTTTTCTTAATGAATGTGGAGGGGCCCGTATTGGGTGCATATATGTTCAGTATTGTGAAGTCTTCCTGGTGAATTGTACCTGTGACTAAAATGTAGTATCCATCCGTGTCTCTTATAATTTTCTTTGGTTTGAAATCCACTTTGTCTGATAGCATAATGGCTACCCCTGCCTGTTTTCTGCTTCCATTTGCTTGTAGAATTGTTGACCAGCCTTTTATTTTTAGAGCAGTGCCTATCTTTTGTGGTGAGATGGGTTTCCTGCAGGCAGCAGATTGATGGATTGTGATTTTTAATCCATGTTTGTAATCTGTGTCTCTTGATCGGTGAATTAATTCCATTAACATTTAGTGTTATAACGGAGAAACTATTGTTAATTCCAGACATTTATTATGTTTAGTAGCTTTTATAAGTATATTGCTTCGCTTTTAATGGTGTTATACTTGCCTTCTGTTCTCCTGGATATGCCTGTTTTTTTCTTCACGCTTGAGTATCATTTCTAGCATTTTTTGAAGGCCTGGTTTGGTGGACATGTATCCCTTAAAGTTGTCTTTGTGCTGGAAAATTTTTCTTTCTCCCTCGATCATGACTGATAGTTTTGCAGGGTAAATCAGCCTGGGTTGACATTTTTGCTCATTCAATACTTGAAGTATGTCTCTCCAAGCTCTTCTTGCTTTCACTGTTTCGACTGAGAAGTCATTTGTTATTTTAATAGGTTTACCTTTAAAAGTGACTTGTTTTTTCTCCCTTGAAGCTCTCAGCACCAGTTCTTTATCTTGAATGTGGAGCGTTTTAACTATTATTTGCCGCAGCGTGCTTCTGTTTTGGTCGTATCTGTTTGGGGTGCGGAATGCCTCTTGTATATGGATGGGCCTCTCTTTTTTTAGATGAGGAAAGTTTTCCTTGATGATCGTTTGAAAAATTTCCTCAAGGGTGGTATTTTGAGATTCTTGCTCTGGTATTCCATGAATACGCATGTTAGGCTTTTTCAGGGTGTCCCATATCTCTTGGATATTTCTCTGAAATATCTTTTTGGCTTTAACAACCTCTTCCATTGAGCGGGTTAGTACTCCCACTTTATCTTCAAGGTCTGAAATTCTGTTTTCTGCTTCGTTAGTTCTGTTGATAAGACTCTCTGTGGCGTTCTGGGTTGAAGATAACTTGTCTTTTAGCTCAGTTTTAAACTCTGCTTGAGTTTGTTTTATCTGCTCTATGCCACTTTTTGTTTCTTGCACTGTTTTTCTCAACTCCTCCAGATGTCTGTTGTGTTCCTCTTCAAAGCGATTGATTCGATTATGTAATTCCTCCCGGATTTCCTCTTTCATAGTATTGAACATGGTAATGATCATATTTTGAAAGTCTTTATCCTGGGTGGGGCTTTCTTGGCCTTTTTCCGTGGGTTTGTTCTTGTTGCAGTCTAACATTATGGGATTAATTTCTTCAGTGGGAAATTTGTTTACTTGATTGTTGCTCCTCATCGATTTGCACTTTGACTTTGGCATTGTCATTTTAACTCTTAAGATCTCTCAATTTCACTAAACTGAATTATTTGGCCTGGGGTCCTGGTGGGCAGGACGGGCGGAGACTTACCTAGGTCGTGGGGTGAGGCCCGGCTGGACCGCGCGCGACCCGACCGGTGGAACGGGGTGGGGTGCAAAGGGGGGATGGGGGTGACGGCGTGGAGCTATTTAACCCGAGGGCAGCTGGGGCAGGGTCCGGGCGCAGGGGGAGGTCCTCCTCGTCCCTCGGCCCCGCGTGCGCGGCTCCGGCTGGATGGTGGGAGTCGGAGCCGGGTCCCGGTGGGCCGACCTGGGGTCCTGGTGGGCGGTGCGCGGGGGGAGGGGTACTCACCAGCTAGAGCGCGGGGTTGAGGCCCAGGCTGGACCCCGCCCGCGCGCGTCCCGACCGGCGGAGCGGGTTGGGGTGCAAAAAAGGGGAGGATCCAATTTCTTGGATAGGTGTGATATTAGTCTCTGCCGTGGCCCTAAGGCTTGAGTTAAGACCTTTTTGGCTGTATCTTAAGCCTTATCCATGAACAGATGGAATAGGCTTGGTGACACTGGGGAATGCCAAAGCTTGTGACAACATCGAAAGGTTCTTTGGAGGTTTGTAAAAACCTCTTATTCTTTCTCAGTCCACACCAGGGGTTGTGATACCTTTAGGCTAGCATCCAGAAGTTTGGCAATCTCAGCAAACCCTGAAATCCATAGGTTTTGCAGGAACCACTGCTTTAAGTCTCTGGGGCTGGTATCTTAAGGATGGCAGAGATACAACTGGAAGACAGGGTGTGCTTACCTTCTTCCAGAAGATACCTGTCATGGTTTGAAATGTGAGTTGGTCCCACAGGCTCATGTGTTTGAATCTTTAGTTGTTTGGGAAGGTCATGGCACCTTTAGGAGGTGGAGCCATGTGGGAGGAAAGCAATCACAAGGGGTGGGCCTTGAGGTTGCTTAGCCCCACCCTACTTCCCAGAAAGATCTGCTCTTGCAACTTGCAGTTTGGAGTTCTCAGGCCTCCATGAAGGATGTGATAGGCAAGCTTCTGCCATCCATCCAGCTATGCCTTTTCTACCAAGGACTGTATCTCCCCTGTGGAACTGTAAGCTGAATAAACCTTCTTTTAAGTTGCTCGAGTCTGAGTGTTGTCTCACAGCAGAGAAGGGTAACTGTTATAATAGCCCAGGGAGATGACAAGAGATGACAAAAGACTCACAGAACTGGACTTTCTTTGCTGACATGTCGTGTCCCATCGTCTGGAGTTTCTGTAGTCCTTCTACGGCTCTGCAGAGGTCGTCTTCACTCTCAGTGGCAAGAAGATCGTCCACATAGTGTTAGCAGGGTACATTCAGGGTGCTCTTGTCAGAGGACCTTGCCAAACAAGGTCAAAGAGTTTTTGAATCCCTGGGGAAACCTAGTCCAGGTTAGTTGCCTTGCATAGTCCCTTTCTGGGTTACTCCATTCAAAAGCAAGACACTGGCTGACTGGAGCCAGCGAGGGAGGGGAGCATTTTTTTCTCTTCCTAATTTCCTATCCTTGTCTCCATATCTTCCCTGCTTTCTAGTCTGATCAATTTTAGATTGTTCAAAACCTGTCACCATGACCTTTGCTAGCTTCTTATTCCGTCTTTCCTGTATGGATTCAAGGTTATTATAACCATTCTGGGAACTTTCTACCAAGCGAGATCTATTCATTCCTTTAAATCCTTTTAACTTTTGCAATTCCCTCTTTATATTAGGGGCTAACTGGGTGAAAAAGGCAATGTTTATAAATTGCTGGGTTTTGGGTACATCTGGGTCTACTGGGGTAAAAAGTAACACACAGTAAGCTTCCCTCACATGTTCCAGGAATCCAATGGACATTTTTGAGGTTTCTGAACCTCATTTATCTTGGAGAGATTAGTAGACTTCCTTCCTGACAGGAATTGGGAAAGCTGTCCAGATCCTCTGTATTGGGGTTCCACTCCCACTTCTCAGATGGGGAGACTCATTCTACATGTGCATTGCAATCTGGATGAGAAATTATTACTAACCTAAGAGCTAGCTTTTGGCTCTCTTGTTAACAGGGTAGCCAGGAACTGTTGATAATCATCCCGAGTGGGTTGATGGGTATAAAAGACAGGCTCAAGAAGCCCAATGAGGGCTGGAGAGATGGCTCAGGGATTAAGATTCTGCCTCAAAAGCAGAAGGATCTGAGTTTGGATCCCAGGTCCATCTTTAGTCCTCCACAGGGACATACAGTTCCGTCAGATACACACACACGTACACACACACGTGCATGCACGTGCGTGTGCGCATGAACATAGAAAGAGAGAGAGAGAGAGAGTCCAATGAGCTCTTAGTCATTTTTCATGCCCATGACTTGATACCCACAATCTTGAAGGTCATTGGGCCCTCCCACCTGGGATTTAGGTTGCCTCTAATAAAGCTTCTACCTAGATCCAGTCTCCATGGGGTGGCGAAGTTTTCACTCCTGTGTGATAGATTGTGTTGCATTAGTTAAGCCCTTCAGATATCACTGGAGATAGGTTTGTCTGAACTCTAGAGACTTCTCTTTCCCTTGGCAGTAAGGGAAGAGGTTGCCTGAAAAGAATATCTGTACTTTTTAATCTGTATTTTTATCTGTACTTTTCTAGGGGTGCAGTAGACTCTGAACAGTATCGGGACAGGACTTCTGGCCACGGTAGGTATGTCTCTTAGCAATATTCAGCCAAGACAGCTTCAAGAGTTCTGTTCATTACTGCAGATGATTGGACATAATTCCAAGCCAAACCACTCTGAATACCTGTTAGACGACTTTGCTGACAAAATGTAGGCCCATTATCTAACTTCATTATGTAACTGCAGGCTAACTACTACCCCAAACATGGAATAATCTCCCTAGCTAAGACCAGGGCTGCTTCTTGAACCTTTTCGTTCCCAGTGGGAAGGACTTCCATCCAACCACAGAATGTGTCTTGCCTGTTTTAGTGGAAAGATCTTCCACCCACTTGGATAATGTGCAGACCATTGCTAGCAGATATCAATAGCCCTCATTAGAGCATCTGAAATCAGTCTTTAAAAAGCTCAAATGGATGTGGACCTCTCTTCTGCGCTATCAAGGGTGCCTGAGAGCCTTTGGCTTTTTTTCCCCACCCCTTGGCAAGTAGACAGATCTGACTTGCCTTCTCATGGAGATTCATAGGGCCATATGCATGCACCCCATTCTTGTCCACTTTTTGCTGGCCCCTTTCAGAGAGAGGGATTAGTGCCCACTAAACCTCCACAGAACCACAAGTTAAGGCCACTCAACCCCTGGCCACAAGGCCCGCCCAGGATTTGCCCCAGGGCATGGCTGAGCACATGGGACTAAAGATGGCTGGCGCTGAAGGCTAGTGTCCTGGGCGTAACCTTGATCACATTATAGAGAGCCCTAACTGGCTTTCAGGTATTGACCTGCCTTCCTTACTGAATTGACATTGGACTTGACCACTGGAACTTGAAGGTTGTGTTGACCTTTGACATAATTGGGTGCCTGTTTGGCGCCTTGTGGTCTTTTGTCTATATAAGCTGCTTTGTTACCCCCAATAAACTGAGATTTGCTCTGACAAACTCCCCGTCCTGTGGCCGAGTCTCTGAGGAATTGAGGCGGAGGTGGGGACAGTGGGACTTACTTTTCTTTATCATCGCAGCAGGCTGCGCAATTGTGTGAATTGAGTGTGTGAGTGAGTGGAGACACGCCACGCGTGGGTGTTGGACTCTACAGAAAAGAACTGGGACAACGTGTGTAAACAGAATAACCTGAGTTCAGTCCTTAGAGCCTACATGTTAGAAGCAGAGAACCAATTTCCAAAAGTCCTCTGACCTCTACATATGCGCCATGGTATGCATACGCCTTCTTTGTCTCTCAGTCTCGTTCTCTGAGAAGGAAAGAAAAATGTTAAAATCATTTTTAAAGTGATATACTAATGATAACCAAAAGTATAAGCTATCTAAGAGTTATTCAAGAATGTGAAATCTTCAAAACTCTTGCAAAATAGACCACCTGACTAAACACAAAACACATTTTTTAGAAAAAACTTACTATGGTGATTCTCTCAAAACTACTTTATGAATGAAATACAGTCACACTTAAAACTTCCATTTTGACATTTTATTTATAAATATACATGAAGAACAGAAGTCTGTCAGCTTCTAGTCAGTTTTAGAGAAAATGAAGGGTGTGTTCCACCAGTCAGTCATACTAAAAAGCCGTATTTTGTGTGTGTTTGTGGGTGCATGAACACAGGTGTTCATGTGGAGATCCGACTGATACTGGGAATGCTGTTCCATCACTCTTCTGCACCACACCCACCCACATTTTACCTAGGATCTGGGATCTGAAGGTTTGTTCCCACCTAGGGCTCTGGGTTCCCCTTTTCATAAGAATCTGACTTAGTTTACAGTGCCAGGTGCGTGTTTCCTGAGATGGGAATTCATGTCAACCAGGAAGCAACTGGTTATGCCCAAACCTTACATGTCACTATTTTACCACTGGACACCTCTTGGCAGAGATGCTAGTGTAGTTTGTAGCATTCATAACTGGGTGAGGTCATTGATATCTATTCCAGCTTTTTTCCCCGTGTTTCACGGTCATTGTGAGTGGTGTCTTCAGCATTAGAGGTCTGCTATTGGGCTCTGAGGGCAACCAATAGCAACAGCAGATGCCTATTTTGTTTTAGGAGGTCTTTGATGCTTCTCTATCCAACAGTTCTTTAGGAGATATCACATCTCTGGTACTGGAAAATTTACTGAATTGCCTAGGGTTTCTGGTAGGGGCATCTCAGGGCAAATTCTGTTTTCTCTTCTCTTACTCCCTATGTGTTCCCTGTGTGGGGTATATTAGTTGGTATTTTTTTTATATATATTATGTTTTGAAAGATTTTCACAGTATAGAGTTCTTGTCTACTTTATTTTACAATTCTGGTTTAATTTTTACTCCCACCTATCCCCTGTCCCTTTACTTCCTTCCTCTCTTAAAACTTTCCTCATATTATTGCTCTTTCTATCTTTTTACTCCCCTGTGTTCTATTATCTCCCCTTTTTTAGAGTCTTTCCTCTTTTCCCAGTTGATATTCCTTTTTACTTTATAGCTACTACAGGAGATTCTCTTTAAGTGCATTGCACTTTTTCCTACAAATGAAAAGGAATGTTATTGAATTTTTCAAGTAATGCCAAAAAAAAATGTCAAATTTCTCTTCACATGACATCATGCAGAAAAACTATCATTAACATGACTGAAAATCATGGTGGAACCTTATTTTGGACATATATATATGTATTTAATGCAGACATCCAACATCCACACTCTTCCTAGTATCCACAGGTGACTGGTTCCAGGTCATTTTCATGCATCGAAATCCAGGGATGCTCAAGTCCCTTTCTATAAAATGATGAAGTTTTTTTTCAATGTAATCTAACACACATCCTCCAGGATACTCTAACTCATCTGTTTACTCAGAATACTGAATACAAGGAACAGTTATGCAAACAGTCATTTTACTCCAGTATTTAGGGAATGATGACCCCCCCCTCAAGGTCTGTGCATGTCTAATACAAACACACATCATTCTTGCAGAATATTTTTGCTCCTCTTTTGGCTGAATCCACAGATATAGAACTCACTTGTACAGAGAGCCAAAAATGTATGTGTGTGCTCACACACCTGTGTTCGTGTGTGCATGTATGTGTTTAACAAGTAGGATATAAGATGTGATCTTGTATAAGAAAGCAGTGTGATCAGTGGACAGGAAGGAGTAAAGACTCTAGAGGACTGGCCTGGGATCTCTGCACACTATACCTATTCTGGCCACATGGTCATGGGTGAATCATCCCATTTCTCAGTCTTCACAGTATAGAAAGTAGAAGCAACAGCAATTGACTAAATGAGTTAACACATAGAAAGCTCAGAATAGAATGCAGTGCACACACTAAAGGATGCTCCAGGGATGGGGGGAAGGGGCACTGGGAGAAAGGGGAGGGGAGGAAGGGGAAAGGGAGGAGGGGGCAAGGGGATCCAGGGAGCAGTGGAAGGAGGGAGGGGACTGGGGTACACTTATTAAGTTTGTATGAGTGGAAAAATAAATTAAAAAAAAAAGAATGCGGGGCACAGCAGAGCTCTGGTGCAAGAAAACGGTCTTGGGTCAGGCTTCTGGCAGACAGCAGCAAGAAAGGCAGGGGAAGCCTGTCCTACGTCTAGCCACACTCTTTGGAGGGTGGGCCAGATGCTCCGAGCAGAAGCATAACCCCACGGCTGAAAATAGGGTGCCATTTCCCCAGGTCTCAGGCTGCTTTCAGAAGAGTTCTAGGGTAAGTGGGCAATCAATATCTTGTGGGTAGGTGATGCGAAGAATGGTAGGGACTGAAGGTGGCTGTGACTTCTCTAGTGTCATCTGCATTTCTGTCTCCCTTCAGGTCATGGGCATAAAGTTTCACCCTAGCAGCATTCACCAAACTCTGCCCCCCAGTGTACTCCGCTGCAGCATTAAGTGTCATAGTACATGTGACTGCTCCTGGGTTTTTAGTATGAAGCCTGCTATCTGGAGATAAGGCCTTTGCTCCAAGTCACACAGCTGCTGGACAGAGTGGAGTCTTACCAGTATATACCACAAGTTCAATTGCTATTTGTTCATTGAAAGTTCAAGGATGATCTATTTGGAACAGGTCACATGGTGTGGTAGAGACACGGATGCTACAGCTTCAGGATTTTCAAGACCCTCTAGCCTAGCAGGTTAGTAGAAGCTTCTGCTCACATAGTGGTCTACATATACTATAAAGGTATATCATGTGTGAAGCAAAGGAAGCTGCAGGCATAGCCCAGTTTGAAAACTGGGTGGATACGTGGTTTTCTTTCTGGGAGAAAAACAAGTTCAAACCTAAGAAGAACCAAGAATATTTTGAAAGAGAGAGACAGGAATCTTGTCCTCCTAGATACAAACACATTAGAATTAAAAATACACTAGCTATAACTTTTGGCATTTGGCTGAGATGGCAAGACACAGTTCCAGGCAGCTGAGAACATTGGGGGTAAGGCCTGAAATTGAAGGAAGGGGGAGTTTAAAGTTGGAGGAGGTGTCCAGTCTTTTTCTAACTGCAGGCAAGACTTCTGTACTAATGGAAGAGACTGATGGTTTGATAAAGACAAAATTCCTAACAGTATAGAAAGAGACAAACAGTATAGAAAGAGACAAACAGTATAGAAAGAGACAGCAGAGAGAAACACTTGCAACACTAGGAACTGACAGACTGCCAATGAGATGCTCTCTGGAACAGTCTTTGAAGTCTACCAAATGTTCGCAAATTCAGACCCAGCAACTCCAGTTGTGGATCCAGCACTGCAGGTTTCTACTGATTTGCATAATGTTACATGTTGAGGAAGTTATTTCAGCACTTTTTGCAACAGAAATGAAGGGGGAAAAAAAGAAACTGAGATGTCTACAGAAAGGAAATTGGTCAAGTAAATTGGTGGGAATCACTTGGATTCCACTTTGGTCTCAAGGTCTGCTGAAGCTACACTGTGTGGATCTTGAGGGAAGCAGTACCCTGCTTGCCATGCTATCATGTGACATCCAGTTCGTAATGCTGGCTTGCCAGGTGCAGGTGCAGCCCTGGGAGACTGTGATGACCACTGCAGCTATTCATCACCAAAACAAACTCTGGTGTATCAGACGAGGGGACAAAGGAACAGGGAACTAGTAGCAATGCCACAGCCTTACTCTGTCATCCTGTTTAAAACGCAGGATTACAGACAGCACTGTGATGTCCTCTCTTATTCTTTGAAAGAAAAATCTGCTTTTATTAGCTTCAGATTTCAGATGACAATCCTTTCTTAGCATTTTGCTTCAGTTTGTTTTCTATTTTGGGGATGTAAATGCTATATTTTGGTCATTCTGGATTATAATACGAAAACGCTTTTTGATTTTTTCTGTTTAAAATGTTGATAGTGTTTATCAGAAATTTCCAGTTGTTGTGGTACATCTATACAATGGAGTACTACTCAGCCATCAAAAATGATGAATTACTGGAATTTGCCGGGAAATGGATGTCATTAGAAACAATTACATTAAGTGAAGTATCCCAGACCCAGAAAGTTAAGCGCCGTATGTACTCCCTAATAGGTGGCTCCTAGTACCAAACCCACCCAGCCACCTAGAGACACTCAGAAAAATCTCTGCAATACAGTAATTGCAAGGATTATGAACAGGAGGGATGGGGTAGGAGGGCCACATCAGAAACAAGGAGAGAGGGGACCATGTTACAGCAGAGGAAATAGGCCTCCATCAAGGACTCAAATAAGTAATGAGACATCTGATTAAGTTCACAGACTTTCGTTCCTGATCATTTACTACTGAGGGGATATGATCTCACCAGAAGAGGAGGGCATATAGTCTGGCAGATAAAAAGTACCCATTTTGCAAATGGGTGATAGACCCCCTCCCTCACTGTGGTTTCCCACTTTTATTACATCTACCTTTGAATGTGCTTTTATTACAAGACTCTAGTTTAACAGCTTTTTGTCTCTGGCCAGGGGGTGACATACAATGCCCACCAGGATGGAGTGAAGGGCATTGCAGGAGCAGCAAAACTGCAAAAGAAAATCAACAAACCACAATCCAGAACTTCAGAGACTCTATATCAACCACCTAGAACTAGGCCAGCTTAGTCTCTCCCCATCTTGAAGCTCAGGGAAATTTGCGGAAGAGGGGGCGGTAAGAGTGTAAGAGCATAAGGATGGGAGGAGCAATGATATGTAAGATACTCTATACTAGTTAGGGCTGAAGCAATCATAATTGGACTTTGCATGCCCTGCGCATTGTCCAACACACTGTTGACCTCACAAAGTCTAGCATCTGCTAAAGGCACCAAGATCCTTGGAGGCAAAGGATTGGCAGCCACAGCAGTGTTCCTATACCTAAGGGGAGGAGGAGGGAGGGAGGGAACTGGTGTACCTATTAAGTTTGTATGAGCTGAAATAATAATAAAAAATGTATTAATAAAAAAAAAGAAATTTCCAGTTGTTTTTCAAAAAGTAGTAAGAAACATCTAGCTTCTATTTTGACTTAGAATATATTATAAAAACAGTCAAAAAGTTGCTACTCATGATCTGCTATGAAAACAACAGCTCTAGTGTTTTCAGTGCTCAAATCAAAAGGATCCCAGCAAATATACACTTATATATATATATTCTTTGGTTAGGCAATAAGAAGGGACTAAGACATTATTTTCTAAAACAAAACAAAATCTCTTGCAAAAAGAATACTGCCCTAGATCTGCAAAAAAGTTAAGAGTAAAAGAATATTCTATTGAACACAGTACATATGCAAACAGAGTAATCATAGGAATGTAAGTTTATTTCATTAAAAATCAAAATAGATGCATCCCTAGACAGGAATGAACCCTTCATAGCAGCAACAACAAGGCACATATGTATGAAGACATCAAGCAAAACAGGAATGGAACACTAAATGTATTACAGATCATTTAAAAAGATGTAGAAGTCCACTTGTTAATATGAACATACATTGTAAAATGCTGTTTTTAAATAGCTGACTCTTCTACCTTTTTAATAAACAAAGGAATAATAAAACCACATTTATGCTGTGTCTGGTGGCATACATCACAAACCTCATATCACTTAGCTTGGTTTGCTAAAAAAGAAATAAATAAATAAACACCCCCTCCTCCAAAAGAATTGTATCTGGAATTTTAAGTTGAAAAAAATGTTCTCAGCTTAGAAAATACCCGCACCTTTATGTTCCTAGGCAAAACCACCATAGAAAAAAGGAATTAGAAATATTTTAAAATATCAAGGATATATTTATATTTTGGCATCAACACAATAACCCTCTTCTAAAAACTGATTTGAGCGTAACACATAGTAAATATACGGTCAATTACACAAAAATAAAATAATGTTGATTCAAATTATTGCTTAGGAAGTAGCCATGAATATTCTCTGGTTAGCAATACTCAGATTAGAAATAATACCAATATCTCTACTGTATATAAAATTCTAGGATTCATATATATTAAATGAAATTTATAATACCCAAAAAGTATTCTTTTGCATATCTGCCACTTAAGTTACACATGATGGAGACTGAAAGATGAGGTTGAATTAGACTTTTCATAGTAAATTTTGTATTACATAGGAACTGTTCACCTTAGCTCTAAGTTGTAAAGCTATTTTTCTATAAATTAAGGAGTGTTTACAGAATCACTACTGTAGAAGAGAAAGAAGAGAGACTGAAGTTCTGCTTTCAAACAAAAAAAGAAAATCAAATAAGACGGTTTAATAGTATTAAGTGGCATAATTTAAATACTAGTTGTATGCTGTCATTAGTTTTCCTCTAAAAAAAGTCAGTCCCTGGGCTTTTGGGAGTGTTATCAAAAAGTAGTGAGCCTCCATCATTCTCATAGTAGGATATTCGGTCCGCAGCAACACTGTGGGCAGTCATCCTACCGGCACCCCGTCTTCTTTAGGTCACTCTCTCTGGCCAGTGAGAAGTCGCTGAGAGTTCCATCTGCATGGGACATGGTGAGAGCACTGGGCACTAGCCACAGCCTAGAGCAGCACAGCCTGGGCCACCTCCTTGATGGTGGATGCAGCTTTCTCCAGTTCTTCTTCTGTTTGCTCCACTGTGACCACAACCCTGATGCTGAGAAATCAAATAAAGGACATCAATGGTAGAGTGAGACGCCACACCGAGGTCAGCTATGGCTGGAGTACAATATCCAGCGCCACCAGTTTCAGTAAAAGTTCTTCAGGAGGCTGAGCTGCCTCATCAGTGTAATGCCTTCTGCAGCTGCGTTGCTATCATGTGGCAGAGCCAAGTTGCTGTGACTATAGCATGTGTGTCTACCATACTTCTCTGTGGCCCTGGGCAGAAGCTTTGCCTCCCAGTCTGCACCACTCATGTCCATCTAGTCAAGGTGCTCTGTGGGTCACTGCTCAGGCTGGGAACTGTCCTTTCATTTGCTCTAAGCATCTGGAGAATGGGAATTCAACATTCCTAATACTAGTGCCCAGATGGCTGTTCCTACTGATAATTAACTAAGAGACGTAGATGCTTTATAGTATTTTAAGGCAAAGCAGAAACATTTCAAGTTCTTAAGAAATCTTATTAGAAGAATTGGAGCTGGGGGCTGGAGAGATGGCTCAGGGGTTAAGACTCTGCCTCAAAAGCAGAAGGTCCTGAGTTCAGATCTCAGGTCCCACATAAAAACACCAGGTGCAAACAGTGGCAGCCTATACTTCCAGCCCTGGTGGGCAGCCTATACTTCCAGAACAAAGCAAGAGGGAGGTAGAAACCATCCAGGATGATTCCTGAACTCACCCTTGGTCCTCCACAGGGATATACTGTACCCTCTGACACCCTTCCTCCCCCCCCACACACACAATTGGAGCTGGGGCAGGTACAATGGCTCAGAGGGTAAAAGTGGCTGCTTGGCAACCTGAGTTCAATGCCCTGAAGACAAAGGCAGATAAAGAATATGGAGGTGTCATCAGTGTGAAGACAGTGGATAAATCAGTTGTAATTTAAGGCATGACAAATATGAATACCACTTTCCAGATGTAAGGAAAAAATAATTAAGTCAACAGATGCTCCTACATGAACTAAATTATCTGCTAAAGTGGGGTAAACAGTTCAAGCGGTTCCATTACCAGCTTCTACTATTGATAGAGCAAGTAAGAGAAGGAAAGACATGGAATAATAACAAAAGCGTGTTCAACTGGTTGTCCTCCAATTCAATTAAATGTAAATAGGTCTGCTACTAAGTTTCAGTATAAACATTGGCTGAGGTGACAAGATATTATTCCTTGTTGCTTTGAGCTGTAAATAAAAGACAGCAGAACTAAAATTAAAACTGATAGGACAAGGACTAGGACTTCTAATTTATTAGTGATGTATTGAAGATTAGTATAAGAAAATAAGAAGTATCTCTCAAGTTTAATGTGTGGGGAAGTGTTACATGGATTAGCTGCGATGTAGTTATCTGGGTCTCCTAGTAAGTTGGGGTTGAATAACTAGAGCTAGAAGAGCTAGAAATATGATAAGAAACCCTAAAACATCCGTAATAGTAAAACAGGGGTGGAAAGGAACTTTATTTGCATTTGAGTTGATTTCTGAGGAATTGTTAGATCCTGTTAGAAAAATTTTTTTATTCAATTGTGCATGTGTGTGCATGTGCACGTGTGTGTGTGTGTGTGTGTGTGTGTGTGTGTGTGTGTGTGTATGAGTGAGTGTAGAACCACGGACGAATTCGGGAACCACCATGGACGCCTCCACCTCCTCATTTACTCTGCCCTGGGATTCACAGGCTCCGCCCTACCAGGACCAGAAACGCAGGCCCTTCTGCCTGCAAGGCAGAGGCTTAACCCCTGAGCCACCTCTCTAGCCCCTAGATCCTGTTAGAAAATTTACGTGTACTATTGCTAGGGCTGCAATAATAAAAAGGATGAAGTGAAAGGTGAAGAGGCAGGTTAGAGTGGTTTTGTCAATTGAAAAACCCACCTCTAATTCATTCTATAAAGACTGAACCAGTGTATATGAGTACAAGGAGGCGACTGGAAATAACTGTAGCCCCTCAGAAAGTAGGTTGTCCTCGTGGGAGAACACAGCCTATAGAGGCTATAGCTATGACTGCAAATAGGAGGAGAGCTCCAATGTTTCATGCTTCTATATAAATATAAAATCTATAATATATGACTTAGCCTACATGAAGGAACAGGCAGATAAGGAATATGGAAGTGCTATTAGCATAGAAGGTAGTGGATCAATCAGTTGTAATTTATATCACGGCAATGAGTAACACCTGTTCACATGGTGGAGAGAATCAACTTCTGAAAGTCGTTTTCTAATCTTCATGCATGTTCTCACTCAATATTGTTTTAATACTTTAAAAAAAATAACAAAACAAAACAAAAAAACCCAACACCACTTTCTATGTCCCTGCACTGTCCTTTAGCAACACCTGCTTCAAGTATAGGACGTGCACTTTCTGAGCTGTACTGTGCAACACACAGCACAAGTCCTATCCTGAAGTCAAATTCTGACAGGTGAATCTACACCCACACTCCAAGCAGACGAAGAAAATGAGAAGCAGTCTCAATGACTTCAGCTAATTCCAATTCAGCATCTGCATCTGCAGAGCATTTACAGCCTTCAAGAACCTCTTCTGTACCCCAGTCCAACTGAGCTTACACTTCTGGACTCAAATGTACTTGGAGGTAGGTCAGGCACTGCAGAACGTGAGCAAAGTGCTCAGCATCTCCTCTGCTCAAAGGCCTGTGTCCAAGGCCCTTTTGTGCACAGATTGCAGCTCCTCCCAGAGTGGAACCACACTCAATGATCTCTTTGCACCAGATCTGTTCAGCACAGAACTTGGTTGTACTTATGTGCTCACAACAAAGAAAAGTCACACAAAATCTATCATGTATTTTATGTAACTGATTAGACTCTGTCATAGTTAAGCAAAGGTGTCAACTTGACTGCTGAGTGTTTGAACTCTGGGCACAGTTGTAGAGAGTTGATGGCTGAGTTAAGCCAACCTGTAGGAGATTGTCTAGCTGATGGGGAAGACCCAGCCCATGGTGGGTGGGATTAGGCCCTGGATAAATCACAGAGAGCTGGTTGAGACAGCTGGCATCCTTCTGTTCACTTGGCTAGACATGTTGGTCTAGCAAGTAAGGATTGTTCATCTCTCACCCGTTACATGGTGATGGTGTGGCCAGTTCCCTCGGCCTTGATGTTGGTGCGTGCTCTCCTGTCAAGCTGGACTGAGAACTATAACCGAACTATCGTAAGGAAATAAACCCCTTGTTCCCTTAAGCCATTTGATGGTCATTTATCGGCAATGTTGCAGGCAGACTGCAACAGACTCTAAACTGAAAATGAGAAGCAGAATGAAATCTATGGATATGGCTTTCCATCATGGTAAAGTTGCCAATCTTATGTCAAATTATCAGAAGTTGGGCACTTGATTCTCCAGGTCCAAGGTAGTGGGGGTGGCCACCTCTTCTGACTAGAGCAGAAGTACTCTGAAGACAGAGTCCAATCTCCTTTATCATCTTCAACCGTCTGCTGACTCTAGATATTTCCCCAAGTCGCTTTGTATTTGCAGGATGAAGTACTCAGATACTGGTCAGCAGGGTTGGCAAGGTAGACACCCTACCTACACCCATTCCTCTCCCTCACGAATGTCTTTATGGAAGAAACTATACGTACAGCACATAACAACCACAGGAATATGGCTACTACTGCCTGATTAAGCCTGTCTCCAGTTCACTCTCGGGCTTCCAGACACTTCTGAGTAACCTGGAGGGCGGTCAGTCTTGAAATGTTTTCCAGTTAAAATTAAAACATTTAATTTAATGACCCTTTATCGTCTCCAACAACAGATAAAGAAAATGTGCTGTAGAGACAGACACATGGAACTTTTTCAGCCATAAAGAATGATGTTGTTTGCAGGAAAATGAGTGGACATGGAGATCATATTAAGTGAATCAAGCTGGTCTTAGAGAGACAAACAGTGCATGTTTTCCTCTCATTTGTGGCTCCTAGATTTTATACAGAAACATAAAATCATGCATGTATATAAAAATGGAAGAAGCAAAATTATCTAGAGGGATGAAGTGGACTAAAGAAGTGGGAGTGGCGAGAAAAGGAGATGGTAGGAAGTTATGGGGAAGTATTTCAGCATGTAATATAGACTTGCATCAAACCTAAATATATCTAATTTGAGAACAGAACAGGGACTTGGTGAAATTTTAAAGACAGACATTTTCTCTTACCCTGTGATAATCTTTTCAAGTTTCCCAAATGTAGTAGATCTCAGAATTAAAAGTGTAAAGAAGGGTGAGGCCACATTTTAATGTTAACTAACCTTGGAGGAGGGAGACACTTCTCTTCTTTCTCCAAGTAGCGTGCCTGAGTTAATGCAATGCCTTTGTTCATGCACTGAAAAGGTGGAAAAGAAACATGTTAGCAACCCAGACTTTAGACCTCAAATTAGAGCAGGAGATAAAGGAAAGGTCTTCAACAATTGTCATTTACTTTGCCATTCTGCTAGAGACAAAGCTAACAAATACACTCCACCACAACTTTTAGCATTGCTCCTTTCCCCAGACCTCCCTGCAATGCTGAGTGTGTTTGTCTCCAGAGTCTATAACTTCAGAGCCCATAGAGTTGCCATGATTTCTGAGCACCTAGAGAAATGACTTGTGGGACCAAAATATTAAGCATGAGATGCCAAATGACACAATTCAAAATAATAAAAATTAATATTTTTCACTAAATAGCATTCACAAAGCATACTTAACTTTAGGAGATTCAAAGTTAAACACAACAACGACAAAAAAATCACATATGAGCTAGGAGATGTCTCAAGAGTTAAAGTCTTTGCCTCCTAAGCAAAATGACCTAAGTTTGGATTCCTAGATTCAACTAAGAAATGCTGGATGGACATGGTGGAAGCCTGTAACTGTGGAGCCTGGGAATCCCCAAGGAAAGGCAATCTAAGATGATTCCAATGTTACTCTTGGGCCTCCACAGGCATACATACTCTAGACTGCTTTACAAATCTGGATATGCATATACACAGACCCACATACAAAACACACACATAGGCATGCACAAAAAAATAGCTTGTGCTTTTGAAAGACTGCATGTCTGAACTTATGTGCTTTTACTGTTTGAATTTACACAGTCACAAGTAACTACCATTTCAGATAAAGCAGAGTGAAAACACAGGGAAACAGTAAGCAAGAAAGTCCTGTGGGCTGACCAACAGCCAACCTTCAGAACAATGTTTCAGGACCAAGTCAGAACAACTGCGCAGTACAGGCATGTTGAGAATATCCATGGCTCCTCTTTTGAGAAAGATGTTCCTAGGAATTGAAGAGTTGGTGTGAACAAAGCTTTTGTCTATCTTTTCTATACATGAACTACCTGCATTTACTACTACTACTAATACTGCTATTACTACACGCACACATATAATTACACATACATATGCATATGTAGTTAAAGATTCTCTAAAAAATAAACCACTCAAAACTCAAGAAAGATAATTACAAATGTGCATGTCGCCTGTGCTTCATTCACTGGGTTTAAGTACAGAAGGAGCCTGCAGGAAAGGAGGAGGCCTCAGGAAAGGCACCGCTGCTGAGAAAAAGTAGGTATCCCAGAGCATGTGCTGAGTCAACAACTCACAAGTAATTAGTAAAATATTATATAGTAAAATCCACAAAACAGATAAACTTAATTGTGTGTGGTAGTTCAATCTTAGCACTTGGGAGGCTGAGGCAGGAGGGTCGCCCATGAATTTAAGTCCAACCCTAACTGTATAGTAAGCTTCAAGCCAACATGAGCTACAGAGTGAGATTCTGTTATAAAAATAAATGAAAATTAACCACCAAATCAAACCCAAACAAACAAGACACATTTGAATACATTCCCAAACTAAGCATAGTGCAGCAGGGCAATCCTTTCTGACTATCTCTGAGCTTGGCCAGGATCTTCACTCCAAACCAGCAGCTGCGCAGGTCTGAATAACACACATGCCACTCTTAACTGCAAGTCTGGAAACTTGCTTTGGCAAAGGATGAGCAAGTGAGTCTCTGCAAAGTTGTTCAGAGGAGAAACTGAGCACAAGTAAATACAATGCAGCACTGAACTACAACTTCAGCAGAAGTCATCTGTGGCCTGTCTCTTTAGGTACACTATGAACTCAGCAGCATTGCCTGAGAAGGTGGCCAGAAGCAGGAGCGCAACAGTGCATCATGATGGTGCCCTGCAACTTCTCAAATACCCCATGTCTTGAGGTAAAGGGATTTTCCTAAAAAGAAAAAAATGGGATAAACAAGACAGTGGAGGGGTATGAGACATTCACTCGCGTAACTGCATACTTACTTGATTTACAATTTCCTGAAGTAGCTTGACATCTTGCTCCCGAGAACCAGTGCTCTCTTCCAGTTGGAGGTGAAATGCTGGGGAAATGGACTCTCCTATCACTTTTAATCCAGAAATGCTGCAGAAACAAACAACAAGAATACACACACATGCCTATTAGTTCTTTGCAGGCTCAAACTTGTACACAATTTAAAGTCTGCACTGTCAGGTCCCACAACACTAAGCAGAACAGAATCTGTTTTTCCTGTGGTGCAATACCAATTTCCATGAAGAAACGTGCTAGGTAATGCCTCACAGTCTAGGAAACACCGCTCACCAAAGGGCTATGAGAGTGGTCTGTGATGAAGGTTCCTGTTCATGATGACCTCCCATCTGATCCTCCCACTGGAGTCTGGACACACTTACTCCTTGCAGTACACAGACACTTGCCTCGTGGCCCTCTTGGTCCCTAGGCCTGGCCCTCACATCTCCTCCCTCTATTTGAGCTGTTTTCTTCCTATGCTGGGATCTGTCTTGTGCTGCCTGTTTGAAGAGGGCTCCCTGACACCTGCTGTATAGAAAGGTCTTGATTCTTCATGCTGCCTAGTACAGTCAGTATGATGTGGTTCCTTATTACACACACTCTCATAATTTATAGGTACAATCTGTATCATTATATGTGAACTGCCAATATTAAGTTTGGATACAATATACTCCTTCTTGGATGACTTACTTAAATTTTTATTTGGAGTAAGATTTGTTTCCTCAGATTTACAGTGCAAAAACCTGCAGTTTCTCATGGAGGAAGACAGATTTCTACTCTCTGACTAAATAAGGTCACTTAGGCCCATTTTATCTGACAACAAAAGTTCCTATTTGATTTCTGGCTCATCTGCTAGGATTCAAGTTGTGATACATGCTTATTTGAAATTGGGTTAAACACTCTAGATAAGCTACTTTCACTGATTAACAGCTCATTTTACGGAGAAAGACATGTATTTTCTTTAGGGTAAAATGCAGTACTAGGGAATACTTTGAAATTTCCCTGGTTAGAACTCAACAAGCTTTTATAGAATGATTATAGAATGACTAACTGCTACTGATGGGATAAAGTTTTCAAAGTCCGTGTATCAAATGCTCACACCCCAAGATACTGAGAGCTGGGTCTTGTGGGAAGTCCTGAGGTCACTGGGGGTGTGAATGGTAATGTAGAACTCTAACTTCTTCCTGTTTCTTAGCTTGAGGTGAGTGGTTTCCTCCCTCATATAATCCTACTAGTTAGAGACCCAAAGAATGTGGCCACTTAATCATAGACTAGAGTCTCCAAAACCATAAGCAAATAAATCTTCCCAATTTTTTTATTAATTGCCTCAAATCTTTTGCTATAGTGATGGAATCCTACCATACAGCTATTATGTACTATAACTCATGTGAGGAGCTAGAAGCTAATTGTATATGGCTTTCAACCACACTTGTACATTACATTACATTGGTGTCTCCTTTATTTAAATTTAATACAGGTCTAAGTTTGGACCTTTAGAATTTAGTTAGCTAGCTAGCTAGTTTAATTACTTAGTTAATTCTTTCACCAATGCAGAAACTAAACAATATATTTGTTGTATCTATCTTCTCTGTGAATTTTGAATGTGTATATTAAGTATCTATTTCTTATGTTTTCTCAGAGAAGAACTTAAAAAAAAAACAGTATTTCAGATTATTCAAATAACCTGAGTTTTCCTCAATATACACAAGACACCTGAACCCAAATGCAGCTCACTGACTGATTAGATGGGTCAGCTTATGTGTGAGTTGGGCGGGCTGGTGGAGCATCCATGTCTCTGCTGCTAAAGGCAAACTCACAAATTAATAAAAGCCAAATGGACAACAGAACTGTAGTTCAAGTTCAGAAACTGAGACACTGTACTTATTGAGCACTTTTACAAACACCGCTTTACTCAAATAGGTAACTAATGCTTAGCAGCCCCAGGCTAAGTCCTAGACTCAGAAGCATGGAGAAGACAGCCGTGGGCTCCACCAAGTACTCCTAGTCCAGGGAGAGAATCAGTCACCAACACTGTGATCACACACAGTAGGGGATTTCAGGCCGTGAAGGAGACAAACAGGGCAGGCCAATGACTTCAACCAAACTCAGTCTCAGAGATGCACAAAGAGTACCGTTGGTGGCACAAATTAAAAGAAAAAATTATTTAGATCTAAGTACTGAAGACAGTATTCCAAAAATGTCTGCCTCTAACAAACTTCCTGGAAAAAAGCACTAAGTTAAATGTCAGAAGTAGAAGGGCTAAGAACAGTGCAATAAAACGAGTGTATTAATGGTAAAGAAATTAATGAAAGAAAACAATAGAACACCAAAATCAAAAATCTAGGAATTTACATTAAAACTCTTATAAAGAGACTGGGGGTTTATGGAGCAGGAAATTGAATGGAAATTCAAATTAGAGGTCACATAACATGGATGAAAAGTCCCTACAAATTAATCAGAGAATCTAGTGTAATTTCAATTAAAACTCTAATAATAATTTTGGAGGAACCTGTAACTTCAACAATTAGTGATAAAGCAAGCAAATGAAGCCATCAAAGGAAGACGGATCAACACAGACCCGTGTGTACAGGGAGAACTGAACAGGTGGTAACAACTGTCCTGGTCAGCAGGTATTTGAGGTTATTCAGAAACTGACCTCACTCAACTTTCCTTGGCTCTGATTTCTTCCTCTAGCTGTGCTCTCCTTTCTCTGTACTTCACCACAGAAAACTTCTCAAAACAGTTACCTAAAATGTATCTAATTCCTCTCTTCCCAGTCTCTCAGGTATGTCTAGTTCAGTCTCTATCCTGTGGGCCACATGTAGTACAGAATATTCCAGAATATGGTACAAAACAAAATCATAAATTTACAACATAACGCTTTTCTTTTTGGAATAGGGCATTTTTTGGTAACTTAATCGTTACCATTCTCAAATGTAAACTTTGGAGGTGATGCCACTGTGTCATAATGTCAAAAGGTCAGATATGCCTGTACAGACGCTACTCCACAGAAGCTCAGGTCACAGCTGGCTCAAAGGATTGGCAAGTCCTCTGCGTGGCCTGGCTAGCAGCACCTTGACTTCATGCTGATCTCTATCTGATTCCAATACTCTGGCCCCTCTTGAGAACTTTATCTTGGCTGTTTCCTGATCTCTGTATACCAAAATGCTTTAAGCACTATTTGTAATCTAATGATTCAAAAATATCACTCAGCTCATCTTCCAAACTTAAACTTGGGAATCAAAGTGCTGCTCCCCACTGCATGTCTCACTGGCTGATGAGGTTTGAGTATCTAGCAGTGAACTTCCCCACTGAAAGAAGAAGACAGTACTTCTGGGAAAAAGCCAGAGTGAAGAACACCCGAAGCTGCTGGTGATGAATGTGCAGTATCTCCACTGTGCTTTGTTGTGCTGGCAAATATGCAACTAGACCCAACGCTATGTCCTTCCACATAAATCATGTCCTACAGACATACCCAGAACACGATTGTCTCTGCCTGTATTTTATCTTGAACAGCTCAAGTCTACTCACTTGTCAAAAACCTGACTCATTCTGTAAAGTGTCTAGTTTCTACTATATTCAAGGAAGACTGAAGTCTCATAACTGCAGAGACACATCCTCCTCAGGAAGCAAAAAGGAAAGATCTCTGACAATTGTGAAATCATGTCTTACAAAATCAAAAATGAGGAGCTGAAGAGATGGCTTAGAGATTAAGCTTTGCCTTGTAAGCAGATCCCATGTAAATACTGGGTAGAAATGACAGCGATCTGCACTTCTGGCCCTGAAAGGTGGCGCCTGAGAAATCCCAGAGCAAAGCAATAAGGATGAGGTAGAACAATCCAGGGTGATTCCTAATGTCTATTTGGGCCTCTACAGGCACACACAGTGCCTCTTCTACACACACACACACACACACACACACACACACACACACACATACACACACACCCTACACAAGAAAATGAAACCAAAAATCAGCTCAAGATATCACCAATCTCTCAACTCCAGAGGAATCTCAGAAGTATCCTTGTGTAGTTTTCTTTTAAAAAAATGAACATTTGGGGCTGGAGAGGTGGCTCAGGGGTTAAGCCTCTGCCTTGCAGGCGGAAGGTCCTGAGTTCGGATCCCAGATCCCACGTATAGACGCCAGGCGGAAGCGGGGGCGGCCTGCGCTTCTGGTCCTGGTAGGGCGGAGCCTGTGAATCCCGGGGCAGAAGGAGGTGGAGGCGTCCATGGTGGTTCGCAAATTCGTCCGTGGTTCTACACATACACAGACACACACACACACACACACACACACACACACACACACACACACACACGCATATGCACACAGTTGAATAAATAATAATAATAAAAAAAATTTAAAAAATGAACATTCATGATTCACTTCAATTCACGTTTCTTTTAATGTCTTCACTTATTAAAATTTATAGTATCATATATAGTAGGAATTGATACCATCCAAGAACATATCACAAAGGGTATCTGTCCAATGTAAAACTTGGTAATTTCTGATGGTAAATGGTTGGATTATTTTTAGAAAAGCTATGATTTTTTTAAAAAGCAAAATGGCCTAACTTATACAAATAAACAAAGCTAAATGAAGCGACTTTTTTGCTATATAGTCCTATAGTCAAACATACGAAACCCTGTCAAACTCAAAGCTTTTTATTAGTTAAGTTTAGAGCATATACACTTCAGGTTGGCTGAAAAATCACAACACTTACCCTTGTAGAGCTTTATGAATGCGCTGACATTTTTTCTTTAAAACTGCAAAAATGCCTGTATAGAAAAATACATATTTGATGGTGTATTTGCAACATTTGCTAGCACTAATCTAAGAGTATTTCTAAAGGCTCAGCAATGCTTCTAAGTACTAGAAGACAGAAACCTATACTTGTGGGGGCCTGAGCTTCTAGTCTGACTTCTATCTGTGCTATTCACAGCACTGCCAGCAAAGTTAGATAGTGGTTTGTGACCCAGCAATGGCTCTTGTTCTTATCAAGACTCTACATGGATTCCTGCTAAGAATTACAGGGTACACATTTATTATTTCTTGATTCTAAGCAGTCTGGTAAAAAAAAAAAAAATAGATGGCAACCAAGTAATTTTTTGAATATTTTCCTTTTAATCAAGGAAAATTCAAAAGTGAAAGCAAGGTGATAAAGAGGTCACCCCAGAGTGCAGAGACACACATCTTCTGGTCCTGTTTTATGTTCTCATTTGACTTTGTACAATGCCCACTAAAGTGCCTGTTGACAAAACAGGTTTGCATTAGTATTGTCTGATGACTTCAAAGGCTGAAGGAGAAAACTGACAATACTTACAAAAACTAAATAGACTTGGCACCAGCCAGATTTAAGCTCAGGGCTAAGGCTGTAACACACAGACCTAAAGCACGAACAGCTTCTTCTTTGCCATATTCCAATACATGTTAGACAAGGGTGAGCATCCCAATTTCAGATGCTTCAGATGAGAAATGGCTCAAGCTTCATCTTCAGATTTTTGTGATCTATTTTCACAGATCTAATCTGATTAACTGAAACTGGCTATGCTCAGAAAGTTTTGGACTTCAGATTTTTTGGATTTGGGATACTCAGTTTGTAAATTCAGAGTTCAGTTGTGTATGGCAAATGATTTCCTCTAATTCCTCCAAAAACCAAGTCAATCCCACAATTAGCAGAAACCGAGTTTTACAAGATCACACCTGGATTCTCCTCCATGATGTTGAGGGCCTCGATGGCAGCAGCAGCAAGCAGGGGAGGTAATGAAGCTGAAAAGCAGTATCCCTGGCCAGAGAGTCGCTGTGAAAAAACAAGGAAAACACAGAGATGTTCTCTCTTTTTGGGTAAACATTTGAAAGGTACTGGATTTCCACACCAACTATAGCTTGGCATGAGCACATGAAGAGGGATCTAATGAGCAGCACGCAATAAAAACAAGACTTTTATTAAGAGGGAGAGGTTGGACTTTAAGATGTGAGAGACGGCCTAGTAGGTAAAAGCGCTTGCTCTGTACACATGAATATCTGGCATCCACATAAAAGTCAGGCATGGCTGTCAAGTCCATGTAATCCAGCATTGGGAGGACAAGACAGATGGATCCACAGAGTTCCCTGGCCAGTCAGCATGGTTGAAACAACTAGTTTCCAGTTCAATGATAGACCTGCCTCAAGGGAATGAGGAGAAAACAATAGAGGAAGGTACCTCATGTCTTCCTCTGGCCTCTATATACCCACATGGTAGTGCATATAGTGTGCATGTATGACAGCACAATTTTTTTTGTGATATCCTTTAAAAGTAAGACTTTCACATAAAATTCTGTGATAAAAAAAGGTCAATTTTATATTTTGAACTTGTGTTTTAAAATGACCAAAGGGTTAATTCTTTTGATATTTTGTTTTGTTTTAATGAGAACTTACCTGGTGGTCAATCACGAAAGACCTGCCACAACAGAAGCCACCAATAGAAGCAAGTGAATTTTCCATGTTGGCACTGATAAGGTCAATATCTTCGATCTGCCAGAAGTGGACAGCAATAGTTATTTCTCAACTTTAAGGACAGAAAGTAAGGAAGGCAATGTCAAGACTAGTGGCAAAAACTGAACATTAATCATAACAAAAAAACTGGATTCACACAAACTACCTATGTGACCATGAAGAATAAACCATACAAACTGCTACTAAAGTATTAACGTCCCACTGCTCATCTGTGTCTCATTTTCTGCTTTCTTGCTATTTTTATCATGTATGATGTTTTATTCAAAGTGAAAAGAGAGAAATTAAAAGATTAGGGCTAGGAGTATAGCTTAGGGGTAGAGCGCTTGATGGGGGGGAGAGAGAGAGAAAGAGAGAGAGAGAGAGAGAGACTGAGCACAAGCTGTTCTTATAAATACTGATGATGTGAGTTTGGATATAAACTATTCCTCACAGGCCCTGTTTCTGACCAATGGTCCCCAGATGGCGGTGATATTTGAGAAGGTTGTGTACCCTTAGAAGGAGAAGCCTTGCTGAAGGAGGTGTGGCACTAGGGATGGATCTTGAGATTTAATAACCTGGCCCCACATGTTGTTCTCTCTTTTTGCTTCCTCAATATGGCTGCAAAGTAGCAGCCAATCTCCTGATCCAATAGCTATGCTTCCTCTATTTTCTACTATATTTATTTCTTGCTATAATGGACTCTCCGTCCTCTAAAACTATAAGCCAAAACAAACCCTTTCTAGACCCTTATGTTGTTTGGGCCAAAAAATTCTATCCCACCAATGGCACTGTAAGTGGAACAATTTAATAGTTACAAAGAAAACCTAAAAATCAGGTAGACAGAATTCTAAGGACTAGCTCAACAGTGACAAACCCAATATGCTGTGTGCTCTGAGCTGGTGCCCCCCCTCTACCACTGGTTTCATCTGCTGCTGCGACCTCAGTAGCAAGTCCATTCTAGGTACATAGCAAACGGTGACACTTCTTGAGGGATGTGGTAATCGTTCATCAGATCTTTTTTCTAAGTGTTCTTCCTGCCATGGTTTATATTCTTTATTTATTTATGTTTTGATCTCTTATTATGAAAAGTATCAAGCATACAGAAAAGTGAGAGAATAAAGATAGCCTGTCATTCAAACTCCACAACTACAACTCAAGTACAATTCTGTTTTACCTACAACCACTAATACCCTTGCCATTCCTTTAAAAGGAACCCTAGAGCTTTAGGTACACTTATTTCAATGTGTACTTTTGAAAGACACCAGCTCTTATACAAGCCTACACATGTTGCACTATTACTCAGCCCCTGAAGACACTATCTCAGCCACAACTGCTGAGAGCACTTAAAACCACAGTGAGCAGAGTAGTTGTCCTCTTTAAAGTTGTCACATCTTAGTTATATTCCACCTATTTGAAATTTTTAACTAACTTTATTACAACATGTCAGCTTTGGTGTGTGTAGGCCTAACTTTCATGTAGCATCACAGGCAGCAAAGCTTAATTAAGACACACATAACTCTATCCCATGGTGGTCAGCAAAGCCAGGTGTCCGGGCCTGGCTGTTTTCACTGAGACTTCAGGCACACAGCCCACTGAGCACAGCAGCACTCTGGTTCCATTTTCTTTTATCAAAAGGAAATAGGGCAAACTTTGGGGACTTTTAATGGCTTTGCTGAATCATGCCAGTGTGTTTCTGACATCATGCATATATGTTTGTTCATTTGTCTGTATGTATGAAATATAAACATCCCCATGCAATCAAAATCAAATTCCAGTGGGAAGATAGAGTCCCTAGTTAGGCTGATGAGAGTCACCTGGGCTTTGTGAGGTCGCATATTTCTTATGCCTATGAAGATATGTCCAACAGAACAGAACCACAGGTTTCCCACAAGAGGGGAAATGTCCCCAGATAGAGAACTTACACTGATTCCATAATGCTCAGTGACTCCTCGGCCATGCTCCCCAAGGACTCCAAAGGAAAGGCTTTCCTCAAGAAAAATTCTTGCCTTGTATTTGTATTTTAACTTAACCTAGGTGTTAAACAAAATCCAATTTTAATATCACAACAACTAGCAGCATTAAAAAGTATTTTTTGGGGAAAATTAAGCTTTTCAAAGTATGTAGAGTTGAATGTATTTATTTATTCTATATTTGCAAATTTACCTAAAAGTTACTTGTAACCTGGAATCAACATCCATCTGTCTATGTGTCCATCAGAAGAATGCAAAGAACTGTATCACCTGACAACGATGTTCTCAGCTAAGGGTAAATTGTTTCTGAACAAGTATCTCTTTTAGAATAATTATTGCATATATTTTACATTCCTGTGCTGTTTACAATGGTCCTTTTAAATACTTTCTAGTGTTTATAAGTGTGAGACATTTCTTATGAGAAAAGCTGTTAGAAAAGCTCCATTCTGTAAAAGCTGTAAATTTGTGGGCCATGACTTCAATGTGAATGAATCAATATGTATCAAATGAGCTATTTTTTAAACAAAAAACAAGCTATGTGCTGACAAACTCATAGGAGCCCAATTCTGTATTTGTCCAATAGCAACAGCTCACCGTTCCCTAAAGCAATGTTTGTGACATACAATTGTTTCTTAGTGTTTATTTCAGATCTCTAAGATTCATCGCACTTAACAGAGACAGCAGAATACAAGTTTTAAAAGAAAGGTTAAGACATTTATTACATTTGTAAAATGTAGAAAATGTTTTTGCTATGTTGTTAAGGTCTGTTAGGCTGTTGTTACTTACATTGTATTTATCTATTTAGAGACACAGCCTCACTCTTTACCAGGCTGGCCTAAGTGCTCATTTTCCTGTTTCGACTTCCCAGAGGCTGTCATTTTTTTCTCTACCTGCAAGCTTATAAGAAAATCTGTAGGAGGTGATAGATACAGATGTGTGCAGGTGCCCCCCCCATTTGTAATGACTTTATCCATATATAATTTATACATAATCAGTTCCAGAACTGAACTGAATTGAAATGTATAGCAGCCAGGAACCACTGGAGTCTCACAAAGACACGCAAAATAACTGGCTCTAAAGCCTTCCTATGCAGCATGCTTTCTTAGTTAAGGATCACAGTTTTCATCATTATAGAGTCAATTACTAAGCTCTTTTTTGCAGTAAAACTATAGAAATAATGCACAGGATATGTAAGATGATTTAGTGTTCTCTGCTACAAATCTATCAAAATATTACCTGCCATTTTGTTAATTAAATTAAATCAATTAAATGGGTGTGGGGGGAGTAACTGTAGTTATTTGGTTAGCAAATTTACTCAGGGAGCACAACTTTTCAACATGCACTCTTTTCCATTTCTTAGCAAGTGTGAGATATTATCTACCTTTAAAAATCATATTTTATAAAATAGTAACAATAAAACAGCATTTGAAGAAATGCTGTGAATCAAAATGGGAATTCCAGGCTTGAAAGAATCAGTGGCTGAGTTGAGCCCCTGCAAGCAAGCCTGCAAGAGATTGTCTAGCTGATGGGGAGGCCCAGTCCATGGTGAGTAGGACCAGTCTTTGGGAAGGTGAATAAGATGACAGGACTAGTTGAGAAAGTTGGCATCCTTTTGTACACTTATCTGGACATGCTGGTCTGGCAAGTAGGGACTGTCCCTCTCAGCAGTCCTGTGGATGTATGGATATGGTGTGGCCAGTTCTCTTGGCCCTTGATGTTGGTGTGGACTCTCCTGCTAAGCTAGAACTGCAACTGGACTATCGTAAATGAGAATAAAACCTTTTTGTTTCTTATAAGCTGTCTAGTCATGGATTTATTGATAGCAATGCAGGCAAACTATAAGGCAGGCAAAATGTAAAACAAAAACCATACAATGGAAGAAAATATTTGCAAATAGAATCTGGTAAAGCCTAATATTCAAATCACATGAATTCCTATAACTTAACAAAAAACAAACAACTCAATAAAAAAAATAGGCAAAATGGGCTGGAGAGGTGGCTCAGGAGTTAAGACTCTGCCTAGCAACCAGAAGGTCCTAAGTTTGGATACCTATGTAAAAACCCCAGGTAGAAATGGCTGTGCCCTGCACTTCCAGCCCTAGTGGGTAGAGCCTAGGAAATCCCAAAGCAAAGCAAAAAGGAGGTAGAAGTAATCTAGGATGATTCCTGAAGTCACCTTTGGTGGTCCTCCACAGGGATACAAAGCCCCCCTCACACACACATACATACACACACAAATTTTTAAAAGATGAGCAGAGCACTGAATAGGCCAACAAGTAGATGGAAAAAGAGAATCAATTCAATTAGTCACATTTGAGAAATCAAATAAAAAACACAATAAAATGCTATTTCACAATTGCTATGGTGGCTAAAATAAAATAAGCCAGCCCAGAAAAAGAAGCAGGGTTAAAGTTGCGGAGAATATGGAACCTTGTACATTGGAAATGAAAAATGGAACAGTCACTATTGACAATAGCATAGAAGTTAAAATATAAATACTATTATATATAGGCTACTGTTAGGTTATGTATAATCTGTAAAGAGGTATTCAAAAAATATACTTGTATGTGAATGTTCATAGTGGCACTGTTTGTAATAGCCCAAAGGTTAAAACAACATTTGTAAGAAGAGCAAATTTCTCCATAATGAAGTACATAGCATTCAAAAGGAATGAATAACTGATACACGTTATGTGGATAAACCTAGAAGGCATAACATTAGTGAATGAACAAAACGAAAAGGTCTCAGAGATTGAAGGATGCTGTTTACAGAAAATATGAAAAGCAGAAAAATTCATAAGACCCCAACTGTAGACAAGTGTTTGTCAGGAGCTATGAAGAGGGTGATTCCTTGTTTTGGACTTTAGAGGAGTTGAAGGTTGCACAACACACTGAATTACTGAGTGCCAGTGTTGCGCACGTTGAAATGGCTAATTTATTTACATAAAGTTCACCTCAAGGAGGAAAACTTCAATGGTCATGGTTTTTCACTGTTAAAAAGTTTGAGTTTGTATGTGTGTTTCTGTGTATGTGTCTGTGGTATCAGAGGATATTGTGCTTGTGGGAACCAAAGGTGACTTCAGGAATCACCTCGGATTGTTCTACCTCCTCTTTAATTGACGTTTCCCAGGTTCCACCTTCCAGAATCGGAAGCTCTTGCCATTTCTGTCTGGCAGTTTTATGTGGGATCCAGGAATGCAAACTCAGGATATTTTGCTTGCCAGGCAGAGGCTTAACCCCTTAGTTATCTCTCCTGCCCTCAGAAGCTGAGGTTTATAAAACACACATTATCTATTTTCATCTATATAAAATTCTACAGAGGATACATTGATGGTTGCTTGAGGACAGGAATGGACATGAGGGAACTTTTTGGACCTTATCAATCATCTATGATGGTGATAAAGGTAGATATATCTATCAAAACTTATAAACTTTAAGTAGGCATATTTCATGTCACTTTTGCTTCACTAAAGATGGTTTTTATAAGCTAAGTCCGATATTCTTGAAAGGCCAGTGTTGAATATCAAAAATATCTCATTTTTTCTGGTGTGACAGAACATGAAGCTTGTTAAGAAAAGCAGTGTAGACATGCTTTAAATGTGACTGTTAGCAAAAGGTTTGTCTGCCAGATAATTAAAATCTGAAACAATGACTTACCACTTCTGGAAGAGGACATATCGTTCCAGTATTCATATACAATCCCTCTACTACGATGAACCGTCGAGTTACACGAGCCTTTCGAGGATTCTTTAGAAGAAAAGAACCGACATTCTGTATTTTAATAACTCCAAATATAAATATGACATACCCCCTAGAACTTTCATTAAGAGGGATTTAAAAAAGAAAGGTCTTAATAAATTTGAATCTCATTATTTGCAACCCTCTTATTTCAATATAAACTAGGTTCTTTCCTCAGGCATGCTTGTCAGTTTAAGCCAACTAGGTGAGCTCAGAGATATATACAATCTGGGCCTCCTGACAATATCAAAACAAACCCCTCACACCCTGACAGGTAAGTGAAACAGCCTGAGGGAACTTTCTGATGAAACAGACTCGTGGGTGGGGCACAGAGTGAAACCATTGTCCAAATAGTAAGGCTATGGTTTGTACATTTCAGCATAATAAGAAAAAAACCCACAATGAGGATCATGTTCATCATGGATATGGCCTGAAGAGCAGGTAGAGGTGTAGATGGTGTAAGTATCACGGGAGGTTAATGAGGACATTCAGAGGGATATGAGGTGGATGGAGGGTGTGTACTGTGACTGTACATTCCTGTGTGTGCTTTCAATCTCTGAGCTCCCTTACCCATCCAAATACAATGAAACCTTTATCCTTCCCTACTCTTCACTGACATATTAGGGAGTCAAATAAATTTCAACTACAACCTTGTTTAATTAGGGTCAAAGTGGTGGAGTACATAGGCTATTTTAGTCAAACAGTATGTATCTCTGAATACCTTGTACACAGAAGATCACTAATAAATCTGTTACATCTAAGAATCTGTAAATGCTTCAGGTGTTACTATCAAGATTGATAGATGTACTTGGAACTCATCACTACCTCCTATTCAGATTTGTTACACCTCCTCCAACATAGAGTCAGCAGCTCAGCCATCAGACCAATACTTGCTGAGGTCTACAATGAGATTGCCCAGCCTCTCCACTGTCTCAACAACCAAAGGTGAATACATTCCAGTGGCAATATGGATCTGTTGGGAGTCACTGATGGAAAGAGGCCATCTGCCTTTCTGAATAGGATTATTGTGACTTCTGTACAGGATTGTGCAAGACAAATGCATAGCAAAGTGCTTTACCACAGAGTCATTGCTCCATCACATCGATTTTCTTAGCATTTTAAAATCGGTCAATGTTGAAGAAGTACGAGATGAGAAAATAGACAACTTTAAAAATTAGGTAGCTGTTTTATGCACTGTTGATTCTTGTCTTTTATATATTTATGCATGTATTATTTTCTTCACAATTGGGATATTACTGATTTCAGAATCTGACTTTTAAAAGTTATGTTGAGATTATGTATAACTAAATAAGATAATATTACCTAAAACATGGCTTTAATTAAAGCATTCTATTTGTGGGTACGCCCTAAGTACTTAACTACTCACTAATGTTGGATTTAGGTAGTTTTCCCTCAATTTGTCTTTTTACACCATACTATGAATATCCTTCAGTTTTTCACTTCATTTCTGATTATCTTCTAAAGACAATCCTCAGATGTGGGTCGAAGAAGATATTTCAAGACTTACAACACATTTGCCCATTCATTTTCTAGAAGGTGCTGGTTTATTCTTCTAAAGCTTATAGAAGTCTGCTTTGTCTCAGCACACCCATGTTGGCCTTGATTATTACTGGTAAAAGGTGTCTTTATCTGCTAGCAAAAACACCAAGCTTTATTTCCTTAATCTGTGAGGCAAGGCTACTTCTAACTTAAAGGCTGTTCATTTCTATTTCCTATTTCTTTTTAGGAAGAATATGGGATAAAATAGCAGTAAATGAAAAAAGGGACAAAAAAAAAAAAAGACCTCTGTGAATTATGACATGAGAAACTGAAAGCTTGCCCAAATGGGATGAAAATTGCAATATTTTAATGCACTTTCAAAGAATACGTAAGTGTCTAAGCAGGAAACCTTAAAAGTTAACAATCACATTTATTATTTGTTTACAAGTAAACAAAAGAGATTATTTCTAAAAACAAAATGTAAAGCCATTTAACAGCTTATTACTGGGAGGAAAATGTGATATAAATTAACAAGTCAGAGTAAAATTAAATAATCATATATAATTTCATTTTGTTATTCATAAAGTTCCATGCTTACACCTTACAAAAAACACACATGAAACTTGAATATCACAACCTCAGCCATCATTTTTTTCCTTTATGGTGTGCATGTATGTGTGTATACATGTTTGTATGGGTATGCACACATGCATGTGAAAGCAAGAGGTTGATGCCAGGTGTCTTCCTTTCACAGAGATGCTGGGTACCCAGACTTTATCCACTGAGCCATCTCCCCAGCTACAAAGTAGCATTATTTAATCTGGTGGCCAGGATTTTATTATTTAATAAGATAAGAACCATCTTTTTACCATGTATAGAAAGAAACAGTAAGTGTACTAGTCTCAATTTCTACTGTAAATGTTCCTAAATTGAGTAAATGCAAAACACTGGCTGACAATGAATAGTAAGTTTGTGCATATTCACCATACAGTGTGCATATTGATGAAGTATCACACAGAAGCTGGCTGATTCCTAACAAAGATGACAGAATCCAAAATAAATAATGTAAATATTTGGGAAAATGGAAACTAATACCAAAATAAGTATTGTGATGAGCAGAGTTGTTCTGGCAAAGTCCACTTGAAAGGAGTTTTTGAGACAGGCTTTCAGGGCAGACCATACAACATGGTGTCCTGCTGCAAAGCCACATCCCAGAATGTCTTTTCCTGCCCATACTGTCAGGAAAATAAATCATAATCCTGACAGTGATGCTCTGAACACATTTCTGCAGTGCCATTCTCCAATCACATCAAGGAGTTACTTTCTAACCAATCAAGCGTGATACAGGTTCCTGGGTGTGAAGAACTGAAGCAGGTCTTCAAGGTGTTGGAGAGGCTGCTCTGGGCGGTGGCTCCCCACAGGAAGCTAGTGCTTGCAATTCAGAAGGCAGGGTGGGGAGAAAGGGTCTCACTCAACTTATAAATTTATTAATTAAGATTAGCTGATACAAATATGTCTGTCTTAAATTCAGTACATGCACTTTGTTAAAGTCCTAATGAATGCTGGCGCGACTCCGCAGAACCTACTGTTCACTGAATGCAAGCTATTTCTCTCTCCTCAGCCCCCTTAGTAAAATGTAACTGAAATACATTTAAGGCAAATTTTCTATGACAAATTACCACTTCATATATAATTTAGTTAGAAAGTACAAAAGAACTATATAATTTTCTTCAAAAGTATTATACCTTTTGATCTTCAAGCTCTTGTTCTTTTAGTAGTCGTTCCAGGTCAGCGACATCATTATGCTTAAATAACTTAATGTCACTACGTGATGCCTGTAATCCTTTCTGGATAGCAAAGCAGGCTGCTCTGTCCCTGCGAGGGAGAGAAGCACCAAATTAAGGTTAAAGAGTCTACTGTCAACGTCTCAGTAAAGGAGTGCTTGCTTTTCAGTTGACTAACTTCTGTTCTTTCTACATGATTACCACACAACCTATTCCAAGAAAACATGCTCTAGACAAATTCTAACCTCTCTAAATCAGGATGCAAGCTGTAGATGACATATGAGCTAACTCACATACTCTTTCTAAATCTCAATCATAGGCCTGTCTGATTTGATTTTAGACTTTGGGAAGCTGTAATAGTGGCACCCTACACTCCTCCCAGGGAGCATGAACTTCTACACCACCTGACAGCACTGGGGTACCTCATCATCTGCACTTGGAAAATAAGTACCATCATTCCCAGCAGCAACGAAAAAACTCTGACCTGAGAAAATACAGGCAGCAATGACGTAGCAGTTCCTATCCTTCACCAATGGGGTAGTGTCAGAAGATAACTGAAACAGGTAGGTCAGATGTGCCCACCTTTTTACAGTACAACACACCATTTGTTTATACCAAGAATCAGATGGTATCATACAGGTTATGATTTAAAAAAAAAGTCACAACTAGAATGACAGAGAGCCTGAGATGATCTGTCAGTGATTTCAGAGAAACCAGGATAAAGATTTTTCAGTAATCAATTGCCAGATACCTAAAGCAAATGGGGGAAAAAAACTTCAGCAAACAAATAGAAGCTATAAAGAAGAATCCTATGGAGATAGCATATTGATAAAAAAAAGATACTCCAAATAAGAGACAAGTGGATGAGTAGGAAAAAAGGAACCAGTAGAAATGATTTGCTGTGTACACCAGAGAGAAAATAGACTACAAAGAAGAGAAGGAGCTTCAGGGACCTGGTGAATATAATAAATGATCCAACTTGGTGTCACTGCAGTCACAGAGATGGGATTGCAAAAGGACTCAAAAAGAAATCTTTAAATACACAAAGTGGTTTAAACTTACAGATTAAAACAGTTGAAAAAAAATTTTTAAAAAAAGTAGCTAAGCAAATCTCAAATAGCTTATCCCAAATAAATAGTCCACAAGAGACATGGTCAATCTCCTGAAAATTAATGACCAATTTAAAAAAACTGGAAATAGTGATAAAAAAGTGTCAGGCAAGAGGACACAGAATATCTACATGATTGCTTGTGAAATTAGCAAATTAGAAAAAAAGCTTGTGAAAAGATGCAAATGTAGAAAGTTATTTAAAAACATACCCAACATGAACATTTGGTAGAATGATTGACAGACTAAGTATATTGATAACCACAGTCTGAACGCCTACTGTGTGCAGACTGTCAATGTTTGCTGGAAGGAAGGAAATGAGACATCAACAGTGTTTCTATATTCAATGATTTATCAAGACCACTCATCAAACAATACTTTCACACCTAGCATTTCTGCATCACATGAATTTCAGGCAGAACATTATTTCAAATTACGATCTGATAACGTGGTGTTTACTTGTAACCCCAGTACTTAGGAAACAGGGTAGGAGATAGGAAGACTGTAGGTCAAGGCTAGCCTGAGCTACAAAGCAAGATTCTACATAAAAATGGAGGGCTAAAACTATGGCTTAGTGGTAGAACACTTGCCTAGCATATGCAAGGCCCCAGATTCAACCTCTAGCATTGCAAATAAAAGTTGATCAAAAGGCAGAGCAAGACAGCAAGCTCCCCCCCCCTGTTGTCTGACAATAGATACATCAAGCTGGACAGCTAGCTATTCATGTGTCAACTATCTTATAAAGAGCTGAGAAAGCCAAGTGAGAGAGCATAGCTTTTTAATTTTATTATAATTAAATGAAAATAGCAGTAGGATAGAATTGCTGGAATCACAACTCTCAACTCTAACTAGAGAGGTCTCCTAAGAGTTCCCTCCAGATTGGGAGACACAGATGGAGTTAAATCCAGGCCTTAGACTTGGAACCAAGAACCAGGCCCAACATGGTAAAATTAGGTGTTGAGCAGAGTCCCTTGACATTAGGCCAATACTTGTGGACTGAGCCAGTAAAGAGCCACATTAGCCAGGCTATAAAAAGACTGCTTCTACCATTCTTCAACTCTGGATGACTGGACAGGGAGCAAGGCTCTGTTTGCTGGGAAGCAAGGAATGCACAGAGGCACTGTCTTAGACCTCAGCAGCAGGACTGCCAAAAAGATCAGCACTGGCTATGAATGCAGGCCAGGACCTGCATGCTGATGTAACATGCTCAAAAGTTGGCCAACATCGTCACTAACTTAGGAGTGGGCATACGCCTCATACCTCAGACTGTACAGCTGTGGGACTCAGGTATGATCCAGCTTAGAATCAGTTTTGGTGGCTAAAGGACTGTCTCTTTTGCCAAGTTAGTGCTCTCAAATGGAGTCAAAACTTCTCTGACACCAGGTAGACATAGGTGCCCCAGTGGTATGGACTTGTGTTTCAGCCTGCACTGCTGCCAGATCCAGTGTAGGCCTCACTGTGCAGCCCCTTGAGATGCCACAAGCTTTTGAGGCTGTCGCATCAAGTGCAGTCCTGTATGGTACACTTGGGATGAGCCTAGGTTTTGCCTTCACCAATACTACCCCAACCTTGGATGGCACAAAGTGGTACAAGACTCTATTCATGATGGTAAGACAAGGTTAAACATAAGAACACAACTTGAAACAGTACAAAAATAGAGAAACTTAAAGCTGGGAAGACACTAGTGCTTCCCCATTTCCAGGGCTTCTGGAACATCCCTGATGCCACAGGGAGACACATGCCTCAGTGTATAAGGCTTCTATTAATGACAGGTTCACTGTGCTGGTTGTAATAGTCTTGGGCCATGAATCACTTCAGCCTACAGCAGTGTGTACTTTGATCCTTTCTCAGTGCTCTCTTCATGGGGTGGTGGCTCCCAGGGTTACACAGCTTGACAATGTTGGCAGACATTAGCGTGGCACAAGATCCACTTATGACAACTCTGCCAAGCTGGATAGAATCCTGCTGTGCCTGAGTATAGACAAGATATTTGGGCCTGTGAGATATAGTAACCTTTTTTAGGTAGTCCCAGGATTCATTCTAAGCAATATACCAACTGGTATATTTGGGCTTGGATTGATTGCTCTTTAGTGATCAAAGAGCAACAATACACCAACAGTTAACTGGTAAATCTGGTCTTGGGGATGATGGTGCTAAAATGTGGAATAACATAAAGAAAATAAGCACTATGCTTAGAACTCTTGGAAACAGACACGAGCAAAACCAGATTACATAGAATGTAACAAATACTAATCCTTCAGTGCCCACATTTCATGATAAGCATCAAGAGCTTTCATTAAACCATGATCTTACATCATTAAAATAAGGTGCCAGTAACTGACCACATAGCAATCGGTATAAAATTTTTAAAGTCAAACAGTCACTTTAAGGAAACCAAATATGAGCTCAAAGACAATATGATGAACTATCAGATGTTCTACAACAGAAATCTGATAAATAGAAGCAATTAAACAAAAATAATACAGAATTCTTTATGCAGAAAAACACACTAAGTAAAATTTAAAATGTTGGACAGCAGGTATTGACAACAGAAAAGATCAAATACAAGAAAGAATTAGCTAACCTCAAAGATAGCATTTGCAAATATTTAGCAGCAGGAGAAAAAACTCACACGAACATTGAGACAGCATTAAAAAGAAATATTAGGTTGATGAGGTTCAAGAGAGATCTGAGAATGCAAAGGGGCCTTTCTATTTCCTATTTAAAAACAAACAAACAAACAAAGTTTTCCAAACCAAGAGACATATCCAGATACAGGAAAGGTCAAAGTAAGAGTTAACCAAAACTTTCCTCAGTCATATCATAATCAAGTTCTCAAGGTGAAAGACAGATTTCCAAGACCACAAGTGAAGAAAACTGTGGACTGACTCTTAGACTTCAGTAGCTGGCCTGTAAGGATCAGCACAGGCTGTGCACGAAGGCAGAAACTGCCAACAAAGAATACCGTACCCAGCAAAGCTATCATTTAAAAATGAAGGTAAGACAGATATTTCCAGAACTGTAGAACAAGAAAAAATGTATTCCATGCAAATCTTCTTTAAAGAACACAAACAGGAGTTCTGTATACTGAAAGAAATAGATGCTACTAGCTAAGAAGAAAACACAGGAAGGTATAACACTCACTGGAAAGAGAAATATTAAGTACAAATTCAGGATACCCTAATACTGCAAGTACAGCACAGAAGTCATTCATATCTTCAATATGGAGTCTAAAAAGCAAAGCCGAAAATCAAAATAACATTAGGAAGTTGAGGTGGCAAAATAGAAATAAGGGATTAAAGCAATTGGGCAGTTCCACAGTAGGTAATTAGGGGTAAAAGAGGTCTGCGATGAGCAATCCAAATTCATTTAGGACAAAGGCAGAAACTTTTAAAAGAGGGATTAGGGGGAGGGCAGGGAGAGGGCCCTTTTGCTTGAACTGCTGTCTTATGTGAATGGCTGTGCTGTTTTTAGAGTTTTTCTTCTCTTAAATAAAAGTGTATTTGAGTGCTATGACTCCCAATTTTCCTGACTTTTTATTCTTCAAATCAGTGGAGAAAACAAACATACTTCCAAAATTCCTACCAAATGTCTTTTCTAGTAACAGAAAGGCGTAAAATGTGCTATGGAAAATTTAAATGAAAGCAGTGCAAGAATAATTTTTTTTTAGCATGTGTGTCTATGTGTATCAGAGGGTACTCTGTGTGCCTGTGGAGGCTCAAGGGTGTCCTTAGGAATCACCCTGGACTGTGCTACTTCGTCTTTGCTTTGCCCTGGAGTTTGCTAGGCTCTGCGCCTCCACCATTTCTGCCTGGACATTTTATGTGGGATCTGAGATCCGAACTCAGGACTTTCTGCTTATAAGACAGAGGTTTAACCCTTGAGCCATCTCTCTAGCCCAAGAATAACATTTTATTAGTATTTCCTTGTTTTGTTTCTGCTCTTACTTTATGATCCTTTTAAGTTGCTATTATTTGGAAACAACCAGTCATAATTAAAAAATGACGCAAAAATGCTCCTGCTTATGTTACCAGCTGCCTGGCTAGAAACTTTCCTGCCATGGTTAACACTCACAGCATGCATCCAGGGAATGCATCTGAGTTGGTGGTCCTGCTGTGGGCAGTCAGGGCAGCTCTATGTTCTTGCTACGTATTAAGGCAAGATCACCAGAGACCTGGAGTCTGGGAAAGTTGGATGACAAGAGTTTATGACTTTTGCTAGTCTGGGAGAGCAATGTGCTGAACAGGGAAGGCAGGCCTTGTCTGGTTTTCCAGAAATACAATTGTAAGGCAGGGAAGTGACTGTTGCATCTTAAAGCATCTTCTGAGTGAAGGACTCAAACCCCTTAGTAGGGAAACCACATATTCTTTAAAAACAAAGAGGAAAAACCCACATTATTTTAGGGAGGTAATTTTCAATGAAGGAACTCTCTACATGCAGAGGCTGAGTATTACTTTGAAAGGAATCCTGACCAGAAGTGGAAGTGAAGGTTACTCACACAAACAGGATGTCCCCTCTTTTGGAATAAGCAGGAATCGCACTGGCTATGGTAGAAAATCCATAAGAGTAAATAATGGCTTCTTCAGTCTTCATAAATTTTGCTAAGCGCTCTTCTAAATCCAGATGAACATCTATTTCAACAGAAAAGTGAAATAATTGAACTATCCTGTTCTTTCTCCTTTTATAAAGAATTAAAAAGATACATAGTAGTTTAGCTATCATCTTACAGCAAAATGTAATTGTTTTTAAATAACAAACTCTAAAAAAGGTTAAAGATCCAAAGGCCTTCTTGAACAAATGAACTGAAACCAACTCCCTGTCTTTCAGTGTGTGCCCAAGGCAGCTCTGCCTTGCTATCACTGCTGTTAGAGTACCAGACCCACCGACTTTACCTGCTTCAACTGTCTTTATCACCTGCTCTGTGCAAGAAATAACTCCAGCATAGGGAGGACGAAGCTCTGAGGGAGGAATGCAGGTCACAGAGGCAGTTTTGAAGCAGTGAAGGAGGGAGCCATGATTTATCCACTGAGGGGACTGAACTACGGGGACAGCAGAGGATGGGTCATTTCCAAGCAGGGAGGAGCGGAGAGTGCCAATGGCCAGCTGGCAGATTTCAGCTATGGATTATTTAACAGGTGTTACAGAATTGCTAAAACAGGGCTGGAGAGATGGCTCAGAGCCTTTGCCTTGAAAGTAAAAGGAACTAAGTTTGGATTCCAGATACGGTATCAAGTGGAAATGGCCCCACAACCTGCACTTCGAGCCCTAGAAGGCAGAGCCTGGGAAACTCCAAAGTAATAAGGAGGTAACGCAATCCAAGGGGAATCCCGAAGTCATCCTCGGGCCGCTACAGACAGACAGACAGACAGACAGACAGACAGACAGACAGACAGACAGACACACACACACACACACACACACACACACACACACGTTGTTAAAATGAACAAGCTGTTCCATTTCAATCATGCAGTGACAAAACATAAAGCATGCTTTTCCCTATTTACTAGTTATAATTCTATAGATGGAGGCTACCATAAGTCTGAGAAATAAAAAAAAGTCATTCCATTTCCATTATCAGCTGGCTATAATAATTTCATTAGAGAGGACACTTTTCATTGTACCATTACATGAGGAATTTTAAAAGACTAAGTTAAGAAGAAGGCACCTAAGTTGATCTGAAAGTACTGGATCTATGATATTAACCCTATACAAAACCCAAGACACGTGACCGCCCACCTTCTAGGAAACACCAGAAAGGTGTCAAACAAAATTTGGCCAGAGAGATGAAAGCAGTGAGGATTTAAGTCAGTCATCTCCATCCAAGTCACCCTTAAGCCAGAGCTCAGAGAGCACTGAGGAAGGAAAGGAAGCAGTAAGAATCTAAAAGCCTGAAAGTGGGGAGAGGTATGGCTGGAATGTATGTTCGGGACCAGACTTGGCCTCTGTGATCATGAACTTACCACAGCTACTGTATCTACTTTCAAAAGACCTGCAGAAGATCATTACATCATGAAAGGGGAAAGACCCTTCCCTCCCTCAGAGACTAACAAGGGTTAAGACTAGATAGGACAGAAGGGGAGCAGCTCTCCCCAGTGGTATGCTCACTGGGAAAGAAGAAAGTTTGTAATGCATTGGGATTTGGGTACTAAGGGGCAAAAACTACACAAATACATGTGTAAAGCACAATTTTGTTAAAAGCTTTTTAATATATCAGATAACAAACACTACCACCATCACCATCATCTCTCAAGTAGGTGAACACGAGGCACACAGCCTCATGTTACTCAACCTCAGGCACACATTTCTGTGCACCTGTATCATTGCACCTCTCACTTCCCCATCAGGCAGGTGCTAGGTAGGCTTCCTTCCTCCAGGGCTCAGGACCCTGCCTCTGACTGGGGACCACCTATCACAAAAACATCACTATTGAACCAGCAGGTAACAATCCAGGCCACAGGGAATGGTTTCTTTTGAGATCTGTTTCAAAACACCACGTTTTTCATAGCATGCTATGGAGCCAACATATGATTTTCACTTACTCTAAAAGGGCCTTCCAAGTATTTAATAGGATTCCCAGCTCTCAAAGATTCTTATTACTGATGAGATAAGATTGTGAAGCTGTATGTAGTTTTGTTTTTGTTTTTGTTTTTAACGTGGGACCTGGGATCCGAACTCAGAACCTTCTGCTTGTGAGACAGATTTCACAACCCCTGAGCCATCTCTCCAGCCCCCGTGTATGTAGTTTTGTATCAGGGCTCCAGAGGCCTCTGCTTCCTTGAAAAATGACATGTTTGGAACAGTCTCAACAATGTGCACTAATGACCACTTATATATATCACTTATATATAGTAGTAAATTGGCATGAAGTATCTGAATGATAAACCAATCACTTGCCTGGTCTCCAAAGTTACAAAAATTCATTTTCCCTTTTATTTAACAATATTGGGTTTGGCTGACATCACCCTTGAAGAACAGGTTTGGTGACTGGTATGGGCAAGTACAGAACTTGTTTTTTTGTGATACTAGTTTAGGCGGTGAACAAACACCCAACTCAAGGAAAGCAAGCAGTGAGGAAAGCTACTAGGGTGCTATACTTTGACTTCTAATGATCCTGTCTTCCATAATAAGTGTGACACAGCTCTGCATGGAATACAGCTCAAACGCTGTATCTTCCAATGCATAGCAGCACAGAAGAGACCATAGTGGGAGGCACCCTGCCCCAAGTCCTCAAGACAGGCTGGGCCTTTGTCAAACATGCTCTGTCTGTCTTCCCTACCTGAACCTGAAACAGGAAGCCTGGGCTCATGCTGCACTCTCTCCATCACTGGGTATGTACCCAGACAAGTCTGAAACTGCTCTATGCCTCTGTATGCTTCCCCGACAAACGGGGTAACAGTCACACCCTCCTCAAAGACTGCTGGGAGGAATACTTAAACTAATGTCAATAAAAAAAAAAAAAAAGCAGTGCCTGGCTTGAAAAAAGACTCCTTCAATTAAACCATTATCTATAGAATCAAAGATTTTACCTTTAGCTCATGCATTGGATCAGTGGTAAAGCACTTGTCACGCAAGCCTGACTGCCTAAATCTGATGCCCAGAATCCACATAAAGAGAACTGATTGCACAAAGCTGCCCTCTGAGATACTATATATGGCACATGTGTGCATGTGCATATACTTATAATAAAAAGATGCTCAGTGATTAAAGGGCTTGCTGTGCCTATAAGAAGACCAAGCTCAGAACTCTTGATCCCACATAAAAATTTTGTAAGTGTACCTGCTCATCTGTAGTTTCAGCCTTAGAAAGCAGAGATTGAGAATCCCCAGAGTTAGCTATACTAATCCTATATGCAACTCTGAGTTTGATTAGATACCCTTTCTCAAAAAGAACAACTGAGGATGACTTCTGACATTACTTCAGTCTCACGTGCACATGCCTGCCTTTATACAAGTTAGTATACAGACATATAAACATAATCTCCCCCCTCATACACATGAATATGGTGGAAACAAAACAAAAACAAAAAAACTCCAAAAAACAGCCCTCGGCTTAATCTGGTAGAGAAGGCCTGTAAGCAGTTATTCAGGAGGATGAGGCAGGAAGATCTAAGTTCAAGGCCAGCTTAGGCAATTTAGTGAGACTGTATTTCAAAATAAAAAATATAAAAAGGGCCAGTAGTAGAGTGCTTGCATATACAAACTCCCATGCTCAATCTCCAGCACCTTACACACAATTTTTCCTAAAAGTAAAAATAACAGCACTTGTATATTTGAATGCAGTACATATTCCTCAAAGTGTTTTCACATGCAAGATCATAGGTGATCTTACCAAACATAAACTGTGTACGCTGGAACTATTCCTTCCTAAAAACATGTGGTAAAAAACATGATCCCATGACCAGCAGAAAAGCAGCAGTGGATCTAGTGATTTAAGGACCACACCTTCCTTATAATAAAATGTATAGTCACAGTACAGATAATTACGCTCACAAAAGCAGAAGACATTTTTAAAACTATCCAAAGGAATGCCTACTCATTACTGGCTCCATGTTATGGTTACATTTTAGTGTCAACTTGAAAGTTGCAGACTGTTTGGGGCACAGCTACGGTTGAAACCCAGTCCATACTGGGTGGTACTTTCCAGTGGTGGACCAGATAACAGGAAGTGCAAGGAGAAGGGACTTGCTCTTCCCTTATCCAGTGTTGACTTGTTATAGAGTCTACTCTTCAAGTACTGTTCACTTTTACAGTCTCATCACCCTCTTTGTTGCTGCTGCCACTGCTGCCTCCATTCTTGGCTGAAGCAGAGCTTCATCCATTCCATGTTGCTGCTGGTCCTGCTGCCTTTAGAGCCTGGTCTCTAGGCCTCGCTGCTGTTCACTGTTGATTGCTGACGTTGGAGCCCAGCTGTTCTTCACCAACGTTGGAACCCAATGTCTTTCATCCTCTAGTGATCTTGGGATCTTTTGGCTCTCTGGGACATTCTGGTCAAGAACAAAGCAACTACGAGTGGCAACTTTGAAGGACACTACTTTTTTTTTTACTGTAAGTTAATTTAATAAACTTATTTATATATATTTCATTCTAGAGATTCTGTTTCTTTAGAGAACCCTGACTAATATAGATTTTGGTACTGGAGAAGTGGGGTGTTGCTGATAAATCTGGCTATGTGGCATTTGTGGATTTTGAATGTTTTTGTTGGAGAAATTTGGAAATGTTTGAAGATTTTTGTGAATGCAAAAACATTTGAACAAGTTTAATGGGCCATTTGGAAAACAGTAATGCTGAGAGTCATGAATTGTTTGGGCACAGTTTGTGATGAAGGGAACAACAAGGATTTTGAAGTTGAATTTAAAGGTGATGGAGAGGAGAGCTGTGTTGGTGGCTGTGAAGCTTTGGATATGGAAAGGGCAGGCAGCAGAATAGCTGTTGCTGTTGGAGAAATGGACATCAGTCAAGGAAAACCTAATACTTTGCACTGGGACGGTGGAAGACGAATACCACCAAATGATGATTCCGAGGTGTGAAAATCCATATTCCTTCAGGCGCCAAAAGCCCAAGCTGAAGCTGTTTCTTGCTCATTGGAAGTTTCCGCTGCCTAGAAAGAGGCTGTGGTTCAAATGGACCAAGCTACCTTTCAATCTCACTTTGGAATCTAGCAGTGTCCCCCACATGATATTGGTTTTGATGTATGATCACGGTGTTCATGGAGAACAGCAAAATCTTAGCACCAAGTGGCAGACGCAGAGTTCCTGCGGGGAAAGGTGAAGTTTGTGGCTGCAGAGGCAAACCCAGAGTGTCGTCCGAAAATGCCAGAACCATGGGATGTATGCTGAGGACAGCTGCGAGTGGAGAGGTTCAGCCTGGTTCAGAGGAACTCTGCTTCTACAACTTTGAGCTGCAAATAGGGATTGGGAACACCTAGAATCTTTGAACCACCGTGACTATGTGATGAGCAACAGACGATGGATATTGAAATACAGAATGCAATAACTGATTACTGGATTTTGATCTTAACTTATGTTTTCTTATTGTTACAATGATTCTATTTGGGATAATTAAAGAACGACTTTTGGTTTCAACATTTTAATAACTGGACTCTTAATGACTAACATTTTAAATTGGATTTTATATTTAAATTTAAATATAACTTTTGCTAACACCTATGGGGACAAGGATCAAAGGTTACAGTTAAAGCACTATGTTTTTGTGTCAAGTTGACAAGAGGTGGAGTGTCATAGTTAGGCACAGTTGTCAACTTGACAGTTGAGGGTTTGAGCTCTGGGCACATTTGTAGAGAATTAGTGGTTGAGTTAAGCCCAGAGCAAACCTGCAGGAAATTATCTAGCTGATGGGGAAGGCCCAGCCCATGGTGGGTGGGATTAGGTCCAGGAATAAAATATGGAAAGCTAATTGAGAAAGTTGGCATCCTTGTGTACATTTGGCCAGACATCCTGGTCTGGCAAGTAAGGATCGTCCCTCTCTCAGCCATTATGTAGAGATGGTGTGGCCAGTTTGCTTGGCCCTGGTATTGGTGTGAACTCTCCTGTCAAGCTGGACTAAGAATTATAACCAGAAAATCAGAAGAGAAAATAATCCCCTTGTTCCCTTAAGCCGTCTGATGTGATTTATCAGCAACCATGCAGGTGAACTACAACACTCCAGAACAGAATGAAATCACCACCTCTGCACACAGCCATTCCACCACTCTTTCTACTTAGTATAAGACCAAGGAGTCAGGCAGGTATCACTTATACCAAACAGATCCCAGGGCACCAGGAATTATACATAACAGAAACAGGAGAAAGAAATAGCAGATGCCAGCAGATGTTTTCCTGAATATATAGCAACTTAAGTATCCCTGATAAAAGAAATTACTCCATTTTAAATACACAGAAGTAGTTGGGAAGACAGTCCAATCAGGATTATTTGGTTATCCAGGTTTTAACCATCATTGTGAACATACTAATTGTGCACATCAATGGGATTTGATGTGGCCTTTCCATCTGTACATGCATTGTGCATGAAAAACAGTGTTTAACTTAAGAAAAATGTAGCCTTGGGCTGGGGAGATGGTTCAGTGGGTTAAAGACCTTTGTGTCCCAAGAAAGTAAACAACTCCACTAAAAAACGGGCTACAGAACTGAAAAGAAACTTCTCACAAGACAAAATTCAAATGTCTAACATCTTTAAAAATGTTCTACCTCCCTAGTCATTAGGGAAATGCAAATTAAAACCACCATGAGATATCATCTCACTCCAGTCATAATGGCCAAGATCTAAAACATAGCAATACCAAATGCTGGTGTAGATGCAGGGAGAAGGGGACCCTCACACATTGCTGGTGGGATTGCAAACTCATACAACCCTTTTGGAGATCAATTTGGAGTTTCCTAAAAAGGTTAAAATTTGAAATTCCATATAACTCAGCCATATCACTCCGTATATTCCCAAAGAACATTGCATCTTGCAACAGAATCACGTGTACAATCATGTTCATAGCAGCTCTTTTCACAATAGTAAAGAAATAAACAACCTAGATGTCCAACAGCTGATGAATGGTTAATGAAAATGAATGAATATATTCAGCTGTCAAGAAAGATGAACTAATGAAATTTGCTAGCAAATGGATGGAACTAGAAGAAATCACATTGAGTGAAATATCTCAGATGTAGAGACAGACATGTATTGTATGTTCTCTTGTAAGTGGATCCTAAAATTAAACATTCAGTTTGATGAAACTCTTATAACACCTACAAACAAAAGAAAATATCTCAATCCCAAACAAGACCACAGCCTACTGGAATGGAAGAGCAGTGAAATAAACAACCAACCAGAGTGTAGGGTACTGACAACCTTAAAATGCTCAGTTGGAATCAGGTCAACCAAACTTCTCCCCATCCTAAAGGCTCAGGAAATCTTGCAGAAGAGGGGTGGTAAGATTGTAAAAGCCTAAAGCTGGGGACAGGGGGCAAAGCTGGCCAAGTCTTTCCACTAAAGATAGGATTGCTACACCCAGAAATGTACTACAATGAGACTTATCCTCACGAGACCTGCAATGTGACTGACATATCAACATTCCCCCATAGACTAAGCAATGAACTCAGGAGAAATAATTACATTCAGGTGGAACTTTAAGGTAGGGCTAAACAGGTGAAGGAAAGTATCACAATCAGTAGGAAGGGACACTTAACTCTGCCAGAGATCTGAATCCATACCAATACAGACAACTCAAAAGGAACCCTAGGGCCCACACAAGCAGACAGGCAGGAGGGTGGGTGGGAGAGGGATGGATTGGTGAAAGGAGAGAAGAGTGAGAAAGGGAGAGGAGAGGAAGGGAGGGAGGGGGTGAAGGACAATCACCCATTATGTTTGTAATTAGAAGACTAATTATTAATAAAAGATAATAAAATAAGAAAGAAAGAAAAAAACCTTGTGTCCCAAGCAAAAAAATCTGAGTCTGGATCCTCAGATCCTATACAAAAATCCTGGGAAATGGCAGCAGCCTGCTAATCTAACCCTGGAAGGCAGAACCTGGGAAATTCCACAGCAAAGCAGTAAGGAGACAGAACAATCCAAGTTGACCATCAGTATCACCCTGACCTCCATGGACTACCCTCTTGTGCACACATACAAAACATGTAGACTGTAGGGAACGCTCAAGCCCGAGATCTCCATTTCTTGTAGATGGATGCCAAGGGCATCATTTGTGGTCTCAGTTGCAGTGTGCCTTCTATGCCAACTTAGCTAGCCTATGCTGGTGTGGTCTTAGGCTGACTCCTGTTGACCTTTCCGCAAGGGGCAGGGACAGATCTTGTCCTGTCCGGAATTGGGTTCAAGGGCAGAGGTGTTTTTACATATTCCTTCCTGTTCTTTGGAAGCCATCCAGACATTATTATCACACCTAAAAGCATGGGCTGATGCTGAGCTTTATCATTATAATTGTATCACTATGTTCATGACTTGTTCTTTCTCCATCTTGTATGGGGCCATTAAGACCTATTAACATGTCTAAGGATTGGTAGGGCTGTATTGTTGGTGGTGGTCCCACCTATTGTGGACTTTGCATCTGCAGTCTGTCACTATTGATGTCATCACTCTGTGCAATGTACAGACTCCACCACCGTTCATGTTATATAAGGGACTGGGCTCCATAATAAACTTGACTTGGGTTTTCGGCTTTTCCAAGATCCCCTCTTGACCCAGCCTGACTTAATTCTTGCTGATCCCATTCTGGTACCCATCAGGATTGTGAGGTAAGCGTGTTGGTCACGGGACCCTCCAGTAGACTAGAAAAATCAGATGAATTTTAAGTCAATTATTGCTCCCTTATCTTTTCTGAATTAACCATCTAACTCATATATGTTACTTAAAACAGTAAAAAGACAGCATGTTTTAAAAAAGAAAGCTACTTTTACCACCAAGGTTTATATGTATTATATGAAAGTTGAGGGAAAAAAAGTCCTTAAAGGGGTAGAAGGCTTTAAAGACAGATACCTGAATGTGACACATCAAGGGGGAGGAGGAAATAAAATTAAAAGCAACCTTTCTGTGGGCCCAAGAAAGAGATTCCAAGCCTTGAAATAAATAGCTCAAGAATATATAAGCAAATACAAAGAGGAAAGGGGTTCTTACCTCTGCTTTATAGTCAGTGCAAAGGACCCTGTGTATACACTCAGAATAACTTAGTTATAGGGAGATTTTAGAGGTTTAAATTTTAGACTATGATAACCAGCAGTTCTTCTAATTTTACCAAATGACTGCTAAAATTTCAAGGTAAGTTTACATAATTGTAATTACTCAATTTTTTTTTGTTTCAAGACTAAGGAAAATATATGGAAAAAATCTGTTGGGAAATGAAAAAAGTGCTAATACAAACCACACACACATGCACATATTCAATATAGTCATGTGCACACACAGAAAGAGAGAAAAAAAGGAAAAGTGAAAATGGACAGCTACTAAGAACCCCAACAATGTCATCGGAAGGACAATGCACTTGGGAAACATGACACAGGACTGCAGGCATGCAAATGAACTTGCAATTCTGATCCATGTAGCAAAGTTGACTTGAACATTCAGCTACAGTCTTAGGGCATTAAGTAGTGGTCTATAAAGAAGTTTAGAGGGTTTGATACAAAACTGTGTATTGACTATACCTGTGGTAGCCATTCAGACACCTGAAAAATCAAATTTAAACTTAAAAAAAAAAACACTCAATTTTTTTTTGGTGTGTGTGTGTAAATTTTCTGTCTTTATTCACTTTTTTGCCGTTAACATACAATTTAAGAAATGATTTGTTTATCTGGCCCCAGCTCTTGGTCTATGTGAAATGATAACCATACCCTAAGGGCCAAGGAGTCTGAGTTCTAAGGAAGGTGGAACAAAACCACCATCCCATCGCCAAACTTTTGAATTAATGCATACAAGAGAACTAAAGTAATTGGTTTAATACACGGCTAATTTGGTTCGTAATCACACAGCCAAGTATGTACAGCGTTTCCCATACTTATGTGCCAGAACATCATTTGTGATACACTGTGTTATTACCATCTAGTTATTACCAACTAGCTGACTTCCCATATATACCACTTAAAAGCTTGAGGAAGATGGAACTGGGCATGGTGGCTCACACTTGGGAAGCTGAGGCAAAAGACCACCATGCATTGAGGGGTAGCCTGGGCTACAGAGTGTGACCCTATCTCAAAAACAAAAACACCCAACCTCTCTTTCCCAGTTGAACTATCAGCTACTGATGGGTTCTGAGGGAGGAGTGGGCACGGTCTTTGGTTATGAACCTACTATTAAGCCTATCAGGCTCCAGTGAAAACACTCAATTTTTGAGCTGGAGTATAGTCCAGTGAATGTGACACATCAAGGGGAAGAGGAAATAAAATTAAAAACAACCTTTCTGTGGGCCCAGAAAAGAGATTCCAAGCCTTGAAATAAATAGCTCAAGAATATATAAGCAACTACAAAGAGGAAAGGGGTGAAATGCTTGCTTAGCACCATTTATATAAACACCCCAGCGCTTGGGATCAGAGGCCCGAGAATGCTGCAAGCTCTAGCCAGTCTGGCACACCAAGGCTGCACAGCAAGATCGTCCCTAAATACCAACCCAAACCAAACAGCCAACAACAGCAACAACAGCAATGGCAAAACCCAGCTGCAAGCATGGAGGCAGCAAACAGCCCAAGAGATCATTCTTGAAACTCCTCCAATTAAACCAATGCATCTCTTCTTCCAAGTTTAAAGTGTAAACAATGCAAAGGTATACTGTTGTGCCATTTTAAAAAAATGACAGGACACACATGTGTGGTCTGTATACGATTTTTAAAAATTTACAAGAACAAGAAATTACTGATATTTATCTGACTTTATTTGGGGGTGAAATGGCAACAGAGGAGGACAAGGATAGAGGTTAAAGAATTTCTCACATCTATCTGTCTTGAAGTTAATACTCTGGATTGAATTACCTGGTCAAGAACATTAATTGAACAGTACCTAGCGGGCAATCCAAATGGAAATCTGACTGGACTATTTTAACAACATTTTCACAGCTGTGGGAAGATTAATCTTAAAGAATTGAAAACATTTCCCTCCTACATTTGATATCATAATGTATCTCATCTGTTTTCTCAGACTAACTTCTAAACAGAAGTAAAACCACACATGCAAATAAAATCTACCACAGACGCTTTTAGAAAAAAAATTTCTTATTCCAGCAGTTATGGAAAGATGACAACCAATAAGCCATTTAAAAAGTAGCTTTTCTTGTTAATTAGTACTGTGTGGAGGAAACAATTCCCCACCAAGCAAGCAACCCCTATTGGCTTAGATTAAAGGAAAGTGGGAGGCTCTGGTTTGAGCTAAATCCTTTAATCTTGCTGTTGGGAAAGCCAAGACACTGGGTCAAATTTTAGAGTTGAAATTAATGAACTACATGACTGTGAGGAATATGCTAAGCCTCCCCAAGCATTCGCCTCCTTTTCTGAATAGCTGGGAAGGATGACTAGATTTTCTGAGATTACTTGCAGTTGTAGGATTTTGGGTACCAATTCTCCTCATCTTTCTGACCTAAGTAGCATAACTACAAACTAAGAAATAAAGAAAGGCACTCATAAAAACATGTTACCCACTGAACTTTAAAACAGAAGGACTGGTGGGGAGAGAAGACAGGAGACAGCTCTCTTGCTTTACTATGCTCGCCCCTCTTTGCATCCCTCCCTCCCCACATGCCAGACTAGTGAAAATTATTTCCAGAAAATTTATTTGCTGACATTTTCAGCAGTAAAGAATAATGCAGATATTCCACACAAGTTAGGGCTGCAGCAACCAGAATTGGACTTTGCCTGACCTGCACAATGGCTGACATATCAACGTCTCCCCCAAAGTCTAGCATGGATCACAGAGAAGGCAGTTGGATCCATAGAGGCAAGGGATTAACAGTTAGAGTTCAATACTAATGGGGAGCCCAAAAAGGGGCTCTGGCTATGCCACTGAGTCCTTACCCCTCACTAGAGTTGAAGACTCAGAGGGAGGATTGGCATTCACACAAAAGTATGCTTCAGGAGATGAAAGGGAGGAAGTGGGAGGTACTGGGAGAGAGGGAGGAAGAGAGGAAGAGGGGAGAGTGCAAGAGGGGACTAGGGAGGGGAGGAGGGAGAGGGAGAAGGAGAGGTACCTATTGAGCTTGTATGATTAGGAAAAAAAAATGTGGGAGGGAAAAAAAAAGAACAATGTAAACCTAAATGCTAGAATCTTCTCTGAAGACTAAGTTTAGGAAGCTTATGGCATCTGCTATCCTACATCACCAGAGTTTAGTTAGCATGTACCAGGCTTAGAACACACCAGGAAACTGATGATTCTTCATCTTTGTCTCAGCAAATAATCTTGCCTTTCTTCCAGGCTCAAGGCAGCCTGCTGATCTCTCCCATGCTTATTTTTGATTAGGAAAGCCCTGTTGTTAGGTCTTGCAAGGCTGCCTTGATTATAGGAAGGGCACTGTTCTTTTTCCTAAACCATGCCTACTCTCCACTTGACAGAAAACGACATCAAAGCAGTGAGGCAGGCAAAAAGTTCCGGGCCCTACATGATGACAAAGAATCCAATTTCCAGCATCTGGACCCTTCACTTGACAACTCATACCACTGTCTCTTGGGTCACATGCAATAGAGACACCCCACATCCTCCCGTCCCTACAGCTCTTTCTCTTTAAGCCACACTTAGCCCAAGACTCATGCTTCCACACAATAATGAAATCAAACACAAACTGCATACATGCAATTCAACAACCAATTAAGGATATGTTTCCCAAGATATTTTTAAATCAACCTGAATCTTAACTCTTTAAAAGTCTAAAAAAGAATGCAACTTACCAAATGTGCCATAAAATCCTCTAGGTCCACAGGTACCCACACCATATTTTTTTAAAGATGCTAATGCTGCTGCCTTTATTGAAGCAAAAAAAGTTTTGATGATTTACCAGTAAGAGTTCAAAACTGATACTTCTTATTCTTGAATCCACATAGCTCCTACTTCTCTCTCCTACTTGCCTTTCTTTCTTGTAATTACAATTATCCCAAGTTTAAGGAAATACAGGTGCAGTAATTAAACCATGGAAGTTACATTAACTTAATTTACATTTTTTACATTTGTGACTATGCCTTTTCTGAAAAAATGTTTACTAGTCTAAAACCCTAATATAAAACTTCCTTGCCTTTCTTTAAATTCCTACCCAAGTCTAATTTCCTTGGATCTCTCATTGCCACACACCGGAAACTCACTTCTGCCTTCTTCTGTTAGCATAACAATGGGAAATAAACTGCTCTTTCTGACAGCTCACATGTGTCTTTATGTCCAGTTTCTTCACCAGTATTATTCCCATTTTAGTATTATGTGCTACTTACCTTTACCCGAGGGTTGTCCAGCAATCCAAGAAAATTAAAGGAGGCAAAGTTTATACATTCTTTCCCATTCACCACAATATTGTGGTTTGGAGGGCTAGGAAAAAAGGACAAAGTGTGGTTTACTTTATTCAGCACCCATCACTCCCACAGAGCGTATTATCTTGGGGTAGTCATAGTATAATTGTGTTGCCTATCACTGGACCCTACATGCTTTCTGATCTTTTTAAAAAATATATTTTATTTATTTTGAGAGACAGAATGCACACCTGCATGCTATGGTGTAGCTATATGGAGGTCAGAAGACGATTTCAGAAGTCTGTTCAATCTTTCCATCACATAGGCTTCCAGGATTGAACTCATGCCACTGGGTTTGCAAACAGACTCCTTTATCTGCAGAGTCATGTCATTTGCTCTACTTTCCAATCTTTTATTTTAACTTAATTTTTAGGAAGCAGAATTGGAGAATGTTAAATTAAAAACTAAATACTTTTCTATTAGTTTTATTCTTTAATAAGCTCCTCTGTATGACATAAATAAAAAATAGATGAATAGATTTTAGAGTTTACGTAAGGATATAGCTAAGTAAGTAGCAAGACATCTGGTTAAGCTCACTCACTTTCCTTCCTGGTCACTTGCAATTGAGGGGGACTGATCTCACCAGTCAGGGAGGGTATAGAGTCTGGCAGATAGATGGTAACCATCCTGCAAATGGGAGAATGACCCCCCCCCCACTGCTGTCTCCTACTCCTATTCCATCTACCTTTGAATCTATCCTTATAGTAAGATTCTATTTAAACAGTCTTTTATCTCTGGTTAGGAGGCGACCTCCAATACAAATCAGGATGGAGCCAAGGGTGGTGCAGGAACAGCAAAACTGAAATAACCATAATCCAGAACATCAGAGACCCTACAATAATCATCTGGAACCAAACCAGCCAAATTTCTCCCCATCCTAAAGCTCAAGGAAATTTGGAGAAGGGCCGGTAAGATTGTAAGAGCCTAAGATGGGGAGGAGCAACGATCAGCAAGATACTCCACATAAGTTAGAGCTACAGTAGCCTGTCTCAACTCATTGTCCACTTCCTCTGTTTCCTGAGTACTGGTTTTGTAGTATTTTGCCACCATGCCTGTTTGTATTTACTAGTAATTTATCTTCTTTTTTAAAAAATTTTAAATACTATATTCGTTTAAGAAAGAGAAACAGAAAGAACACATGCATGTCATGACGTGTGGTAGAAGTGAGAGGCCAACTTCCAGAAATCAGTCTTTCCTTCCGCTGTGTGGACTTCTGGAGATCAAACACAGGTCACCAGTTTTTTGAGCAAATGCCTTACCGCTGAGCCATCTTGGGCATACACATAAAGAGCTTTTTTCTTTTCTTTTTATAAAGAACTACTCAGCCGACTAGAAGATAGGCTATTTTCTGACACCTGGTCCTTTGGCTTGTGAGATAAAGGTTTTAAACACTGAGCCATCTTCTCAACTGTCAAACTAGTTCTTTTTATCTTTTTGTATTATTTTATTATTGTTGTTGTTATTATTTTATTTTGAGACAGGGCCTCATGAAGTGGCCCAGGTTGGCTTTGACTTCATTCTTATAGCCCAGACAGATCTTCAGAAAGTTGGGAAACCAGGTCTGTGCCATTACGTCTAGCTTCTGCTTGCTTTTGTAAATAATTTAAATAATGTTCTATATTATAATAAAAATTATGTATATTGAGAAAAAATAATGGATGATATGGAATACCAAACCAATAACAGCAGATAAAATAATAAGCATAATGTATAAATAAAAATTAAAGACAATTTTAAGATGTGGAAGAGAGTCTTTCCACAGAGCCTTCTCAGGAGTCTGTATACCATGTACTAACCTAAGTGAGAAAATTGAGAGGTCGAGCATTGCCAGACGCCTGCAACTCCCAGCCACAAGGTTCAGTGAGAGACCCTGTCTTGAGGGAATAAGGTACTGCACACACACGTGTACACAAAAACGTACACTAAACACACATTTAAAACACAGAGAGAGGACTGACCAGATATGCCAGTGGGTTCTAAGGACGCTGCTTGCCAACCTGGCGACTTAAGCTTGACCCCCAGGAGCCTATCTGGTAGAAGGAAAGTTTTTCTCTGACTTGTACCTGTGCATAATGGCATGCATGTTTCTCTCTCTTTCTCAAGTAAATATTTTTAGAGAGAAGGGAGAAGAGAGAAAGAGAAACAGAGACAGAGAGAACAGCTAATGCAGGTAAGAAATAGGAACCCTCAAGCCTACAGACAGGAGAATGTCCAATATACACAAGTGTCTGCATTACATTCCCCATAAGCTGCAGATAGTAATAGCAACCAGTCAGGCCTGGAGCAGAATAGAAGGTTTTAGGAAGCAAAAAACAAAAAAATAGAAAAAAGAAAAGAAAGAAGCTAATGGAGAATATGATAGAACATTCTGAATGGAGATTTGTTTCTGAAGGAAAAACCCAGATGAATTACAGATGACTATATAGAACCAAGAAAATAAACTAAAGGCAGTGGTTAACTCTAAGAAAAATAGAAGTGGGCAATAAAGAAAATGTGGTCATGTAACATTCACCTATCTAATGAGCAATAGACTGTGTGAACTCAAGAGAAAAGGGAGGAAGCAGCTGCAACTGTCTAGCTATGGGCACTGTGGAAGTTAAAATACAGCTAAGCAGCATAGCATGCTGCTGTACCAGCTCTATACCACCTTCTCCTTACCCCACGAAGACCTGACAGAATTTGCTTCCCATCTGAGGAAAGCAAGTGCATTTTTTTTTAACAGCTAGTGGGTTCTCTCTATAGCTAATGAATATAATAAAACTTGAAATGAGAAAAACAAAAACCATAAACTATTAAACTTACAACAGTATGTAAGTTTGGGTTAAAAAAAAAAAGCAAGCTGCAATACCCAAATAAAAGACTTGAAAAGGTGCCCAGACTATGGCAGAAGAAAATTTTATGCTGAGAACTAAAACCATTAGGTACTGCCAGAAATTTCTACATTTTAATCTTCAGCTAAAAAAAGGAATACTACATAAACCACTAGGTTTTAGAAAAGCACCTAAAAAGCCACTTTACCCTGACACGATGTTGTAGTTGAGAGCAGGATGGTCTTTTGAGACAGGAGGAACAAGAGGCTCTGGTTGCCACTCCTCAATCAGTTCTTCCTTCTCCTGCAGAAGAAAAGGCATGACGAGTGCTCCATGACACAGCTCAATCACACTGACTCTGGAAATGTCCACCCCTGTGCTGCAACAGAGACGTCCTAGGAATTATGCCTGGAGTTAAAGCAACCATTTCTGCATTCGGGATATTCTCTTATGCCCACTTCTCTCCTTATTCTACACTCACATGCCTTTTTCTTACTCCTTTAAAAAAAAATTCCTCCTCCCTCTTTCTGGAGAAGCAAGGGAGAAGGAGCAAATGGATGTGGAGGGCAGGAAGACTTCCAGAAGTTGCTTTTCTCGTTCTACCAAGTGGGCGCTGAAGATGGAACTTAGGTCGGCAGATTTGCGTCCAAGTACTTTCACCCACTGAGCCATTGACCTCACCACCCCCTTCTTTTCCATGCAGCTTCCATGACAACTTGAGGAAAAAATTATTACTATGTTTGGGATTTTTTTTACCCTATCCACACATAAGAAATTAAAATCTCATCTTTGATATGAGTAGATAGGATCATTTCCAACACTGAGTCTCCTTTTGAAAAATGACAAGGAGAACTTCCCCCGTGATTTCAGAAAAAGTTGTACTTTCCTTAAACAAATCAGGTGACCATCATATAGACCCTGAAAATCTAGTAAGTGTTCCTGTGTCCCTCAGACCATCTATTTATCAGATTGTGGTGCACTCCTAGTATACTGTAATACAGGGCAATGCCCTCAATACTGACTTTATTTTCCACTTTCCTCACATTTTGCCTACGTATTTTATTTGCTTTGATTTTCTTATATTGCAGGAAACATTTTGCAAATATTGCAGACTTGAGTCACCACAATCCCTTAACTGCTTTTAAGAAAAGATGCTACTAATATACATTAAGTGAAACAGATTTAACTTCTTACCTTAGCTGTAAGATCAGACCGCTCCTGTAATTTGTAAGTTTTAGAGAAAACAAGTCTGATTATCCAAAGTATCAGAATTCCTTCCAGGATAAGATGATAAGCAGGAGCCTAAAAGTGAGTAAAAAAATAAACACCTTCAACACCTTCATGTAGCATCCATAAGCACTGCCTCTCAGGACCTTTAATCTAGTGCTACTTATTCCTAAACTTCTCTGGTGTCTATTCGTTCACGCTGCCATTTAACAGCAGGCAGTTTTCCATCATATGAAAAACTTCTGATACTTCAGTTTAAAAATCTCTTTAGTAATAAAAATAAATTTTCTGCTAAAATCTGACACCCAGTCCCAATACTTAAAACAATACTGCATCTTTCAGATAACTTAAATTCTATTGGCAGAAAATCACTAACATAACATTGTACACTTGAACACACTTATCACCTCTATCTACACATGAGTAAGTCAGAGCTGTATGGAAACCAATTTCCATAATTTTTTCATTTTTCATGTCTTACTGTAGCTTGTGTACCTCTGTTAAATGTCTGGAAGTCCTCCTTAGAACATGGTGTATGTATACAAGGGGAGTAATAAAATAAATGCTTGAAGGAATGGAAGCTCTCTTTTCTATCATAGTTACCTAAAGGATATCATGTGTCCTATGCCAATAGACACAGATAGCTTAATGAAATTATCTCTCCATCCTTCTTCTATGAATCTTGCCTTTTACACATATTCAGGATAAAGGCTAGACTGAATTTCATGAAGATTTTATATATGAAAAATCCCTCAGTGAGTTTATGATTGGGGGTTCTATTCTACTGGATATCATTGGAAAAAGTAATTAGGAAAAAGTAATTAAAGAGACATTTGAAAACTGGGAATGGTGGTTTATGTTTGCATTTCAGTAGGATCTCCATATTAAAGCTAGATAGTGAGCTTTTATCTGAAAATACATACATACACACACAACAGCAATCTACAAACTTTAAGAGAATCTGCTTAAGCATCAGGCAGAAAGCAATGATTCACCACAGATTTTTTAAAAAATACATTACTAATAATAGATGCATGAATAATGAAAATTAAATGTGGAATACTGTTCAACTGTCAAAAAAAGAATTAATGAAATTTGCTGGTAAATGAATGGAGAAATTATACCGGATAAAGTACCCCAGAAAGACAGATGCTACATGTTATCTCCCTTATAAGTGGATCCTATCCTTCAGAATGGCATACCCAAAGGGAAACTTCTATAACATCCACAAAAGGAACATATGTTAGGGTGAAGAAAGATCCCAAAAGAGTGGAGATAAAAGAACACAGCAAATAGATGAATAAGGCAAGTACAAACCCAAAGTTTTAAGGGGGGGGGAGAAAGGGGACAGAATATAGTAAGGGGTGAGGGAGAGAAAAGGAAAAAAGAAAAAAGAAGGCAACTGGCTCTGGAAATAAAAGACCAAATGGCCTCTCCCAACTATGTGCACTGCAAGCTACAACAACTCTGGCTGAAGAATTGGTGGAGGAATGGTGGTCTGTCAGGCCCATGGGTAACGAATTACTCTCTAAATGTGTTGTTATCCTCTCTCCCCCTTATTGTGAGGGAACATTTGCCTGGTGCTGTAAATCTGTCCAAACAACAGAAGGGAAGAAAATAGACACAAGATGGGAACAGATGTCTTAGTATTAACTACAAATACTTGATAGTAAACTACCATCTAAACATTTCTTATATCCATAGATAAGAAAAGCTCTCAGCAATCAGCTAAGATGTACCCAGCTACAATGGAAGATTAATGAGGCAGAAAAACACAACTGGCCGGAAGTGCAGAGTATATGTGACCTTGAATGCCCAGCCCTAATCAGACCATCAAAATCTCTCCCCATCCCAAGTGCCTAAAGGTGAGGAGGTGTACTGACTGCCAGGGCACTTCGGCCATAAAGAACTGCTGCATTAGGCACGCACTGTTATAAGGTCCATCACCACCAGATCCACACAATGGCTAACATAGCAACAGTCTCCCATGAACCAGCAAGGCTCTCCAGAGAAACAACTACACTGAGGGAGACTTTCTGGAGCAGATGCTGGACAAAAGAAGGGGAGCTTCCCTGCCTGGGGACTGCCTACTAAAGAGCCATTCATACTACCACAGAGGCCCGGTCCCTTGCTAGCACAGGCGTCCCAAGGAGACTCAAGAATCCACACATGCAGAAGGACAAGAGGGCTGGATTGGTGAGGGAGGAGAGGAGGTGAGAAGAGAGGGGGGGAGGGCAAGGAAAAAGGCCACATCAGACTTAGGCAAGCAGAAATTCATATGTGAATTTTCCAGTCAACACGCAAAAAAACTTTAAAACTACATGCACATGCTATGTACATGACACATAGTTCTTTATTTTTTGGGTACACTATGCAAGCTTTCTCAAATACTACAAAGTACACGGAATTTGGAAACAAGAAGAGAGCTATCTTTTAAAGATCATTTTAAAAAACTGCCAATCACTCTTAAATTTAATTTAGGAAGTCTACTCTTTTAGATTTGTAGAAACTGTAGTTTGATGGAACCCCAACTGCTTGCTTTTGTTTCCAGTACTCACTGGGTTCCAAATCTACTCTTATATTTGTGATTCTCAATAACACTAAGAAGTCAGAATGTTACAGGTTAACAACTTACTTCCCTAATTTGAAAGGCAGAATAATATTCTGCTGCCTTTTGAAACAAACAGCAAGACTTGTCTGACATTTGCGTGGCTCAGCTACCATTCTTTTCCTGTGATCTTTTCAGTAAAGTTGTCAGAATATAACAATGAAACTCATATTTCTCACATATTTACTAATTTTAGCCTTTTAACCAATTCTGGATAACTATGTATTCAGCTCTCTTAGATGATCACAATAAAATTTTACCTAAATTAAAAAAAAATTTAGGAAGTCTAAATACTCTTAAGTTTTCTAAATACTTGGGTGCTAGCCAACATCTGCCTAGTTCATTGACTAGTCAATCACAGAGAGAAATCACTCTAAGATATCCAACTACTATGCTAGTTTAGTTCAAAACTTAAAAAAAACAAAAAACAAAAAACTCACAAATCCCAGTTCTTTTTCTGTCCAAGAAATGTTAGGTGCAAGGAGCTCTACCAAGCCTGGCTGGTTCCTTTTGGGGCATAAGAAGTCATACTGTCAAACAAACTTATAAAAGGATCAAGCATCTAAAAGAAAAGGATGCTTCTTTTAAAAAAGAATTTTAATTTTAGGGGCTAACCTAGTTGCTGTAACTAACCTAATGGTGGACATCGGTTAACAATATAGGGACGGGTGAAAGTCAAGTATGACAGCTCTCGAATATTTTAAAATGTTTGAGGAGGAAGAGAGGGGTGAGGGAGAGAAGGGGGGCGGGGAGAGGGAGGAAGAGACTCAGGTTCGAGCCATCCTGCTGACCCTCTCTATTTTCCTTCAAGAAACGTGGGTTGTACCTTGTGAAGGCACAAGCACCATCCTTCCAGCAAGGGGCTCACTACTGCCCGCTGCACATCGGCGCGGGCGCCGGGCGCGGGGCCGTCCCCGCCTGTGTCCTCGAGGCGCTAAAGAGTGGGGTCTCAGGGCTGGAGAGTGGGGTCTCAGGGCTGGAGAGTGGGGTCCCGCACGGGCCCTGACCCCACCGGCTTGCTGGCGCTTCGCTCCGAGTGCTGCGCTCGCGCGGCGCCCAGGCGCGGGGCTCCGCGGACGCGACGTGAGCTCGTTCTGCAGCCCGACACTTTGACGCCATCGCACAAACCCGCGAACCCTCGGCAACTTTTTAAGAATCCACCCAAAGGGCTCTGTGCTCCTAAGCAGGAAGAAACGGCGAACTGCACTGACAAGTGCACCGGGTGTTTCCCACCCACGCGGGACGAAGTTTCCAGCTGATGACGAGGCTGCTCCGCACCCACGAGCGCCCGTCCCGCGGGCACCGCCGCGGCCTCTGTGGCTGGACGGCCGGGGGTCCCGCGACCTCGATCGCGGCCGTAACTGCCGCGGCGGCCCCGGCGCCCTCCGTCCTCCCCCCCCCCCCCAGCTCCCCGCGCCCCGCCCTCCCCAGCCCTCGGCCACCGTGTCGCGCCCGCCCAGCCCGTCCTGCGGCTCGCTCTCCTCGCGCGCGAGGGCGCAGCTCTCCCGGAGCCCGCCGGCCCGGGCCCCGCCGCCGGTGGAAGTCAGGACCCACCTCGTACAGAGCCTGCACCATCTCCACAAGGACCCACTGCTCCGCTGCCGTCGCCATGATCAGCCGCCAGCACTCCTTCCTTAAGGAGGGTCGCAGTCGCGTCAAATAGTGCGCGGCGCAGCTCATGACGTCACGACCCCGCGCCGGCGGGCTGGGTGCCTCCTTGCGCGTGCGCACTGACCTTGCCCAGGCTTGGGTAGGCGTAAAGGAAGTCGCAACCCAAGCGGTTGCTGTCTTTTTTCAGGCCTCTCGAGAGACTCGCAAGCTACCTTTGTTCTTGGCCGTCAGCCATACGCAGAGAGTTATCAGATGCGTGAAATACGCTTCTATTGAAATCACAGACGCGGGACCAGACATGCAATCTTACAAAAGCTACCCATAGAAATATGTAAAGAATAGACCGTGAGTCTATTCTCCGGTACGGCGTTCAGTTGTTCGCTTGTGGAAGGGCCACGGTGAACATTTATATGCAGAGATTTGCATGAACAATTTTCTTTCTCTGAGACGTGTCCAGAAGTGTCAGTACAGCAGTGCATAAGAACTGGCTGTTAGCCACAGCTGCTGTTTTGTAAATCCTCCACTGTGCCTAGACGAAGAGAGACCCTGGCAGAGCAGCAATCTTTTATAGCCTCAGACGTTGCTGAGGAGTTGCCTGGGAGTTACTAAAGAGAAAAGTCTGGTGGTGTGGTCTGTCTATCTATGGACAAATGCACACACATTCACCTACACGCATATATACACACAGACACACACACAATACACAGGCACAACTAAGCACTTTTTTAGTATGCTTGTACCATTTTTGCATTCCCAACAGTGACACAATTGACTCAATTTCTCTGCAGCTGCACCACGTGTGTAATTATAAATCATTTGGTTTTAATTTTTATTTTTTGATTGGGCAATAATGTTGAAACCTTTTCGTATATTTATTTGATAGCCAAGATAGTCTTTGAAAAAGTAACTATTTATATCTCTTATTCAGTTTCCAATGGCATTGTTTCTGTTTACTTTTCCATTTGAGAATTCCTTTGTATTCCACATCCTATAGTCTTCAGTTGGATAAATGGTTCTAAGTAGTAAATATCTGTGTCCCACAAAATTTCTATGTTGAAAGATTGATTGCAATACAATGATGCTATGATTTGAATGTCTTCTGCAAATTTAGTTGGCACTGTGATAATATTAGCAGGCAGAGGCGTAGCCTTTGAGATGGGATTGTGTATGAGGGCTCTGTACTCATGAATAGATTAATATTATCATGAGACCAGACCAGTTACTATAGAAGCGGCTTTGTTATATAAACCATCTCTCTCAATTGCTCTTTCGACATGTGATGGCCTCTGGCAGGTTATGACACAACAGGAAGAACCTTACCAGATGCTAGTACCTAGATATGGACTTGTGCAAGATGAATTATCAATTTCTTTGCTTTATAAATTAATCTATTACCTGTTGATCCAGCAGTAAATGGAGGAAGACAGATGGTGTAATATTAAGAGATGGGGCTTTTAAGAGGTGATCAGAGTGCAAGAATAGAAAACTCATAAGTGAGATCAATGCTTTTAGAAAAGAGACTCCAGAGAGTTCCTTCACTTCTTTTACCATGTAAAGATCCCTTAAGAAGGTGTTGCCTTCAATAATCATTGGACAAATATACTTTCCTGTATTTCTCCAAGACCCTGACATTACCATCCTACTTGATGTTTTAAAGAGTTTGATTATTTTGCATATCTCAGATACATGGAAGTAGCTTTCTCTTGTAACTAGCTTATTTCACTCAGTATAATGTCTGCAGGTGCAACTAGGTTGTAGCATATGATTAGATTTCCTTCTTTTTAATGAATGAATTTCCTATGTATATACCATATTTTTTATTTATTCATGCATTGATGTACATACAAGTGGCCATTATATGTCAAATAAAGTATATTTTAAGTATGCTTTAGCTTTATGGTATTTCTTTCTTAGTGGATGTGGGATATCTGAGAAATCTCTGCACTACCAACACAATTTTTCTTAAAATATAAAACTATTCTAAAATAAAAAAATTAGTTGTATGTGGTGGCATATCCCGTAATCCCAGGACTTGAAAGGTACAGGACCAGGACAGCAAAGTAGGTCTTGGCTACATAATGAGCTGGAAGCCATCGTGGGCTACATGAGACACATCTAAAAAAAAATCTATTAACTTTGAGGAAGCAGAATTCATGCAAAAAGCAGGAAAGAAACTGCATAATTTAATATTTAAAAGGAAAGAAAGATATATTGCATGTATGACAAGTCATATATGAAGGAGCTTTGGATAAATAGAAAAGAGCTTTGGAGATTGGAAAAATATGGAGCAAAATAAGGGAATATGTTAGAACTTTTGGGAGAGAAAGTTAAACTAACCCCTCAGAGGGCTGGAGAGATGGGTTGGTGGTTAAAGGACCTGCTGAGCAAGGCCAGTGGCCCAAATTTGGATCCCTATACTCTATATAACAGACAGATGCAGTTGTATAAGTATCTGTAATCCCAGTTTACCTATGAGAAATAGGAGGTGATGATCCAAGAATCTCTGATAATTATGAACTAGCCTGTCTGGCTTATGCAGTGGGGGTGAAAAAACCTTATCTCAAACAAGGTGGAAAGGTGAAAAATGGTACTGGAATGCATGTGTGAGCTTGGAACACACACACACACACACACACACACACACACACACACACACAAACACACACACACATAAATCCCACAGTTCCCAGAAAGTAGAACAGAAACCCAAAGAGATAGTATAAAGATAGAAAATTAATGACTGCAGTATTACCACATTTAGGTTCTACAACTCTACATAGGAAAAGATGAGGAGAAAGGACATAAGAAAGCATGTAAGGAAATCCCTAGAAGGACACATTTCCAGGATCAAAGGCTTCATTAAGTGACCTACATCATGATATACCATCTCCACAACTAATTTAACCATTGTAAATTAAAGAATAATGGAAATAAAGAAAGCTCCCTTTGCTTTCCACACACGCCCAGGAAGCTCACAGTCCAGCCGGGACTCACAGCGACCTAGGTAAGCTCCCCCGCCCACCCCCAAACCCTAGGCAGCCCACTGGATCCAACTCCTCCCACCAGACAGACAGAGCCTGCACTGTGCTAGGTGGGGGAGGACCCCATGGGCCACGCCCCAGCTCCCCAGGTTAATAGCGCCCTGCCACCGCCACCTCCTCCCTTTCTCCTGGGGCAGGAGCTGCTCCAGGCCAAATAATTCAGTTCAGTGAAAAACGAACAGAAATTGAAAGAAGGTCTTAAGAGTTAAAACGACAATGCCCAAGTCAAATCCAAGAGAAACAACACCCAAGAAAACAAATCTCACACTGAAGGAATTAATCCCATAATGAATGACTCCAACCAGAACAAACCCACTGAAAATAGCCAAGAAAGCCTGACCCAGGATAACGACTTTCAAAACATGATCATTACCATGTTCAATACTATGAAAGAGGAAATCCGAGAAGAATTAAATAACCACATCAATCACTTTGAAGAGGAACACAACAGACACTTGGAGGAGTTGAGAAAAACAGCTCAAGAAACAAAAACAGGCATGGAGCAGTTAAAACAGACTCAAGCAGAGTTCAAAACTGAACTAAAAGAAAAGTTATCTTCAACCCAGAACTCAACAGAGTCTTATCAGCAGAACTATCGAAGCAGAAAATATAATTTCAGACCCTGAAGACAAAGTTGGAGTATTAACCCGCTCAAAGGAAGAGGTTGTTAAAGCCAAAAAGATACTCGAGAGGAATATTCAAGAGTTATGGGACACCCTGAAGAAGCCTAACATGCATATTCATGGAATACCAGAACAAGAATCCCAAAATACCACCCCTGAGGAAATTTTTCAAACGATCATCAAGGAAAACTTTCCTCATCTAAAAAAACAGAGGCCCATCCATATACAAGAGGCATTCCGCACCCCAAACAGATATGACCAAAATAGAAACTCGCTATGGCAAATAATAGTTAATACACTCCACATTCAAGATAAAGAAATGGTGCTGAGAGCTTCAAGAGGAAAAAAAAACAAGTCACTTTTAAAGGTAAACCTATTAAAATAACAAATGACTTCTCAGTCGAAACAGTAAAAGCAAGAAGAGCTTGGAGAGATGTAGTTCAAGTATTGAATGAGCAAAAATGTCAAACCAGGCTGATATACCCCACAAAACTATCCGTCATGATCCAGGGAGAAAGAAAAATTTTTCAGCACAAAGACAACTTGAAGGGATATATGTCCACCAAACCAGGCCTTAAAAAATGCTAGAAATGATACTCAAGCTTGAAAAAAAAAAAAAAAAAAAAAAAAAACAGGCATATCCAGGAGAACAGAAGGGAAGTATAATACTACCAAAACCTAAAAGTGAAACAATACACTTACAAAAGCCACTAAACATAATAAATGTCAGGAATTAAAAATAGTTTTTCCAGGGGCTCGAGAGGTGGCTCAGAGGTTAAGCCTCTGCCTTGTAGGCGGAAGGTCCTGAGTTCAGACCCTAGACCCCACATATAGACGCCAGGCAGAAGCGGGGGCGGCCTGTGTTTCTGGTCCTGGTAGGGCGGAGCATGTGAATCCTGGGGCAGAGTAAACAAGGAGGAGGTGGAGGCGGTCCATGGTGGTTTCCGAATTCGTCCGTGGTTCTACACACACATACACGCATACACGCACACATACACGCACACACACACATACACGCGCACAAATGAATAAATAAAAAAATTTTTTTAAAAATACTTTCTCCATTATAACATTAAATGTTAATGGAGTAAACTCACCGATCAAGAAACACAGATTACAAACTTGGATTAAAAATCACAATCCATCAATCTGCTGCCTGAAGGAAACCCATCTCACCACAAAAGATAGGCACATACTAAAAATAAAAGGCTGATCAAAAATTCTGCAAGCTAATGGAACCAGAAAACAGGAAGGGGTAGCCATTATGCTATTGGACAAAGTGGACTTCAAACCAAAAAAAAAAAAAAATAATAAGAGACACAGATAGATACTACATTTTAGTCACAGGTACAATTCACCAGGAAAACTTCACAACTGCACCAATACAGCCCCCCCACATTCATTAAGCAAACCCTGCAACATCTAATGCGAGAAATCAATCCCAAAACGACAATTCTTGGGGATTTCAACACCGCTCTCTCAACATGGGATAGATCAACAGGTAAAAAACTTAACAGAGACACTTTGGAGCTTAATCAAACCCTTACTGAAATGGACCTTACAGATCTCTATCGAACTTTTCATCCACGCACCAAAGAATACACATTTTTCTCAGCAGCACACGGAACTTTCTCCAAAATAGATCACATATTGGGCCACAAAACAAATCTCCTCAAATACAGGAAAGTTGAAATTCTAGCCTGCATCTTATCAGACCACAACGGCCTAAAGCTTGACATCCACAACACAACAAGCAACAGAAAATGCACTAACTCCTGGAAACTTAACGCTATGATGCTGAATGAGAATTGGATTCAGGAAGAAATTACAAAGGAAGTTCAAGATTTCCTGAAAGTGAACAATAATGAAAATACAACTTACCAAAATCTTTGGGACACAATGAAAGCTGTCCTAAGAGGTAAGTTCATAGCTCTTAATGTCTACATCAAAAAAATGGAAACATCAGAAATAAATAACTTAACAATGCAGCTTAAAGCTTTAGAGACACTAGAGCAATCTGTTCCCAAAAGCAGTAGTAGAGAGGAGATCAGCAAAATCAGGGGAGAATTATCCGAAATTGAGATAAGGAAAACGATACAGAGAATCACCCAGTCAAAAAGCTGGTTCTTTGAAAAAATCAATAAGATTGATACACCCCTAGCTAAATTAACCAAAAGCAGGAGAGAGAAAACCCAATTAACAAAATTAGAAATGAACATGGAGTTATCACTACTGATACCCAAGAAATCCAGAGAATTATAACGTCATATTTCAAAAACTTATACTCTGTGAAATTTGACAACACAAAAGAGATGGATGAATTCCTAAATAAACACAACTTCCTAAATTGAATCAAGAAGTTGTGAATTATTTAAATAGTCCTATAACATATGAGGAAATTGATGAAATAATCTCAAATCTTCCCACCAAAAAATGTCCTGGACCAGATGGATTCAGCACAGAGTTCTACCAGACATTTAAGGAGCTAATAACACCAATACTTAAACTGTTCCATCAAATAGCAAAGGAAGGAACACTACCAAATTCCTTCTATGAAGTTAATATCATCTTAATCCCAAAACGTAATAAAGATACACTTTAAAAAAGAAAACTATAGGCCAATCTCTCTGATGAATACAGATGCAAAGATTCTTAACAAAGTCTTAGTGAATCAGATTCAAAAACATGTCAAAAAGATCATCCTCAGGGATCAGGTAGGCTTTATCCCAGTCACACAAGGTTAGTTCAACATACACAAATCAATAAATGTAATTCACCATATAAACTGGTCCAAAGTTCAAGACCACATGATATTCTCGATAGATGCAGAAAAAGCTTTTGACAAGATCCAACAGCCCTTTATCATCAAAACCCTAGGTAAGGTTGGAAAGGAAGGAATCTTTATCAATATAATCAAAGCTGTATACAACAAGCCCACAGCAAGGATTATGCTCAATGGGGAACAATTGGAAGCATTCCTGCTTCGATCAAGAACTAGACAAGGCTGTCCACTCTCACCACTACTCTTCAATATTGTACTTGAAGTCTTAGCTGAGGCCATCAGACAAGAAAGGGAGATAAAAGGGATTCAAATCAGCAAGGAAGAAGTCAAATTATCTCTATTTGCAGATGACATGATCCTATACTGAGTGATCCCAAAAACTCCACCAGGAAACTCTTGGAACTAAGTTCAGCAGGTGGCAGGATACAAAATAAATGTGCAAAAATCAGAGGCCTTCCTATATGCCCAGAATGAAAGAAGTGAAAAAGCCTTGAGAGAATCAATCCCATTTACTAGAGCCCCTAAAAAAATGAAATACATTGGTATAAACCTAACCAGGGAGGTAAAAGAATTTTACAATGAAAACTTTAAAACCCTAAAGAAAGAAATTGTAGAAGACACCAGAGGTTGGAAAGACCTCCCATGTTCCTGGATTGGCAGAATCAACATCATGAAAATGACCATCCTACCAAAGGCAATATACAGATTCAATACTATACCAATTAAAATCCCAAAGCAATTCTTTAAGGAAGTAGACCAAACAATCTCAAAATTCACATGAAGGCACAAAAGACTCAGGATAGCAAAAATAATCCTGAATAACAAAAACACAGCTGGAAGTATCACCATACCAAACCTTAGTCTATACTACAAATCCATAGTTGTAAAAACAGCCTGGTATTGACTCCAAAAGAGACACACAGATCAATGGATAAGAGTTGAAGACCCAGATATAAGCCCACACAACTACAGCCATTTGATCTTTGACAAAGGGGCCCAAAAAATCCAATGGAAAAAGAACAGTATCTTCACAAATGGTAATGGCAAAACTGGATCTTCATATACAGGAGATTAAAACTGGACCCGTATTTGTCACCATGTACAAGAATTAACTCCAAGGAGCAACAAAACTGCAAAAGAAAATCAATGAACCACTATCCAGAACTTCAGAGACTCTGTATCAACCACCTAGAACTAGGCCAGACTAATCTCTCCCCATCCTGAAGCTCAGGGACATTTGCGGAAGAGGGGGAGGTAAGAGTGTAAGAGCAAAAGGATGAGAGGAGCAATGATTTGCAAGATACTCCACACAAGTTAAGGCTGAAGCAATCATAATTGGACATTGCATGCCCGGCGCAATGTCCAACACACTATTGACCTCACAAAGTCTAGCATCTGCTAAAGGCACCAAGATCCTTGGAGGCAAGGGATTGACAGCCACAGTAGTGTCCCTATGCCTAAGGGGAACACGGGAAAGGGTTCAGGGAAATGCCACTGGGTCCTTGTACATCATCGGAGAGGAGGCCCAGAGGAGAGTCAGGCATGCACAAGAAAGGACTCTGGGAATTGGGGCGGGAGGCACGGGGGGATGGGGCCGGAGGGGTGAGGGAAGGAAGAGCAGGGGGTTGGGGGGGAGGGAACTGGTGTACCTATTAAGTTTGTATGAGCTGAAATAATAATAAAAAATGTATTATAAAAAAAAAGAATTAACTCTAAATGGATCAAGGACCACGATATAAGGCCAGAGACTATAAAAACCATAGGTGAAAGGGTAGGGAACTCCCTCGAGCTGATTGGGCTAGGCCAACACTTCCTAAATGGACATCCAATAGCACAGTCACTACAACCAACACTCAACAGATGGGATCTTGTGAAATTAAAGAGCTTCTGTTCAGATAAAGAGATTGTAACACGAGCTCAAAGGCAACCCACAGAATGGGAGGAAATCTTCACTAACCACATATCTGATAGAGCTCTACTGTCCAGAGTGCACAAAGAACTTAGAAAACTAAACACCAAGGAAACAAATGGGCCAATTAAAAATGGGCCTTGGAATTTAAAAGAAACTTTACCAAGGATGAAATTAAAATGTCTAACAAATATCTTAAAAAATGCTCCACATCGTTAGCCATCAGGGAAATGCAAATCAAAACTTCCCTGAGATATCATCTCACCCTGTCAGGATGGCAAAAATCCACAATACAAACAAAACCTAGTGCTGGAGAGGATGTGGAGAGAGGGGAACTCTCCTACATTGCTGGTGGGAATGCAGGCTCATACAACCACTCTGGTGAGCAGTCTGATGATTCTTAAAGAAGTTAAAGATTGAAATGCCATATGACCCTGCTATCCCACTTTTGGGAATAACCCCCCATGCAGCAGAGGTTCGCCTCGATAGCACAAGCTTGACCATGTTCATAGCAGCACTGTTTACAATAGCAAAGTCATGGAATCAGCCCAAATGTCCAACAGTTGACCAGTGGATAAGGAAAATGTGGTGCCTTTATACAATGGAATACTACTCAGCCATCAACAATGATGAATTAATGCAATGGATGTCATTAGAAACAATTATATTGAGTGAAGTATCCCAGACACAGAGAATTAAGTGCTGCATGTACTCCCTAATTGTTGGATCTTAGTACCAAACCCACTTAGAGACACTCAAAGACAAATCTCTGTAATACCTACAGTAATTGTAAAGATTATAAACAGGAGGGATGGGGAAGGAGGGCCCTACCAGAAACAAGGAGAGAGGGGACCATGTTACAGCAGAGAAAATAGGCCACCATCAAGGACTGCAAGTAAGTAATGAGACATCTGGTTAAGTTCACAGACTTTCCTTCCTGATCATTTGCAACTGATGGGGTATGATCTCACCAGAAGGGGAGGGCATATAGGCTGCCAGATAAAAGTAACCATTTTGCAAATGGGTGATTGACCCCTCTCTCACCGCGGTCTCCTACTTTTATTACATCTACCTTTGAATATACTCTTATAACAAGACTCTAATTTAACAGGTTTTTATCTCTGGCCAGGGGGTGACATCCAGTACCCATCAGAGTGGCGCCAAGGGCATTGCAGGAGCAGCAAAACGGAAAAAAAAAATCAACAAACCATAATCCAGAACATCAGAGACTCTATATCAACCACCTGGAACTGGGCCAGCCTAATCTCTCCCCATCCTGAAGCTCAGGGAAATTTGCAGAAGAGGGGGCAGTAAGATTGTAAGAGCACAAGGTTGGGAAGAGTAATGATATGCAAGATACTCCACACAAGTTAGGGCCAAAGCAATCATAATAGGACTTTGCATGACCTGTGCTATGTCCAACACATTATTGACCCCACAAAGTCTAGCATGGACTAAAGGTACTGGGATCCTTGGAGGCAAGGGATTGACAGCCTCAGTAGTGTTCCTATGCTTAACGGGAACACAGGAAAGGATTCTGGGAAATGCCCCTGGGTCCTTGCACCTCATCGGAGAGGAGGACCCAGAGGAGAGTTTGGCATGCACATTAAAGGATGCTCCGGGGATTGGAGGAGGGGAGGCACTGGGGGATGGGGAGGGAGGGGTGAGGGGAGGGTGAGCAGAGGGGTCGGGGGGGGGAAGTGGAGGGAGGGAGGGGACTGGTGTACCTGTTAAGTTTGTATGAGCAGAAATAATAATAATAATAATAATAATAATAATAATAATAATTAATAATAGAAAGCTCCCTTCCCCTCAATTTTCACATAAGGATAAGGGACAAGTATAGTGATATAGAAGGATAAAAAAGGCATCTTGTATGTGTGCATGTGTGTGTGTATATGATGTATGAATGTGTATGTTGTGTATGATGTGTGAATATGAGTGTATGACATGTAAGTATGTGTATGTGTGTACACATATGCACGTATAATGTTCATGTGTGAGCAGGTGTACATTCAACATAGTGCATGTGTGAATGTCAGGACAATGTTTGGGTCCTTGTCTTTCCTCCTTGTTTTGAGGCAAGATCTCTTCACTGAGCTATAGACCTAATCCTTTATTCCTTGTTTGTTTGCCTGTATGTCTGTGTGAATCAAAGGCACTGTGTGTGCCTGTGAAGGCCAAAGGGGACTTCAAGAATCACTCTGGATTGTTCTATCTCCCTTTGCTTATGCTCTAGAGTTTCCCAGGCTCTACCTTCCAGGGCCAAAAGTGGGTTTTTACATGGTTTCGATGACTCAAACTTAAGACATTTTGCTTGCAAGACAGAGGCTTAAACACAGCCATCTTTCTGAAACATCTTTATTTGAATTCTTAACCCACTTGGGTAAAAATTAAAATTATCTGAATCATGTCTTTCATTTCCTGTTGTGATGTTTAAGTGACATGTGTGCATCATGTGGGAAGTACTGCTCTTGGGGATTTATGTATCCACAGTGGTGGAGCATCTGATTGTTTGGTGCACAAAGACTTCTGCTTGTCATCCTATATACCTTACTAAGTGCATCATGAATATAGTGTAGTTTTGTGAGCACATCCTTAAATCTAATGTTAATTTATCTTAGATAGTGTTTCTTCAAGGTTTTTCGCTTTTTCAAGTTAGGGATATAAAATTGGGTGCTTTATATTCCTATTTTTCGACGTGTGTGTGTGTGTGTGTGTGTGTGTGTGTGTGTGTGTGTGTGTGTGTGTTTCAGAGGGCACTGTGTGTCTCTGTGGAGGCCAAAAGGAGAATCATCCTGAATTTCTTCTGCCTCCTTTTTGCTTTGCTCTGGCATTTCCCAGGCTCCTCCCCCCAGGGCTTGAAGTTCAGGTTGCTGCCATTTCCTCCTGGAGATTTTTTATGTGGGACTCAGGATCTGAACTCAGGACCTTCTGCTTGCAAGCAGTGTCATAACCCCTGAGCCATCTCTAGCCCTAGTTTCCAATTTCTAAAAACAATGTGGGTCATTTTGTTAGACACATGCCACTATCCCTGGCTTAAAATTTTTTTGATGGTAAATTTTGTTTATTGAAAAACCGGTGAAGTTGCACTGGTCATAAAATAAATCATTATCTAGTAAAATGTGAGTGAAAGGGACAAATGCTTCTGTCGATATTATATAGAACCTCTTTCAGTAATTAAAGTCCCTCTTCCATTTCTGCAGATTTTATGCTTTTGCAATGTGTTGGAGCAGACATATGCCAATGTCTAATCAACAAACGTGTCACCTTTTCTATGAAGATTTTTCTTGGTTACAAAGTGCCTATATAGTCAGCAGCATAATGCTACACTGTTGGTGATCAGATAGCACTTTTTCTCAGCAGTTTTCAAGAGAAGAGCTGCTTATTTTGTAGTGGTCAAAATTTCCACTTGCTAACATATTCTTCCAGTCACATCCCTCTCCCATAGGACTGAACTCAATTTACCTTTGTTTTGAAGTGTCTTGGCCGTAGGCTGATGGGTCCTAAACATTTGCTTCTCAACCTAGCATATGTTTGCCTTAAGAAGACATCTCAGACCCCTTTTCCTTCTTCTGACACGAGATTCATCATGATATGCCTCGCAGTTTCTACTGAGACCTCACTATGTGAAATTAAAGGCCCACAATAATAATACATCATCAGCTACAAATGCATCTTGGTTGTTTTAGCCTCTGAGAGTCTGGGGTCACTTGCTGCAGTAACCTCAGCTCAAGCTCAATGACCTGTTATTTAAAGTTGTTTTGACAATATTATGCTTGTGTGCAAACACATTGTGATTACATTCACCCCACCATCCTCTCACCCACATCTCATGACCACCAACTCCCTTTCTTCCCAACTAGTTCTACCGTCATGCCCCCTCTTCTCTCTATGCTCCCATTTCTTTAGCAAGTTCTGCAGGCAGTCATACCTGCTGTGTGCTCATGATTGGAACAGCCACGGCATATCAAGAAGATAATTCCCTATCACGCTCTCCCCATTCTTTAGTTCCCATAGTCCTTCCATCTGCCATTCTATAATGTTCCCTAGGACATTGAAGGGGAAGGATAACATAGATATCTCATTTAAGGCTAAGGACCTCAAAAGTAACTATTTCTGGCACTTTGACCAGTTATGAAACAAAAATTTGATTCACATCCACTACAGACAGAATGTTCTCTGACAAAAGTTGAGAGGTGCATTATTCTTGCAAATATTCTCTCAAATATTTAGAGGGCAATTAAGTCCATATCAATTTGGCAAAAATAATAGATTCTCCTACAGTGCCTGTGACCCACCAAGTCAGGATTTTTGTCATTTCTACAGTACCAGGCACACATTCCCTTCATGGAATAAGTCTCAGATCGAGTCAGGAAGTTGTTGGTTACCCCAGAATGTTCGTGCTACTCTTGTACCAATGGACATATATTTGCAGGCAGTTAGTATTGTAGAATTCAGGCTCTACAGTTGAATGCAAACAAAGATGACTTTTCCCCCCAAACATAGCACCTTGTCGCACTATGTCTTGGGTATGTTATATTTTCAGCAATAGGATCTTACTATCTAGTTCTTGGCATCCGGGAGCTATGGCAGTAGGAAGCTATATTGGAAGCCTATGGAAACTTCCTGGTCAGCAAATCATAAGGAAGTATCCCCACAACTGGCATTGAAAATTTTAAAACCCATGATTTCTGGGAACAGAGTTAATTATTTATGCAGAATACTTCTGTTCAAGCTTCTTTCCCTTTAAATCATAGTTTTACTTCGCTTATAAAATAACAGGTTCCTATGTGATTTTTTCATAATTTTTAGGATTTTTTATATATTTTTTTAATTTTTTGACATTTTTTATTATTATTTCCACTCATACAAACTTAATAGGTACACCAGTTCCCTCCCCCCCCTCCTCCTCTGAACCCCCTGCTCCCCTTCTCTCCCTCCCCGTCTCCCAGTGCCTCCCCCCCAATTCCCAGAGAGTCCTTTATTGTGTATGCCTAACTCTCCTCTTGGTCCTCCTCTCCGATGACGTACAAGGACCCAGTGGCATTTCCCTAAACCCTTTCTCGTGTTCCCCTTAAGCATAGGAACACTACTGTGGCTGTCAATCCCTTGCCTCCAAGGATCATGGTGCCTTTAGCCGATGCTAGACTTTGTGAGGTCAATAGTGTGTTGGACATTGTGCAGGGCATGCAAAGTCCTATTATGATTGCTTCAGCCCTAACTAGTGTGGAGAATCTTCAGATCATTGCTCCTCCCATCCTTTTGCTCTTACAATCTTACCGCCCCCTCTTCCGCAAATGTCCCTGAGCTTCAGGATGGGAGGAGATTAGGCTGGCTTAGTTCTCTGTGGTTGATATAGAGTCTCTGAAGTTCTGGATTGTGGTTTTTTGATTTTCTTTTGCAGTTTTGCTGCTCCTGCAATGCCTTCACTCCATCCTGATGGGCACTGTATGTCACCCCCTGGTCAGAGACAGAAAACTGTTAAACTGGAGTCTTGTTATAATAGCACATTCAAGGGTAGATGTAATAAAAGCAGGAAACCTCGGTGAGGGAGGGGTCAGTCACCCATTTGCAAAATGATCACCTTTCATCTGCCAGACTATATGCCCTCCCCTTCTGGTGAGATCATACCCCCTCAGTTGTACATGATCAGGAACGAACGTCTGTGAACTTAACCAGGTGTCACATTACTTACTTGCATTCCTTGGAGGCCGATTTTCTCTGCTGTAACATGGTACCCTCTGTCCTTGTGTCTGTTGTGGCCCTCCAACCCCATCTCTCCTATTCACAATCCTGCAGTTACTGTATTACATAGGTTTACCTTTGAGTGTCTCAATGTGGGCTGGGTGGGTTTGGTACTAGGAGCCACCTATTAGGGAGTACATACGGCGCTTAATTTTCTGGGTTTAGGATACTTCACTTAATATAATTGTTTCTAATGACATCCATTTCCCAGCAAATTCCAGTAATTCGTCATTTTTGATGGCTGAGTAGTACTCCATTGTATAGATGTACCACAGTTTCCTTATCCACTCGTCAACTCTTGGACATTTAGATTGATTCCATGACTTTGCTATTGTAAACAGTGCTGCTATGAACATGGTCATGATTGTGCTATCGAGGCGAATCTCTGCTGCATGAGGGGTTATTCCCAAAAGTGGAATCTCAGGGTCATATGGCATTTCAATCTTTAATTTCTTTAAGAATCTCTAGGCTGCTCGCCAGAGTGGCTGTATGAGCCTGCACTCTCACCAGCAATGTAGGAGAGTTCCCCTCTCTCCACATCCTCTCCAGCACTTGTTGTTGTTTGTATTGTGGATTTTTGCCATCCTGACCAGGGTGAGATGATATCTCAGGGAAGTTTTGATTTGCATTTCCCTTATGGCTAAAGAAGTGGAGCATTTTTTAAGATATTTGTTAGACATTTTAATTTCATCTCTGGTAAAATTTCTTTTAAGTTCCAGGGCCCATTTTTTAATTGGGCCATTGGTTTCCTTGGTGTTTAATTTTCTAAGTTCTTTGTGCACTCTGGACAGTAGAGCTCTATCATATGTCGTTAGTGAAGATTTTCTCCCATTCTGTGGGTTGCTTTTGAGCTCGTGTTACAATCTCTTTATCTGAACAGAAGCTCTTTAATTTCACAAGATCCCAACTGTTGAGAGTTGGTAGCAGTGACTGTGCCATTGGATGTCTGTTTAGGAAATGTTGGCCTAGCCCAATCAGCTCAAGGGAGTTCCCTATCCTTTCAACTATGGTTTTTATAGTCTCTGGCCTTAAATCAAATACCTCCAGCAGTGTTTTTGTTACTCAGGATTGTCTTTGCTATCCTGGGTCTTTTGTGCCTCCATATGAATTTTGAGATTGTTTGGTCAACTTCTTTAAAGAATTGCTTTGGGATTTTAATTGGTATAGCATTGAATTTGTATATTGCCTTTGGTAGGATGGTCATTTTTACGATGTTGATTCTGCCAATCCAGGAACAAGGGAGGTCTTTCCACCTTCTGGTGTCTTCTGCTATTTCTTTCTTTAGGGTTTTAAAGTTTTCATTGTAAAATTCTTTTACCTCCCTGGTTAGGTTTATACCAATGTATTTCATTTTTTAGGGGCTATAGTAAATGGGATTGTTTCTCTCAAGGCTTTTTCATTTTCATTCTGGGCATATAGGAAGGCCTCTGATTTTTGCACATTTTTTTGTATCCTGCCACCCTGCTGAACTTCTCAATTAGTTCCAGGAGCTTCCTGGTGGAGTTTTTGGGATCCCTCAGGTATAAGATCATGTCATCTGCAAATAGGGATAGCTTGACTTCTTCCTTGCCGATTTGAATCCCTCTTATGTCCCTTTCTTGCCTTATGGCTTCAGCTAAGACTTCAAGTACAATATTGAATAGAAGTGGTGAGAGTGGACAGCCTTGTCTAGTTCCTGATCGAAGTGGGAATGCTTCCAATTGTTCCCCATTGAGCATAATCCTTGCTGTGGGCTTGTTGTATACAGCTTTTATTATATTGATAAAGGTTTCTTCCATTCCTACTGTCTCTAGCGTTTTGATCATAAAAGGCTATTGAATCTTGTCAAAGGCTTTTTCTGCATCTATCGAGAGTATCATGTGGTCTTGGTCTTTGGACTGGTTTACATGATGAATTACATTTATTGATTTGTGTACGTTGAACCAACCTTGTGTGCCGGGGATGAAGCCTACTTGGTCCCTGTGAATGATCTTTTTGATATGTTTTTGAATCCGATTTGCTAAGATTTTGTTGAGAATCTTTGTGTCTGTGTTCATCAGAGAGATCGGCCTATAGTTTTCTTTTTTAAGTGAATCTTTATTAGGTTTTGGGATTAAAGGGATATTAGCTTCAAAGAAGGAATTTGGTAGTGTTCCTTCCTTAGCTATTTGATGGAACAGTTTAAGGAGTATTGGTATTATCAACTCCTTAAATGTCTGGTAGAACTCTGTGCTGAATCCATCTGGTCCAGGACATTTTTTGGTGGGAAGATTCAAGATTACTTCCTCAATTTCCTTATATGTTATAGGACTATTTAAGTAATTCACAACTTCCTGATTCAATTTAGGTAAGTTGTGTTTACTTAGAAATTCATCCATCTCTTTTGTGTTGTCAAACTTCACAGAGTATAAGTTTTTGAAATATGATGTTATAATTCTCTGGATTTCTTGGGTATCAGTAGTGATAACTCCATGTTCATTTCTAATTTTGTTAATTTGGGTTTTCTCTCTCCTGCTTTTGGTTAGTTTAGCGAGGGGTGTATCAATCTTCTTGATTTTTTCAAAGAACCAGCTTTTTGACTGGTTGATTTTTTCTATCGTTTTCTTAATCTCGATTTCAGATATTTCTCCCCTTATTTTGCTAATCTTCTCTCTTCTACTACTTTTGGGATCAGATTGCTCTAGTTTCTCTAAAGCTTTAAGCTGCATTGTTAAGTTGTTTATTTCTGATGTTTCCATTTTTTTGACGTAGGCATTAAGAGCTATGAACTTACCTCTTAGAACAGCTTTCATTGTGTCCCAGAGATTTTGGTAAGTTGTATTTTCGTTATCATTCACTTTCAGGAAATCTTGAATTTCCTTTTTAATTTCTTCCTGAATCCAGTTCTCATTCAGCATCATAGTGTTAAGTTTCCAGGAGTTAGTGTATTTTCTCTTGTTTGATGTGTTGTGGATGTCCAGCTTTAGGCCGTGGTGGTCTGATAGGGCACAGGTTAGAATTTCAACTTTCTTGTATATATGTAGATTCATTTTGTGGCCCAATATGGGATCTATTTTGGAGAAAGTTCCGTGTGCTGCTGAGAAAAATGTGTATTCTTTGGTGCGTGGGTGAAAAGTTCGATAGAGATCTGTAAGGTCCATTTCTTTTAGGGTTTGATTAAGTTCCAAAGTGTCTCTGTTAAGCTTTTGACCTGTTGATCTATCCCATGTTGAGAGGGCGGTGTTGAAGTCCCCAAGAATTATCGTTTGGGGGTTGATTTCTTGCTTTAGACGTTGTAGGGTTTTCTTAATGAATGTGGAGGGGCCTGTATTGGGTGCATAAATGTTCAGTACTGTGAAGTCTTCCTGGTGAATTGTACCTGTGACTAAAATGTAGTACCCATCCGTGTCTCTTATAATTTTCTTTGGTTTGAAGTCCACTTTGTCTGATAGCATAATGGCTACCCCTGCCTGTTTTCTGCTTCCATTTGCTTGTAGATTTGTTGACCAGCCTTTTATTTTTAGAGCGTGCCTATATTTTGTGGTGAGATGGGTTTCCTGCAGGCAGCAGATTGATGGATTGTGATTTTTAATCCAAGTTTGAAATCTGTGTCTCTTGATTGGTGAATTAATTCCACTAACATTTAGTGTTATAATGGAGAAACTATTGTTAATTCCAGATATTTATTATGTTTAGTAGCTTTTATAAGTATATTGCTTCGCTTTTAATGGTGTTATATTTGCCTTCTGTTCTCCTGGATATGCCTGTTTTTTTCTTCACGCTTGAGTATCATTTCTAGCATTTTTTGAAGGCCTGGTTTGGTGGACATGTATCCCTTCAAGTTGTCTTTGTGCTGGAAAATTTTTCTTTCTCCCTCGATCATGACTGATAGTTTTGCAGGGTAAATCAGTCTGGGTTGACATTTTTGCTCATTCAATACTTGAAGTATGTCTCTTCAAGCTCTTCTTGCTTTTACTGTTTCGACTGAGAAGTCATTTGTTATTTTAATAGGTTTACCTTTAAAAGTGACTTGTTTTTTCTCCCTTGAAGCTCTCAGCACCATTTCTTTATCTTGAATGTGGAGTGTTTTAACTATTATTTGCTGTGGCGTGCTTCTATTTTGGTCGTATCTGTTTGGGGTGTGGAATGCCTCTTGTATATGGATGGGCCTCTCTTTTTTTAGATGAGGAAAGTTTTCCTTGATGATCATTTGAAAAATTTCCTCAGGGGTGGTATTTTGAGATTCTTGCTCTGGTATTCCATGAATACGCATGTTAGGCTTCTTCAGGGTGTCCCATATCTCTTGGATATTTCTCTCAAGTATCTTTTTGGCTTTAACCTCTTCCATTGAGCTGGTTGGTACTCCCACTTTATCTTCAAGGTCTGAAATTCTGTTTTCTGCTTCGTTAGTTCTGTTGATAAGACTCTCTGTGGCGTTCTGGGTTGAAGATAACTTGTCTTGTAGCTCAGTTTTAAACTCTGCTTGAGTTTGTTTTAACTGCTCTATGCCAGTTTTTTTTTTCTTGCACTGTTTTTCTCAACTCCTCCAAATGTCTGTTGTGTTCCTCTTCAAAGAGATTGATTCGATTATGTAATTCCTCCCGGATTTCCTCTTTCATAGTATTGAACATGGTAATGATCATATTTTGAAAGACTTTATCCTAGGTGAGGCTTTCTTGGCCTTTTTCCGCGGGTTTGTTCTTGTTGGAGTCTAACATTATGGGATTAATTTCTTCAGTGGGAAATTTGTTTACTTGAGTGTTGCTTCTCATGGATTTGCACTTTGACTTTGGCATTGTCATTTTAACTCTTAAGATGTCTCAATTTCACTAAACTGAATTATTTGGCCTGGGGTCCTGGTGGGTGGGGCCCAGGCGGAGACTTACCTAGGGCGCAGGGTGAAGCCAGGCTGGACCGCCGTGGAGCGGGGTAGGGTGTAAAGGGAGGATGGGGGCGTTGGTGTGGAGCTATTTAACCCGAGGGCAGCTGGGGCGGGGCCCGGGCGCAGGGGGAGGTCCTCCTCGTCCCTTGGCCCCCGCATGCAGCTCTGGCTGGATGGTGGGAGTCGGAGCCGGGTCCCTGTGGACTGACCTGGGGTCCTGGTGGGCGGGGCCCGGGCGGAGACTTACCAAGGGCGCGGGGTGAGGCCCGGCTGGACCACGTGCGTCCCGACTGGCGGAGCGGGGTAGGGTGTAAAGGGCGCATTTTTGCTCATTTAATACTTGAAATACGTCTCTCCAAGCTCTTCTTGCTTTTGCTGTTTCCATTGAGTAGTCATTTGTTATTCTAATGGGTTTACCTTTAAAAGTGAGTTGCTTTTTTTCTCTTGAAGCTCTCAGCACCTTTTCTTTGTCTTGAATGTGGAGTGTTTTGACTATTATTTGCCGTGGCGATTTTCTATTTTGGTCATATCTGTTTGGAGTGAGAAATGCCTCTTGTATTTGGATAGGCCTCTCATTCTTTAGTTGTGGGAAGTTTTCATTTATGATGAATTGAAATATTTCCTCCGGTGTGGTATTTTGGGATTCTTGTTCTGGTATTCCATGAATGCGCATGTTAGGCTTCTTCAGGGTGTCCCATATCTCTTGAATGTTCCTCTCCAGTATCTTTTTGGCTTTAACAATCTCTTCCATTGAGCTGGTTTATTCTCCCACTTTGTCTTCAAGATCTGAAATTCTATTTTCTGCCTCATTTGTTCTGCTGATAAGACTGTTGAGTTTTGGGTTGAAGATAACTTGTCTTTTAGTTAAATTTTAAACTCTGCCTGAGACTGTTTTAATTGCTCTATACCTATTTTTGTTTCTTGAACTGTTTTTCTCAACTCCTCCAAGTGCCTGTTGTGTTCCTGTTCAAGTGGTTGATACGGTTGTTTAACTCTTCTTGGATTTCCTCTTTCATAGTATTAATCATGGTAATGATCATACTCTGAAAGTCATTATGTTGGGTCTGGCTTTCATGGCTATTTTCTGTGGATTTGTTCTGGTCAGAATCCCTCATTATGGGATTGATTCTTTCAGCAGGAGATTGGTCTTCTTGGGTTTTGTTTCTCGTGGATCTGCACTTTGACTTGTACATTGCTGTTTTGTTTTTTAGGACCTTTCAGTTTCTGTGTGTTTTTCACTGAATCCACCTAGTTGGTATTGCTACACTTGCCAGTTGTTACTAGTGCTTGCTCGCCGCCGGGATGCTTGAGGCTCCGGGGTGGTAGAGCTGGGCTGAATTTTTAGGTTTTTAATTTTTTTTTTAAATTTATTCAATTGTGCATGTGTGCATGTGTGTGCGTGCGTGTGTGTGTGTATGTGTGTGTGTGTGTAGAACCACGGGCGAATTCGGGAACCACCATGGACCATCTCCTCCTCCTCCTTGTTTACTATGCCCCAGGATTCACAGGCTCTGAATTCACAGGACCAGAAACGCTGGCCGCCCCGATTCTGGCCGGTGTCTATACATGGGTTCTAGGATCCGAACTCAGGACCTTCCACCTGCAAGGCAGAAGCTTAACTCCTGAGCCACATCTCCAGCTCCAATTTTTAGTTTTGATTGACTCTCTCGTTCCCCTATCCCTACCTTTCCTCTATCCCCTCATTTCTACCCCTCTTTGATCCTTTTATTCCCCCAGTTTTTTCTCCTTCTACTTTCATACTTCATGTGCTTTACTAATCACCCCACTCCAACTTCAAACACCTTCCCCTGACACTTCTGATGGCGCCTTTCTTGCTATGTGACCTCTACTGACACCTACTCTGTCTTAAATACAGCTATTTAAGGGGCTGGAGAGGTGGCTCAGTGGTTAAGTCTCTGCCTCACAAGCAGAAGGTCCTGAGTTCGGATCCCAGATTCTGTGTAAAAATGCCAGGCAGAAATGGCAGCGGTCTGTACTTCTGGTTCTGGAAGGTGGAACCTGGGTAGCTCCAGAGCAAAGTAAAGAGGAGGGGGAATGATCCAGAGTGATTCCCAAAGTCACACTTGGACCTTTGCAAATACACACAGGCGCACACTCTTATACACACACACATTAAATAAACAAACATTAAATAAACGAGTGTAATTTGCATATGGGAGAACATGATATTTTTCTGGGATCTGCTTACTTCACTAGGCATAATATTTTCCAGTTATTTCCATTTTCTGCATAATTTCATTCGTTTTTAGTACAAAGTAGAATTTCATTGTATGAATGTACATTTATATTACCTGATTGCATTTCTTACTATCGTGAACAGGGCTGCAGTGAACATGGGTAACTAAATACCTCTATTATAAGGTAGAGAGTCCTTTGGTTATATGTCCAGGTGTAGCTTGCGGTACTTTTTGAGAAATCTCCACACTGGTTTCCACAGTGATAGTACCAGCTTACACTCATGCCAACAATGTGTAAGGATTTTCCTTTCTCCGTGTCTTCATTAGCATTTGTTGTCATTTGTTTTCTTGATAAAAGCCATTCTGAATGGGGTGAGATGGAATTTTAAAGTTGTTTGATTTTCATTTCTCTGGTGACTACAAGCATTCATTAGTCATTTGTATTTCCTTCTGCTCCTGCTCTTCCTCTTCCCATGCCTTCTGCTCTTTTTTCTTAAGAATTGTCTGTTTGTACCAGCCAAATTTCTCCCTATGCTAAAGTTCAGGGAACCTTGCGGAAGAGAGGGCAGCAAGATTGTAAGAGCCTAAAGATGGGGAGGACCAACGATATGCAAGATAGTCCACATAAGTTAGGACTACGATAGCCATAATCGGACTTTGTATGACCTGAACAATGGCTGACATGTTAACAACCCCCCAAAGTCTAGCATGGATCACAAGCAGTAGGATCCTTAGAGGTAAGGGACTAGCAGTCATAATAGAGTTCCCATACTAACAAGGAGCCCAAGAAGGGGCCCTGTGCTATGCCACCGAGTCCTTACCCCTCTAGGGTAGGGGACTCAGAGGAAGGTTTAGCATTCACACAAAAGGATGTTCCAAGAGATGGGAGGGAGAAAGGGAGAGACACTGGGAGAAGGGGAGGGAGGGGAGTGAAAGGAAGAGGAAAAGGGAGAGCGTGAGGGGGGACTGAGGAGGGGAGGTGGGAGGGAGAGGATGGGGGTTAGCTATTGAGCTTGTATGGTTGGGAAAAAATGTGGGAGAAAAAAAAGAACTGTTCGATTCCATAGCCCATTTTTTACTTTAATTTTTTGTTTGTTTGTTTAGGCTTGTGCATGTGTATATCTGAGAGCACTGTGCATCCCTGTGGAAGACCAAGGTTACTTCAAGAATCATTCTGGATTTCCCAGGCTTCACCTTTCAGAGGCAGAAATATAGTCACCACCATTTCTTCCTGGAGTTTTTTTAATATAGGATCCAGGAGTCCTTCGCTTGTGAGGCAGTCCTGAATCATCTGTTCAGGATGTACCTAACTTAGGTACTCGTATTCTTAATGCTTAGTTTTTGAGTTATTTGTATATTCTCTATAATGAATCTCTCTCAGATGTATATCTGGCAAAGGTTCTCCCATTCTATAGCTGCCTCTTCACTCATTTAACTATTTCCTTTGCTGTGCAAAACCTTTTTTAATTTCATAAGACTCTGCTTGTCAGATGTTGGTATTCTTTCCTCAGCAACTAGGAACCTATTCAGAAAGTCATTATCTATGCTTAGATCATTTTTGTTGTGTTTTAAGTTTAATTTCTTAAAAATAAGTTGTTTAATTAAATATTTAGGTTGGCATATAACATAATGGGTTTATCATAGGATCTTCATGTCACATATGTTCTTATACTTTGTTCTCATTCATTTCTTCCACTTTAAACCCTTCCCTCCTCCAGTTAGTCCCCCTCCTGCTTTATTTATTTATCTATTTATTTTCTGTATATGTGTGTGTATGTGTCTTTGTATATTCATACATATGAGGATACACATACATCTCTGGGAATGTGCATGTGGAAGCCAGAAGCTAACCTCAGGTGTTTTTCTTCAATCACTGTCTATCTTGTGTTTTGAAACAGTATCTCCTGGCCTAGAACTCACTGATTAGTCTGCTGGGCAGACAGACTCAGAGATCTAACTGTCTCTCTAGCTCCCAGTTCTGGGAATAACAAGTATGAGTCATTTGTCCATATTTATTTGAGAGAGAAACAGAGACAGAGACAGAAACAGAAACAGAGACAGAGAGAGTATGCATGTCTGGTGCATGGGTAAAGATCAGAAGACAAATCCTGAGGATAGAATGAACTCAAGTTGCCAGGTTTGTGAGCAGGCACCCTATCCACTGACATATCTTGCTATTCCATCTCAACTTTTTTCTATGGGTTCTGGTAATTGAACTCAGATCCTCTGCTTGCATGGCAAATACTCTACCAACTGAGTCGTCTCCCAGACCTCCCTTCAACTTTCTTATCATATGTATTCTAGTACTTTTTTAATTCCTACTTCAAGATCTCTTCCTCCTCGCTCATGATTCCCTTTTTAGTTTTGTCACCTATGATACACATATATAAATGTACATACATATATAATTTTAAATATGGGTTGCACATAGAAAACACGCTGACTTATCTTGTTCAGTCTAGCTTATTTCTCTTAACATAATGATTTACAGTTCTGCTTTGACTTTTTAAAACAACATGTTGCCATATTACCCAAGCTGTCCTCACATGAAAAGCTATATGTCTCAACCTCTTTTTTATTAATAATTTTATACAAATTTGATAGGCACCCCATTCCCCTCCCTCCCTCCACCCTTCCCTGGATCCCCTTGCTCCCTCCCTCTTATTCCTCCTCCTTTCCTCTCTCCCTCCCTTACTCCCAGTGCCCCCCCCATCCCTGGAGCATCCTTTAGTGTGCATGTCAAACTCCCTCTGGGTCCTCCTCTCTGATGGAATGTAGGGACTCAGTAGCATTGCCTAGAGCTCTTTTTTGTGTTCCTCTTTAGTATAGGAACACAATTGTGGCTGTTAATCCCTTGCCTCTAAGGATCCTAGTGCCTGTGATCCATGCTAGACTTTGTTGGTTCAATGATATGTTGGTCATTGCACAGGTCATGCAAGGTCCTATTATGATTACTTCAGCCCTACCATGTGTGGAGTATCTTGCATATCATTGCTCCTCCCCATCTTTAGGTTCTTACAATCTTACCACCCTCTCTTCCACAAATTTCCCTGAGCTTGGGATGGGGAGAGATTAGGTTGGCCTGGTTCCTGGTGATTAATGTAGGGTCTCTGATGTTCTGAATTATGGTTTGTTATTCTTTTTTTTTTTCCTTCTTCTTCCAGTTTTGCGTGCATGCACCGCCCTTGGCTCCATCCTGATGGGTATTGGATGTCATCTCCTAGCCAGAGATAAAAGTCTGTTAAAATAGGGTCTTATTATAAGAGTAGATTCAAAGGTAGATGGAACAAGAGGGGGGTCATTCTCCCATTTGCAGGATGGTTACCTTCTATCTGCCAAACTCTATGCCCTCCCTTTCGGTTGCAACCCCATCAGTTGCAAGTGACCAGGAAGGAAAGTCTGTGAGCTTAACCAGATGTCTCATTACTTACTTGCAGTGGAAATTGTCTCAACCTCTTGAATGGTGGAATTACAGGTGTACACTGCCACACCCACCTGACTGTAGTTCATTTTACTTCTCCATTCATTTCTACATCCTAGGATCCCAAGTCTTTTCCATTTGTTGTCACGCCGAACACCCACTGAGCTGTCAAAGCATACTAGAGCTTTAAAGAAATTATCGACAAAAGCCAGTGAAGACTACTTCTTCTGAGATCTTTGTACTCGCCAGAACATTATCTTCTGTATATGTATCACTGTAAAACTAATGTTACCTATTTATGATAGATAACAGTTAAGATTAATCACTTCTTTGCAATTTCATGTCTAGAGGAAGAAAAAAAGTGGCTTTTTGAAGACTTTTTTTTAACTCTTAATACCAATGGACCAACTTTCTCAGACTCCAAAGTTCATTGGCCCAAGTTGGCTCAAAGTCTACCCCACTGTAAACTAATATAAAGAACAAAAGATAAAAACTAGCTCAACCAACTCTGTCCTACTGTTGCAGTTCACCTGTATGGTTGCTGATAAATGACCATCAAACAGCTTAAGGGAACAAGGGGTTTATTTCCTTATGACAGTTTGGTTACAGTTCTCATCCAGCTTGACGGAAGAGCACGCACCAACACCAGGGCTGAGGGAACTGGCCACATCATCACCACATAACGGCTGAGAGATGGACAATCCTTACTTGCCAGATCAGCATGTCTGACCAAGTGAAAAGAAGGATGCCAACTCTCTCAACTAGCTCTCCGTGATTTATTCCAGGGCCTAGTCCCACCCACCATGGGCTGGACCTTTCCTATCGGCTAGACAATCTCCTTCAGGTTTGCTCTGGGCTAAACTCGACCATAATTCTCTACAAATGTGACCAAAGCTCAAACCTTCAACAGTCAAGTTGACACCTGTGCCTAACCATGACACTCAACTTGTCAACTTGACACAAAAACATAGCACTTTTAAACTGTCACCTTCAATCCTTGTCTCCACAGATGTTAAAAAGTTATCTTAAAAATATAAGTGCTTTGATCTATCAGTCACTATGGGAGCCGAAAAGCCAGGAGGAAGAGGAGGAGGAAGTAGAGGAGGAGAAGGGAGGAGGAGGAGGTTTGGAGTAATGGTTGCCGAAATGTTCCGGTGTGGAGCCCTGGCGGGTGTTTTCAAGCAGAAACTTGTGCCCTTGGTGCAGACCGTGTACGTCCAGAGCCTGAGAGAGAAGAACTGGCTCCCAGGCAACTTGTTCCAGCGATGGCGTGTTCCTCTAGAACTCCAGATGAAAAGACATATGGCTAAATCTGGTTCATCAGGGGGCAATATAGATAATTCTGTGTTAGTCCTTATTGTGGGCTTATCAACAATAGGGGCTGGTGCATATGCTTACAAGGCTATAAAAGATGACCAAAAAAGACATAATGAAAGAATGTCAGGGTTAGGGCTGACTCCAGAAGAGAAGCAGAGAAGGGTTATAGCTTCTGCTGCAGAAGGGCCAGCTCCTCCAGTCAGGGTACCAAGTCACGTTCCCTTCCTGCTAATTGGTGGAGGCACTGCTGCTTTTGCTGCAGCCAGGTCCATCCGGGCGTGAGATCCTGGGGCCAGGGTGCTGATTGTATCTGAAGATCCTGAGATGCCATACATGCGACCTCCTCTTTCAAAAGAACTGTGGTTTTCAGATGATCCAAATGTCACAAAGACACTACAATTCTGACAGTGGAATGGAAAAGAGAGAAGCATCTATTTCCAGCCACCTTCTTTCTGTTTCTGCTCAGGACCTGCCTCACATTGAGAACAGTGGTGTGGCCATCCTCACATCTAGATGTGAGAGGCAACATGGTGAAACTTAATGATGGCTCTCAGATAACTTATGAAAAGTGCTTATTGCAACAGGAGGCTCTCCAAGAACTCTGCCATCGATAGGGCTAGGGCAGAGGTGAAGAGCAGCACAACACTTTTCAGAAAGATTGGAGACTTTAGAACCTTGGAGAAGATCTCACGAGAAGTCAAGTCCATTACAGTTATCGATGGGGGCTTCCTTGGGAGTGAACTGGCCTGTGCTCTCGGCAGAAAGTCTCAAGCCTTAAGCACAGAAGTGATTCAGCTCTTCCCTGAGTAAGGAGACATGGGGAAGATCCTCCCGGAATACCTCGGCAACTGGACCATGGAAAAAGTCAGGCGAGAGGGGGTGAAGGTGATTCCCAACGCAATTGTGCAATCAGTCGGAGTCAGCAATGGAAAGTCACTCATCAAGTTGAAAGATGGCAATAAGGTAGAAACTGACCACATAGTGGCAGCTGTGGGCCTAGAGCCCAATGTTGAGTTAGCCAAGACTGGTGGACTAGAAATAGACTCAGATTTTGGTGGCTTCCGGGTAAATGCAGAATTACTCAACCACTAATTCTCTACAAATGTGCCCAGAGCCAAACCCTCAACAGTCAAGTTGACACCTATGCTTAAATATGACACCTACCATCTAGACTTTGTCACTGCTTCACAAGAGATATAGAATGAACCATTTTTTGTTCTATAAAATAGCTCACCAGTCTACCTTACTTTTTTTAAATCAATTCAATACAGAAACTCTTGAATATATCACTCATCACTTAAAATCTTCCATGGCGTTGGTATTGGCATGAGCTCTTCTGTCAAGCTGGAAATTGAGAACTGTAACCAGATAATCATAAGAGACAATAAACTCTTTGTTCTCTTAAGCTGTTTAATCGTCATTTATCAGCAACTATGCAGGATGACTGCAACACATGGTATAGTATTTATAGTATTTGAAGATGATCCTTTCATGGAATTATCCCTTCATATATTCACACCTTGAATCGTAGTTGGCACTTTATTTGCTTTGGACCAAAAGAGTACGATGGAAATGACTTGATGTAGCTTCCAAAGGCAGATCATAAGGAACTGAGTTTTAAAACAGCCCTAAAATCAGCTACCATTTTATGAGATGCTTAAGCTACATAGCTACATGAAGGGGCTATGAGAGGGCACAGTGGTTGCCTTTAGCTGAGCTTCCAGTCACTGGCCAGCATCAACTACCACCCATGTCACTGTGCTGCCTCAGATAACCAGTCCATCTAAGCCTTCAGATGAGCACAGTCCCAGCTTCCTGTAATCACAGCCCAGCTGAACAAGTCAGCCTCTAGAGCTGTGAGAGACAACATTAGTTTGTTTTATGCCATTAAGTCTCAGAGTGGTTATTTATTAATACATGCAAAAATGCGATATGACTTAAAGTGCTATGGTTCAAGTGTTTAACTCCTCCCCAAAGCCCCGAGTTGAAATTTGCTGTCATAACAATCTTAATAGGTAGGATCTTAAAGAAGTAATTAGCCCATGATAGCTCCAATCTCATGGGTAGAATTAATCCTTCATAAAAGAATGGGTTCGCTATACTACAAATCCATAGTAATAAAAACAGCTTGGGACTGGCTTCAAAATAGACATGTAGATCAATGGATAAGTGTTGAAGACACAGATATAAGCCTACTAATAATTACAGCCATTTGATCTCTAACCAAGGGACCCAAAGAATTCAATGGAAAAAGAACGGCATCTTCAATAAATGGTGCTGGGAAAACTGGTTATCCACATGCAGAAGATTAAAACTGGACCTATACTTGTCACCATTCACAAAAATTAGTTCCAAATGGATCAAGGACCTTAATATTGTAACAGAGACTGTAAAAACCTTAGTTGAAAGGCCGATTGGGCTAGGCCAACATTTCCTAAACAGAAATCCAACAGCACAGTCACCAGAACCAACACTCAAAAAATGGGATCTTATGAAATTGAAGAGCTTCTGTTCAGATAAAGGGATTGTAAACTGAGCAAAAAGGCAACCCACAGAATGGGAGAAAATTTCACTAACCACCTATCTGATAGAGCTCTATTATCCAGAGTGCACAAAGAACTTAAAAAACTAAACACCAAGGAGATAAATGGCCCAAAATTAAAAAATGGGTGTTAGAACTCAAAAGAAACTTTTCCAGGGACAAAACTGAAATGTCTAACAAATATCTTTAAAAATGCTCTACATCCTTAGCCATCAGGAAAATACAAATCAAAACTTCCCTGAGATATCATCTCACCTCGGTCAGGATGGCAAAAATCCACAATATAAACAACACCAAATGCTGGAAAGGAACTCTCCTACATTTTTGGTGGGAATGCAGGCTTACACAACCACTCTGGCGATCAGTATGGCGATTTCTAAAAAAGTTAAAGATTGAAATGCCATATGACTCTGTTATACCATTTCTGAGAATAATCCCTCATAATGCAGAAATTCACTATAGTGATACGAGCACAACCATGTTCATTGCAGCACTATTTACAATAGCAAAGTCATGGAATTAATGCAAATGCCCAGCAGTTGACAAATGGATAATGAAAATGTGGTACATTTATGCAATGGAATACTCAGCCATCAAAAAAGATGAATTAATGAAATTGCCAGGAAATGCTGAATAGAGGTAGTGAGAGTGGACAGTCTTGTCCAGTTCCCTATCTGAGTGTTTCCAGTTTTTCACTATTTAGGATGATTTTTGCTTTAGACTAGTAATATGTGGTCTTTATTATGTTGATAAATGTTCCTTCAATCCCTGCTTTCTCCAGGGTCTTTATCATAAAGGGATGTTGGATGATGCTTTTTCAGCATCAGTTGAGAGAACTATGTAATTTTTGTCTTTCCATTTGTTTATATAGTGAATTATATTTATTGATTTATGAATATTGAACCAACCTTGTGTTTCTGGAATACACCCTACATGGGCATAGCAGATTATCTTTTTGATATATTTTTGAATCCGATTTGTTAGAATTTTGTTGAGGATCTTTGCATTTGTGTTCATCAATGCAACTGGCCCTTAGGTTTCTTTTTTTGTTGTGTCTTTATTTGGCTTTGGGGTGAGTTTAATATTGGCTTCATAGAAAGATTTTTAAAGTGTTCCTTTTGTGAAATAATTTATGGAGTAGTGGTGTTAGTTGTTCTTTGAATGTCTGGTAGAATTTTGCACTGGATTCATCTGGTCCTGGACTTTGTTTGTTTGCTTGATTGGTTGTTTGGGAAATTTGTAATTACTGCTTTAACATCATTACTTATTAGAAGACTGTTCAAATACTTCAATTCATTCCGATTCATCTTTGGTATGTTGTATGTGCTTAGAAATTCATCCATTTCTTTTCTGATTGTTGTACTTGCTGGAGTATAAATTTTTGACGTATGATGTTGGAATTCTTTCAATCTCCTTAATTTTATTAATTTGGGTTTCTCTCTTTTGGGGTTGCTTAATTTTGTTTGGGGTTTATCTTATTAATTGTCTCAATTTCAGTTTTTTCTCCCCTGATCTTGCTTATATCCACCCATTTACTATTTGGGGGATTTGATTTGTTCTTGTTTCTCTAATATTTTAAGCTATATTGTTAACTTATCTACTTGTGATGTTTCTACTTGTTTGATGTAGACTTTGAGTACTATAAACTTTCCTCTTAGATCTGCCTTCATTGTGTTTCAAGAATTTTAGCATGTTGTGTTTTTATTATCATTACGTTCTAGGAATTTTGAATTTCTGTTTTGAATTCTGTCTAGACTTATTCCTCATCCAATAGTATGTTGTTTAGTTTCCAAGAGTCCATGTACTTACCCTGTGTGGACATCTAACTCAATTATGGTGTTGGATAAAGTACAGGATGTAATTTCAATATTTCTGCATTTGTGGAGACTTGCTTTGTGGCCTATTTTGAAGGAAGTTACATGGGCTCTGAAAAGAATGTGTATTCTTTGATGTTAGAATGGAAATTTTGGTAGATGTTGGTCAGGTTCATTTGGTTTATGGCTTGATTTAGTTCCAAAGTGTGTCTTTTCAGTTTTTAATCTGTCTATTGGTAAAAATAGGGCATTGAAATCCCTTACTATTATCATGTTTATGTTGACTTCTTGTTTTAATGTTGTAGTGTTTGTTCAATGAATGTGGGTGTGTATATGTTTATAATTATGAAATCTTCTTGACAGATTTGTCCTTTGATGAGTATGTAGTGTCTTTCTTAGAAGCTTGGAGTGAGTACCTTTTACCAGCCTTTCACCCTGAGATGGTGCTTATTTTTCGTGGTGAGGTGTGTTTCTTGAAGATAGCAAATTGATGGGTTGTAAATTTTATTCTATACCTGTGTCTCTTGCTTAGGGATTTGAGTCCCTTGATATTTAAAGTTATAATTGAAAAGTATTTGTTGATTTCTAACATTCTCTGAATTCTGCAGTTTTTATATGTGTGTTTATTTGCTTAGTTTTTCCCTTCTTTCTTGCGTGTATTCACCCTTTTCATCAGTCTTGAGTATTTTTTCTAGTATCTTCTGGAGACCTGGCTTGGCGGTCATATAGGCCATAAGTTTATTTTTGTTATAGGAAGTTTTTCTTTCATTTTCAGTCATGACTATCAGCTCTGCTGGACATAGAAGCCTGGGTTGGCATTGGTGGTTCCTCATAATTTGCAGTATATTTCTCCAAGTTCTGGCTTTTATTGTTTCCATTGAAAAGTCAGTTGTTATTCTGATAGGTTTGCCTTTAAATATAACTTGGTTTTTCTCTCTTGCAGTTCTCTAAACTTTCTTTTTATTCTGTATCTGCAGTGTTTTGAATATTATTTGTCATGTGGTATTTCTATTTTGGTCATATTGATTGGTGTGCAATATGTATCTTGTACTTGGATGTAGATCTCTTTCCTTAGGTATGGAAAGTTTTCATTTATGATAGTGTGAAAATGTGTTCTGGCGTAGATCGTTGAGTTTCTTATTCTGGGATTCTATGTATGGGTATGTTTGGCTTTTTCATGGTTTCCCATAGCTCTTGAATATTTCTGTTTTTTTTTTTTTTACTTTATCGGCTCTTTTAATTGAACAATTTTATTCTGCAAACTTGTCCTCTAGTTCTGATATTTTATTTTCTGCTTAATTAGTTCTGTTGATGAGACTTTGTGCTGAGTTTTTTTTTTATTGCAGTTACCTTCATTTTTTTCAAGTTTAACTTTGTCTTAGGTTTTTTTTCCCACCTGTTCTATCCTTATTTTTGTTTCCTCAATTGTCTTTTTTGTTTTACTTAGATGCTTACTATTTTCCAGCTCATATATGAGCATACATTTATTCGTCTCCTTTCAGAGTTCATCACGTTCCTTGTGTAATTCCTCTCTCATTTCCTTAGTTGTATTAATAATGTACTTTAGACTACATTACCTTAATTGTTGTTTTCCTGAATAGTATTCAAGAATCTATATTCTGAGTGGAATCATTAAGGGTTTTGTGGTTTTTGTAGGAGACATGTTTTCCTGATGTTTGATGTATTTTGTGCCTTTACAAGGTTACTTGGGCATCTTGTGTTAGGTCTTTGTTGGCCTTTTTTGGTTGTGTTTCTGGCTCTCTTGAATCAGATAGGGTTGCCAGACTTTGACAGTTGTTGGAACTGCTTGTTTGTATTTGGTTGTGTTGGATTGTTTGAGGGTCTGCCTAAGGATATCCTTTGGTGTTTTGTGGATATAGTAGCTGCAGTATACTTGGGTATGTAAACCTAAATTTTGTTTGGAAGTGATAGGTTTTTATTAATCTACTTTTAGTCAATAAGTTGATGATTGGGAGTCAGGTTTAGTGAGTGGAGTTTGGCTAAAGTATCAGAACAACTTCAAGAAATAGGATAGTGTGCACAGGATGATAGCTAGGAGTGAGGAATTAGAATTTAGAGAGAAATGAGAGACTTTTAGGATTTGTTTGGGACACACAAGTGTGAAAGACTAAGAGCCAGTAGTGGTGGGTGTATGGTTTGTGGGTATCATATATAGAAGTGTTAAGCAGGAATAACAGTCTCCTGAGAGCAAATGGAAAATGAAATGGATTACTTATCTCTGGGTTTGGTGATAAAGTTGTCCTGTGTTGATTGGTGGAAACCTCGGAGTCCTCAGTTGGATAAAGTTGGTCTGCAACCTGGATTTTGCGGCATCTAGTTGTCTAGCTATAATGTTAGAGAAGGAAGTTGCCCAAGCAAGGCTGGGCACCTTTGGCCACACAGATCAGACTGGACCTCTCAGTAGTCTGGATGTGTCTGAGTACTGCAGAAATGTGCACCTGCGAGGGATGTCCTGGGAACAACGGTGGTGCTGGGATCCTTTGACTGCTTTCCCACCACTGGACTCCAAATGCACAGGAGCCAGGGATATGCATGGGTCCTCATATGATAGTTTCAGTATTAGTGTTCTGAAAAACTCTACACTGTTTTCCATAGTGGCTGTACCAGTTTACATTCCTGCCAGTGATCAGAAGGGTTCTTCTTTTCTCACATAATTTTTATTCTGAAAGTGATTTCAGATACTTGATTCCTGGTAGAATGGGTAATTCTTAAAAAAAAAAAAAAAAAAACTCAATTTGTTTTTTATAGCAAAATCCAGGCTGGAGAAATGATTCAGGAATTAAGACTGTCTCGAAAGCAGAAGGTCCTGAGTTCAGATCCCAGGCTCCACTTCGCCAGGACCAAACAGTGGCAGCCCACACTTCCAGTTCTGGTGGGCAGAGCCTGGGAAATGCCACAGTGAAGCAAGAAGGAGGCAGAAGCAATCCAGAATGATTCCTAAAATCACTCTTGGTCCTCCACAGGGACACATAGTGCCCTCTGATACACACACACACACACACACACACACACACACACACACACACAAATAAATAAAAATTTAAAAAATTCCTAAGTTAGCATATTAAGTAATGGGATTTATTATGGCATTTTCTTTTTTTTTCTATCAGAAAAATAATATTTATTCCTCATCATTAATAATGCTTAAAAACATTAGTATATATTATGTAAGATTAAACAAAGATTTCCACATTTCTAATGAGATTTTTTGAGAAAGGTGCAGGTAATTTAGACTTCAAGTTTATACTAATATTTTCTTTTTTTATTATTATTAATACATTTTTATTATTGTTTCAGCTCATACAAACTTAATAGGTACACCAGTTCCCTCCCTCCCTCCTCCTCCCCCCCCCCGTACCCCCTGCTCCCCCTCCCCACTCCCCTCCCTCCCCATCCCTCAGTGCCTCCCGCCCCATTTTCCAGAGAGTCCTTTCTTGTGCATGCCTGATTTTCCTCTGGGCCCTCCTCTCCGATGACGTACAAGGACCCAGTGGCCTTTCCCTGAACCCTTTCCCATGTTCCCCTTAGGTATAGGAACACTGCTGTGGCGCCAATCCTTTGCCTCCAAGGAACTTGGTGCCTTTAGCAGATGCTAGACTTTGTGAGGTCAACAGTGTGTTGGACAATGCGCAGGGCATACAAAGTCCAATTATGATTGCTTCAGCCCTAACTAGTATGGAGTATCTTACATATCATTGCTCCTCCCATCCTTTTGCTCTTACACTCTTACCGCCCCCTCTTCCGCAAATTTCCCTGAGCTTCAAGATGGGGAGAGATTAAGCTGGCCTAGTTCTAAGTGGTTGATATAGAGTCTCTGAAGTTCTGGATTGTGGTTTGTTGATTTTCTTTTGCAGTTTTGCTGCTCCTGCAATGCCCTTCACTCCATCCTGGTGGGCATTGTATGTTACCCCCTGGTCAGAGACAAAAAGCTGTTAAACTAGAGTCTTGTGATAAAAGCACATTCAAAGGTAGATGTAATAAAAGTGGGAAACCACAGTGAGGGAGGGGTCTATCACCCATTTGCAAAATGGTTACTTTTTATCTGCCAGACTATATGCCCTCCTCTTCTGGTGAGATCATATCCCCTCAGTAGTAAATGATCAGGAACAAAGGTCTGTGAACTTAATCAGATGTCTCATTACTTATTTGGGTCCTTGATGGAGGCCTATTTTCTCTGCTGTAATATGGTCTCTTCTCTCCTTGTTTCTGGTGTGGCCCTCCTACCCCATCCCTCCTGTTCATAATCCTTGCAATTACTGTCTTTAGGTGTGCTGTGTGGGTTTGGTACTAGGAGCCACCTATTAGGGAGTACGTACGGCGCTTAATTTTCTGGGTCTGGGATACTTCACTTAATATAATTGTTTCTAATGACATCCATTTCCCGGCAAATTCCAGTAATTCATCATTTTTGATGGCTGAGTAGTACTCCATTGTATAGATGTACCACAGTTTCCTTAGCCACTCGTCAACTGTTGGACATTTGGGCTGATTCCATGACTTTGCTATTGTAAACAGTGCTGCTATGAACATGGTCGTGCTCCTGCTATCGAGGTGAACCTCTGCTGTATGGGGGGTTATTCCCAAAAGTGGAATCACAGGGTCATATGGCATTTCAATCTTTAATTTCTTTAAGAATCTCCAGACGACTTGCCAGAGTGGCTGTATGAGCCTGCATTCCCACCAGCAATGTAGGAGAGTTCCCCTCTCTCCACATTCTCTCCAACATTTGTTGTTGGTTGTATTGTGGATTTTTGCCATCCTGACCGGGGTGACATGATATCTCAGGGAAGTTTTGAGTTGCATTTCCCTGATGGCTAAGGAAGTGGAGCATTTTTTCAGATATTTGTTAGACATTTTAATTTCATCCCTGGTAAAGTTTCTTTTAAGTTCCAGGGCCCATTTTTTCATTGGGCCATTGGTTTTCTTGGTGTTTAGTTTTCTAAGTTCTTTGTGCACTCTGGACAGTAGAGCTCTGGACAGTAGAGACAGATATGTGGTTAGTGAAGATTTTCTCCCATTCTGTGGGTTGCTTTTGAGCTCGCGTTACAATCTCTTTATCTGAACAGAAGCTCTTTAATTTCACAAGATCCCAACTGTTGAGAGTTGGTAGCAGTGACTGTGCCATTGGATGTCTGTTTAGGAACTGTTGGCCTAGCCCAATCAGCTCGAGGGAGTTCCATATCCTTTCAACTATGGTTTTTATAGTCTCTGGCCTGATATCAAGGTCCTTGATCCATTTGGAATTAAATGTTGTACATGGTGACAAGTGTGGGTCCAGCTTTAATCTTCTGCATGTGGAGATCCAGTTTTGCCAGCACCATTTGTTGAAGATGCTATTCTTTTTCCATTGGATTCTTTGGGCCCCTTTGACAAAGACCAAATGGCTATAATTTTGTGGGCTTATATCTGGGTCTTCAACCCTTATCCATTGATCTGTGTGTCTATTTTGGAGCCAGTACCAGGCTGTCTTTATAACTATGGATTTGTAGTATAGACTTAGGTTTGGTATGGCAATACCTCCAGCTGTGTTTTTGTTACTCAGGATTGTTTTTGCTATCCTGGGTCTTTTGTGCCTCCATATGAACTTTGAGATTGTTTGGTCAACTTCTTTGAAGAATTGCTTTGGGATTTTGATTGGTATAGCATTGAATCTGTATATTGCCTTTGGTAGGATGGTCATTTTTACGATGTTGATTCTGCCAATCCAGGAACAAGGGAGGTCTTTCCACCTTCTGGCGTCTTCTGCTATTTCTTTCTTTAGGGTTTTAAAGTTTTCATTGTAAAGGTCTTTTACCTCCTTGGTTAGGTTTATACCAAGGTATTTCATTTTTTTAGGGGCTATAGTAAATGGGATTGTTTCTCTCAAGGCTTTTTCACTTCTTTCATTCTGGGCATATAGGAAGGCCTCTGATTTTTGCACATTTATTTTGTATCCTGCCACCCTGCTGAACTTCTCAATTAGTTCCAGGAGCTTCCTGGTGGAGTTTTTAGGATCACTCAGGTATAAGATCATGTCTTCTGCATGTAGGGATAGGATGACTTCTTCCTTGCCGATTTGAATCCCTCTTATGTCCCTTTCTTGTCTTATGGCTTCAGCTAAGACTTCAAGTACAATATTGAATAGAAGTGGTGAGAGTGGACAGCCTTGTCTAGTTCCTGATCGAAGTGGGAATGCTTCCAATTGTTCCCCATTGAGCATAATCCTTGCTGTGGGCTTGTTGTATATAGCTTTTATTATATTGATAAAGGTTCCTTCCGTTCCTACTGTCTCTAGCATTTTGATCATAAAAGGCTGTTGGATCTTGTCAAAGGCTTTTTCTGCATCTATCGAGAGTATCATGTGGTCTTGGACTTTGGACTGGTTTACATGATGAATTACATTTATTGATTTGCGTATGTTGAACCAACCTTGTGTGCCGCGGATGAAGCCTACTTGGTCCCCGTGAATGATCTTTTTGATATGTTTTTGAATCCGATTTGCTAAGACTTTGTTGAGAATCTTTGCGTCTGTGTTCATCAGAGAGATCAGCCTATAGTTTTCTTTTTTAAGTGAATCTTTATTAGGTTTTGGGATTAAAGGGATATTAGCTTCATAGAAGGAATTTGGTAGTGTTCCTTCCTTTGCTATTTGATGGAACAGTTTAAGGAGTATTGGTATTATTAACTCCTTAAATGTCTGGTAGAACTCTGTGCTGAATCCATCTGGTCCAGGACATTTTTTTGGTGGGAAGATTCCAAATTACTTCCTCAATTTCCTTATATGTTATAGGGCTATTTAAGTAATTCACAACTTCCTGATTCAATTTAGGTAAGTTGTGTTTACTTAGAAATTCATCCATCTCTTTTGTGTTGTCAAGCTTCACGGATTATAAGTTTTTGAAATATGATGTTATAATTCTCTGGATTTCTTGGGTATCAGTAGTGATAACTTCATGTTCATTTCTGATTTTGTTAATTTGGGTTTTCTCTCTCCTGCTTTTGGTTAATTTAGCTAGGGGTGTATCAATCTATTGATTTTTTCAAAGAACCAGCTTTTTGATTGGTTGATTTTTTTCTATCGTTCTCTTAATCTCGATTTCAGATATTTTTCCCCTTATTTTGCTAATCTCCTCTCTTCTACTACTTTTGGGATCAGATTGCTCTAGTTTCTCTAAAGCTTTAAGCTGCATTGTTAAGTTGTTTATTTCTGATGTTTCCATTTTTTTGATGTAGGCATTAAGAGCTATGAACTTACCTCTTAGAACAGCTTTCATTGTGTCCCAGAGATTTTGGTAAGTTGTATTTTCGTTATCATTCACTTTCAGGAAATCTTGAATTTCTTTTTTAATTTCTTCCTGAATCCAGTTCTCATTCAGCATCATAGTGTTAAGTTTCCAGGAGTTAGTGTATTTTCTCTTGTTTGATGTGTTGTGGATGTCCAGCTTTAGGCCGTGGTGGTCTGATAGGGCACAGGTTAGAATTTCAACTTTCTTGTATATATGTAGATTCATTTTGTGGCCCAATATGTGATCTATTTTGGAGAAAGTTCCGTGTGCTGCTGAGAAAAATGTATATTCTTTGGTGCGTGGGTGAAAAGTTCGATAGAGATCTGTAAGGTCCATTTCTTTCAGGGTTTGATTAAGGTCCAAAGTGTCTCTGTTAAGCTTTTGACCTGTTGATCTATCCCATGCTGAGAGGGCGGTGTTGAAGTCCCCAAGAATTATCGTTTGGGGGTTGATTTCTTGCTTTAGACGTTGTAGGGTTTTCTTAATGAATGTGGAGGGGCCTGTATTGGGTGCATAAATGTTCAGTACTGTGAAGTCTTCCTGGTGAATTGTACCTGTGACTAAAATGTAGTATCCATCTGTGTCTCTTATAATTTTCTTTGGTTTGAAGTCCACTTTGTCTGATAGCATAATGGCTACCCCTGCCTGTTTTCTGCTTCCATTTGCTTGTAGAATTGTTGACCAGCCTTTTATTTTTAGAGCGTGCCTATCTTTTGTGGTGAGATGGGTTTCCTGCAGGCAGCAGATTGATGGATTGTGATTTTTAATCCAAGTTTTTAATCTGTGTCTCTTGATCGGTGAATTAAGTCCATTAACATTTAGTGTTATAATGGAGAAACTATTGTTAATTCCAGACATTTATTATGTTTAGTAGTTTTTATAAGTATACTGCTTCGCTTTTAATGGTGTTATACTTCTCTTCTGTTCTCTCGGATATGCCTGTTTTTTTCTTCACGCTTGAGTATCATTTCTAGCATTTTTTGAAGGCCTGGTTTGGTGGACATGTATCCCTTCAAGTTGTCTTTGTGTTGGAAAATTTTTCTTTCTCCCTCGATCATGACTGATAGTTTTGCAGGGTAAATCAGCCTGGGTTGACATTTTTGCTCATTCAATACTTGAAGTATGTCTCTCCAAGCTCTTCTTGCTTTTACTGTTTCGACTGAGAAGTCATTTGTTATTTTAATAGGTTTACCTTTAAAAGTGACTTGTTTTTTCTCCCTTGAAGCTCTCAGCACCAGTTCTTTATCTTGAATGTGGAGTGTTTAAACTATTATTTGCTGTGCTTCTGTTTTGGTCGTATCTGTTTGGGGTGTGGAATGCCTCTTGTATATGGATGGGCCTCTCTTTTTTTAGATGAGGAAAGTTTTCCTTGATGATCGTTTGAAAAATTTCCTCAGGGGTGGTATTTTGAGATTCTTGCTCTGGTATTCCATGAATACGCATGTTAGGCTTCTTCAGGGTGTCCCATATCTCTTGGATATTTCTCTCAAATATCTTTTTGGCTTTAACAACGTCTTCCATTGAGCTGGTTAGTACTCCCACTTTATCTTCAAGGTCTGAAATTCTGTTTTCTGCTTCGTTAGTTCTGTTGATAAGACTCTGTGGTGTTCTGGGTTGAAGATAACTTGTAGCTCAGTTTTAAACTCTGCTTGAGTCTGTTTTAACTGCTCTATGCCAGGTTTTGTTTCTTGCACTGTTTTTCTCAACTCCTCCAAATGTCTGTTGTGTTCCTCTTCAAAGCGATCGATTCGATTATGTAATTCCTTCCGGATTTCCTCTTTCATAGTATTGAACATGGTAATGATCATATTTTGAAAGTCGTTATCCTGGGTCAGGCTTTCTTGGCCTTTTTCTGGGGGTTTGTTCTGGTTGGAGTCTAACATTATGGGATTAATTTCTTCAGTGGGAAATTTGTTTACTTGAGTGTTGCTTCTCATGGATTTGCACTTTGACTTTGGCATTGTCGTTTTAACTCTTAAGATCTTTCAATTTCACTAAACTGAATTATTTGGCCTGGAGTTCTGGGGGTGGACAGGGACAGAGCTTACCTAGGTCGCGGGTGAGGCCCGGCTGGACCTCGCGTGAGTCCCGACAGGCGGAGCGGGGTGGGGTGAAAAGGGAGGATGGGGGTGTCGGCGTGGAGCTATTTAACCCGAAGGCAGCTGGGGCGGGGCCCGGGCACAGGGGGAGGTCCTCCTCGTCCCTTGGCCCTGAGCGTGCGGTTCCGGCTGGATGGTGGGAGCCGGAGCCGGGTCCCTTTGAGCTGACCTAGGGTCCTGGTGGGCGGGCGCGGGCGGAGCTTACCTAGGTCGCGTGGTGAGGCCCGGCTGGACTGCGCGTGAGTCCGGATGGGCGGAGCGGGGTGGGGTAAAGGGCTATTATGGCATTTTCATATATATACACTATTCTGCTTCCTTCTCATTTGGTCCCCTCCTGTTTCTCTCTTTCTTGTCTCCTGACCCCTTTTAGCTGCTTCCTTTCCTTTCCCCAGACAGTATCCATTCTCCATTTGTTTGTGAGTATGTGTGTGTGTGTGTGTGTGTGTGTGTGTGTGTGTGTGTGTGGTGGTTACCCACATGTGAGTGAGAGGTGCATGTAGAGGCCAGAGGAGGACATTGGATGTCTTGCTCTATCACTGTCTGCATTTCTTTGATGTAATCTCTCACTGACTCTGGAGCTGGGCTGGAGACCAGGGAACCCCTCTGATAATCCTGTCTCTGCCTCCTCCCACCTCTAAAGGACTGGAGTAATAGGCATGTGCACAGCATATCTGGCTTTTTATGTGCTGGGGTCTGAATTCAGATCCTTATGCTTGTGCAGGAGGCACCTCTAACTTACAGAATCATCTCTCCATCTTCTCTTTCCTCTCTTGAGGTCTTGTTTGTCACTATATGCTTAAATATCTGTTCAATCTTCAATAAATAATTACTAAGGAAAGATCAGCTATTTTTACTATGTCAGTCTCATGTCAATGTTGGTGTTATATAAACACAGAAGTCATTTTAAAAAGCTAACCATTGAAAGCATTTAGATTTTTTCCAAACAATGAACTTCATTTTGTTTATATGAAATTTATTTTATGATTGGTTGAATATATGTTTCATTTCAAATTATCCCAAGTAAGCAATTTATAATGATACATAATTTAATTAACTTTTCTCTTCTTGCACACATTTGGGAAAAAAATCAAATTAACGTGATTCCTTCTTCAGAAATTGACTAAGTTGGTTATTTAAGAAATGAGTGCATTTAGGGGTTAGGGAGATGGTTCAGCTAGTAGAGTACTTGCCATGCAAACATGAGTACCTGAATTTGAATCCCGAAAACTCGTGTCAAAATACAGGTGCTGCACTATGTGTCTGTAATCCTAATGCAGGAAGGAAAGAGACAGGTAGATCCCTGAAGCCTGCTGATCAGTCAACCTAAGCAAATAGTCAAGCCCCAGGTTTAATGAAAGATCCTGGTGTCAAAAAAAAAAAAAAGATGGAGAGCAACTGAAGAAGACAACCAACATGGACCGCTGGCCTCCACATGTGCACAGAAGCACATGAACACCTACATACACATGTACACACAATAAAAAGAAATCAATGTATTTTATTAATACAGTGATCACAGCAATTGTGTGATCTGTTTCTTGAGGAATTAAAACAGCACTGAAGAACACTTGGTAGTAGTCAAACTTCTGAGTCCTTGTACAAATAGATGTAAAAAATAGTATTTCCACATTATTTGGAAAACACAAAACTCTGCTCTTAGCTATAACTTACTCCTATATGTGACCTTGTAACAGTTGCTAAGCCTGTCTGCCCAGTTCTAGCGACTGTCAGGTGAGAATAAGGTGGCTAGGATAAGGCTAGCTGGTACATGCAGAGTATTGAGATAGTCACAAGCCCTGGTTGAGTGTTGACTAACTATTCCCTTCTGGGTGCACGGCCACTGAAGAAATCTTGACCTAGATTCTACTTTTATCTCTAAGTACTTTGGCAACTAATTCAACTTCTCTAAAATTCTGAGGGTTTTTTTTATTATAACAAGACATGTGAAATTAAAAGATTGTTGAATGAAATTTATTGGCGGTGTGTGTTCTGTACAGCTCTTGGGGTGCCTTAGTCACCAAGAAGCTCGGAAGGACCCTAGAAGCTATCCAGCTCAAATTCAATGACATTTCAGATTGAATGAGTGACAGTGTGAGGGAGATGAGATAAAGTATGTGTTATTGCCAATGCTGTTTCACGTTTATATATTCTCATCTCGGTAGGGGGACAAGGTGGTTACTGGACGCTGAGGGATGAAAATACTCACATTGCACTATTTTTGCAGTACGTCATGTCTTTTACTCTAGGATTTAGAAACACTTACTGGGAACCTGCTAGTCCCAATGGTTACAGAGAAGCAAAGTTAAATTAGTCCAATTACCAGTAGTATAAGTATGGAGCTCTGTCTCAGACAAGGTAGAACAGTGGCAGGAATAGAGGCTGCAGGTACCAGGAGTACTAGGATCTTTTTATTCTGTTCTATTTTTTTTGTTTGTTTTGCATGTACATGTGGTGTGTATGCATGACTGCTTGTTTATGGACACATACATGTGCATGTGCATGTGCATGTACAGGTCTGAAGTCATTCTCCACTTTACCAATAGATGCAGGATCTCTCGACTGAACCCAAAGCTGCTGACTAGCCTTGCTAGTTAGTTTGTACTGAAGATACCTTGTCTGTGTCCCCTGCATGATTACAAGTAGCTGCCATACCTCCTGGCTTTTATGTATCCCAGGAATTTAAATTCCAGTCCTCATTACTGAAAGGCAAGTAATTACCAAAAGGTAAATCTTTATCCACGAAGACATCTCAGCCCCTAACTCACAGTATCTTTATGGTGACTATAGTATTTTTATTAAAAAAAAAAAAAAAAAAAAACAGTTGTGGCACTACCATTCAGGGAAGCCCTAGCCCGAGCTCCCAGCTACCGACAAGTCTGGATATGTCCCAATAGAGGACAGAGGGATGAACAACCAATGGGAAGGAGGGATGAACAACCAATGGGAAGGAGGGATGAACAACCAATGGGAAGGAGGGATGAACAACCAATGGGAAGGAGGGATGAACAACTAATGGGAAGTAGCCATCTAACCTGGACACCTAGTAAACAGCTAAATGATTGGTGGCTGCTCTCCCCCCTCCCTCTGAGCGGAGAGGGGGCCAAACCTAATTGGACCCGCGACCATATATAAGCCCAAACACTTCCTGAATAAAGCTGAGTCTGCAGCAAACTCGTCCTCTGCCTGCTGCTTCTCGCCTGACTCCAGGGGTCTGGGGGTGGTGACCTCGCACCCACGAGGTTCCTGCCTGCCCCTACCCCCACCCACAGGGATTTGGCAATAAACAGTCTTTTAAAACTGGTACTTTTTAATGTTAGCATTATGTCCCTATGAAGAATACCTATTAAGGGTTGAATTAGATAAACATTTGGAATGTTGTAACATCTTGACTTCCCTTAAGGCTCACTCATCAAATCTGACATTTTGTTGATCTGGTGGAGTTTGCATTTTTTATTCCTCATTTAACTCTTGTGCTGTTATTATTTACTTCCTTTAGCCTCAGATCTGGGTTTATTTAATATAGGATGAGGAACATGGCTAGCCTGAGCAGGCATACCCATCACTGATAAGTTAAAAGGTGTCCAAAACAAGCTTAGGATTTCATCCCCCTTTTCCTCCCACAAAATGATCAATGTTTAATTGAAAGACTTACAGATTAGCACAGTTCATTCTGACACAGCAAGCAAGTGCATTCTTTTGGAGCCTGATCTCCTCACACATTGCTCCTTCCCTTGACGTCCCAGGTAAATCAGTCTGCCTTTCCTGACCTTCATTTTGTGAGCTGTGTGTGAAGGGAGTTTGGCAGGATGCATGCTAAAATACCCTTTACTGGTTCAAAAACTGGTCATCCCAGTGGCCCCCATCTCCAGTGAGGCTTAGCATTGGTTGTAATGGGAAAAGCAGGAGGAATGGGATGGATTAAGGTGGGAAAACATCACAAGTTCACTATATTCATATATGAGACACTAAAAGAATAAAAATTAAAAATAAAATACCATTATAAAAATGAAATGGACATACTTGGAGAGACACAGGTGGAGGTAGTCAAGTGCGTCAAAGGTGTAAAGCAAATGAGAGCAGCTGCCATGTTGTTGGACGAGTGGACAGGGGAATCACAGGGTTCAGAAAAGAGGGGTAAGGAGTGAGGGACGGACATTTCAGTGATTATGGGAGCTAAACCTACTGATCTCCTTACCACGTGACATCTGTTTTGTGTGCATGTGTCCAGCTTCTCGCACATTTGGCTCAGAGGTTTCTCCTTTACCCAGAGTTTAGACTGAGTTGGACTAAATGCATGTTTTAACATGAAAGTCTTACTGTGTTTTTTTTTTTTTGGAAATCAAGCCAAACTGTTTTTAATGTCACAGTGGGGGAGTGATGAGTTACCACAATTCTTCCAAATATGAAAGTTCATGACTGTGATAATAAAAGTCCTGACAGCATTTACCTCAGGAAGGAAAAAAGTGAAGGAGGCAAAGAAAAACGGGAATGTCATGCATCTCCTTAAATGTCTTTATCTGGAATCAGAACTGTGGGGATCCACAGGGACCAAACAAGTTTGACAGCATCATGTTCTTGGGTGGATTTCTTTGGACTGGATTTCCTAATAGCAGGCTTGTACAACAGCATTGAGGCACTTCATTTTAACACTGTTGTGCCGGTTCATTCCTGTGATTGATTTCTTAAATCCAAATCGTTGTTAAGGATGCAGGAATTCTAAACCTTTTAGAGTTACTATGATCCAGAGATGGATATTAGAAAAACACTAACACGCCTCATTTCATGAAAAAGAAACAATGTAATCATTATAAAAAATACTGCATTGTTGTCCATGCCTTTGCTTCCATGGAAGTGTTTTCTTTGCATCCTTGAATAAAATTCTAAAGTAATAATTAAACATACAGTTGAAAATGCATTACTTCTTAGCCTCCCCTACATTTTTTTCCCTTCCCAAAAGATATGAAACAGTTGAACTCTGCTGCCTATATTCTGAGATCTTTTAAAAAGGAATTGATATCCATATTCATTAGCACATTCACTTATGTCTTTTATAAAAGCATGTTATTTTACCATATTTTAAATTTTTATTTATTTATTCAAAAATTTGTGACTAAGATTGTGAGAAAAATCAAAAAACTAAGAAAACTGCATTTGGTTCTAGAAACATCTTACAGGGGAGATGGACATGAGTCATGAATTGCCCAGATTTATGCAATGCCTTTACTTTGGCAGGTGCTATTCAGAAGGAGAGGAAAGGACATTCCAGACTGTAGTATAGTATGTGCACAGGCTTGTCAAGCAGAGTAAAGGGCATGAGGCCAGGTAGGACTAAAAATGAACTGTGGTTTCTGTGAAGGCTCTGAGTGACAGGCTATTTCTATATCTCCCTTTAACAAAACAAATCTGCAGGAGAGAATGTAAGAAAAGAGTCAGATCGAAAAACTAGATATACTGAGAAGAACTGAGCCTTTAGAATTATTCATCTAAGGGCTGGAGAGATGGCTCAGAAAGTCCTGAGTTCAGATCTCAGGTCCCATGTAAAATGCCAAGCAGAAAATACACTTCCAGCCTTGGTGTTTAGAGCCTGAGAAATCCCAGAGCAAAGCAAAAAGGAAGTAGAAGCAATTCAGGATGATTCTTGAAGAATCCCTGGTGCCGTCTGATACATCTGGAAGGAAGGAAGAAAGGAAGGAAGGAAGGAAGGAAGAAAGGAAGGAAGGAAGGAAGAAAGGAAGGAAGGAAGGAAGGAAGAGAGGGAGGGAGGGAGGGAAGGAAAGAGAGAGGGAGGGAGGGGGAGGGAGGGAAGGAGGAGTGGGGAGGGAGGGAAGGGAGACTGTGGGGGTCCCCAGGGATTGCAGCTCTGTTCTGCAGGCCAGTCCCACGGGTCCTCCACAAGGGGGATCCGGGAAAGGTGAGTGCGCTGTCCACCCGCTCCCAGCTCTCCTTCCCGAGGACAATCAGACGTGACAGGGAGTCTAGTCAAGCAGGAACTCCTTTATTACAAGTCCATAGCCCTTTTATAAAGGCAGAAACTGCAAGGGGACTTCTAGGGTGGGGAAACGGGCAACCAATCATCTTAAAGGTCAAGCCAGCTACGCCCCCTATTGTCTTCCTCCATCAAAACATCTTTGTCTAAGCTTGCCAGACCACCCAGGTCACCTAGATTGAGGCCCCCCACAGGAGGGGAGAGAGAGAGAGAGAGAGAGAGAGAGAGAGAGAGAGAGAGAGAGAGAGATTGATTTAAGGCAAGCCTATAAGTAAGATTGTGGGAGATTATCTAATTGATGTGGGAAGAACAGCCCATAATGGGTGGACTATTCCCTGGGCAGGTGGATAAGATAGAAAACTGGTTGGAATTTGGCAGACTGGCAAGCTAGAAGGTATGCTTTGGTCCTTGTCCCTCGCTCAGTTTTTTCTCTGGATATGATGTGACCAGCACCCTTGAATCCTGCCTGTATCTTCCCTGCCATAATGGACAGTAATCTGAAATTCGCAGATGGATTAAAAATCTCCTTGCTCCCTTTTGTAGAAAGGAGTCTGGGATCTTAAGAATGAACACACACCCCTTGAGTCCTATGTCCACATCTGAGAACCTTCCTTCCCTACCACCACTCCACCACTACTACCACTTCCCCTTCACACACACCCTGATTTTCACAGTAAACTACTAGACATCACAGAAACCAAAGGCTGGGGACCAACCTCATACAACTAAAGACCCTGTAAAGCATCTCACCACTCAACACAGGAGAACCCTGTCACCCAACCAAAAGATATGTAACTCATTTTACTTTTCATTTACTCTCAATTTATAGTCACTCCAGCTTAAGACCTCCAAACATCATACCCAAGCCTCATATGCACACTCTAACTGGGTCTTAGTCAAGCACCCTCACATTCCCCTAATAACTCCTAAAAACTGCCATTCTGTATCACCTTGGTTTCCTCTTTGTGTGTCTGCGGCCCAGGTGAGGTCAGCCCTGAAGCTGCCTGTCTGTTGGGCGGGAGGTCCCCAGTTCTAACAGTGTTCCTCCCCAACCCTCTCCTGTTTCCTTAGTGCCTGCTGCTCAGATGAGGTTGGCCCTGGGGCTGCCTGTTTTTTGGGCAGGTGGTCCTCCGTCCTGACTTTTATCCCCTGGTACCACTTTCCTCCCATCCCCACTAACAATACACACAGTAAATAAGTCAGGTAGAAGATTCCATACAACACTAGGGACTGGAGAGGTGGCTTAGGGGTTAAGCCTCTGCCTTGCAGGTGGAAGGTCCTGAGTTCGGATCCTAGACCCCACGTATAGATGCCAGGTGGAAACGGGGGCGGCCTGCATTTCTGGTCCTGGTAGGGCAGAGCCTGTGAATCCCGGGGCAGAGTAAACAAGGAGGAGGTGGAGGCGTCCATGGTGGTTCCCGAATTCATCTGTGGTTCTATACATACACACATGCATACACGCACAATTGAATAAATAATAAAAATAATGAAAAAGAAGATTCCATACAACACTAAACTTTAAGAATAAAGAGAGAAAAAGGCCTCCAAAAGACAATATAATAGGCACTTCAGAAAACTCACCTGAGAAGCATCAACACGCTTCTATACTGAACCTACCTTCTGTCTCAAGTGAAGGACCAAACATTTGTTATGTAACACAAAGCAAAACATAGACACTATAAACAACATCCAAGTGCTGAAAAATAGCATCCCAGATTGAAGACAACCATCCTACCAAAAAGTACCCAATGACTTCAAATAAAACTCAAATCAACATCTATCCATCTTAAAAACAGTATACACAAATACAAATCCCAACTTAGGCAGTAGACATAACCAAGATAACAATATAAATCAAAGAAAATAAGTGGGAACATAATTCCAGATGCTGACATCACCTAGGAAAACAGAAAAAAGCTCAAGAAACCAAGAAAATATGTCTCCCTCAAGATCACCAATCCCAAGGCTCAGTTCCCACAGAGGATAGCTCATTGGGAGGTATCCAAGAGAGTAATAACCAGACAGTGAATTTCAAAGTTCAATTATAAATATGTTCAAACATCTCCAAGAGAACATAGATAAATGCCTAAATAAATTTGATGAATACAACAAACTCAGGAAAGAAAACACAAACCAGATACAACTAGAATGAAAGTAGAAAGCCTGAAAACAGATCTAGAAATACTGGAAAAAATCCAAAGTAATTTGCAAACAAACATAGAAGTGCTGAAAAAAGTCCAGATTGAAATAACACTGAAACTACAAAAAACAGTGTAATAAGAAATTCAATAGAGAATCTCAAAAATAGAACTGATCATGTGGAAGACAGAGTCTCAGAACTGGAAGATAAGATAGAAGATGTTGATTAGTCAATGAGTGAAACTGATAAATGGAAAAACTTCAACAGAACGTACAGGAACTCTGGAACACCATCAAAAGGCCCAACATATGGATCATGGGTATCCCAGAAACAGACATCTAAGAGGAAGATCCACAATGCTTAATTAATGAGATAATAGAGGAAAATTTCCATGACCTAAATAAAAAGATACCCATACAGAACACCAATACCCATGACAAAAAAAGAAACACCCCACAACATATGAGGCTGTAAACCAAATGTGCACATTAAAGACAAGATCTTAAGGGCTGCAAGACGGAAGGAACACGTCACATGCAGAGGCAACCCCATCAAAAAAAATTGACTTTTCAATATGAATGGTAAAAGCCAGAAGGGATTGGAGAGACACAATACAAGTTCTGAATGAATAAAAACGTCAACTCAGATTATTTTTTACTTCTTTTTTTTATTAAAAATTTAATTATACATTTTAAAATTTTTTACCAGTTCCCTCCCTCCCCCCTCCTCCCCCCGAACCCCCCCCTCCTCCCGATCTCCCAGTGCCTCCCCCCCAATTCCCAGAGAGTCCTTTATTGTGTACGCCTAACTCTCCACTGGGTCCTCCTCTCCGATGACATATAAGGACCCAGTGGCATTTCCATAAGCCCTTTCTCTTGTTCCCCTTAAGCATAAGATCACTACTATGGCTGTCAATCCCTTGCTTCCAGGGGTCTCGGTGCCCTTAACAGATGCTAGACTTTATGAGGGCAACAGTGCGCTGGACATTGCGCAGGGCATGCAAAGTCCCATTATGATTGCTTTGGCCCCAACTATTGTTGGAATCTTGCAAATCATTGCTCCTCCCATCCTTTTGCTTTTACAATCTTACTGCCCCCTCTTCCGCAAATGTCCCTGAGCTCCAGGATGGGGAGAGATTAGGCTGTCCTAGTTCTATGTGATTGATATAGTCTCTGAAGTTCTGGATTGTGGTTTGTTGATTTTCTTTTGCAGTTTTGCTGCTCCTGCAATGCCCTTCACTCCATTCTTCTGGGCACTGTATGTCACCCCCTGGCCAGAGACAAAAATCTGTTAAACTGGAGTCTTGTTATAATAGCACATTGAAGGGTAGATGGAATAAGAGTAGGAAACCTCAGTGAGGGAGGGGTCCATCACCCATTTGCAAAATGATTACTTTTTATCTGCTAGACTATATTCCCTCCCCTTCTGGTGAGATCAGGAAAGAACGTCTGTGAACTTAACCAGGTTTCTCATTACTTACTTGCAGACCTTGATGGAGGCTTATTTTCTCTGCTGTAACATGGTCCCCTCTCTCCTTGTTTCTGGTGTGGCCCTCCTACCCCATCTCTCTTGTTCATAATCCTTGCAATTACTGTGTTACATAGGTTTACTTTTGAGTGTCTCAATGTGGGCTGGGTGAGTTTGGTACTAGGAGCCACCTATCAGGGAGTACATACGGCGCTTAATTTTCTGGGTTTGGGATACTTCACTTAATATAATTCTTTCTAATGACATCCATTTCCCAGCAAATTCCAGTAATTCATCATTTTTGATGGCTGAGTAGTACTCCATTGTATAGATGTACCACAGTTTCCTTAGCCACTCGTCAACTGTTGGACATTTAGGTTGATTCCATGACTTTGCTATTATAAACAGTGCTGCTATGAACATGGTCGAGCTTGTGCTATCGAGGCGAACCTCTGCTGCATGGGGGGTTATTCCCAAAAGTGGGATAGCAGGGTCATATGGCATTTCAATCTTTAATTTCTTTAAGAATCTCCAGACGGCTCGCCAGAGTGGCTGTATGAGCCTGCATTCCCACCAACAATGTAGGAGAGTTCCCCTCTCTCCACATCCTCTCCAGCATTTGTCGTTGTTTGTATTGTGGATTTTTGCCATCCTGACCGGGGTGAGATGATATCTCAGGGAAGTTTTGATTTGCATTTCCCTGATGGCGAAGGAAGTGGAGCATTTTTTAAGATATTTGTTAGACATTTTAATTTCATCCCTGGTAAAGTTTCTTTGAAGTTCCAGGGCCCATTTTTTAATTGGGCCAGTGTTTTCCTTGGAGTTTAGTTTTCTAAGTTCTTTATGCACTCTGGACAGTAGAGCTCTGTCAGATATGTGGTTAGTGAAGATTTTCTCCCATTCTGTGGGTTGCCTTTGAGCTCGTGTTACAATCTCTTTATCTGAACAGAAGCTCTTTAATTTCACAAGATCCCAACTGTTGAGAGTTGGTAGCAGTGACTGTGCCATTGGATGTCTGTTTAGGAACTGTTGGCCTAGCCCAATCAGCTCGAGGGAGTTCCCTATCCTTTCAACTATGGTTTTTAAAGTCTCTGGCCTGATATCAAGGTCCTTGATCCATTTGGAGTTAAGTCTTGTACATGGTGACAAGTACGGGTCCAGCTTTAATCTTCTGCATGTGGAGATCCAGTTTTGCCAGCACCATTTGTTGAAGATGCTGTTATTTTTCCATTGGATTCTTTGGGCCCCTTTGTCAAAGACCAAATGGCTGTAACTCTGTGGGCTTATATCTGGGTCTTCAACCCTTATCCATTGATCTGTGTGTCTATTTTGGAGCCAATACCAGGCTGTCTTTATAACTATGGATTTGTAGTATAGACATACGTTTGGTATGGTAATACCTCCAGCTGTGTTTTTGTTACTCAGGATTGTTTTTGCTATCCTGGGTCTTTTGTGCTTCCATATGAACTTTGAGATTGTTTGCTCAACTTCTTTGAAGAATTGCTTTGGGATTTTGATTGGTATAGCATTGAATCTGTATATTGCCTTTGTTGATTCTGCCAATCCAGGAACAAGGGAGGTCTTTCCACCTTCTGGCGTCTTCTGCTATTTCTTTCTTTAGGGTTTTAAAGTTTTCATTGTAAAGGTCTTTTACCTCCTTAGTTAGGTTTATACCAAGGTATTTCATTTTTTTAGGGGTTATAGTAAATGATATGGTTTCTCTCAAGGCTTTTTCACTTCTTTCATTCTGGGCATATAGGAAGGCCTCTGATTTTTGCACATTTATTTTGTATCCTGCCACCCTGCTGAACTTCTCAATTAGTTCCAGGAGCTTCCTGGTGGAGTTTTTAGGATCACTCAGGTACAAGATCATGTCATCTGCAAATAAGGATAGCTTGACTTCTTCCTTGCCGATTTGAGTCCCTCTTATGTCCCTTTCTTGCCTTATGGCTTCAGCTAAGACTTCAAGTACAATATTGAATAGAAGTGGTGAGAGTGGACAGCCTTATCTAGTTCCTGATCGAAGTGGGAATGCTTCCAATTGTTCCCCATTGAGCATAATCCTTGCTGTGGGCTTGTTGTATACAGCTTTTATTATATTGATAAAGGTTCCTTCCATTCCCACTCTCTCTAGCGTTTTGATCATAAAAGGCTGTTGGATCTTGTCAAAAGCTTTTTCTGCATCTATCGAGAGTATCATGTGGTCTTGGACTTTGGACTGGTTTACATGATGAATTACATTTATTGATTTGCGTATGTTGAACCAACCTTGTGTGCCGGGGATGAAGCCTACTTGGTCCCCATGAATGATCTTTTTAATATGTTTTTGAATCCGATTTGCTAAGACTTTGTTGAGAATCTTTGCGTCTGTCTTCATCAGGGAGATCGGCCTATAGTTTTCTTTTTTAAGTGGATCTTTATTAGGTTTTGGGATTAAAACGATATTAGCTTCATAGAAGGAATTTGGTAGTGTTCCTTCCTTTGCTATTTGATGGAACAGTTTAAGGAGTATTGGTGTTATTAACTCCTTAAATGTCGAGTAGAACTCTGTGCTGAATCCATCTGGTCCAGGACATTTTTTGGTGGGAAGATTCGAGATTACTTCCTCAATTTCCTCATATGTTATAGGACTATTTAAATAATTCACAACTTCCTGATTCAATTTAGGTCAGTTGTGTTTACTTAGAAATTCATCCATCTCTTTTGTGTTGTCAAACTTCACAGAGTATAAGTTTTTGAAATATGATGTTATAATTCTCTGGATTTCTTGGGTATCAGTAGTGATAACTCCATGTTCATTTCTAATTTTGTTAATTTGGGTTTTCTCTCTCTTGCTTTTGGTTAGTTTAGCTAGGGATGTATCAATCTTGTTGATTTTTTCAAAGAACCAGCTTTTTGAGTGGTTGATTTTTTCTATCGTTATCTTAATCTCGATTTCAGATATTTCTCCCCTTATTTTGCTAATCTCTTCTCTTCTACTGCTTTTGGGATCAGATTGCTCTAGTTTCTCTAAAGCTTTAAGCTGCATTGTTAAGTTGTTTATTTCTGATGTTTCCATTTTTTTGACGTAGGCATTAAGAGCTATGAACTTACCTCTTAGAACAGCTTTCATTGTGTCCAGAGATTTTGGTAGGTTGTATTTTCGTTATCATTCACTTTCAGGAAATCTTGAATTTCCTTTTTAATTTCTTCCTGAATCCAGTTCTCATTCAGCATCATAGTGTTAAGTTTCCAGGAGTTAGTGTATTTTCTCTTGTTTGATGTGTTGTGGATGTCCAGCTTTAGGCCGTGGTGGTCTGATAGGGCACAGGTTAGAATTTCAACTTTCTTGTATATGTGTAGATTCATTTTGTGGCCCAATATGGGATCTATTTTGGAGAAAGTTCCGTGTGCTGCTGAGAAAAATGTGTATTCTTTGGTGCGTGGGTGAAAAGTTCGATAGAGATCTGTAAGGTCCATTTCTTTCAGGGTTTGATTAAGTTCTAAAGTGTCTCTGTTAAGCTTTTGACCTGTTGATCTATCCCATGTTGAGAGGGCTGTGTTGAAGTCCCCAAGAATTATCGTTTGGGGGTTGATTTCTTGCTTTAGACGCTGTAGGGTTTTCTTAATGAATGTGGAGGGGCCCGTATTGGGTGCATATATGTTCAGTATTGTGAAGTCTTCCTGGTGAATTGTACCTGTGACTAAAATGTAGTATCCATCCGTGTCTCTTATAATTTTCTTTGGTTCGAAATCCACTTTGTCTGATAGCATAATGGCTACCCCTGCCTGTTTTCTGCTTCCATTTGCTTGTAGAATTGTTGACCAGCCTTTTATTTTTAGAGCGTGCCTATCTTTTGTGGTGAGATGGGTTTCCTGCAGGCAGCAGATTGATGGATTGTGATTTTTAATCCAAGTTTGCAATCTGTGTCTCTTGATCGGTGAATTAAGTCCATTAACATTTAGTGTTGTAATGGAGAAACTATTGTTAATTCCAGACATTTATTATGTTTAGTAGCTTTTATAAGTATATTGCTTCGCTTTTAATGGTGTTATATTTGCCTTCTGTTCTCCTGGATATGCCTGTTTTTTTCTTCATGCTTGAGTATCATTTCTAGCATTTTTTGAAGGCCTGGTTTGGTGGACATGTATCCCTTCAAGTTGTCTTTGTGCTGGAAGATTTTTCTTTCTCCCTCGATCATGACTGATAGTTTTGCAGGGTAAATCAGCCTGGGTTGACATTTTTGCTCATTCAATACTTGAAGTATGTCTCTCCAAGCTCTTCTTGCTTTTACTGTTTCGACTGAGAAGTCATTTGTTATTTTAATAGGTTTACCTTTAAAAGTGACTTGTTTTTTCTCCCTTGAAGCTCTCAGCACCAGTTCTTTATCTTGAATGTGGAGTGCTTTATTATTTGCCGCGGCGTGCTTCTATTTTGGTCGTATCTGTTTGGGGTGTGGAATGCCTCTTGTATATGAATGGGCCTCTCTTTTTTTAGATGAGGAAAGTTTTCCTTGATGATCGTTTGAAAAATTTCCTCAGGGGTGGTATTTTGAGATTCTTGCTCTGGTATTCCATGAATACGCATGTTAGGCTTCTTCAGGGTGTCCCATATCTCTTGGATATTTCTCTCAAGTATCTTTTTGGCTTTAACAACCTCTTCCATTGATCTGGCTTCCATTGAGTACTCCCACTTTATCTTCAAGGTCTGAAATTCTGTTTTCTGCTTCGTTAGTTCTGTTGATAAGACTCTCTGTGGCGTTCTGGGTTGAAGATAACTTGTCTTGTAGCTCAGTTTTAAACTCTGCTTGAGTCTGTTTTAACTGCTCTAAGCCACTTTTTGTTTCTTGCACTGTTTTTCTCAACTCCTCCAGATGTCTGTTGTGTTCCTCTTCAAAGCGATTGATTCGATTATGTAATTCCTCCCGGATTTCCTCTTTCATAGTATTGAACATGGTAATGATCATATTTTGAAAGTCGTTATCCTGGGTGAGGCTTTCTTGGCCTTTTTCCATGGGTTTGTTCTTGTTGGAGTCTAACATTATGGGATTAATTTCTTCAGTGGGAAATTTCTTTACTTGAGTGTTGCTTCTAATGGATTTGGCATTGTCGTTTTAACTCTTAAGATCTTTCAATTTCACTAAACTGAATTATTTGGCCTGGGGTTCTGGGGGTGGGCAGGGACAGAGCTTACCTAGGTAGCGGGGTGAGGCCCGGCGGGACCGCGGGCGGAGCTGGGTGGGAAATGGGAGGATGGGGCGTGGGCGTGGAGCTATTGAACCTGAGGGCAGCTGGGGCGGGGCCCGGGCGCAGGGGGAGGTCCTCCTTGTCCCTCGGCCCTGCGCGGGTCTCCGGCTGGATGGTGGGGTCGGAGCTGGGTCCCTTTGGGCTGACCTGAGGTTCTGGTGGGCGGGCGTGGGCGGAGCTTACCTAGGTCGCGGGGTGAGGCCCGGCTGGACCACGCGTGCGCGTTCCGACTGGCGAAGCGGGGTGGGGTAAAAGCCCCATAACTCTTGAATATTCCTCTCCAATATTTTTTTGGCTTTTTCAACCTCTTTGATTGAACCAATTTGTTCTGCCATCTTGTCTTCTAGTTCTGATTTTCTACTTTCTGTTTCACTGGATCTGCTGGTAAGACTTTCTGTTGAATTTTGGATTATAGCTAATTTATTTTTAATTTCAAGCTTAATCTCTGTATGAGTTTTTTTCAACTGCTCTATGCCTAGTTTAAGTTTTCAACTGCCTTTTTCATTTCATCTAGGTGCCTGTTGTGCTTCTGTTCATATTGGCTAATGTGATTATTTAACTCCTCTTGGATTTCCTCTTTCATTGTTTCCATCATGGTAAAGATCATGCTTTGAAAATCCTCGTTTTGGTTATTGAATTCCAAGATCATGCTTTGAAAATCCTTGTTTTGGTTATTGAATTCCAATATCCAAGGGGTTATTCTTATAGAGATCCATTGTTACAGGTCAACTTTTTGGGGGGGACTTTTTGTCATGGTTTTTGTTGTTTCTTGTCTTTTTACAGTGTGACCTGGTCATTTTGTGTTTGATTTCCAGAATCTTTCTTGGTGTGTGTTTATGACTGTTTTGAGTCAGACAGAATTGCTGCACTTGGACTGTTATATCACTGTTTACCTAAATGTTTAAGGGCTTAGTCTAGGGTTCCTTGTTGTTATTTCATGGGTAAGGTGATATGCTACCAAAAAACAAAACAAAAAAAAGGTGCGAAAGGCCCTACTCTGGTTCTGGGGGTGACAGAGTTTAGGTCTAGATTTGCCTGAATGTTTGGGGTTGGGTGTCAAGGGTTATGTGTGGTTTGGGTTAGGTATTAAATCAACTTTATATATGAAATAGAGTGGGTTTAGTAATCTGGGGTTAGAGCTTAGAGTACTATGGCAACTATTAGTTCTTCCAGATTTATGCTAATAGTTAATGCCCTAAGGGGTTTTGGATGTGCTATACAAAGGTTTGAAGCAGAAGCGCCTGTCAACGTAGATGAGAAAGAAAGTGAAAAGGGTTACTTATCTTAGGGTTGGATGTGAAGATTCCCTTCTGTTCAATGGAAGGAGCTTTAGGGTCTTCAATAGCAAGGTGTTGGTGTTCTGGTCCCAGGTTGTGGTACCTGTGGACACTGTTAAAGTCTTGGAGGTTTTATTATTGGTAACTGAGGAGGGTGTTGCTTAAAGTTGCCTTGCACTGGTTCCCATGTGAGGGGAAATTCTATCCGTCAAAGCCAGCTATATCCCAGAGCCTAGGACAGTGGCTGAAGAGGAGCCCAGAGCCGTGTGCTGCAGGTGCAGGCCCCAGCCTGAAAGGAACTCAGGTCTGCTAAAGCCTGCTAATGACCCAGAGCATAGGGGCATGGCTAAGGGGCAGCTTGCACTTACCACCAGCCCCCACAAGAGAGGAAATGTGATCTTCCAAAGCTTGCTGGTGTCCCAGAGCCTAGGGGAGGGGTCTAGGACTAGCCATGCACAGACCTCAGCCCAAAAGACAAATACAATTTTTAAAAAACTAGGCCTGGTGGTGATCACTTGCAAAAGGTGGATCCTGCTGGCCAGCCTATATTGCCTATTTGGCAAGTTCCAAGACAATGAGAAATCTTGGTTCTCAAAACAAGGTGGACAACACCCGAGGAACTAAACTTGAGGATGTTCTCTTGTCTGCACACACATGCACACACATACATGCACATAGAAATCCAAGTGGTTTGCAAATACTGTTCCTCCTACTCACAGTCCCTCATGCTGTGATCTGCTAGCAATGACTGTCTCTAACAGAGATCAGCACTGGAGGCCCTAATAGCACAGTGTCTAATAAGGATGGAACCAACAGCTGAGATACTAGAAGTGTCTCAATCCTAACAGGATAGGCATCAGGAAGCAAGGGCAGTTAGCAGTGAATGTTGGAGTTAGGAATGGACTGTGAACTTCAGGAGAGAATGCAGCGGAGTCTGCAGTGCTGTGACTTAGGCCTCTCTCGGGGCTGCACTGTAAGCAGAAGTCAGTGTTCAGGCCAGAAGCCAGCACATTTTTCACCTTCTGCCCCTAAAACTGTGTGAGAATGGGGAGGAAAGTGTTCTCTGTACACCCAGTGATCTGGGTCTGTGTCTTATAGCAGTGTCTTACAGCTTGTATACAGACACAGGAAGTTAGGTAAGAGTCTGAGTTTGTGAACAAGAGAGTCCATAGATGCTTTTCTCCTCTGTGGAGTTCTAATTTTGGTTTTGTTTTTTTCAGTACTGGGGAGATGAAGCCAGACCTGTGCCCCAGTGAGGCAAGCAGTGGACTGCTCACTTTATATTCTAAGTTTTGACACAGGGTCTCACTAAGTTTTCCTGCCTAGTGAGTGACCTCTGACCATCACGCGTCTCACTTGAGGCCTTCATTGCCTGAGACACCAGAGTCTGTCAAGCAACAAAGTGTAGACTGCAGACAGTCTGGCTGACATTGTCTCCTGTTTTCAGAAGGGTCTGGGGGAAGTTCTGTTGAGAAATGTAGTGTTTTGTCTAAGCAAATGTGGATTAGAGCAAAATACTGTTCAGCAGTCCTCTCTAATCACAGACCTTCTTGCTGCAAAATTAGCCTGAAGCTCCTCGTTCCTGTGTATTGGAACTACAGCTCAGTGTTAGAATACTTGTCTAGGATGCAAGAGGTTCTGGGTTCAACCCCAGGTGCTGCCAGTGTTAGAAGTGAGTCCTGGGTCACAAGGATGAGATGCAAATTCTATGAACCTTACTATATATGTAAAAGGAATAAATAGTGGTAATTCTAACAGAATCTGAATTTCAGTCACTTAATATGATGACATAGAGTCATCACTTTTGACTAGTATTAGATATTTAGTGCCAGCAGAGATCACATTAACCATAGAGTGGCAGTGAGGCCAGAGGTAGAACTGTCCTGTCCTACACTTGCCCTCCTTGAGTCCTATCCCAACCCTGGGAAGGTAGAAGAAATCGGCATGCTTGGATCACAAAGACTCTCTGGAAAGAAAAGGAGGGACACACCCTCAACAGACTCCAGAACCAGGATGAGAGCCCTTTCTGTCAGTGCGAGGGCATAGGGCCCTGTGTGCCTCATGGAATCTGTTCCCTAGGCTCCTAACTGGGGATTCTGCTCGTGTTCAGAGCTGCTGGCCAGAGTAACTGGACTACTGACGCCCTTCTGCTTCGAGGACTTGGGGATCATGGAAGATCATGCCCAGTTGGGCTGAGCGCACAGGACCATGGCTGGGAAGGCAGGAGGCTGCATTTACCGAATGGGTTTCACAATTGGACACACAGACTGTGATATACTTTGAATGGAATGGAGTCTTGCAATTGCAGTGTGGAGATGTAGAGGAGGGAATCACAGGGTTTGTGAGGGGGTGGAGTGTTACTGTCTGGAGTGTAAACAACCCGGTCTGCCAAAGTGGGCTAAAGGGTAAGTGGTGGCAGATGGTGAAGGAGTGAAAGGAACTGCCACCAGGTCAGAAGCACCGAGTTTGTTGGAAATGAACCTCGGAGAAGAGAAGAGGGGGAACTTACACACCTCAGGGATAGGTCTGGATGGTCCTTATATTTTGCTTCGTTGCAAATGGCTCAGCACTTCCTGGAATCACTCAGGAAGCTGAACTTCTGGCTCTTTGAAAGTACTTCTCAAGTTAAAAGTACTTCTTTAGATGGGGTAGACAGACAGAGTAGAAGGCAGATACAGGAAAAGGAGCAATAAGACTCCAGCTGGCCTTGGGAACCTCCACAGAGCCAGGGCAGGAGGGGTGCGATGCAGAAAATGACCAACAGAGGGCAGCCAAGCACCAGCTCCAGCGCTCACCAGCGGTTCCTTTCAGCTGATTCAGAATTTATTTTATTTTTTTATTTTTTACCTAGTTATACAAGCTCAGTGGGTAGGTACCTTCTCCCCCCTCCCTTCTTCCCTCTCTCTCCTCCCTTACCCCCTGCTGCCTCCCCATCCCACTCTTACCCTTCTCTCTCTTTCTCTCCCCTTTCCTCCCTCCTCCTCTCTTGGTGTTTCCTGCCTGCTCCCTCCCAACCTCCAGAACATGTTTATATGGGCGCTGAATTTCCCTCTGAATCATTACACTAGTGAGGGTTCAGGATTCAGCCATTTCTTGGGCTGCCCAGGAATATGAGAACTCAGTTATATCTGTCTAACCCCTTGCCTCTAAGGATCTTCCTGCCTGAAGCTTTCTCCCCTGGGATCTGTGCTAGTCTTTGAGGGCTTGTTGACACGTCAGCTATTGTGCAGGTCAGCAAGGTGGATCACATTGTAGCAATATCCTGCAACCCAGGCTTGAGTGAAGTATCTTGTCTACGGGTGGTCCCCTGCATTTTTAGGCTCTTCCAATCTTGCCACCCCCTCTTCTGCAAAGTTCGCTTAACTTTAGGATGGGGAGAGATTTGGCTGGTCTGGTTCCAGGTGAACGTTGTAGATCTTTGGTGGTTTCTGAATCATGGTTGTTGCTGATCCTGCACTGCTCTTGGCTGCATCCTGACTGGGCGTTAAGATCATCTCCTAACTGAAGATAAAAGACTGTTTAAACGAAGGTCTTAATGTAAGAAGAGGCTTAAAGGTAGATGGAAGAATAGGAGTAGAACACAGCAGTGAGAGGGATCAGTCTCCCAGTTACCAGTTAGTGTCCATCTCCTCCGTGACTGGAAGATCAAACCTGTCCAGTCCCAAGTGAGGAGGAAGGGAAGTGAGAGTGAGCTGCGTCAGATGTCTCGCTGTTTGCAGGCCGTTCATGAAGGTGACCTAATTTCTGTACTGAAGTATGTTCTTTTGTCTCCTTGCTTTTGGGGTCTTCTCTCCCCTGCCCTCCTAGTTATAATCCTTTGCAGTTATAATGGGTGTTACAGAGATTTACCTTTGAGTATGTCATTAAGTGGGTTTGGAACTAGGATCCATTTATGAGGGAGAGCATACAAAGTCTAACTTTTGGTGCCTGGGATATTTTGCTCAGTGTAATTTCTTCTAATTCTATCCATTTACAGACTCATTTCATTAATTCATCTTTTGATGGCTGAGTAGTATTCCATCATATAAATATACCACATTTTCATTATCCATTTGTCAGCTGTTGGACATTTGGGTTGATTCTGTAACTTTGCTATTGTAAATAGAGCTCCAATAAACATGGATGCACTCATGTCATTGTAGTGTGATTTGGAAAATATTTAATCATTTTAGAGAATAAAGCAAAAGAATACATAAGCAATAAATAAAAAGCTTTAAAACACTAAGGTCCTTTCACAATAGTACACATTTGATAGTGACTTTTGTAACATCAAAAAACATCACAAAAATTTTTGTGTATAAAGAGTTTTTAACTATAAAGAGTTTTGAAAAATGAGTGGCTTAGTTGAGAAAGAAAAAGCTCATGAAACCATTTTCCCATGACCTTCACAAGCAAGCATGATCAAAGTCCTCTCAAATTGTATGAATTAAAACATTTTAAGGACATTTTCTTGTTTAAAGGTTAAAAAAATGAACAAGAAAGTTACTGATTCCCTTATTCATGAATCCATAATCTACATCAGAGCTGAAAATTTTAGATGTAAGAACAAACAAAACAAAACCAAAGAAGACTCAAAGCTTGTTTAAGTCCATTTCTCTAGAAACTTCTCCTGACTGAAGGAATAAAGAACCCAGTCCACAGGGTGGGGACTACAGATTCAAAGTGGAGAATTGAGGCTGATTGTCTGCTTTTTTGTTTTTTGACAAGTATTTTTTCTCCTCTGCTGTTTTTCTTCCATCTCTTTTTAGAAAAGAATTATAGATAATATTTATACAGTATTAGGGAGAGTAAAAAGCTGGGGTGATTATAAGAGAAAAATAAACATTCCACAGAATGATCAAAGTATAGCATCTTACTGACTGTGGTGGTGGATACACATGGGATAGGTGTACACAGAGATGAATCCAACTGGAGCAACGCTGGATCAGTGAATTTATTTATGTTCCAAAGTTTGAAAGAAATCACTAAAGAAAGCAAAAGACAAAGGGACTTTTATATTATTGGTTATAATTGCACATGAATCTTCAGTTATCTCAAAAGAAAAAAATCAAATACACAAAAATAATCTGTCCATTCTAAATGCTTCCCAAACACTAGTGAAAATGCCAGCACCATTTGCTGAAGATGCTGTTCTTTTTCCATTGGATTTTTTGGGCCCCTTTGTCAAAGACCAAATGGCTGTAGTTGTGTGGGCTTATATCTGGGTCTTCGACCCTTATCCATTGATCTGTGTGTCTATTTTGGAGCCAGTACCAGGCTGTTTTTATAACTATGGATTTGTAGTATAAACTAAGGTTTGGTATGGTGACACCTCCAGCAGTGTTTTTGTTACTCAGGATTGTTTTTGCTATCCTGGGTCTTTTATGCCTCCATATGAATTTTGAGATTGTTTGGTCAACTTCTTTGAAGAATTGCTTTGGGATTTTGATTGGTATGGCATTGAATCTGTATATTGCCTTTGGTAGGATGGTCATTTTTATGATGTTGATTCTGCCAATCCAGGAACATGGGAGATCTTTCCACTTTCTGGTGTCTTTTGTAATTTCCTTCTTTAGGGTTTTAAAGTTTTCATTGTAAAGGTCTCTTACTTCCTTGGTTAGGTTTATACCAAGGTATTTCATTTTTTTTAGGGGCTATAGTAAATGGGATTGTTTCTCTCAGGGCTTTTTCACTTCTTTCATTCTGGGCATAGAGTAATGACTCTGATTTTTGTATGTTTATTTTGTATCCTGCCACCCTGCTGAACTTCTGTATTAGTTCCAGGAGTTTCTTGGTGGAGTTTTTGGGATCACTCAGGTATAAGATCTTGTCATCTGCAAATAGAGATAACTTGACTTCTTCCTTGCTGATTTGAATCCCTTTTATCTCCCTTTCTTGTCTGATGGCCTCAGCTAAGACTTCAAGTACAATATTGAAAAGAAGTGGTGAGAGTGGACAGCCTTGTCTAGTTCCTGATCGAAGTAGGAATGCTTCAAGTTTTTCCCCATTGACCATAATCCTTGCTGTTGGCTTGTTGTATACAGCTTTTATTATAAAAAAATGAAACCAGTATTACACTGAGCCCAAAACCAAGTAAATATAAAATGACAAAAAAGAAAACTACAGACCAATCTCATTGTTGAACATGGATGCAAAAATTCTTAACAAAATGATAGAAGACCAAATTCAAAGGCATATCAAAAAGATCATTCACAATGATCCAATTGGGTTCATCCTATAAACCCAAAGTTGGCTGAATACATGTAAATCAATAAATGTAATTCATCATATAAACAGATACAAAGACAAAACCCACATGAACTTTTCAATAGATGCAGGAAAAAAGCTTTGACAAAATCCACCAGCATTTTATGATAAAAAGAAAAAGCCCTGGAGACAGCAGGGATAAAAGGAACATATATCAACACAATAAAGGCCATATTCAACAAGCCTATCCAAAAATCATTCTAAATGGTGAAATACTTGAAGCATTCCCACTTAGATGAGGAGCTAGATAAGAACTATTAACACCACTATCACCACTTTTGCTTAACACTGTGCTTGAAGTCTCAGCTAGAGCTATAAGACAAGAAAGGAAGATAAAAGGAATACAAATAGGAAAGGAAGTTAAGCTATCTCTATTTGCAGATGACATGATTCTGCAATAGTTTTACCAGGAAACACCTGAAACTAACAAATATGTTTAGTAGAGTAGAATACTAGAAGATTAATGTCCAAAAATCAGTGGGATTAGATTAATTACTCCTGAGAAAAGGGGTATATGTATGTTCCTAGATGAAGAACATTATTTTTATGTAAGTGAATTAGGGTGATATAGAAAAATGCAAAGAAACTATTAGAAAGGATTAAAACTAAGAACAAAGGCAAAGAAAGTCAACAGAATACAGTTTGAACAACCTGGGGGGCCCTGGTTTGTTCTTTTTACCAGGCCACTAATTATGATAATATTAGGACCATTATTTGGGTCATGTATCCTAAATACCCTATCTAAGTTTATTAAAAATAGATTAGAGGCAATAAATATGCATGTGATCTACCGGGAATATCAGTCTCTCCGAGATAAATCGTAAGAGAGTACGAAGATTAAAGAGAAGGGAATGATACAGGAAAACGGCTAATTTGTTGCTAGGCAGAAATTATAGTAAGAGTTAAACATGAATTAGAAAACTGTTGCTAAAGCAAAAAAAAATTGAAAACAGCAGGCAGGGGAGATAAAGGGTTGTAAGGGGAAAAGGAGGGAGGGATGGGATTTGGGGCTAAGAGTTGAAAATACTATAAATTCACTATATTTATATAAGCAACATTAATTAAAAACTTCAAAAAATTATTTTAAAAAGAATATTTTCACGAAGCATGGGTTAATCTAAAGCTTCAGAGTCCCTGAGTAACGGCCTGCTCCTGCAGGCCGACACCTGGTTACGTAATAACCACTGAGAGTCAAACAAAGTTCTGAAAAGTCTGCAGTCAACCTTCCCTGGTCATTACTTTGGCTTTTGTATGTTCTGTTTGACTGGAGCTCCCACTTTTTCTGCTTCTACAGTATAAACTGTGAGAGCAAACTGAAAGTGATTGCTAAAGCAGTTGGGAATCATCCCTGCTTTCAGCCCGTCAGTGTAAAATTAAAAACTCCTTTTCCTCCATCCTTGGACATCTGAGAGATTATTCCAGAGTTACTCCTATAGCACTTCCCTTTGTACTGAGAGGTCTTTATCACAGAAATTCACAACTGGACAAAATGCAGAAAATAAGTCACTGCAGACTACTCAGCCACAAACAGAACTCTAAGTCACATCTACTCCTGCTACAAGGCTCAGGGGTGGAAGAGAAAGTGGAAAGATTATCAAAGAAGCACTCAGTATCCAGCCAAGAAAGACTCATGTGCAATGGGAAAATGCATAATGCAGAGAATCAAAAGTGGTCATAATACAAAGTAAAAGGATCTGTGGACACTCAGCCCTATTCAGGACATCTAAACTACCTTCCATCCCAAGGCTCAGGGAAACTTGAGGAAGAGGGGTGTGGTTAAAAAAAAAAGTAAGAGTCAGAGGACAGGAGAGGCAATGTCAGGCAGTAGCCACTGTTCATGTCAGGGCTCTGGTACCCATGAACTCAATGCAACCCTGTCTGCTTCACTAGACCTCTACGAGAGTTGACCCAACAACACTTTGTAATGGAACAGAGAAGATCCCATCAGACATGACACTACCCTCAGGGACTGTGTGAGACTAGTGATAGACCAAAGAAAGGGGGACCCTCTTTATTCTACAGTTTACTAACTGGCAGACCATAGTATCTTGATGGGTACCCAAACATTAACTACAGCAGGAATCCCAGAGGTAAGTCAACTGCTCATATAAGTAGGGAGACATGGGAGAAAGAAGAAAATGAGAGGGAGGGAAAAATAGGAAGGTTGGGAAGGAATGCGGGGTAAAGGTAGGTAATGAGCAAAGAAAATATAAATTTATGGTTCATACAATTTGAAATAATAGCTATATGAATATTTTTTCACATGCCAGTGATAAGGACATGGGTCTCCTTTTGCAGAAGTCTCAAAGTATGGTCACATCTCAGTTGGAGTCTGCTCCTGCCAATCAAAGGTGGGGTCAGTCCATAAGAACATGCCTCCAGGCATGGTCCAGCCAGGCCTTCACCCGCCACCTAGGTAAACCCCACTCCGTGCTCCGCCCACCAGAACCCCAGGTCAGCCCAAAGGGACCCAGCTCCTAACCCCACCATCCAGCCGGAGCCGCGCGCAGGGCCGAGGGACGAGGAGGACCTCCCCCTGCGCCCGGGCCCCGCCCCAGCTGCTCTCGGGTTAAATAGCTCCACGCCGACACCGCCATCCTCCCTTCTCCACTCAGCTCCGCCTGCTGGGACCCGGGCGCGGTCCAGCTGGGCCTCACCCGTGACCTAGGTAAGCTCCGTCCTTGCCCACCCCCAGAACCCCAGGCCAAATAATTCAGTTTAGTGAAATTGAAAGATCTTAAGAGTTAAAACGACAATGCCAAAGTCAAAGTGCAAATCCATTAGAAGCAACACTCAAGTAAACAAATTTCCCACTGAAGAAATTTAATCCCATAATGTTAGACTCCAACCAGAACAAACCCACGGAAAAAGGCCAAGAAAGCCTCACCCAGGATAACGACTTTCAAAATATGATCGTTACCATGTTCAATACTATGAAAGAGGAAATCTGGGAGGAATTACATAATCGAATCAATCGCTTTGAAGAGGAACACAACAGACATTTGGAGGAGTTGAGAAAAGCAGTGCAAGAAACAAAAACTGGCATAGAGCAGTTAAAACAGACTCAAGCAGAGTTTAAAACTGAGCTACAAGACAAGTTATCTTCAACCCAGAACTCCACAGAGAGTCTTATTAACAGAACTAACGAAGCAGAAAACAGAATTTCAGATCTTGAAGATACAGTGGGAGTATTAACCAGCTCAATGGAAGAGGTGGTTAAAACCAAAAAGATACTTGAGAGAAATATCCAAGAGATATGGGACACCCTGAAGAAGCCTAACATGCGTATTCATGGAATACCAGAGCAAGAATCTCAAAATACCACCCCTGAGGAAATTTTTCAAACGATCATCAAGGAAAACTTTCCTCATCTAAAAAAAGAGAGGCCCATCCATATACAAGAGGCATTCCACACCCCAAACAGATACGACCAAAACAGAAGCACGCCACGGCAAATAATAGTTAAAACACTCCACATTCAAGATAAAGAACTGGTGCTGAGAGCTTCAAGGGAGAAAAAACAAGTCACTTTTAAAGGTAAACCTATTAAAATAACAAATGACTTCTCAGTCGAAACAGTAAAAGCAAGAAGAGCTTGGAGAGACATACTTCAAGTATTGAATGAGCAAAAATGTCAACCCAGGCTGATTTACCCTGCAAAACTATCAGTCATGATCGAGGGAGAAAGAAAAATCTTCCAGCACAAAGACAACTTGAAGGGATACATGTCCACCAAACCAGGCCTTCAAAAAATGCTAGAAATGATACTCAAGCATGAAGAAAAAAACAGGCATATCCAAGAGAGCAGAAGGCAAGTATAACACCATTAAAAGCAAAGCAATATACTTATAAAAGCTACTAAACATAATAAATGTCTGGAATTAATAGTTTCTCCATTATAACACTAAATGTTAATGGACTTAATTCACTGATCAAGAGACACAGATTACAAACTTGGATTAAAAATCACAATCCATCAATCTGCTGCCTGCAGGAAACCCATCTCACCACAAAAGATAGGCACGCTCTAAAAATAAAAGGTTGGTCAACAATTGTACAAGCAAATGGAAGCAGAAAACAGGCAGGGGTAGCCATTATGCTGTCAGACAAAGTGGACTTCAAACCAAAGAAAATTATAAGAGACACGGATGGATACTACATTTTAGTCACAGGTACAATTCACCAGGAAGACTTCACAATACTGAACATATATGCACCCAATACGGGCCCCTCCACATTCATTAAGAAAACCCTACAGCGTCTAAAGCAAGAAATCAACCCCCAAACGATAATTCTTGGAGACTTCAACACCGCCCTCTCAACATGGGATAGATCAACAGGTCAAAAGCTTAACAGAGACATTTTGGAACTTAATCAAACCATGAAAGAAATGGACCTTACAGATCTCTATCGAACTTTTCACCCACACACCAAAGAATACACATTTTTCTCAGCAGCACACGGAACTTTCTCCAAAATAGATCCCATATTGGGCCACAAAACGAATCTACACATATTCAAGAAAGTTGAAATTCTAACCTGTGCCCTATCAGACCACCACGGCCTAAAGCTGGACATCCACAACACATCAAACAAGAGAAAATACACTAACTCCTGGAAACTTAACACTATGATGCCGAATGAGAACTGGATTCAGGAAGAAATTAAAAAGGAAATTCAAGATTTCCTGAAAGTGAATGATAACGAAAATACAACTTACTAAAATCTCTGGGACACAAAGATAGCTGTTCTAAGAGGTAAGTTCATAGCTCTTAATGCCTACATCAAAAAAATGGAAACATCAGAAATAAACAACTTAAGAATTCAGCTTAAAGCTTTAGAGAAACTAGAGCAATCTGACCCCAAAAGTAGTAGAAGAGAGGAGATTAGCAAAATAAGGGGAAAAATATATGAAATCGAGATTAAGAGAACGATAGAAAAAATCAACCACTCAAAAAGCTGGTTCTTTGAAAAAATCAATAAGATTGATACACCCCTAGCTAAATTAACCAAAAGCAGGAGAGAGAAAACCCAGATTAACAAAATCAGAAATGAACATGGAGTTATCACTACTGATACCCAAGAAATCCAGAGAATTATAATATCATATTTCAAAAACTTATACTCCGTGAAGCTTGACAACACAAAAGAGATGGATGAATTTCTAAGTAAACACAACTTACCTAAATTGAATCAGGAAGTTTTGAATTATTTAAATAGTCCTATAACATATAAGGAAATTGAGGAAGTAATCTCGAATCCTCCCACCAGAAAATGTCCTGGACCAGATGGATTCAGCACAAGAGTTCTACCAGACATTTAAGGAGTTAATAACACCAATACTCCTTAAACTGTTCCATCAAATAGCAAAGGAAGGAACACTACCAAATTCCTTCTATGAAGCTAATATCGTCTTAATCCCAAAACCTAATAAAGACTCACTTAAAAAAGAAAACTATAGGCCGATCTCTCTGATGAACACAGACGCAAAGATTCTCAACAAAGTCTTAGCAAATCGGATTCAAAAAAATATTAAAACGATTATTCACGGGGACCAAGTAGGCTTCATCCCCAGCACACAAGGTTGGTTCAACATACGCAAATCAATAAATGTAATTCATCATGTAAACCAGTCCAAAGTCCAAGACCACATGATACTCTCGATAGATGCAGAAAAAACTTTTGACAATATCCAACAGCCTTTCATGATCAAAATGCTAGAGACAGTAGGAATGGAAGTAACCTTTATCAATATAGTAAAAGCTGTATACAACAAGCCCACAGCAAGGCTTTTGCTCAATGGGGAACAATTGGAAGCATTCCCACTTCGATCAGGAACTAGACAAGGCTGTCCACTCTCACCACTTCTATTCAATATTGTACTTGAAGTCTTAGCTGAAGCCATAAGACAAGAAAGGGACATAAGAGGGATTCAAATTGGCAAGGAAGAAGTCAAGCTATCCCTATTTGCGGATGACATGATCTTATACCTCAGTGATCCCAAAAACTCCACCAGGAAGCTCCTGGAACTAATTGAGAAGTTCAGCAGGGTGGCAGGATACAAAATAAATGTGCAAAAATCAGAGGCTTTCCTATACACCCAGAATGAAAGAAGTGAAAAAGCTTTGAGAGAAACAATCCCATTTACTATAGCCCCTAAAAAAATGAAATACCTTGGTATAAACCTAACAAAGAAGGTAAAAGACCTTTACAATGAAAACTTTAAAACCCTAAAGAAAGAAATTGCAGAAGACACCAGAAGGTGGAAAGACCTCCCATGTTCCTGGATTGGCAGAATCAACATCGTAAAAATGACCATCCTACCAAAGGCAATATACAAATTCAATGCTATACCAATTAAAATCCCAAAGCAATTCTTCAAAGAAGTGGACCAAACAATCTCAGAATTCATATGGAGGCACAAAAGACCCAGGATAGCAAAGACAATCCTGAGTAACAAAAATACAGCTGGAGGTATTACCATACCGAACCTTAGTCTATATTACAAATCCATAGTTATAAAGACAGCCTGGTACTGGCTCCAAAATAGACACACAGATCAACAGATAAGGATTGAAGACCCAGATATAAGCCCACAAAATTACAGCCATTTGGTCTTTGACAAAGGGGCCCAAAGAATCCAATGGAAAAAGAACAGCATCTTCAACAAATGGTGCTGGCAAAACTGGATCTCCACATGCAGAAGATTAAAGCTGGACCCGTACTTGTCACTATGTACAAGACTTAATTCCAAATGGATCAAGGACCTTGATATCAGGCCAGAGACTATAAAAACCATAGTTGAAAGGATAGGGAACTCCCTTGAGCTTATTGGGTTAGGCCAACATTTCCTAAACAGACATCCAATGGCACAGTCACTGCTACCAACTCTCAACAGTTGGGATCTTGTGATATTAAAGAGCTTCTGTTCAGATAAAGAGATTGTAACACGAGCTCAAAGGCAACCCACAGAATGGGAGAAAATCTTCACTAACCACATATTTGATAGAGCTCTACTGTCCAGAGTGCACAAAGAACTTAGAAAACTAAACATCAAGGAAACCAATGGCCCAATTAAAAAATGGGCCCTGGAACTTAAAAGAAATTTTACCAGGGATGAAATTAAAATGTCTAACAAATATCTTCAAAAATGCTCCACTTCTTTAGCCATCAGGGAAATGCAACTCAAAACTTCCCTGAGATATCATCTCACCCCGGTCAGGATGGCAAAAATCCACAATACAAACAACACCAACTGCTAGAGAGGATGTGGAGAGAGGGGAACTCTCCTACATTGCTGGTGGGAGTGCAGGCTCATACAGCCACTCTGGCGAGCCGTCTGGAGATTCTTAAAGAAATTAAAGATTGAAATGCCATATGACCCTGCGATTCCACTTTTAGGTATAACCCCCCATACAGCAGAGGTTCACCTCGATAGCACAAGCACGACCATGTTCATAGCAGCACTGTTTATAATAGCAAAGTCATGGAATCAACCCAAATGTCCAACAGTTGACGAGTGGATAAGGAAACTGTGGTACATCTATACAATGGAGTACTACTCAGACTTCAAAAATGATGAATTACTGGAATTTGCCGGGAAATGGATGTCATTAGAAACAATTATATTAAGTGAAGTATATCAAACCCAGAAAATTAAGCGCCGTATGTACTCCCTAATAGGTGGCTCCTAGTACCAAACCCACCCAGCCCATCTTGAGACACTCATAGGTAAATCTATGTATTACCTACAGTAATTGCAAGGATTATGAACAGGAGGGATGGGGCTGGAGGGCCACACCAGAAACAAGGAGAGAAGTGACCATGTTACAGTAGAGAAAATAGGCCTCCATCAAGGACTGCAAGAAAGTAATATGACACCTAGTTAAGTTCACAATTCGTTCCTGATCATTTACAACTAAGGGGGTATGAACCTACCAGAAGGGGAGGGCACATAGTCTGGCAGATTAAAAAGTAACCATTTTGCAAATGGGTGATTGACCCCTCCCATTGCCAAATGCCATATGACCCTGCGATTCCACTTTTGGGTATAAGTATTACATCTACCCTTGAATGTGCTCTTATAATAAGACTCCAGTTTAACAGCTTTCTGTCTCTGGCCAGGGGGTGACATACAGTGCCCATCATGATGGAGTGAAGGGCATTGCAAGAGCAACAAAACTGCAAAAGAAAATCAACAAACCACTATCCAGAACTTCACAGACTCTATATCAACCACCTAGAACTAGGCCAGACTAATCTCTCCCCATCCTGAAGCTCAGGGACATTTGCGGAAGAGAGGGCGGTAAGAGTGTAAGAGCAAAAGGATGGGAGGAGCAATGATTTGCAAGATACTCCACACAAGTTAGGGCCGAAGCAATCATAATTGGACATTGCATGCCCTGCGCAATGTCCAACACACTATTGACCTCACAAAGTCTAGCATCTGCTAAAGGCACCAAGATCCTTGGAGGCAAGGGATTGACAGCCACAGTAGTGTTCCTATGCTTAAGGGGAACACAGGAAGGGGTTCAGGGAAATGCCACTGGGTCCTTGTACGTCATCGGAGAGGAGGGCCCAGAGGAGAGTCAGGCATGCACAAGAAAGGACTCTGGGAATTGGGGCGGGAGGCGTGAGGGGAGGGAGAGCAGGAGGTTCGGGGGGAGGAGGAGGGAGGGAGGGAACTGGTGTACCTATTAAGTTTGTATGAGCTGAAATAATAATAAAAAATGTATTAAAATTAAAAAAAAGATGCCTCCAGCATAGCTATAGCTGAGCCATATTGGAGAGAGGTCAAGATAGAGAAGAGAGTCTTTGCACAAATGTATGTCTCTGTGTCAAATGTCTTTCTAAATGACTAAATGAAACACTCCAGGTGAGCAACTTCTTCTCTCTTATTTTCCCCAATCACCAATATTTGGGAAAACTTCCTGTTTTTCTATTCCTTTGCCACATCCTATCTAATTATGGGTACAATGCTTCTCCTATCTAATGCAGGTCTCAACTCTTCCCTTTCAGTTCATCTGACTCCTTTGCCTCAGCTGGTCACCCAGAACCCTTCATTTTTGTCCTGTGAGCAAAAGATGAAGTAGAACATGTAATAAGTGTTCTGTTATGTCTTCTCCCCCA